>OX244044.2:6376754-6976754 GCA_945859785.2 Tridacna gigas | reverse complement strand
CAAGTTTATTTGTTTCCCAAACAAAAACTTTGAGACCCATCCAAATTGAATGCATAAACAGATACAAATAACTGAATTTCTCTGACTAAATTAAAACATTGTACAGTGGGTAGAAAACGCTGGTTACCAGCATTATCTTCTTTTTCAGCTATGTTTTCATCAAAAGACCATTTTCTCAGGGGTTGCTAAAACACTGGATTGTTTGTTGAAGGGTTAACCTTTTACCAAATGACATAATCTTAAGACCTGACCAGATTGAAAGCATTTGCAGACGACAAATTGGATATGGCTCATATGGTGAGATTTGTCTGTAAAAGGACACAAAACATTGTGGGAAAATGAGAAAAGGCCTCTTTCTGTGGATTGTTAAAACTTAGGATTGTTTGGTAAAAGAAAGGACCCTTTTGAATGATACAGAAAACATTGTGGGACAAGGAACAACTGCATAGAACATAGAACAATGTTTTCCCACAATGTTACAAGAGCTGTATTCTGCATTTACATACAATGTCCATGCTCTGTGAATTTGTGAAAAGGGGCTTTAATGCATCTTCAAAAAGTATTGACCCCGGCCAGCCCACTGACTGACCTTTATTGAAACATTTTGCTATTGGTTGATTTTCTGCATGTCACAGGACCATTTTTATGGATCAATAATCAAGTGATAACTTGCTTGTTATAATATATCATGGAGATGCATTAAACCCCTTTTTGTCAGAGCATGGCTCATATACTTCTATTAATTTTTCATTTCAGCCGGAGTAGGTGCAAGTGAAGTGGCCATATTTGGTGCTGCCTCAGAAAGTTTTAGCAAGTAGATGATTGACTGCTGTAGGTTGCTGTTAACTTTTTGCAAGATATAAAGGCAACATGGCTTGCCATTGTGGCTAGTGCCAGTCCCAGCAACATAGTCAATAGGGTATGGCACTTGAGACCAGAGGCTTGCAGGTTTTAATCCACAGCCCAGAGGATTGATGATAGTCATTGTGATAGGATTCATTCCTCTCTCACTGCTGATTATTGTTTTCTGTATGGTTATGTGGGAAATCAGTCAGCACTTGGGAAGAATATTGTGCAAATCACTGGTAAAAGGGACTCTAGGAAAGTCTGGATAGGTGCACTGGCTGTGGTAATATAACTGACAAACAGCATCAACATACAACAAATAAATTGTATGCCTGGTGCAAATTTAAGATTGGGCTTAACCCTTAAAGTGCCTTTCACGACTATAGTTGCGTTTGCAGCTAGTGTAGATCAAGATCAGGCTGCACAAAACGTGCAGCCTGATCTTTGATCTACACTGTCCTCTTTGCTGAATCACTGTAGACAAAAGCAACCATGAAATTTTAATCATTTGGGTCGTATTTCTATGATGAAAATGTCTGATAGGTTTATTCGGCACTCTAAGGGTTAAGAGAAAAAAAAATGTTTAAATGGGCCTTTTTAGATTTTTGTAGTTCCAATTAAAATTGTTTGTTAACCCTTCACAGAACAATCCAGACTTTTAACGACCCTGAGGAAGAAGCATTTTGAAACATTGTGGGAAAAGAAGAAAGTGCTGGTAACCAGCATTTTCTTTTCCCACAATGTTTTCTACCCTATCAAAGACAACTTCCATCATTAGAGCTACATTTAAATTGTTGTCTGCAGATGCTTTGAATTTGGACAAGTCTACATTTTTGTCGTATGGTTAAGAGTTAAACACTGAAAATACTATTATGTAGGATCTGACATGAATTGGCATTTGAGATAAAATCTTTGTAACCCTTTACCACACAATCCCGAGCTTTAAGGACCTTGAGAAAGAAAGCTTTTAAAAGCATTGTGGGAAAAGGAGAAAGTAACCAGCATTTTCTCCTTTTCCCACAATGTGTTCTACCTTTCCAAAACAGATTTAAATTTTTGAGTCATATATATATCTTGTTTTCTGCAAATGCTTTCAATTTGGTCAAGTCTAAAATTTTGCTGTTTGGTACAGAGTTAAACAAGTCTTGAAGAAATGTTTTTAACCCCTTACCAAACAACACAATTTTAGACCAGTCCAAATTGAAAGCACTTGCAGACTACTATTTCAGTGTGGCTCAAACAATGAGATTCTTCTCTGATATGGTAGAAAACATTGTGAGAAAAGGAGAAAATGCTGATAACCAGCATTTTCTCCTTTTCCCACAATGTTTTCAGAAGGCTTCTTCCTGGGATCATTAAAAGTTGGCATTGTGTGGTAAAGTATGAAGCAAATCTTTGGCATGTTAATAACATTTTATCATGACAAGTTTGATACAATCCTACTGGAAAAGCCAACAAGTATAAGGTTCTTTACTTCACATTACTGTATCCCAAGAATGATATTTCTCAATGTGTTAAAACATGTACCTACATAGGTCTTGAGTGAGTGAAAAATGTTAGTAGCTTTTTCTGATCTTCCCTCAATGTTTTCAAAAGCTTCCCCAGAGTTATTAGAGAACATGATATCTTGATAAATGAATAAAATTGACAAATTGTAACATTTCAGGAAGAATATAAATTGTTGGTTACCAGGGTCTTCTCCTCTTTCCTGAATGTTATAAAAAACTTCCTTAGAGCCTTAAAAACTCGGCATCACTTGGTAAAGAAGTAAGGTTGACAAATTGTGTCATTTCAGGCAGGATATAAACTGTTCAATAGAAGAAAGTGTACAGAGTACAACGTATGTTGAAATTCTTGTTAGAGGGTAGGTTATAATTATTGACACTTCAAGCGGAAAGCCTTTAACTTTTTACCAAAAGACAAAATGTTAGACTGGTCCAAACTGAAAGCATTTGCAGATGACAAATTGAAGTCTGTCCAATTGATGGAACTGTAACCTTGCAAGAATGACTATAGCTTCAAAAAATAAAGATGAAGTGGGTTAAAAACTGGCTGAAAACGAGTATAGCTTTATCTTTAACTGAAAGTGTGATACTGTTTTATGGCAGATCAGTAAGAGTGTAACAAATGAACCTTTCATTTTACAGTTATATTTTCTGTGTGCTTGGCTGCCCTTATGAGGGAGAAGTATCCACAGAGAAAGTGGCTGAGGTAGGCTTTGTATCAGTTTTAATGATTTAGTTGATTGATTTTTAGCTCACCTGAGCACGAAGTGCCCCGGGTAGGCTTTTGTGATCGTGTTGTGTCTGTTGTGCTTCATCAAGACGTCAACAATTACCTCGTGTGCACTCTAGAGGCCACATTTTCAGTCAAATACTCATGAAACTTGATCAGGATGTTTGTCTTGGTGAAATCTTGGACAAGTTTGAAATTAGGTCATGCTAGGTCAAAAAGTAGGTCACCAGATCAAATTTTAGGAAAACCTTGTGTGCACTCTAGAGGCCACATTTGTAGTGTAATACAAATATGACACTTGGTCAGAATACTTATCTTGATGATGTCTTGGACAAGTTTAAAACTGGGTCATGCTGGGTCAAAAAGTAGGTCATTTGGACAAATCTTTAAAAAAAAACTTTTGTGTGCACTATAGAGGCCACATACTCATGAAACTTTGTCAAAATGTTTGCCTTAATGATATCTATAACAAGTTCGAAATTGGGTCATGTCGGGTCAAAAAGTAGGTCACTGCCAAATTTAGAAAAAACTTGTGTGCACCATAGAGGTAAGGTTTTCATCCAGCTACCCATGAAACTTGGTCAGAATGTTTGTATTAATGAAGTCTAGCACAAGTTCAGAATTTGGTTGTGTCAGGTCCAAAAGTAGGTCATTGGGCCAAATCTTAGTATAAACTTGTGGACACTCTAGAGGCCAAATTTTCAGGCAAGTTCTAGTGAAAATTGGTGAGAATGGATGTCTTGATGATATATCAGACAAGTTCAAAATTGGGTCATGTCGGGTCAAAATGTCGGTCACTGTGACAAATATTTGAAAAATCTTGTGTGCAATCTGGAGGCCACATTTTGTGTTTGATTATCATGAAATATCATCAGTTTGTTTGTCTTGATGATAACTCGTACATGTTCTAAAATCGGTCAAGTAGGTCAAAAATTAGGTCATGAACACTCATGTGCTTTACATTATTACAAGCAGGATCTCTTCAGCTTTATCAATCCTAGATGACTTTTCTCAGGTGAGCCCTTTAGGGCCAATGGCCCTCTTGTTTTTTATTAGCTTGGCTATTTCCAAGTTATTGCTGTAGCCCTGTTGTCTTCTGCATCTGCATCATCTTTGTTGTCATGCAAAAACTTTGACATTTTGAAATATCTCTGTTATTACTGAAGATGTTTATTTCAAACTTGAAAAAGTTGTTAACTATCAAAAGGGGAACCCATGCAACAAGGGCAGCTTACCATCAAAGTATTTTTGATACAGTTATACCTTTTTGTTGACTTAAAATCAAGCACCTGCAGCCGAGCATTGGCACCCACATATGGTGCCGTGATCATCATTCAGCATTTGAAAACGACAATTTCAGTGTGGCTCAAATGGTGTAGTTTTTCTTTGATAGGGTAGAAAATATTGTGGGAAAAGGAGAAAATGCTGGTAACTTCTCTCCCAGGGTCGTTAAAAGGCGTCATTATGTGGTAAAGTGTTAGGTTACAGAGTTCCAGATAGAGGGAGTGATTTTGATTTCAAAATTCAAAATATTAGTTATTCTCCACTAAACCCTATGTAATGGGTACTCGTTAGAATCATCTCATCAAGACGATTCTAATGAGTACCCACAATGTAGGGTTTTGAAGAGAAATAATGGATTTAGAATACCATCACTTTCTCTTACCTGGAGCTCTTGTTTAACATGGTTGGTGTATATAGCACTGTCACACAAGACCAAGGTGTAACCCTCTGCCACACAATCCCAAGTTTTAGTGACCCTGAGAAAGGAGCCTTTCGAAAAAATAGTGGAAGAAGGAGCAAATGCTGTTTTCTTCACTTTCAAGGACAACTCCATACATTTTAGCTACATCAAAATTGTAAGTCTGAAAATTTTAGAAAAATGGATGAGTCTAAAATTCTGTTGTTTGGCAAAGAGTTAGGGTCTAAGACCGAGTAATTTTTCTTCTTTTTTAGTTGGCTGTTGGAATCAAGCATCGACCCTCACGTGTCTTGAGATTTGTTGCGCACAAGCCACATACCCAACCTCTTGAGCTATTCCGGCTGACTGAATAATTTTAATTTAAATAGGAGAAGGACCAGAAATAAGTCAGAATCACTAACTCACTTTTAATTTGGGCTATGACCATGTAAAACAATTCGCAGGAGATCTTTGAGAATATCCTTTCAATATATTTGAGCCATGCTCTTGCTTTTTTATGCTTGATACAAAGCAAGTCATCACATGATCATGGATCCTTAAAGTCCATTTTGTCTAACAACTGATGGGATCATGAGTTAGTCTTGTCCTTGGACCTGCAGGAAATTTACATAATTATAGCAAAAAGTTTCGACCCTTGTCAGCCTGCGCAGAAAGTGCAGGCTGACATGAGTTGATACCTCTCTCTCTCTCTCTCTCTCTCAATTGAATTAACCCCCCTTTTCACAGAGCATGGCCCATATTATGTGTTTTTATATTACCATGTGAAACAAATTTGTAGCAGCTACATTTAGCCTTGAGACTGTCATTCTAAGGTTTTTGTTTGCACGGTGTTTAATGCTGTTTTCAACAGTAGTCCAGTTAACGTTGCGGTGGCAAGAGCACATGTTCATGCTTTCATGGAGATTGTTTTACCAGTACTTTATACAATGTTTTCCCCAAGCTATTGGCTGCTTTCCCACATAATTATCCCAAAAGCAATGATCATTGGTAAGAGAGGAATGAATCCAGTCACAATGACTATCATCAGTTGTCAGAAAGAAATTTGCCAGACTGGGGATTTGAGACAGGGACCAACTGGTTTGCATCCTGTATGTTACCAACTGAGCTACTGGGCTGGGCTTTTTAAATCTATAGGATGTGTAATGACTTAACTCTTTTTCCACACAATTACAAGATTTAACGACCCTGAGGAAGAAGCCTCTTGAAAACATAGGGAGGAAAAGGAAAAATGCTGATAATCTGAATTTTCTCCTTTTCCCACATTGTTTTCTACCCATTGAAGACAAAAATCATCAGTTGAGCTTCATTTATTTTGTCGGCTGCAAATGCTTTCAATTTGTATGTTTCCAAAATTTTGTCATTTGGTAAATACCAGTAGTTAACCCTTTCCCAAACAAGCCCTGGTTTTCACGTGTCTGCAGTACAAGTCTTTTGAAAACACTGTGGGAAAAGGAGAAATTGCTCATAACGAGCAATTTCTCCTTTTCCCACAGTGTTTTCTACCCTTTTTGATAACTTTCTACCATTTTCATCAAATTTCAAATTGTCGTCTACAAACTCTTTCAATTTGGACCAGTCCAAAGTTTGTCGTTTGGGAAAGGGTTAAGTGATACAACGCATACAGTCGACTCTTGTTATCTTGAATCCTTGAAGATAGCAAAAACAGTTTGGCATAAAAGGAGTTTGATATAAGAATTTGAAGTGGAGCTTGACTGAAAAATGGACAGGGATAAGTCATTGTTGTTGCTTTGTGGAACACTGCGGTCGTTGGTAATCTGGTTTTTTTTTTGTCTTTATCCCCTATTCAATATGTAAAATGGCTTTTTGACAGTATGACTTTACACCAAGCTTTTGCTTCGTTTACATGTTTTTAATTACCGATCACGGTATCCCCCTGGTATTTAGACCAGTCGTCGCTAAATACACAATATATAATGCTAGTCATAGGTTCATGACAGGATGCACTCTATATAACACAGAATCAAGGTGTGGCTGTAGAAATTATGGGTGGCAATTAAATCTCATACATGATTCCTGATTGGTTAGCAGTAGATATTTTGTGAAAATTCTGTGAACACATTATTGGATGCAGATGGGGGCTTGGTGAAATTGACATTCGATTGATTAGCATTATATGGTGTGTTTGCATGTATGGTGTGAATCTAGACAAAACTGATTGATTAGACTGGGTCCTTTGCCGGATTGCTGGGCCATAAGCAAAAACATGATTAGGTTGCATTTCTGATGTCCTTATGAGCATTCAAGACATATATTGATCAGCCTTCAGGCAGATTCTGATTTATATACACGACAAAGTTGACAATGTGTTCGCTCAAAAAATTGAGGACAGACAAATAAACCAGTCTTGGTGTTCAGTGTATTTTTATCGATGTGTGCAAGTCTTACTTGAACAGTTGCTACAAACTTAATCACACCTTTTCAAAATCGGATATTTAATGAACCAATTAAGATGATATCACATTGTGTGAATTGGGACCCTTTTATCTATAAATAATAGCGGATATATGGATGAAAATATGATCCCAGGTATGAAATTGTTCTCAAAATTTGTTTGACATAACCATTTTTGGACACAATGGGATCAAGATATAAACAAAAATGAACATAAAATAAAGAGACATAATTTTGGACGTAGGTTTGACTTTGACATAACAGGAGTTTAGAGATAATACAATTTTGACATAACGAGAGTTGACTGTAGATTGACATAACAGGAGTTTAGAGATACACAACTTTGACATAACGAGAGTTGACTGTAGATTTATCCATTTTTTGACATATTTTGGCAAACTGCCTTTATCAAGAAAGAAAAACAAAACTTACCAAAACTACAGATGTACATCATTCCCCGATCTTGTACATTGATGTCATTGTGAATAATGTCTCAGTTCCCTAACTCTTTTAGCAAATGACAAAATTTTAGGCTTGGAGGAATTTGCAGACGACAAATTAGATTTGTCTTAAATGATTCAATTTGCCTTTAGATGGATAGAAATACTGTGGGAGGAGAAAATGCGGGTCACCAGCAAGAAACCTGTTCCAACAATATTTTCAACAGCCTTTTGATTCAAGGTCATAAAACTCCAAATTGATTGGTAAAAGATTAGAGACTAAAAAAACTATTTCATAAATGGTCTTGTCTTCACTTGATTGATACTTAATACTTAAATGACATGGAATTTTATGAGATATTTTTAGGGAAGCCTTTGAAAACACTGTGGGAAAAGGAGAAAATGCTGATAACCAGGATTTTCTCCTTTTCCCACAGTGTTTTTACTCTTCCATATTAAAAAATTATAATTTCACACAATTATTTTTAAAATGCCACCTGCAAATGCTTGCAATTTGGACTATTCAAAGTTCTGTCATTTGGTAAAGAGTCAATACTTACATGCTATCTGTACATTTTGGGTCATATAATATATGTACGAAATGGGGTGTTACAAGATATCATTAGGGGATACAATAGGGGTTAGAACCTAGCAAAGAGTCAATACTTACATGCTATGTCTAAATTTCAGGTTGCAAAATCTGTGTACGATATGGGATGTTACAAGATAGCTTTAGGGGATGCAATAGGGGTTAGAACCCCTGGGGCCATGAGAAAAATGTTGTCTGTGGTGATGAAGTATACCTGTAGAGAAACTGGCAGTACATTGTCATAATACATATGGTCAAGCTTTGGCAAACATTCTGGCTGATTTACAGGTAAGGATTAGCTTTATGTAGTGTATTCTAATACCTTAACCCTGTACTACACAATCCAAGTTTTAACGACCCTAAAGAAGGCAGCTTTTGAAAACATTGTGGGAAAAGGAGAAAATGCTGGTAACAAGCATTTTGGGAACAGGAGATACCGGTAATGTACTATGAAATCATCATTTGAGCTACATTTATTTATGCTTTTCCTGTAGGAGTTTTCAATAAGAGTTAATCTTTACCAAACAACAGTATTTTACACTTGTCTAAATTGAAAGCCTTTGCTGACAACAAATTTAATTTGGTTTAAATAATGCTTTTTGTCTCTGCTAGGGTAGAAAATAATGTGGGAAAGGGTGAAAATGCTGGTTACTAGCATTTTGTCCTTCTTCCACCATGTTTTCAAAAGCCTCCTCTGTCAGGGTGATTAAACTCTGAATTGTGTGGTAATGGGTTATCTCTTTGAATCCTGAGCAAGGTGGCCGAGCCCTGGTTGGGCAGTTGGAAAGGAGCAGGACTTGAGAAGTGGGGGGAGGTCTGGTTTGAATCCCCACCTATGTGAAATTCTTTCTGCTGATTGATGATAGTCATTTATGTAGGATTCAATGCTCTCCCATCCAGGGTTTTCCCTTGCGAACAAAAAATAAGGGGTCATTGTGACCCCTAGTCAAAAATATTGGGGATCATAACACGGCGATGCATCAAGCTCCCTTTTCACAGCGCATGGCTTATATATTATTACATAATGATAGATACATAATAACACCAGAGATTCTCTATATGGTGGGGCTTACAGTCCAGATGGCATCTTCTTCATAAAGAGTGTCTCAAGTATACCATATTTACGCCTGTTTTTGCAGAAATTCTCCAGCTGCAGACAAGCTGTCATATCGTTATGTAATTTTAATCTTTCAGTGTTATCAGACATGACTGCTAGTGTTTTGATGATGCTCAAGGGTTGAATTACAGAAGTTTATGCAGCCATTCTTTGTGGCAAAAGGGTTATTGTGTTTTGTTTTAATCACAGGAATTGGTGAAAATAGCTTGTTGTTGGCCGATTTGGAAAGCTGTTTTTGCTTTTTTTTAAATGTAAGAGTGTCCATTTCCTCCGGCTACAAAGTATTTTCACCGATTAAACTGCCCATTCCTGTGTTTTGATACACAGGACGCAATCATACAGCTGTTTTCAACGAATAACAAAGGGTATCTCTATAGCCAATTTACTGTAAACTCTCGGGACCTTGAAATATTTTTCTGGGTGCTCTTACCAGGCGTTTCATCGTCTGATTTTTGCAGACAGCAAGAATGACGTCAATTTTGACAGAGCCATCTTGTTTTCATTAGAGATCATCTGGTTTAGTTTAGATATGTTTTTGGACCGACAGTATTGTATTAAAGTCTATACACAGTCAGACTAGTAATTGCCCCATTTTCTCTTTCTACTCCAGCTTTTATATCTACTCACCATGTAACAGTGTCAGTTGTACAGACGATCGTTAGTAATCCGTATCAAATTTGTGCATCCACAATGATACATTGTGGAAAAATTTACGGGTCATTTTCCTTAAAATGCATCGAAATACACTAAATTGTGCATCAAGGAAAACCCTGCTCTCGCCACTGATCATTGCTTTGACATTGGTTATGTTGGAGAGCAGCCAGTGGCTGGGGAAGAATTTTGTGCTAAGTGCTGGTAAAAGAAACTCCAGGAAAGCATGGATAGGTGCACTGGCTGCTGCATCTGAACTAAAATAATTATAGTGTGAAACACTGTAAAATAAATCTGAGCATGGCTTGATCTGATTTTGTGGATAGCGTAGATCAAGATCAGACTGAATGAAAGATCTTGGTTATACATCTTATGTCTACACCTACAAGTATAGTTTAAGACATTCTTTGTTTCTGGCCAAGATAGGGATTGCCTTAGTGTTTCTGCTAGCCTATAAATCTTTGGGGTCATCTGTGACTTCCTGTTTGGAATTTTGGTTGTCATTCAGAAATTTTATGCAGTCTTTAAACTTTTTTTTAATTGTTGTTCATCTTTGCTCCTTTGTAGATGTCCCATAATGCTAAAAAGTTTTACATGACAGTGTGGTGTTAGAGGTAAAAGTTGAAAATGATGACCTCATAGAAACTGTGTCATCTGTCATCCCGATTACTCCAGAAGTTGATGACCATGACCAAGTAGGGTCTAAAACGCGGTAAAAAAGTTTAAAATACAGATTCCGTACAATAATATAGGCAAGACGACAGTGATGTCACTCAGAATGATGTTGCGTTTTAGATGCAATGTAAACAGGAAGCGAATTATTCAGTGGTAGATAAACTGGTACCTGTTATATCTTCCTTAACAGTTGATACAAAGATCTATAACAGGCTGCTAGTAGAAAGCAGATTCGATATAATTCTGCATCATGACTTGATGATTTTGTAAGATATATTAATTGAATCAATTTTTTATGTGACTTTTTAGTTCTGATTTATGTTGCGTCAAGGAAGATGTGATGTATTAATTCTGTCGCATCAGCCTTTCATTTTGCATGTCAAAAATGCAAATACGCAGACTTTCTGAAATGCTGTTGCCTGTCATTCAGTCATGTCTTTTATGCATTTCAAGATCACACATAATCCTTCTTAATCAACCCTGTTAACTGTCATCATTTTGTTCAAATATTTTTTAGTTCTACAATTCCATCTGAATCATCTTTTCATATGCGCTAAGTGACCAAAGCTGGTGATGTGCCATAAAGCAACATTCAGTTATTAATTTCGGGCCAAATATTGTGATTTTAAGATACGCTGAGAGGAAAAAGTCTCATCATTTTGGACGGTGTAAATCCAAGATTAGACTGCAAGTTTCTGTACTGTAATGTATTAGTATTTAATGCTGTTTTCAACATTATTTGTGTACTGTAGCAATCCACAGTTTCCTGGAATCTCTTTTACCAGTACATGTACTTAGCACAATATTCTTATCAACATTGCCGGATCCTCAATCTCTCTGATGATATGAACTACTTGAGGGTGCCTCTTCCATTTACATACCAATTCCCCAACATGCTGCCAATATGCCATTATCAGTTAATTGTAAGTTAGAAACACATTCAGAAAGTTCTGTTGTTGTTTGGAACACATCAAATACGTTTACATATACAGGTTTATGCATTGTTATACAGTATCTGTAAGTGATCAATTTGTTCTAGATACATGTCTAATACACTATGAATATGTTCAAGCTTGTTATGAACATGGTATCTATGCACCAGAACTTGGAAAAACTTTTTATAGGTCAACATAAGCCAACATTTTAGAGAATGTGGATAAATTCTTAATACATCAGCATACATTCTGGAAATCATTTAGGTGTGACAGGGTCATTTAAGTGTATCTCTACCTCAATCTACCTTATGGTTCAGTCGGTGTTAAGATAAAATGGTGTCTATTTTATACAACTTGCTTGCTATAACATATTACAAAGATGAATTGAATTCCCTTTTCGCAGAGGATGACTTAATTCATCTAGGGAAAAAGTATCAACCTAGTTTGGCCTTTACAGTCCACGCAGGCTGACCTGAGTTGAAACTTTTTGCTATTGAGCACTTTTTTTCATGTAAACCTGGATGCTGGACAAACTGGATTTCATAAATCCATTATGTGATGTCTTTCTTAGTACAGGCATCACAGATATGCATTAAGCCCTGTTTTGTCAGAGCATGGCTTATATATATTTCTCCATGATAAGAAAATATTATGCTGCTCTTTTGAATTTTGTCATTTAACTCTTTACCAGATGGCAGTATTTTAGACCTATCCAAATTGAAAACATTTGCAGACGACATAAAATGTGCTTCAAATGATGCAACTTGTATTTGAAAGGTTAAAATATTTTTTTCCTTTTCCAACAATTTTTCTATACCCTTTTCCTTCAGGTCTTTAACTTTTTACCAGATGACAAAATTTTAGACTGGGACCAAATTGAAAGCATTTGCAGACAACAAATTAGATATAGCTTTATTCTTAACTACACAACAAAATTTTAGATTAGTCCAAATTGAAAGCATTTGCAGATGACAAATATGGCTCAAATAGTGGAAAATGTTATTGGAAGGGTAGAAAACATTGTGGGAAAAGAGTATTTTCTCCTTTACCCATAATCAAAAGCTAATTCCTCAAGGTTGTTAAAGAGTTAACCCTTTACGACACAACAAATTTTTTAAACTGGTTCAAATTGGAAACCTTTGCAAGCAGCAAATTAAAGGGTCTCAAATTATGAAATTTGTTTTTGAAAGGTTAAAAAATTGTGGGAGGAGGAGAAAATGCTGGTTACCAGCATTTTCACCTTTCCCCCACAATGTTTTCAAAAGCCTATAATCCATCATTTGAGCCACATTCAATTTGTCGTCTGCAAATGCTTTCAATTTAGACAAGCCAAAATTGTTATCACTAGGTAAAGAGTTAAGTAGAATCATATTATCAAGTTAGTTACCCATTTTCAGATGGGAGTGAGTGTGGTGGACAGTTCTATAGTGGGGCTTGGTGGCTGTCCCTATGCCAAAGGGGCCAGTGGTGACGGTGTGGTTGACAGTTCTATAGCAGGGCTTGGTGGCTGTCCCTATGCCAAAGAGACTAGTGGTAACGTCTCAACATAGAACGTGGTGTACATGTTGCATGGTCTAAATATAGAAACTGTGAGTATCTGTCATTTAGAAACCCTTTAACACACAATCACAAGTTTAAAGGACCCTGAGGAAGAAGCCTGTTGAAAAAATTGTGGGAAAAAGAGAAAATGCTGGTAACCAGCATTTTCTCATTTTCCTACAATGTTTTCCACCCTATCAAAGAGAAATTCCATCAGTTCAGCCATAATTGAATTGTCGTCTGCAAATGCTTTGAATTTGGATAAGTCTACATTTTGGTCATGTGATAAATGGTTACCTTACGACAAAACTTCGACTTGTCCAGATTGAAAGCATTTGCAGACGACAAATCAAATGTGCTGAAATCATAAGATTTATCTTTTAAATAGGTAGAAAATATTATGGAAAAAGGAGAATTGTTTTCAGAAACATAGTCCATCTTTAAACCCATTACAACCCAGGCCCTTGGTTATAACAACTCTGAGGAAGAAACCTTTGAAAACATTGCAGGAAAAGGAGAAAATGCTGGTAACCTCAGCTAAATTGTAAAAATTGTGGATTTGTTATCCTTGTTTGATTGCCACTGATGGTGTGGGTCATGGTGTGTCCATAGGCAAGGCACTGCTGCGATCTCCATCTTCACAATAATTTCCATACATTTAAATGGTGTGATTTAGATGCATTTTAACACCCTTATTTTTAGCTCACCTGAGCATGAAGTGCTCAAGGTGAGCTTTTGTGATCGTGCTGTGTCCGGTGTCCGTCATGCATCATCCAGCATCAACACTTACCTTGTATGACCCAGGAAAAAAACTGAGCTGTTGCTGTGACTGAAAAAACTGTTAGATGTGGCATTTCTCTGTATTTAACCCTTTACCCCTTTAATGGCCCTGAGAAAGAAAGCTTTTGAAAACATTGTTTGAAAGGAGAAAATGCTGGTAACCAGCATTTTCCCATTTCCCCACAATGTTTTCTATTCTTTCATAGCCAAATCTCATAATTCCAGTCTTATTTAAATTGTCGTCTTCAAATGTTATCAATTTGGACAACTCCAATTTTTTCGTTTGGTAAAGAGTTAACTCTTTACCATACAATCCTGACTTTAAGCGACCGTGAAGAAGAAGGCTTTTAAAAACATGGTAAAAGGAAATAAAGCTGATAACCACTATTTTCTCCTTTTCCCACATTGTTTTCTCTTCTTTGTAAAACAAATTTCAATTTTTCAGTCAGATTTATTTTGTCGTCTGCAAATGCTCTCAATTTGGAGCAGTCTGAAATTTTGTCATTTGGCACAGAGTTAAACAAAGAATCCTGTATCTGATGGTACTATAGAGATTGCAAAATTGTGATTTTGATATATTTTCAGGGTATCAACATGCAGAAATTGATTGAAGCTGGACAGTTTATTTCAAAAGCTTTGGGATGACCAACTCATTTGAAAGTAGTATAAGCAACAAAATCATCGTTGTGATGGCACTTTGTCATCATGCTGATATCTAGTCAGCTTTGTTTGTGCAAATATTTTCATGCTGGATATGATATTTTGGAAGTTGACATCTTTGGAGATAGTGTACAATTCCATTTCAATTCCTTTGAATATTTTGTGAGCAGGTGCAGGTATTTTGGTATGCTAAAGTCTTTACCACATGAAAATATTTCTACACTTGTCTTTATTGAAAGCATTGGCAAATTGGATTTGGCTGGATAATGCAATTTGTCCATGAAAGGGTAGAAAACATTGTGGGAAAAGGAGAAGATGCTGATTACCAGCATTTTCTCCTTTTCCTACAATGTTTTCAAAAGTCTTTTTCCTTGTGGGATGTTAAAACTAGGAGTTGTGTGGTAAAGGGTTAGGCAAAAACTTTGACAGTTTAGTAATGCTTGCATAAATGTCAGACATCTAGAATTAAAAAAAAAATTATAACATTGTCATCACCTTTCTGCCTAACCATCACTTCTCCAGTATTGATTGTTTACTAAACAACAAAATTTTGTACTAGACCAAATTGAATGCATTTGCAGATAACAAATTAAATGTTGCGAGAATGATGATATCTGTCTTTGATATGGTAGCAAACATTGTGGGGAAAGGTGAACAGCATGCCCACTGGGTTTTCAATTTGGGGGTACATGCACCCTCCAGGTTTTGAATTGGGGGTACAAAGAAAAAATTGGGGGTACACTGTACCCCCTAGGTTTTGAATTGGGGGGTACAAAGAAAAATTAAGGGGTACAGAGTAACTTTTGGCTGTTTCAGTTCTATTAATGAATTTTAACACCGTAGCTCCTTTACCATAATGAATGGGATCTTAATTAAATTATCAAATCGTGCATTTGGTGATTATATGGATGCATCATATATCTCCAGGGCATGCACATACTTAGATATAATTGCAACAGCGGTCAGGGTTTAAAAGCCAAACACGGCGAGTTTTGATAATCGACTGCCTTCATGAAAGATTTTTCACCTTTATTCCTTTCTCAAAGTTGCGAAGTACATTAGAATTGCTTTAAAAAGTTAGCGTAGACAGATTAATGCTCATTGTTCAAGATGATGTCCGTAGATCTGGCTATTTTAAAATCACAGAGGAGCAGGCCGATTGGCTCATTGTAAGCTCAAACTCTGTCAAATAAAGGCCATGCCATGTTGGGGAAAATAAAACAAAATGTTTAATGGTAGAATCACTTTGTAAACCTACCTTTCTCAGGTCTTAACGCTGGAAAATATATTAACAGCTTTTGTTGTGATGACATTTTTTCTGCAGCAGACGCCATACATACAGAAATTACACGTTTAATTTGCGGCTCGGATTTTCAGCTTCCATATGTCAAAAAATGTATTTTTAACAATAACTGCATATCATAATATAATTAAATGATTTTAATTTCTTACTGAAAATTAATTACCAGATTTCCTGTACTTGTGGTAGATTTTGACACCTTAAAAAATCGTAGCGAAAATTATTCAAATAGACAGAGGGAGCCGCAAAATATGTAGTGAAAAATTTGGTAACCAGCTCTATGTTGAGGACAAAGCTTACCAGGAAAACTACTTTCGTTTTGTTTGTTTGGCATGCAATATGAAACGGTATCTAATTTGTATGTGCGGTTTACATAATTACTTGCCTTTTTGTACGTGCATACTTTTGACAGTGCGTGCATGCACGTATGCACAAAAAATTTGTACGCGCGGAATAGAATTTGTACATGAATTACGTATTGCAATACGTGATTGGGCACCCTGGTGAAAATGCTGGTTACCAGCATTTTCTCCTTTTCCCACAATGTTTTCAAAAGGCATTGCCCTGTTTTTGACATTTGTTTGGTAAAATTTCTTATTCTGTCAGTAACAGGAAACAGGATAGCTATATATTGCGTAAAAATCACCTTGCCACTACCTCAGTCAGCTCTTGAAATAATTTTGAATGCTAACCTGAGTCCATTTCTCCTAAACCCAAGGAAAGATTTGCCTTAAAATTGGAACAAATGTTCACATTGTAGACCGTGATTAAAAATTAGGATTCCACCTTGTTTACTGCAACATTGTTGTTATTGTACATTCAGATGTTAAGCTCGGCTGTTTTCAAAGAAAATATCTAGTTATTGTCATAGCCCTGTTGTCGTCTGCCATTACACTGTCAGTGGTCAAAAACTTTGACTTTTTAGACTATCTTTTATTACTGAAGATATACTTCAAACTTGGACAAGATTTTTATATCAATAGGGGAACCCATACAACAAGGGCAGGTAACCATCAAAGTATTTCTGACACAGTTATGCCCCTTTTTTGACTGAGATATTTCGCTTAAAATCAAGCACCTGCAGCCAAGCCAAGCGTTTGCACCCACATGTAGTGCACTTGGATTTCTGATGAGATTGTATTCAGTTTTTAACTATTGATGTATTTTAATGTTTTAAGTTATAGCTAGATGCACTAAATATTATGAATTTAGCAACCTTTGTTTTGTTCTAATTTTTCTAAAGTGTTCCATGTATTTCTAAGATGGTTTTTTTTTTTTTCAACTTGGCCTCCTTGTCTTCAGGCAGTGGAGTGATACCTGAGGACCATCAGAAAAAGCAAGTTAAACCTTTCCCACTTGTCTAATTTTAGACTCTCCCGAGGCTTGGCCAATTTCTTTCCGAGGATTGATGATAGTCATTGCGACAGGATTCATTCCTCTCCCATCACTGAGCATTGTTTCGACAATGGCTATGTGGGAAAGCAGCCAGTGGCTTGGAAAGAATATTGTGCGGAGAACTGGTAAAAGAAATTCCAGGAAAGCATGGATAAGTGCACTGGCAGTCTGGCAGCCATGATATAACTGAAATAGTGTTGAAAACGGCGTTAAACACCATACAATAGACTCTCCTAAATGTAAAACATCAGCAGGCAACAAATTTAGATTTACTGCAAAAGAGCTAGTGTTCTCTGACAGAATAGAAAAGATTGTGGGAATAGGAGAAAATGCTGGTTACCAGCATTTTCTCCTTTTCCCACAATGTTTCATGATTTTTAGCTCACCTGAGCACATAGTGCTCAGGGTGAGCTATTGTGATCGATCGTTGTCCGGCGTCCGTCCGTCCGTGTGTCCGTCCGTCCGTCCGTGAACAATTACTTAAAAAATCTTCTCCTCTGAAACTGCCCAACAGATTTCAGTGAAACTTCACAGAAATGATCCTTAGGTGATTCATTTTCAAAATACTTCAAAGATTTGAATTCCATGAAGAACTCTGGTTGCCATGGCAACCGAGAGAAAAAACTTTAAAGATCTTCTTGTCCCAAACCGTAAGGGCTAGAGCTCTCATATTTGGCATGTAGCATCATCTAGTGGCCCTCTACCAAAATACTTCAAATTATGGCCCTAGTTATGAAAATGGCCCTATGTTGTGGGTTCTCAGATTTCACATAGAGATAAAGAAGGAAATCTTTTAAAATCTTCTTGTCCCAAACCATAAGGGCTAGAGCTCTCATATATAGCATGTAGTATCATCTAGTGGCCCTCTACCAAAATACTTCAAATAATGGCCCTAGTGTGGAAATTGGCCCTATGTTGTGGGTTCTCGAATTTCACATAGAGATAAAGAAGGAAATCTGTAAAAATCTTCTTGTCCCAAACCGTAAGGGCTAGAGCTTTCATATTTGGCATGTAGTATCATCTAGTGGCCCTCTACCAAAATACTTCTAATTATGGCCCTAGTTTGAAAAAGGCCCTATGTTGTGGGTTCTCGGATTTCACATAGAGATAAAGAAGGAAATCTTTAAAAATCTTCTTGTCCCAAACCTTAAGGGCTAGAGCTTTCATATTTGGCATGTAGCATCATCTAGTGACCCTCTACCAAAATACTTCAAGTTATGGCCCTAGTGTTGAAAATGGCCCTATGTTGTGGGTTCTTGGATTTCACATAGAGATAAAGAAGGAAATCTTTAAAAATCTTCTTGTCCCAAACCATAAAGGCTAGAGCTCTCATATTCGGCATGTAGTATCATCTAGTGGCCCTCTACCAAAACACTTCAAATAATGGCCCTAGTGTGGAAATTGGCCCTATGTTGTGGGTTCTTGGATTTCACATAGAGATAAAGAAGGAAATCTGTAAAAATCTTCTTGTCCCAAACCTTAAGGGCTAGAGCTTTCATATTTGGCATGTAGTATCATCTAGTGGCCCTCGACCAAAATACTTCAAATAATGGCCCTAGTGTGGAAAATGGCCCTATGTTGTGGGTTCTCGGATTTCACATAGAGATAAAGAAGGAATCTTTAAAAATCTTCTTGTCCCAAACCATAAGGGTTAGAGCTCTCATATATGGCATGTAGTATCATCTAGTGGCCCTCTACCAAAATACTTCAAATAATGGCCCTAGTGTTGAAATTGGCCCTATGTTGTGGGTTCTCGGATTTCACATAGAGATAAAGAAGGAAATCTTTAAAAATCTTCTTGTCCCAAACCGTAAGGGCTAGAGCTTTCATATTTGGCATGTAGCATCATCTAGTGGCCCTCTACCAAAATACTTCAAATAATGGCCCTAGTGTGGAAAATGGCCCTATGTTGTGGGGTCTCGGATTTCACATAGAGATAAAGAAGGAAATCTTTAAAAATCTTCTTGTCCCAAATCATAAGGGCTAGAACTGTCATATATGGCATGTAATATCATCTAGTGGCCCTCTACCAAAATACTTCAAATTATGGCCCTAGTGTTGAAAATGGTCCTATGTTCTGTGTTCTCGGATTTCACATAGAGATAAAGAAGGAAATCTTTAAAAATGTTCTTGTCCCAAATCATAAGGGCTAGAGCTCTCATATATGGCATGTAGTATCATCTAGTGGCCCTCTACCAAAATACTTCAAATAATGGCCCTAGTGTGGAAAATGGCCCTATGTTGTGGGTTCTTGGATTTCACATAGAGATAAAGAAGGAAATCTGTAAAAATCTTCTTGTCCCAAATCATAAGGGCTAGAACTGTCATATATGGCATGTAGTATCATCTAGTGGCCCTCTACCAAAATACTTCAAATTATGGCCCTAGTGTTGAAAATGGTCCTATGTTGTGTGTTCCCGGATTTCACATAGAGATAAAGAAGGAAATCTTTAAAAATGTTCTTGTCCCAAATCATAAGGGCTAGAGCTCTCATATATGGCATGTAGTATCATCTAGTGGCCCTCCACCAAAATACTTCAAATTTTGGCCCTAGTGTTGAAAATGGCCCCATGTTGTGGGTTCTCGGATTTCACATAGAGATAAAGAAGGAAATCTTTAAAAATCTTCTTGTCCCAAACCTTAAGGGCTAGAGCTTTCATATTTGGCATGTAGCATCATCTAGTGACCCTCTACCAAAATACTTCAAATAATGGCCCTAGTGTGGAAAATGGCCCTATGTTGTGGGGTCTCGGATTTCACATAGATATAAAGAAGGAAATCTTTAAAAATCTTCTTGTCCCAAACCATAAGGGCTAGAGCTTTCATATTTGGCATGTAGCATCATCTAGTGGCCCTCTACCAAAATACTTCAAATTATGGCCCTAGTTTGAAAATGGCCCTATGTTGTGGGTTCTCGGATTTCACATAGAGATAAAGAAGGAAATTTTTAAAAATCTTCTTGTCCCAAACCATAAGGGCTAGAGCTCTCATATATGGCATGTAGTATCATCTAGTGGCCCTCTACCAAAATACTTCAAATAATGGCCCTAGTGTTGAAATTGGCCCTATGTTGTGTGTTCTCGGATTTCACATAGAGATAAAGAAGGAAATCTTTAAAAATCTTCTTGTCCCAAACCATAAGGGCCAGAGCTTTCATATTTGGCATGTAGCATCATCTAGTGGCCCTCTACCAAAATACTTCAAATTATGGCCCTAGTGTGGAGAATGGCCCTATGTTGTGGCTTCTCGGATTTCACATAGAGATAAAGAAGGAAATCTTTAAAAATCTTCTTGTCCCAAACCATAAGGGCTAGAGCTCTCATATATGGTGTGTAGTATCATCTAGTGGCCCTCTACCAAAATACTTCAAATAATGGCCCTAGTGTGGAAATTGGCCCTATGTTGTGGGTTCTCGGATTTCACATAGAGATAAAGAAGGAAATCTTTAAAAATCTTCTTGTCCCAAACCGTAAGGGCTAGAGCTTTCATATTTGGCATGTAGCATCATCTAGTGGCCCTCTACCAAAATACTTCAAATTATGGCCCTAGTGTGGAAAATGGCCCTATGTTGTGGGTTCTCGGATTTCACATAGAGATAAAGAAGGAAATCTTTAAAAATCTTCTTGTCCCAAACCATAAGGGCTAGAGCTCTCATATATGGCATGTAGAATCATCTAGTGGCCCTCTACCAAAATACTTCAAATAATGGCCCTAGTGTCGAAATTGGCCCTATGTTGTGGGTTCTCGGATTTCACATAGAGATAAAGAAGGAAATCTTCAAAAATCTTCTTGTCCCAAACCGTAAGGGCTAGAGCTTTCATATATGGCATGTAGCATCATCTAGTGGCCCTCTACCAAAATACTTCAAATTGTGGCCCTGGTGTTCAAAGTTGACCCTATGTTGTGCGTTCTCGGATTTCACATAGAGATAAAGAAGGAAATCTTTAAAAATCTTCTTGTCCCAAACCATAAGGGCTAGAGCTTTCATATTTGGCATGTAGCATCATCTAGTGGCCCTCTACCAAAATACTTCAAATAATGGCCCTAGTGTGGAAAATGGCCCTATGTTGTGGGTTCTCGGATTTCACATAGAGATAAAGAAGGAAATCTTTAAAAATCTTCTTGTCCCAAACCATAAGGGCTAGAGCTCTCATATATGGCATGTAGTATCATCTAGTGGCCCTCTACCAAAATACTTCAAATAATGGCCCTAGTGTTGAAATTGGCCCTATGTTGTGGGTTCTCGGATTTCACATAGAGATAAAGAAGGAAATCTTCAAAAATCTTCTTGTCCCAAACCGTAAGGGCTAGAGCTTTCATATATGGCATGTAGCATCATCTAGTGGCCCTCTACCAAAATACTTCAAATTATGGCCCTGGTGTTAAAAGTTGACCCTATGTTGTGCGTTCTCGGATTTCACATAGAGATAAAGAAGGAAATCTTTAAAAATCTTCTTGTCCCAAACCATAAGGGCTAGAGCTTTCATATTTGGCATGTAGCATTATGGTGTTGAGCTGAGTTGCATTTCAGGTGAGCGATTTAGGACCATCATGGTCCTCTTGTTTTTTTCTTGAAGTGATTTATTTATTCTCTCTCTGTATTTTGAAAGTGATACTGAATTATCATTGTTTTGTCTATTACTGTAAATATTACTGTAAATATGATATTACATATTAGGTACCTGTCTAGATGAAGTCTGTAGTTACCCACTACCAGACAGTCCCAAGTTTAATGACCCTGACAGAAAAACTTATAAAATATATTGTAGGAAAAGGAGAAAAAATTGTTAACCAGCATTTCTCCTTTTTCCCCCAACATTTTCCATAGTGTTCAAGTTATATACATTACATACACATTGTTCTTTTTGTTCCAGATATTTTCCTATTTATGACTTCTGTTATTATTAAATTCTATGATGATATTTCTGTTGAAAATAAAAATTATATATCACTGATCTTGTGTTTGTTATTTATTTATACTACGACTCTTTTCACTTCTCCAAATTGCCCCTTTAAACCCTTAACCACACAATCTTGGAACAAATCTTTAGAAAACATTGTTAGAAAATGAGAAATGCTAGTAACCAGCTTTTTTTTTCTCTTTTCTTACAATGTTTTCTGTCCTTTCAGAGACACTTTTGATCATTTGAGCCCCATTTGTTTTGTTGTCCACAAATGCTTTTGATTTGGGCGTGTCCAAAATTAAGTTGTTTGGTAAAGTGTTAATTTTGATTTATATATAAGCTATGCTCTGGCAAATTGGGTTTAATGCCTCTCCCTGATGCATTATAACAAGCAAATCATCGCAATACTGATTGATCCATAAAACCCATTTTGTCTAACATCCCGAGTCCCGAGTTAGACACCATGTTATGTGTAGTCTGATCTTGATCTACACTGGCCACAAAAGACAATTTAAGTTGTAAAAGGAGCTTTAACCCTTTACCACACCATGTTGATTTTTAACAACCCTTAGAGAGAGGCTTTTCGAAAACATTGTGGAAAAAAGAGAAAATGCTGGTAACCAGCATTTTCTCCTTTTCCTACAATGTTTTCTACCCTATCTAAAACAAATTTCATCGTTTTGACCTCTTTTAATTTGTCGTCTGCAAATGCTTTCAATTTTGACCACTCTAAAATTTTGTCCTATGGTTAAGGGTTGATATAGGGCTTGTAATAAGAAAATTGGAATTGGATCCTCTTTGGCAGGGCATGTCATGGAGTAATGTCCATAAGCAGAAATGGTAAACCCTGGAAAGGGATGAAAAAGTAAGCTGTGGAAATGATTTGCCTGAATATTCTATTGAAAGTCATGTAAAATTGCATTTGATCAATTCATAATTTGATATGTGTCCTCAAGCCTACTGTTATGTTGGAGCTCTGTGTCTGTTGTGTGTTGGTGCGTCACTTTACTTTCATTTAAAAAAAACACTCCGATACTGCAGAACTAATTTTAACTCTTTACCAAACGTCAAAATTTTGGACTGGACCAAATTGAAAACATTCGCAGACGACAAATTGAAAGTAGCTTAAATGGTGATTAATGTATTGGATAGGGTATAAAGCACTGTGAGGAAAAGGAAAAAATGCTGGGTACCAGCATTTTCTCCTTTTCCCACAAGGTTTTCAAAAGGCTTCTTCCTCAGGGTCGTTAAAACTCAGGATTGTGTGGTAAAGGGTTAAGCAAAGTCCACAGAAATGGTCCTACAATGGTTCTTCTGGGAATTCCTTCCAAGAATTTAATTCCATTCAAAATGCTATTTGCTATAGTAAAAAAAAATTATGAGCCATGCTCTGTTAACCCTTTACTACATAATCCTGAGTTAAAATGACCCTAAAAAAGAACACTTTTGAAAAGATTGAGAAAAAAGGAGGAAATGCTGGTAATCAGCATTTTCTACTTTTCCCACAATGTTTTTTAACCTATCAGACAAATTCCATCATTTGAGCCACATGAAAATTGTCGCCTGTAATTGCTTTCTATCTGGACAAGTCAACATTTTTGACGTGTGGTAAAGAATTAAAAGCAGGCTTAATGCATCTGTGAATAGTATCGGCCCAGGTTGGCCTGTGCAGTCTGCAAAGGCTGACCAGAGCTGAAACTTTTCACTATCGGTCAACTTTCTGCATGCCCAAGGACCAGTGTACCTCATGTTACAGTCGGTTACTAGTCAAAATGGGATATTACGGATCCATCATTATGTGACAGTTTGCTTGTTATCATGCAGCATGGAGATGCATTAAACCCCCATTTGCCAGAGCATGGCTCATATCTTTTTCTCCAAAACCATGTGTTAGAGTTCTCAGTAATGGGGAATAATTATCCTCTGTTGGACCTGTTGTCCATATTTTTTTCCTGTCTGATCCATTTAGAGACATGGTTGGTGCAGTAAGGCTTGTTTTCTCTTGGCCTTTTACCATAGGAATACAGCCAGTGGCTTGGGAAAAATGTTGTGCAAAGAACTGTGTTACAGGAGATCACTCCTTTACAGCATAGCTTCCCATATAAAATCAGTATGTGACAACTGTGTGAGGGAGAATTCTCTTTAGCTCAGGGGTTTAGCTCAGTAGTGTATTGGTCTTTTAAATCTCGATAAAAGAGGATCTTTGCCCGCAGGGGTTCGAATCCCAACTGTTGCGGTTTGTATTAGAGCTATGCATTAGAAACTCCAGGAATGCATGGATAGTTGCACTGGCCGTCAGGATGTAACTGAAGGAATGTTGAAAACGGCATTAAACACCATACAATCAATCATTCAATCAATCTTTCTACCAAACAATCCAATGTTTGAATGACCCCAAGGAATTCCCTTTGAAAACATTATTTGAAAAGGAGAAAATGTTTGAAAACAATTTCCTGCTTTTTCCCCATTTTTTTCAACCCTGTTAAGACATGACCAATCATTTGAGCCACTTTTTACTTGTGGTTTGAGAATGCTTCATGGTAAAGAGATAAACCCTTAACCACACAATCCCGAGTTTAAACGACCCTAAGGAAAAAGGTCTTTTGAAAACATTGTGGGAAAAGGACAAAAATGCTGGTAACCAGCATTTTTCTCCTTTACCCACAATGTTTTCTAGCCACTCAAAGGAAAATTTCTGTTTCATTGTGGTAAAGAGGAGAAAATGCTCGTTACCAATATTTCTCCTTTTTCCACAGTGTTTTCAAAAACCTTCTCCATTAGGGTCGTTAAAACTTTAGATTGTGTGGTAAAGGGTTTATAAATAAAATGATAATGTCCAGCCAATAGTACAGACCAAAATGTTTCAAAGCTCTTTACACATACCCATACAATAAAAATACTGTATTGGACAGTGTAGATCCATGATTAGACTGCATGATTTGTACAGCCTGAGCTTGATCTACATTGTCAACAAAAACCATGTGGAGTCGTGCCTAACAGTCTTGGGGTGTATAACACTTTTTATAGTTTTTTTTTTAGTTGAAGGGAAATAACTCATGTTCATGATACATATTTGAAACTAGTTATCTCCCTTGGTGGTTATTACTTGTCTGTAACATGCTTGGTACTGTGTACTCTCATGTTCTTTGGGTAGAAACCAAACCAGAATAAAGAAGCCAAAATAGCTTTGCCCAGCTTGAAAAACAGGCTAAAACTAGTTTAAGCCTTTAGAGCACAGTGATGCCCTGAAAAAGTTGGCCTTTAAAAACATTGTGGGAAATGGAGAAAATGCTGGAAATCAGCATTTTCTTCTTTTCTCACACAGTTTTCTACCCTATGAAAGACAAATTTTATGAGTTGAGGAACAGCTGTCATCTGCAAATGCTTTCAATTTGGACAAAGCTGAAATATTGTTGTCTAGTTAAGAGTTATAGAAGCAGACCTCGTAAACCCTAGATCACAGAGTAAAGGATATGGGATCTACACCGGCTTCACATCCACATAATGTTTGCAATGGCATGCTTTGGTTCAAGTATAATACACTTATACTAATGTCCAAAGTAAGGTATAACAGCCTTTAATACTTAACTCTCTACCAAACAACAAAATTTTTACCCATTCATGGACAATTTTTTTGTTTGAGTCACATTCAATGTATTGTCTGAAAGCTGTCAATTTGGGCCAAGTCTAGATTTTTGTCATGAGGTAAAGAGTTTAAAACATGCCTGCTGCTGGCTGTGCTTGTTTTTTCTTAACCATTTAACTGCTTAACCCTTTAGCAAACCATCCCAAGATTTAATGTACCAAACAAAAGGTGCTTTTGAAAACATTGTGGGAAAAGGAGAACATGCTGGTAACCAGCATTTTCTCCTTTTCCAACAATGTTTTCTAGCCACTCAAAGACTAACACTGTTTTCATCATTATTTCAATTATATCATGGCAGCCAAGGAACCCATCTATGCTTTCCTGGAGTTTTTTACCAGTACTCGGCACAATATTCTTTCCAAGACACTGCTTTCCCACTTAACCATCATTGAAACAAAGTTTGAAGTCAATGGTTTTATACTTTGGAAGTCATGCTCTGGACAAAAACCTTGTGTAAAATAATCAAGGGCAATAACTAAAAAAATAGTAGAGTTGTGGATCTTGTGCACTGCACACTGTCTCACATCTTTCAAAGGGTTCAGGAGATATGGAGCAGATACGAAAGTGTTGTGAACAGACGAACAGACGGATGGACAAAGGCCATTCCTATAATGCCCCTACTTTGCTGGGGGATTAAAAATGTTGTTTACTTGTGGCATTTTCTCCTTGTACCACAATGTTTTTTCAAAAGCCCTTTTCCTCAGGGTCGTAGATACAGGATTGTGTGGCAAGGGTAAGAACCTGGAACCTGTAATCAGGTCATCCAGGGTCAGTATTCACCAACCATTTTACAGAATTTTCTAAATTTGAAAGTACTGCAACTTCTGATTGGCTAAATGGTTTGACCAATCAGAAGTTGTGTTACTTTCAAATTAAAAAAAATCTCAGACATAAAGACTAAGAATGGTCCTTAGAATGGTTGGTGAACAAGGCCTTTTGTTCTAGTCTGTTCATGGTATTAGTTTTGGGCAAGGTATAGCAGTACCCTAGCCTGTCACCTGTGAAATCCAAGAAGATGTGGACAACTGAGCTTATGCCTGGATTGAAATGTAACACTGTTGAAAGCAGTGTTAACCTATTTAATCTTTTGCCAGTTGACAAAATTTCAGAATCATTCAAAATAAAAGTGTTTGCAGATGACAATGCAAATCTGGCTCAAATAACGAAATTTGTTTTTTGAAAGAGTAGAAAACATTGTGGGAAAAGGAGGAAATGCTGTTTGCCAGTAGCATTTTCTCTTTTTCCACAATGTTTTCAAAAAACCTCTTCCCCAGCGTCATAAAGAATTGCTTGGTAAAGGGTTAAGAGTCTGTTATCAAGAAATCCTTGATTCAGCTGGCAACATTGATCATGTGGCAATGCCCTTTGGCAAGGTATTGCAGAACCCAGAACTGCACTGTTGAAAGTCTGGGAGGCATAAATAAGCTATTGTCCCAATATGACTGAAAATTCTTTGCAAGCAGTTTAACTCTTTATTAAATGACAAAGACTAGACTCTTTAATGTTGAAAGCATCTGCAGATGATTAATTTGAAATTAGTAAAAAGGAAGTTAAAAGTTTTCTGACAGGATTGAAAACATTGTGGGAAATGGAGAAAATTCTGGTTACCAGCATTTTCTCCTTTTCCCACTATATTTTCAAAAGCCTTCTTCCTTGGGGTAAGGAAATGTTGGGATTGTGTGGTTAAACCTTTACTACACAATCCCGACGTTTAATGACCTTGTAGAAAGAAGGCTTTTGAAAACATTTTGGGAAAAGGAGAAAATGCTGGTTACCAGCATTTTCTCCTTTTCCCACAATGTGCTTTTGGACAGAAATTCCATTATTTGTGCCACATTCAGGTTGTCATCTGCAAATGTTTTCAATTTGGATCAGTCTAAAATTTTGTCATTTGGTAAAGAGTAAGGGGTGGGTTGAAAGTTGGGAATGGAACTACTGATTATCTCCCTTCTTCATGAAGTAGAATTAGTAGAGTAAGCTCCCTTCGTTCACTTCCAAATCTTTATCCCTGTTCCACACAATCCCGAGTTTTAACATCCCTAAAGAAGGCTTTTGAAACATTGTGGGAAAAGGATAAAATGCTGGTTACCAGCATTTTCTCTTTATCCCACAATGTTTTCTACCCTTGCTAGAGCAAATTCAAATTTTCAGTCTCATTTATTTTGTTGACAGCAAATGCTTTCAATTTGGACAAGTCTAATAAGATTTTGTCATCTGGTAAAGACTTGTGTAGAGTTTTGTTGTTACTGTTGTGAAGATTTCCATCAAACATGCAGAAAATTTCTGGACAAGGATATGAATATGGGTCAATTGATGGGACTTTTGTCCTTGAAGGGTTACAAACCATTGTGGAACGACAAGAATGCCAATCAGCAGCATTTTATTTCTCCTTTTCCAACAATATTTTCAAAACTATTCTTCCTCCGAGTCATTATCCTTTTGACAAACAATCCCGAGTCTAAGTAAGCAGCCTTTTGAAAACATTGCGAAAAAGGCTGAAAATGCTCATAACCAGCATTTTCTCCATTTCCCACAATGATTTCTGTCTTATCAAAGAACTTAAATTTGTCATCTACATATTCTGAATTTTAGATAGTCTAACATTTGCTGTTTGGGAATGGGATGAAAGTTGTGTGTGTGTGTGTGTGTGTGTGTGGTAAAAAGTTCAAGACTTCCTACTTTCAATGATAAATTTATTCGTTACTTTTTTCACAATGTTTTTAAACTTCATCTTAACTTTGGGTCGTTAAAACAAGATTTTTTTGTGGGAAAAGGGAAAACTCTAACCCTTTACCAAAAAATCCAGAATTTCAACAACCAGAGAGAGAAGCCTTATAAAAACATTGCGGGCAATGGGGAAAATGCCAGTAACTAGCATTTTCTCCTTTGCCCACAATGCTTTCTGCTCTTTTGGAGACAGGTTTCATTATTTGAGTCAAATTCCATTTGTTATCTGCACATGCTTTCAGTTTGTTGTTGTTTGGTAAGGAGTTCAATGATGATAAATATTGGAGATAAACCTTTGGAGAAAACAAATATGGCCCATGGTAAAGAAAGAAATGCTGGCTTTGGGGAAATACATTTGGAGGCATTTTGTCTAGTCTGTGACTCTTCAACTTACCCAATATTTATAAGACAAAGTCTAAATTCAAGCAACATTTATTCACATTATTACGAATACAATAACAAGAGGTTCTTCGCCATCATTAACTGCAAAAGAGATAATTAATGCCCAGCCCTTGCCACGAGGAGGCCACCTCTATAAGGGCCAAATTTTGGGTTATCAAATGTCCATTACAAATTTTCCTTGTACAAATTGTCATAAAACCCAAATTTTTAACTTCATACATTCCATATAATCCAAATAAATGATCAGATACCTGATACTTATTGAAATACTAGTAACAGCATATAAACTAACTTAACTGATATATGTTTACAAATGACTTTTGGTACCAATGATCTTGTGATGAAAAAAAAAGGATACTTAATATCATAAAAATTCTATGTAAACAAAGGGCAACAAAAGTCATCTAAATCACTAACAACATAAAACATTCAGTTTACTGCATAAATTGACAGAGTGGGTACAATACCCATCCCTTACTACAATTCACTTCTCACCAAGACATTTTTGTAAAATTCCCAATTTCTACAAACATGTACATAAAATGTATTTAGAAAAATTAACATGTACATAAAATGTATTTAGAAAAATTGGCCTCCTTCCTCCCCTTCAGCCAACCATCACCACCTTCAAATCTGGTTTTAGTGTACACTAAGACCATCCTGCAAACAGATGTATAATCAGTACATACATTGTTTCTAAATAAATTGTAATGGAACTCATGAACAGAAATTATGTGTTAGTTAAACATTTAATGAATAATCACTTATAGATATGGCAAATAAACACCTTTTTGATGATCACTGCATGAACAGAATTTTTCCTAACTGAAAAAACAACAACTGAAAACTGCATATAATATACAATCTACACAAACTCAGCTGAAAATGAATTTCAACAGAACAGTAAAGAGTACATTAGAAACAAAAACAAGAACATAAGAAGCAAAAACAAAACTTATTTAAATAACATAACCACCATTAAGATGGTTGAACTATCCATATGAAAAAAAAGGGTATTTTACTAATAAAAATATCGGTACCAATGATCTTGTGATGAAAAAAAAAGGATACTTAGTGTAATAAAAATTCTATGTAAACAAAGGCAACAACAGTCACTTAAATTAAAGACAACATGAACAGATTTAGTTTACTGCTAACATTGACTGAGTCGGTACAATTCCCATCCCTGACCACAATACAATTCTCACCAAAACAATTTTTTAGACTTCCAAACTTCTACAAACATGTACACATAATGTATTTAGAAAAATTGGCCTCCTTCCTCCCCTTCAGCCAACCATCACCACCTTCAAATCTGAGCTCCTGATTTTAGTGTACACTAAGACCATCCTGCAAACAGATGTATAATCAGTACATAAATTGTTTCTAAATAAATTGTAATGGAACTCATGAACAGAAATTATCTAGTGAATACCGGTAATCACTTATAGCTCTAACAAATAAACATCTTGTAGATAATCACTACAGGGATATAATAATCATTGTCTATAACTAACTAAAAAACAACTGAAAGCTGTTTGTAATATAAAATCTTGACAAACTCTATTAATGAATTTCCACAGCACAGTAAAAAGTACATTAAAAAAAAAGTGTTTAATCAATAACCACCATTAAGTAAGGTATACAGTCCACATTAAAAAAAAACAAACTTATTTTATTAATAACAATAATGGTACCAATGATCTTGTCATGAAAAAAAAAAAAAGTAATAATTATTGTCATAAAAAATTTTATGTTAACATTGTATGCATGTTAAAAATGTATGCATGTTTTAAAAAAAGCGTATTGTAATAATAACAATCAGCTACAAAAAGTATGGGTACCCATAACTTAAGTAATAGATATCAAAACAAATCCTTTTGACAAATGTACGGAAAGTAAACAAGATAGCATTCCATCACCTTATCAACAAGTAAAACAAACATCTTAAAACAACAACAAAAATATTGCTATATCTAGGCGCCTAGAATAAAGACATTTAAAGTTAAAAAAAAAAAAAAAAAGAAATATCAAAATATATCTATAACTATCACATAAGTACATGTACTAAATTGCTTACTAAGCAAAGCAAAAATAGGGATATACTGAAAACAAAAAAAAACTTACCAAATCCTACCTAATAAACACTTTAATACGTCAGTGCAATACTATTCTATGTGCCTGTACATTGTATAGGCACTCAGAATAGTATTGCACAAAACTGTCCATCTAGGTGGCTTCCAAGCCTTGGCTGCTGGATATTGCAGTTATCTGGTCATCTAGAGCCTGTTGGGCATCGTCATCTAGAGATGATTGGGCAACAAGTTTCATCTTCTTTTGGGCATCGTCTCTCGGAATCATCCATCTTCATGTCGTCTGCTGAAAAACGAATAAAAATGAAGATAAACTTATATAACTCCTTACCAAACAAACAAATTTTAGACTGGAAAGCATTTGAAGACAACAAAATAAATGTGATTGAAAAAATTGAAATTTGTTTTGGGCATGGTAGAAAACATTGTGGGAAAAGTAGAAAATGCTGGTTGCCAGCATTTTCTCCTATTGCCACAATGTTTTCAGAAGCCCACTTCCTTAGCGTCCTTAAAAACTCTAAATTGTGTGGGAATGGGTTAAGCCTTTACCAAATGGTCTCTCGTTTTATCAACCCTGAGGAGGGAAGCTTCTGAAAACATTGTGGGAAAAGAAGAAAATGTTGGTACCCAGAATCTTCTCCTTTTCCCTCATTGCTTTTGACCCATTTAATAGCAAAACCCATTATTTGTGACATTTTTGTCATCTGCAAAAGCTTTAATTTGGACATGTCTAAAATGTTGTATGGTAAAGTGTTACCAGTACTTACCCTCTTGGTTGTTGGATATTGTTGGTTGATCATCACCGTCTGGTCATCTAGAGATGATTGGGCAAAAAGTTCCATCTTCTTTGGTACATCGTCCCTTGGAATCGTCCATCTTCATGTCGTCTGCTGAAAAAAGAATAAAAATGAAGATAAACTTATTTAACTCTTTACCAAAAAAAACAAAATTAGACTGGAACGCATTTGCAGACAACAAACCAAAGGTGATTGAAAAATTTGAAATTTGTTTTGGGCAGAGTAGAAAACATTGTGGGAAAAGTAGAAAATGCTGGTTGCCAGCATTTTCTCCTGTTGCCACAATGTTTTCAAAATCCTGCTTCCTTAGTGTCATTAAAAACTCTAAATTGTGTGGGAATAGGTTACCCTTTACCAAATGATCCCATGTTTTAACAACCTTGAGGAAGAAAGCTTTTGAAAACATTGTGGGAAAAGGAGAAAATGCTAGTACCCAGAATCTTCTCCTTTTCCCTCATTGTTTTTGACCCATTTAATAGCAAAACCCATTATTTGTGACATTTTTGTCGTCTGCAAAAGCTTTAATTTGGACATGTCTAAAATGTTGTATGGTAAAGTGTTACTAGTACTTACCCTCTTGGCTGTTGGATATTGCACTTATCTGGTCATCTAGAGTCAGGTGGGCATCGTTGTCTAGAGATGATTGGGCAAAAAGTTCCATCTTCTTATGTACATTGTCTCTCAGAATCATCCATCTTCACGTCGTCTGCTGAAAAAAGAATGAAAATGAACATAAACTTATTTAACTCTTTACTAAACAAAAAAAATCATAGAATGGTCCAAATTGAAAGCATTTGCAGACAACAAGATAAATGTGCTTGAAAAATTGTAATTTGTTTTGGGCAGGGTAGAAAACATTGTGGGAATAGGAGAAAATGCTGGTTACACAAAGTCAGGATTGTGTGGTAGCTGGTTAACTCTATACCAAAGCACAATTTTTAGACTTCCAAACTAAAATCATTTGCAGGCAACAAACTAACCCTTGCAGCCCCTTTCTCCACTATAGTTGCTTTTCTGGTCAGTGTAGATCAAGATCAGACTTTGCAAACATGCAGTCTGATCTTTGATCTATTCTGTCCACTTTGCTTGCTGATTCAGCACAGACAAAAGGCTGCCAGAAAAAAATGGAATCATTTTGGTCTTATTGCAGAATGAAAATATCCATTGGGTTTATTTGGCACAAAAATGGTTAACTCTCAAAGAGATTTGTTTAGGAAGGATAGAAAACACTGAAAGAAAATACTGGTTACCAGCATATTCTCCTTGTACCACAATTTTCTCAAAAGTCACTGTTTTTAAGTTTATTGCAATATGGGATTGTGTGGTAAAAGGTGAATTGGGTGTTTTAGTAGCTTTCTGTCATATTAAAGCAGCCAGTGCACCTCTCCATGGGCTCCTGGAGCAGTTAATGCTTTCCCAAAACAGCAAATATTAGGCCCCTCTAAAGCATTTGCCAACATTAATTTCTAAAAATTGATACAAATGAGAAGTTTTCTGATAAAGTAGAAGACCTTGTGGAATGTGGAGAAAATGCTGGTAACCATTTCGGAGACAAATTTATAATTTGAGCCACCTTTGATTCATCATTTACTGATGCTTCCAATTTAGTCATGGCCAAAGTTTTGTCTCTTGTTGAAGAGTTGAGTGATGGGATTTGTCTTTGCAGGGACTGAACACATTGCAGGAAAAGGGAAAAATACTGTTTACCATAAATAAAGCTTTGTTTGGTAAAGAGATACTCATAAAAAACTTACTTGTTATCTATTCATTGGATATTCTACTACACATCAGGCATCACCATAGGTTCATCATGCGTCTGTTAGCGGCTGCACTTCTTCTTCAACATCATCTAGGCTCTGTACATCAACCTGGGTCTTCCATCCATCTGTTAGGGGATGCTCTTCTTGCTTCTTCCTGCAATCTTCTGGGCTCTGCTCTTCAATGTCGTCTTCCATCCGTCTGTTGGGGGCTGCTCTTCGTACTTCTTCCCGAACTCCATCTTGGCTCTGGTCATCAACATCAATCTTCCATCCATCTGTTAGGGGCTGCTCTTCTCTGTTCCCCATGGGGTTCTGTGTAGCTCAGTGGTCATACTTAGCAGGGTATATACTCCAGAGGCCTGGGTTCGATCCTCAATCAAAACACTAGGGTATTTGTGGAGTGTCCTTGGGCAAGACTCTTTAGAGTCCTAGTACTGGTGAAACCCAGGACACAAATGAATAAGTGAGGTTTTACTGTGATATGACTTGAAGTAATGATAGAAGCCACCTAAACTATTCAAAGAAGCTAGCTTCTCCCTCATTGTGATGTAATATGACTGAATATAAATCCCCATCACAGTCATCATGACTTTGCAACTGTATGTAAATAGCACTGTTTGATGAAGACTCAAAGATGGGATTCACGATGTGAATGAACATAAAACTGGGTTCAATCCAAGCCCTGGTTGTACTGATGTACCTGTCACTGTGTGGGATTGATGATATAACTGAACATAAAACTGGGTTCAATCCAAGCCCTGGTCGTACTGATGTACCTGTCACTGTATGGGATTGATGATATAACTGAACATAAAACTGGGTTCAATCCAAGCCCTGGTTGTACTGATGTACGTACCTGCCACTGTGTGGGATTGATGATATAACTGAACATAAAACTTGGTTCAATCCAAGCCCTGGTCGTACTGATGTACCTGCCACTGTGTGGGATTGATGATATAACTGAACATAAAACTGGGTTCAATCCAAGCCCTGGTCATACTGATGTACCTGTCACTGTGTGGGATTGATGATGTAACTGAACATAAAACTTGGTTCAATCCAAGCTCTGGCTGTACTGATGTACGTACCTGCTACTGTGTGGGATTGATGATATAACTGAACATAAAACTGGGTTCAATCCAAGCTCTGGCTGTACTGATGTACGTACCTACCACTGTGTGGGATTGATGATATAACTGAACATAAAACTGGGTTCAATCCAAGCTCTGGCTGTACTGATGTACGTAACTACCACTGTGTGGGATTGATGATGTAACTGAACATAAAACTTGGTTCAATCCAAGCCCTGGTCATACTGATGTACCTGCCACTGTGTTGAATTCATAATATAACTGAACATAAAACTTGGTTCAATCCAAGCTCTGGTTGTACTGATGTACGTACCTACCACTGTGTGGGATTGATGATATAACTGAACATAAAACTGGGTTCAATCCAAGCTCTGGCTGTACTGATGTACGTAACTACCACTGTGTGGGATTGATGATGTAACTGAACATAAAACTTGGTTCAATCCAAGCCCTGGTCATACTGATGTACCTGCCACTGTGTTGAATTCATAATATAACTGAACATAAAACTTGGTTCAATCCAAGCTCTGGTTGTACTGATGTACGTACCTACCACTGTGTGGGATTGATGATATAACTGAACATAAAACTTGGTTCAGTCCAAGCCCTGGTTGTACTGATGTACGTACCTGCTACTGTGTGGGATTGATGACATAACTGTACATAAAACTGGGTTAAATCCAAGCCCTGGTCGTACTGATGTACCGGTCACTGTATGGGATTCATGATATAACTGAACATAAAACTTGGTTCAATCCAAGCCCTGGTTGTACTGATATACCTGCCACTGTGTGGGATTCATGATATAACTGAACATAAAACTAGGTTCAATCCTTGCAATGGTCAAAGTGTTGTAACTGCAAATGTATGGGATTCATGATATTACTGAAAATAAAACTTGGTTCAATCCGTGCCATGGTCATACTGATGTACCTGCCACTGTGTAAATAGGATTGTTGGATAAACGGTGAAAGATACATGATATAACTGAATATATAACTTGTTTCAATGGAGGCCGAGGCAATGCCGATGTAAAATCTTATACTTGGTTCAATCCATGCCATGGTCTTACTTTTGGTTCAATCCTTGTTGGGGGTACATGATATAACTGAACACACTGCTTGGTTCGATCCATGCCATGGTCATACATAGTTTAGGTAAAATACTAAACTTGGTTCAATCCATGCTGCTGGCACATGATATATCTGAACACATTGCTTTGTTCGATCCATGCTGTGGTTTTAAGCTGAAATTACTAAAATGATTGATATTGATCTGAAACATACGGTATGGAACAGGTATGGTAGTTCACCTTTTCCTTACACCATGCATGTCTGGATCATCAGATTCTGCAAGAATAAAGAAAACTTAGGAAGTAACATAGTTATGGTCAAATTTTAAAGACATTCATAATAGAAGCATTGGCAGACCATAACTTTGCGCAAACATTGACAGGAAAGGAGCAGATGACCACTATTTTCTCCTTTCTCTAGGCTATTCTTCAGGGTTACAAACACACAGAAATTTTTTATGAAGGCTTGGTTCAACTCATGCAATGGCCATGACCCGAGCCTAAAAAATCTACAGATCTCCAAATTATGCAAGCTCAATTTCTTCAGAAATGAACCATCTGTCATCACAACAGATTGAAGCCCCTCCAGGCTGACACTCTGCAGCAACTGTTGGATGGTCATTCCTTAACCAAAACATTAATTGACCTTGTTTGTGGCTGTGCAATGGAAAGGTCACTTCAAAGACCTGTCACCAAGTCCCTGGTCTTACTTGTGAAAGATCCCATTCATAACCTTCCTGTCGCCACTTTACGCTCAAGAACAAGTGACACAGTGGGTAACAACCTAATAGAAACAGGGGTGAGTGTCAAAGAAAGGATCAATCCAAAGTAATGACAGCAATATGCCCAATATCTTGCACTGCACATATAGACATGTACTATCCTATCTTCTCCACCATCTATTAGTTTAAATGACATCTAAACTCATGAATGTTGGTCAGAACGTTTGTCTAGATGATCATTCTGACATGTTTGAAATTAGGTCATGTCAGGTTGAAGAGTAGGCTGTTTATACAAACATTGTCAGGAAAGGAGCAGGTGACCATTATTTTCTCCTTTCTCTATGATGTTTTTCAGGGTTACATACACACAAAAATTTTTGGTGAAGGGTTAAAGAAATAATATGTAATAACTCTGAATACATGACTTGGTTCAATCCATGCAACGGCTGTGTTCTGATCATAACAAAGCTACAGATCTCCAAATCATGCAAGCTTACTTTATAAATGAAACAGTAATCATGGGGAATGAAGCATAAATCAGTCATCACAATAGACTGAAGCCCCTACAGTGATAGGGGCGAGTGTCAAAGAAAGGATCAATCTAAAGCAATGAACAACCCAAATTCATTTGAATAAATCTTGCTGCAATGACCATATCATCAATACTCTGCGTGAAACCATCTTATAACAGAAAAGTTCTGAAATTCCTTTAATTTTAGCTCACATGAGCACGAAGCACTCAAGGTGAGCTTTTATGATTGTGCTGTGTCTGTTGTTTGTCATCCTTTGTCAACTTTTACCTTGTGTGTGCACTCTAGAGGCCACATTTTAAGTCCAATACTCTTAACAATCACAATCACAGTAATCATGGATTCATAAAATCCATTGGTCAGAATGTTTGTCTTGCTTATCTTGGACCAGTATGAAAATGGGTGATGTTGGGTCAAAAACATGGTCACTTGGACCTGGGACAAACATAGAAAAAACTCTGTATGCAATAGAGGCCAGGTTTTCAGTCAAATACTCTTTGAAAGTTGGTCAGAATGTTTGCATCTGATCATAACAAACCTAAAGGTCTCAAAATGATGCAAGCTCACTTCATAAATGAAACATTAAGCATGGGGAATGAAACATCCGTCATCAAAACAGATGGAAGCCCCTCCAGGCTGACACTCTGTAGGATGGTTATTCCTTGATCAACATATTCAGTAAACTTTGGTAATCTATGTTTGTGGCTGTGCAATGGAAATCCTTTACCAACACATTTAGTAAACTTTGGTAACCTATCTATGTGGCTGTGCAATGGAAAGCTCACTTCAAAGACCTGTCGCCAAGTCCCTGGTCTTACTTGTGACAGATCCCATCCATAACCTTCCCGTCGCCACTTTACGCTCAAGAACCACCAAAACAGAGGGTAACATGTAGAGACAGGGGTGAGTGTCAAAGAAAGGATCAAGCTATAGCCATGACCAACATATGCCTAATGCAGTACACATATAGATATGCACTATCTTCTCTCCTCCACCATCCATTACCTTAAATGATACCTAACCTGAGCTTTGCATTACTAAACATTTATGCACAAAGTGTTAAAGGTCAGCTTTTGTGCAACCTATCATTCCTCTCAACTTCTACCTTGTCAATGCTCTAAAGGCCACATTTTCAGTCCAATACTCATGACAGTTGGTCAGAAAGTTTGTCTTGATATATCTGATACCTCAGACAGGTTTGAAAATTGGTGATGTCAGATCAAAAACTTGGTCATCAGGTCAAATCTTTGAAAAACCTTGTGTATGCTCCAGAAGCCATATTTCAAATCCAGTACACATGAAAGTTGGTCAGAATGTTAGTCTTGATAATATCTCATTTACATAAAAAACAGGTGCTATATGGTCAAAAAATAAGTTACTGGGTCAAATCATTGAAAAACCTTGTGACCACTTGGAAGCCACATTCTCAGTCCAATCCCCATGAAAGTTTGTCAAAATGTTTGTCTTAACATATCTGATATCTATGGGTGACCTTGGGTCCAGAGGCAGGTTACTGGGTCAAATCTTAGAAAAACCTTGTATACACTCTAGAGGCCATATTTTCAGTCCGATACTCATGAAACTTGGTCAAAACGTTTGTCTTGATATCTCAAATAAATTTGAAAATGGGTGACGTCTGGTCAAAATGTAGGTCATTGGGTCAAATCTTAGTAAAACTCTGTGTACACTCTAGAGGCCACATTCAGTTGTCTTCATTTCTGCTTACTAGAGAACACTAGCACATGATTTATGTCCAAGTTAACCAGACACTGATACCTTCAATGGGAGATAAGCTGTTGAGGCCGTCTACAACTGAAGAAGTTAGGAAAGCATAATGTTGGCAAAACACTCTAATAGTACAACCAGTCCCCGTACCTATCAAAACACTCTAATAGTACAACCAGTCCCCGTACCTATCAAAACACTCTAATAGTACAACCAGTCCCCGTACCTATCAAAACACTCTAATAGTACAACCAGTCCCCGTATCTATCAGGCCGACGGCTACGGCGCCCACTACGTGTGACAACCACTGGCTCAGACTCAACAGAAGGTAGACAGACCTCAAGCTCATATCCCTGACTAATGGAGAGAGAGTCCAAGCTTAGCTCAGCCTCTTCTCCATCAGCCACCCCAACACAACCCTCAGTCTGCAGGACCGGCATATCCAGTGTCAAAGTCAAAGAGGACAAAGAGGTACAACTTAGCTCCAGAGAACTAATTTCTACCTCAAAGTCTTCTTCAATCTCTGCATCACCATCACGAAGGATCTCCTCCTCCACATCATCCAGCACCTCAGCATCTGCACCATGCAATGTGGATAATATAGAGCTGAAGGAAGAGACCATAAGGCTCTCTTCCTCTATCTCTACATCCTCCACAACGGACCAGAAGGAGACAGAACCAAAATCTACAGACCTCGGCTCTTCCTCCTTCTCGTTGACAAAAGCAACCCTGTAAAACTCTTTGTTCATGCCATTCCACATCTCCGGTGATATGGATATGGGGCTGAGAGCCATACAGCTCTCATCCACCATCTCCACATCCTGCTCTGTAGGGAAAAGGGAGAAACAGCTCAACTCCAAAGAGCTAACCTCTTCTCCCAACTCCTCCACAGTATCCATGTCCCAGGACAAAGAGTTTACAGAGGTACCCTCATCAAACACAGCATCCACTGAGGTACCTTCATCCGCATCAAAGGAGAACTCGAGATGGTCTCCTTCATGCTCAAAGATGACATTTGGGGCAGCCTCCACCAAAGTCTTCTTTGCCCATGACAGGAGGTCAGACGCATAACCAAGGGCAGAAATTACCAAAGCCATTTTTTCACTTATCGTCGAGTTGAATTCTTCTGTATCTGGAAAGAGAAAAAAGAAAAAAAAATCAGGATTTGCATTAACCCTTTCTCAAGCAATCCTGTGTTTTAACGACCCTAAGGCTTTTAAAAGCATTGTGGGAAAAGCAGAAATTGCTGGTAACCAGCATAGATCAGACTAGACAAAATATGCAGTCTGATCTTGAACCTACATTGTCTGATCTGGAACCTACATTATTGTTTTTTTTTTGCTAGATGTTCCGTCAAAAAGAGCTTTGAAATAGCGACATATGCATCTATAGTACATGTACTGACAGACTGTTCATTACATCCAAAATTCAATTGCATATTTTGAATGCTTTGATTTTAATACATGTATGTACCATCAGAAACGGTAACTTAAGCTGTCAAAGACACTTAATTGATAATAATATGCTGGCTTATTTTTTTTTTCTTCATTTGTTTGTGTTTTATACTGTACAAATATTATTTCCATTATTAGGCAAATTCCTTAACACTGGCTGCTTAGCGTTACTATGTGGGCTTTTGTGAAGAGTGCATATCCAAGATCAGACTGCATAGAAGGTTCAGTTTGATCTTGGATGTACACTGTCTAACATGGTGTGAATTTTTCCTTCAAGCAAAATTTTTAAACTATAATCTATACGTTTTCACTATTGGCTGGAAATCTTAAGTTTAATTTACATGTATTTAGCAGTTTACTGGTCAACAAATACAGCTATGGTATGTAAGGTTTTAGAGTAATATAATGTGGCACTTCCTTGTATATATACACATGTTTTTCCACTGCCATTTAATTTGTCAATGAATGGATGTCTGTCACTAATTATGTAATGAAATGTAGAATAAAACAAAAAGTCAACAATTCCCAAGTTTTATTTAATTTTCCTGTCAAAAATACAATGCTGTAACAAAATACCAAATATGAACAAATTCCATATTTGTGAAAAAAAAGGGAACACTTTAGCATGTTACGCATTTAAATTTTTTCCAGACGACAAAATTTTACATCCATATTACCAGTAACTCTTTATTGAACAACAAAATTTTGGGCTGGACCAAGCTGGTTACCAGCATTTTCTCCTTTTCACAAAATGTTTTCAAAAGCCTTTTCTTTCAGGATCATTAAAAGTCAGGATTGTGTGGTAAAGGGTTAAAAGGTCTTGCATAAGATAAATGTAGTTCAAATGATGGTATTTATCTTTGAAAGAGCATGCTATAGTATGCTAAATTGTCTTTAAAGCCTTTAAGACTAGAAAACATTATGGAAAAAGAAGAAAATGCTGGTTTCCAACATTTTCACCTTCTACCAGACTGATTTTATCAAACTGACTACCAGCATTTTCTCCTTTTCCCATGATGTTTTTGAAAGCTTTCTTTTCTACTGCAGCATTGTTAAAACTTGGGGTTGTGTGGTAAAGGGTTTAACTCCTTAGGAAAGTTCAAAGCATTTGCAGAAAACAAAATAAACCTGATGCAAAAATTATTTTTGTTTAGGGAAGGGTAGAAAACATTGTGAGAAAAGGAGAAAATGCTGGTTACCAGCATTTTCTGCTTTTCCCACAATGTTTGAAAAGGTTTTTTCCTGTGGGCCGTTAAAAGTCGGGATTGTGTGGTAAAGGGTTAATACTAGATTATATTTCAGAAGAAAGAACAAATTTTATGCCCTAACAGCAATGGCTTCCTTAAACAAACTCCACATACTGAGTATTTTAAGTTACAATGTTCAGGGATAGAGACATTGTTTTACTCTCTGGCACTAAGGGCAACTCATTTACCCAAAGTGTTTCAAATGGGGTAATACAAAAATACAAAATTTTTCCGCTTTCTTATAAGTTACTTCTTTTTTCTCAAAGATTTCATGAAGTTACGATGAACAAGAGGCTAATATTGTTATAAAAGAGGCTTTGACTTTTTTGTTAAATATAAAATTGTCTTTTATTTGAGCAATGATTTCTGTTACTTCTTAAATATGCCACTTCTGTTTGGCAAACACTAGTACCCTTTACTTTTTACACATAATCCTGCATTTTAACCCTTTACCTCACAATGCCGAGTTTAAACAACCCTGAGAAAGCCATCTTTTGGAAGCAATATGGGATAAGGAGAAAATGCTTGTAACCAGCATTTTCTCATTTTCCCACAAAGTTTTCAATACTATCAAAATTAAATTTCATCACTTGTAAATTTCATTATTTGAGCCACATTAAACTATTTGTCTGCAAATACTCTCAAATTGGACGAGTGTACATTTTTTGTTGTCTGGTAAAGAGTTAGTCCCTTGGGTAGAATCACTTTTGAAAACATTGTGGAAAGACAAAATTAATGCTGGTAACCAGCATTTTCTCCTTTTTTTGCCCCAACAATACTTCTTTTCCTTTCACAACTGTCACATGTGGTAAAACTCTTTAACAACTTAACATGTTTCACAATCCTATTGAAGACTGCGTTAACCTTTAACCTAACTATCTGGAAACTTAACGACCATAAGAATTCAGGCTTCATACAAAACCAGCATTTTCTAGTGTGACAAAAATGTTTTCGATCCTTACAGATCAAATATCAATTTTGAGTCACGTTTCCTTTGCCCTCTGTAAATACCTTCAATTTGGACAAGTTTAAAAATTTGTCATTAAGTAAAGAGTTAAAAATAAAATTGTGGGAAAGGTAAAAATGCATGGAGTATGTTTTTTTGTTCTCTTCCAACATTTTTCTGCTCTTTTTGTTTGTTTGTATTGAAGTTTAATGCTGTTTTAACAGCTTAGGTCCTATCGCTGCGGTCAGTGCACTTACACGTGTGTTTCCTGGCTTTCTTACACCAGAACTGACATAACTTTCTTTCCAAGCTACTGACTTCTTTTCTCACATGCATCAGAGGTGTGAGGTGAAAACTGCCAGAAAGAAAGTTTGCCTCAACTGGAACTCGCAACCAGTAGGTCATGAGTCAGATATGCTTACCACTGAGCTACCCAGCTGGGCTTTCCTACTCTTTGAGTGACAAATTCCAATTAACATTTATTTAGTTGTTTGCAAATGCTTTTAATTTTTGCAGTCTCTCTCCCAACCATTTTCTCCTTTTCCCACAATGTTTTCTTACCTATAAAGAAATCTGCATCATTTAAACCATATTGAAATTGTCGCCTGCAAATGCTTTCAATTTGGACAAGGCTAAAATTCTATTCTGTCATCTGGTAAAGGGTTAATGTTTGTTTGCTTTACGTAGCCCTCTTGGTGGCAGTAAGGACAAGCCCAAAGTCAAAGTATAAAAAAAAAAAACTAGTCCTATTTGGGAAACAAATATCAAATCAGAGCAACCTGGTCCCATGTACAGCAGTTGATCTAGCTTCAAATTCAGCACGACGATTTACGATCAAAATTCATATGTCCACACTTTTTACTGAATAAATGAATGAACGACGGATCTAATGTTCTTTAATGGTTCATCAACAATTTTGATCATTTTGCACACAGTCTTTATTCTTAGAGCCACAAAACCCCCCATCAAGTGTTTTATGCCTCTTTCATCAATATTGCTTCTGCAACTTACATTAGTTTTCTGGGTTTCATCAATACTGGATCTAGGCTTTGTAGTGCCTTGCCAAAGGACACTCATTAAGAGCCCAGTTCCTCTATTGATGATGATCTAATGCAGATCTCTAGATTATGAGTCATCCAACTTAACCCTTTACCAAACAATTGCAATATTTAAGATCCGGGAAGTTAATGACCTTTGAAATCACTGTTGGAAAAGCACACATCTTTTCTACCCTTTCAAAACAAATTACATCGTTTCATCTGACCCTTTACCACACAATCCAGAGTTTCTAATGACCCTGATAGAGAACCACATTGTTTTCTACCCTTTCAAAGAGAAATTGTATCATTTCAGTGACATTTTACTGTTAACCCATTACTACACAACCAGAGTTTTAACAAAGCTGATAGGTTTTTTACCCATTACCAATTTCTATTGTCACCAACAAATCTGATAATTTGACCCAAGCTTTCAATTTTGTCTACAAATGCTTTCAATTGAGACTGTCTACAATTGTACTGTTTGGTAAGAAGTTAAAGTTCCTTTCAGAAGCTGCCTTTGCAAACATGCTGCCTTTGTAAAACATGAAATCTGATCTTTGATCTACGCTGTCTGCTTTGCTTAACCCATTCCAACACAATCCAGAGTGTTAATGACCCTGGCATATAGGCCTTGTGAAAACATTGTGGGAAATAGAGAAAATGCTGGTAACCAGCATTTTCTACTTTTCCCACCATGTTTTCCATGTGGTCAAAGAACTTCACTGCATTTGTACCAGTATAAAATTTGTCACTTTGTAAAGGGTTAAACCTTACAGACATTTAGGCAATCTTAGAAATGTAATTATTTGGATCCTGTCCCTACAGATTGATATGTCGTCTACAAAATTAATGCTTTGAATCTGAACATGACTAGAATTTCGTCCTCTGGTAAAGAGGTAATCGCCGAGTGACACAGGACCCCAAAACATATTGAACATCTTGGTCATGTTTGCTGGTTTTGATTATGTGGTGTTTAATGCCCTTTTCAACATTATTTTACTTATATTACTTCTGCAAGGCACCTACCCATGCTATCCTGGAGTTTCTTTAACTAGTACTTCTCACAATTATCCCAAGCTACTGGCTGCTGTCCCAAATAACCATTGTTGAAACAATGAACAGCAGTAAGAGATTAATGTATCCTGTCGCAATGAATATCATCTATCCCCAGCAAAAAACTGGCCAAGCTGGGGATTCAATCCACGATCCCCCTCACGTCAAGTCCTGTACACTACCGACTGCCCTAACTGGTTTGGCATTTTAGTCAAGAAAACAGACTCAAAAACTGCGATCCGAGATAGTCTTTTTTTTTTTTTTTTTTTCAGAAAAACTCTTTACCAAATAATAAAAAAAAAAAAAACATTGATCCAAATTCGAAGGATTTGGAGATGACCAAATTGATTTGCCGTTTTTAAATGGGATTTGTCTTTGATTGGGAAGTAAGCATTGTGAGAAAAGGAGAAAATGCTGCTTACCATCATTTTCTCCTTCCCCACGATTTTTCAAAAGAGCCCATTTCTTTGGTATGGTTAAAACATGGGATTGTTTGGTAAAGGATTAACTGGGTAGACAGTGTAGATCCAAGATGAGGCAAGCTTATCTGCTATCTGATCTTGATCTTCACTATTGACACAAGCATCCAAAGTTATTTCTGAAGCTCTGATGTACCAAGGCTTCTGTTAGTAATGCAAAGTGTAAGCTACTCTACTTCATTGTGTCTTGCAATAAGTGTGTGACTGAAACAAGCTGCTTACTTATTGTAACTGGAGGGCCTGAATCACTCTGCTGGTAGTAATTTTGCTTATTTTCTAGCATGCATCATGATTTCATGATGCAAATGCATATAAGAAAAAAGACAATGGCCTAAGTCGGCATACTGAATTAAACAGATAGTGAAACAATCAAAGTGCATTTTCTCAAAACCAGTTGTTTGGAATCCAGCAAAATTTGGTCAGGTTTTAGTACTTATTGTATTACACAATCCCTGCAAGTTTCAAAGAAATGGAACTAATAATGTGGACTTTGCCGAGTAAACAAGACTAAATCACCATTTTCCTTACCCAATAGTTGGATTTTCTTTATTTTCTATATGGTTAAGTCTGTTGGTAATACAAACAATCTGCAAGTTTCAAAAGATTGATTGATTGTATGGTGTTTAACCTTGTTTTCAACATTATTTCAGTTACATGGCAGTGGCCAGTGTACCTATTCATGCCTTCTTTACAACATTCTATCCAACCCACATGCTGCTTTCCCACATAACCATTGTTGAAGCAATGATCAGAAGTGAGAGAGGAATGAATTCTGTCACAATGACTATCATCAATCCTTGGAAAGAAATTGGCAGAGCAGGGGATTGAATCAGCAACCCTGTTCTCAAGTCCTGTACTCTACAGACTGAGCCATTGCTGCTCGGCAAGTTTCAAAAGAATTAGATAAAAAATGCAGATTTTATCATGTAAAAAAGAAATGAAAATTTTCAACTTAAAATTACTTCTTTTTCCGTACTACCATATAAGTGTTTTTTCTGCAGGTATTTAACTTCTGCTATGTCTGCAAGCAATTCAAAGCCACAAAAATTAATCACTCATGATTATGTCAGAGTTTTCTTTGGACAATACAACATGAAAAACAAGTACGTCTAGTTATAGGGTTATGTGTAAAGAACACTAGTGTGGTCAATCCTGCCATATTTTGTTTTGGAGTTTAACGCCATTTCAACAGCTCAGGTTAAATATCATCAGGCCCGTCGCCGCATTTTTGAAAGAGGTCTGGCAGAGAAAGCAGCAACTGTCGCAGGCATAAGAGGGGGAGAGCACGAGAGGAGGATTTAATGATTTTCCCTGGGGGGGGGGGGGCTCTATGTGCGTTTTCACTGCACTTTTGGGTGAGTTTGGGGCTAGATTTCAGTCATGTTGGTCACCAAGTTTCGCTTAATACGAAAAAGAATAAAAGTAAGACTCAAGATGATCTTTAAGCACGTTTTTTACCCCTCTGTGAGTCTCATTACGTGGTGGCATCACGGTTCATGCCTGCATAGAGCAAAAATTAAGCCAAAATGCAGAGTCTCTATCTCAGCACTGACTCCTGGTGGCACTCTGAACACTCATTTTTTAGAGATACAAAAGCGCCTTTCCAGTTAGAACACACAAAGATGTAAGCTTTGTCTAGACTTTGGCTGCCCAAATACCCTTGTTGTTAGGCCAACATACAGAGATAACAAAAAGCGAGATCTTTTGCTTCAATTTAATGCAGCCACAGCTTCTGTTGAACCACAACAGCTGAAAACTTCTATGCCCCGGCTTTTTTTTAACACAAAATATATGATGTTGGAGCCCAAAATTCTCGGGCTGATTTGGAACAGGCAGCACTTGTATGTACATAATGGAATACAAACACTGACATGAAACTTTCGGTACAGTCTCAGGACTTAGAATGCTCATATGTCTCAACATGTAAATTCAAAATGTTTTAAACATACTTTGCTGCCAAAGATAGTCTTTGACTTAGAAAAATAGAACAATACATTGAGGGGATAAAAAATTTCTTCTGTCGCGCCGAGAAAACTATGCTGCTGTATTTTGTTTTCATACAATTATTTGTTGGCATACAATTTCAAGAATTTCTTCAATATTTCAACCAGCCCATATAACTCAAGTGGTACAGCTTAGGACTTGTTAATGTAAAGTCTCAGGCCACTTGAGGGTGTGGGTTTGAGCCCCATGGCTGGCCATTTGAAATTACTGATAATAGTCTTTCAGATTGGACACTAAACTGTGGTCCCGAGTGTAACTCTGGATGGGTTTTGTCCTGTATATTGAACTATCTGCCTTAATACAACCTAACAGCCTTCGGTCTGAGGCTGGGCAGGGCGTAGCCTATATGGGAAACCAGTGGTTAAAGTAAAATAAACAGAAAATCAATCAATTAATCTTTAATACAGTCTGGGCCAAAGAATTTATCAAGTCTTCTTTAACAGTCATGAAATCAATCAAGCAGGACTGGTGTCATTATATAATATTTGCCTTGTTTCACATGGCGTGTGACCGCTTGATTTCACACCTTGGCCTGGTCTATTGACATGAGCAAAGAGCGTTGTTGATAATCTGTAAGAAAAAAAAAAAAAAAAAATGGGATGGCAGATAGCATACTTGGCCAAAAAAGTGGTCCGGTGTTTGCTGGATCTGCCGAACCGGTGACGACGGCCTTGATCATGGTGGTCGGTGATGCACCAATGTGTTTCCTGGATTTCTCACACCAGTACTGACACAACTTTCTTTCAAAAGCCACTGGCTATTTTTCTCACATGCATCAAATGTGAGAGGCGAAAAATTGCTGAAAAGAAAGATTGCCTCAACCAAGTATTAAACTCACAACCACCAGGTTAAGAGTCAGATACACTAACCACTGAGCTACCCGGGTGGGCCCAATCCCGCTGTAAAACAGCATTATTCATTAAATTACATTGATCTTCAGGAAATGTTGATCAATACAGTTATGACTTCTTAATACTGATAAATTTCAGATTAAATCTTTTAATTACAATTTAACCCTTTACTGCACAATGTCACCTTTTAATGACCCTAGGAAAGAAGCCTTTTAAAAAAATGTGGAAAAAGGAGAAAATGTTGGTAACCAGCATTTTCTCCTTTTCCCACAATGTTTTCTGCCCCATCAAAAAAAAAAATTTGCACCATTTGAGCCATATTACAATTGCCATCTGCAAATGCTTTCAATTTGGACAAGGCTAAATTTTGTTGTCTGGTAAAGGGTTAACATCTACTTAGTGGAAACTGATAAAATTTGTTTTTATACTTGTATAGATTACAAACTTTCAAAAACATCCAACTTATTCCCTTAAATATTCTTTTACCAAACAAACATAACCGTTTACTAACATAGAGTGTATTTTAAAACTATTGATCTTCAACAGGGTTGTATTTTAAGACCAGGTGGGGATATCTATCCGATATTTGTACATGTACATAGCTGGAAGTCTCCAGAATCTTAAGTAGACAGTTGTCCACAGTAATTCCCGTAATTCAAATGCCGCAGATACTAAACACCAGAATAATGCTCAAACTACACATCACAGATATAAGATTCTCAGAAACTGAAATACCCCTCTGCTGGGAAAAAAAAAAAAAAAAAAATTGGAACCCACAGAATAAAACACTTAAACCATGTTTTCAAAATCAAGAGGATTCAAGCTATTGATGAATTAAAGAAAGTGTGCCAGATTCATGAAAATCCGACCACAAATGCAGACTTCTCAAGTAAAAAAGAAATGTAAATTTTCAACTTTAAATTGCGTCTTTTTGCTTACTATACATTAGTATTTTGTTTTCAAAACCAATAGGATTCAAGCTACTGATGATATGAAGAAATCTGACCACAAATGCGGACTTTATCATGAAAACAAGAAATATAAATTTTCAACTGTAAGTGGCTACTTTTACCTTCCTGATAGTCAGATTTTTTTCAAAATCAATAGGGTTCGAGCAGTTGATGATATAAAGAAACTCTGGATGTTTCATAAAAATCTGACTACAAATGCAGACTTTATCGCATAAAAGAAAAAGACTGACAAGTGGAAACCATGCCATAACATAAGCTCAGCTGGCCTTTGGTCAATCAAGCGAAAAACTAATCCTAAATGTCAATCACTCAACTTCAGTGCTTTTCTAGCATTAATGATTGTGTGGCACATGAGCGAAATAAGCTGCTTACTTATTGCAAAAGCTAATTACTTGACTTCATTAGCTATCTTGCACTAAGGTTGCAGTAAAAGAGATTTACACTTTTCGCGCTTCATGCAGTTTTAACCAATTACTCGACTTCATTGGCTTTCTTCTGCATAAATATGTTGTACATCATCGGGAAATGCTGCTTGCTTATTGCAAAAGCTAATTACTTGACTTCATCAGCTATTTTGCACTAAGGTTGCAGCAAGGTAAATGAACGCGCTTCTCCCTTAACCCCTTATCCGTTTCCCATAAAAACCCAACTTTTAACAACCTTGAAACAGAAGACTTCTGGAAACATTGTGGGAAAAGGAGAAAATGCTAGTAATCAGCATTTTCTCCTCTTCCAACAATGTTTTCTACCCTATCTAAGCCAATTTCCACACTTTGACCATCATTTAATGTGTCAACTGCAAATGCTTTGGGTTCGGACAAGTCTAAAATTTTGTTGTGTGGTAAAGGGTTAGCAAACAATCCCGATTTTTAACAGTCCTGAGAGAGAAAGCTTTCTAAAACACTGTGGGAAAATGACAAAAATCTGGTAACTAGCCTTTTCTCCCTTTTTCACAATGTTTTCAACCAATATTACAGAACTCAAGCTCATTTCTACTCATCTCAAATTTGTGGCCTGCTGCTGTTTAGAATTTTGTAGAGCCTGCAATTTTTTGTTAGGGAGAGGTTTAATCCATTACCAAGTCAAGCAACATTTAATTTGCCGTCTGCACATGCTCTCAATTTGGTCAAGTCTAAAAATTTTGCTGTTTGAAAAAGAGTTATAGGATACTGCAGGAACAGCAATACTTAACCCTTTACCACACAATCCCCAGTTTTAGTGACCTTGAGCAAAAAGGCATTTGAAAACATTGTGGAAAAAGAAGGAAATGCTGGTAACCAGAATTTAACCATTTTCTCACAAAGTTTTCCACCCTTCCAAAGGTTATTTCAATTTTTGAGTCACATTGTCTTCTGCAAATGCTTCCAATATGGACAAGTCTAAAATATTGTGATTTGGTAAAGGGTTAAATTTATCAAAACCATCAAGGTGAAGTTTTTTCACATGACATCATACAATGTAAATCTAAGATCAGATTGCATGCCCAGCGAATCACAGAATCCCATCATTTAATCCATTTTCTATCCTTCACCATGCAATCCTTGTTTTATACAACTATTAAAAGGTAAGCTTTGGAAAACATTGTGGGAAAAGGACAAAATGCTGGTAATCAGCACTTTCTCCTTTTCCCACAATGTTTTTAACCCTCAGAAAGAAAAAGGTAAACCACATCATTTGAATAAGATTAGAAATGAAAAGGTTAAAAGTTGAAAAAAAAATAGGATTTGTCTGTGTATCCCCCCTCCCCCCTCCAAAAAAAGGGAGGTTTAACTCAAAAAAAAAATGGGAGGTTTAACTGTTTACCACATAATAAAATTTTAGACTTGTACAAACTGAAAAAAATTGCAGACAACAAAATAAATGTGACTCAAAAAACAAAATCAAAATTTGTTTTGGAAAAGGTAGAGAACATCATGGGAAAAGGTGACAATGCTGGTTTACCAGCATTTCTTGTTTTCCTACCATGCTTTCAAACTCTCCTCCCTCAGGGTCGTTAAACTCAGGATTGTGTGGTAAAGGGTTAAGCACATTTTGGGAGAAAATATAGGAATTTTATGGAAAAATATTTCATTCATGAGACAATGCACTTACTTGATAACTGGATAAAATGATTTAACTTGTGTTTTACTTAACCAAAAATTTGTACAGCATTTCCACCATGGCAAGTATCCTGCAGCATGACGCCCTGGTCATCAATATGGACACCTGAAATAGCAAGTGAAAGATAAATAATAATAATAAAAGCATTGAAAACACTGGTGTGGCATTTTTCAAGGGAGCCATTGTGTGGAATTAATAACTTGAAACATAACAGGTTTTGGGACGAACAAGCATGGTATGTGTGTATCATTACGCCACTATAGAAGGCCATAGCGGATCAAGCTATTTTCGATAAAAAGGAATTATTTCCACGATCAATGGCCTAATCCAATTTATTGTAATACGCCACTTTCAATTTTATAGCTGGGTGCAATCGAAACACTTATTTGTCTCAGAAAAATTTGTTTTAATTGGGTTTATTTCCTTTGGTTTTGCACAAACTATGATACATGATTTTCAAAATGCTATAATGAACTCATAGTGGCATTGTCTTCGACAAATGCCACAAAAACTGCTCTTGATTAACCCACTACCCTTATGAAACTGTCCAGTGATGTTGCAATACCCCCCTTTGAAGAGAATGCTTTTTGAAAAAAGAAAAAAATCTGGTTACCAGCATATAAGAAACTGCTGGTTACCAGCATTTTTGGTTTTCCAACAAGATTTTCTGCTCCTTTTAAGACTAATCCCATCATTGAGCAAAGTTTATAGTGTGGTCTGCAATTGCTTTCAATTTAGGCAAGTCGGAAATTTAGTTGTTTGGTAAAGAGTTAACCCTTTCACCACATGATCTCTAGTTTTAACAGCCCTGATGAAGAAGGCTTTAGAAAACAGTGTTTTAAAAAGGAGAAACTGCTGCTTATTAGCACGTCCTTTTGCAACAATATTTTCTTCCCACTGAAAAGAATGAAACCCATCATTTGAGCCAAGTTTATAGTGTGGTCTACAAAAATATATAAGCCATGCTCCAGCAAAAGGGGGCTTAACCCTTTACCACACACATATCCAGAGTTTTAACAACCCTCAGGAAGGTGCCTTTTGAAAACATTGTGGGAAAAGGAGAAAACACTGGTTACCAGCATTTTCCCCTTTAAAAAAAAAATATCATTTGGGTTACAATGAAATCGTCTGCAAATGCTTTTAATTTGGGCGGGCCTAAAATTCTGTTGTGTGATAAAGGGTTAATGCATCTCTTTGATCCACTGTACCAAGCAAGCCATCACATAATTTATGGATCCATGATAGCAACTTTTTTTCAACATTTGACTTAATCATGAGGTAGACTGGTCCTTTGGCAAACACAAAATTGATAAATAGCAAAAAGTTTCAACCCAGGTCAACCTGCCCCCTTTTTGGCAAGTTTAAAATGTTGTGGCTGGGTAAAGAGTTAACCCTTTAGCACACAGTTCTGAGTTTTAGTGACCATGAAAAAGAAAGCTTTTAAAAAACATTTTGTGGGAAGAAGAGGAAATATTGGTACCCAGCATTTTCTGCCATTTCCACAATGGTGTCTAACCTTTCAAAGACATATGTTAGGTTTTAGCCTCTTTTTATTTCTCGTCTAAAATGCTTTTGATTTGGACAATTCTAAAATTCTGTCAACTAGAGAAGATTTGTATCAAACAAAACCTTTCATCTGGAACCTAACTCTTTACCATACATAAACATTTTTGACTAATCCAAATTCAAAGCACTTGCAGAGGACAAATCAAATGTTACTTAAATTATGAAATCTTTCTCTGAAAGATAGAAAACATTGTGGAAAAAGGAGAAAAATACTGGTTACCAACATTTTATCATTTTCCCACAATGTTTTCAAGAGCTTCTCCTTCAGGTTTATTAACTCTCTACCAAATGACAAAATTTTAGCCTTGTCAAATGAAAAGCTTTTGCAGACGACAAATCAAATTTTACTCAAAACATGAAAGGTGTCTGTTGCAGGGCAGAAAACATTGTGGGAAAAGGAAAAATTGCCAGTAACCAGCATTTTTTGCTTTTCCCAGAATGTTTTCAGAGGCTTTTTTTCCTAAGGTCAATGAAAGTTGGGACAGTGTGGTAAAGGGTTAAAACTCAAGGTTGTGTGGTAGAGGGTTAACTCTTCCCCACAAGACAAAATCTGACTCGCCCAAATTAGCAGCATTTGACTATAAATTAAATGTTGCTGAAATAATTGGATTTCTCTATGAAATGTTAGAAAACATTGTCTGAAAAGGAAAAAAATGCTGTTTACCAGCATTTTTGCCTTTTCTCACAATGTTTTCAAAAGGCTTTATCTTCATGGTTGTTAAAATCCAGGATTTGGTGGTAGAGGGTTAAACATACAATAAAGCTCTGAAATAAAGATAAGTAATCACATTTGTCATGGAGTGTGAAAAATACTGATCATTCTTTTCTTACACTTTACCAAATGACAAATATTTAAGCTTGCCTAAACTGAAAGCATTTGCAGACGACAATTCAAATGTGGCCAAAATCTTGGAATTTGTCTGAGAAAGGATAGAAAATACTGTGGGAAATGGAGAAAAATGCTGATTATCAGCATTTTCTCCTTGTTCCACAATGTTTTCAAAAGCCGTCTTACAAGGGGCCATTAAAACTCGGGATTGTGTGGTAAAGGGTTATTCGTGGCAGCAGACACCTCCAGGTATTTATGAATATAAAGAAATGGATCATCAATAATCTGAAAATGAACTTTTACTTTAACCTTTTACCATGCAACCCCTATTTTTAGGACCCTTAGGGAAAAACTTACAAAAAAAAAAACATTGTGGCAAAGGGGGAAAAAAAATGCTGGTAACCATCATTTTCTCCTCTTCCCACTTTTTTTTTAAACCATTTCCAAACAAAATTTGTTTTGCGACATTTGGTTTGTTGTCTGCAAATGCTTTGAATTTGGATCATTCTAAAATTTTGTTTTAATGACCTTGAAGAAGATGGCTTTTGAAAATATTGTGTGAAAAGGAAAAAATAATAGTTACAAGGATTTATCTTTTTCCCACATTGTTTTCTTCCCTATCAAAGAGAAATCATTGAGCTACATTTTGTTGTCTGCAAATACTTTCAATATGAACCAGTCCAAAATTTTGTCATCTGGTAAACAGATAATACCATGATTATGCCAAAATACCAATTTTATTCAAGTCTTCCAATGGCAAGGGGTGTCAGTAAGAGCCAGGGGTCAGAGATTTCACCTGACTATTCTGAACTGAACCCACGACTACTTTTGCCTGAATAAAAGAACCTGCTGAGATTCTTTTTTTAATTATTATTCCTTTTCAGTCATTATTCCTTTTCAACCATTATTCCTTTTTAATTATTATTCCTTTTCAGTGCTCCTGGATGAAGGCAAGGAAGAGCTCGTGCAACATCAGTGCCCATGGTGTTAACCCTTTACCAAATGAAAAAATTTTAGATAAGTCCAAGTTAAAAGCAATTGCAGACACCCAAATAAATGTGACCATAAAACTGAAATTTGTTTGAGGAAGGGCAGAAAACACAGTGGGAAAAGGCGAAAATGCTAGTTACCACTATGTTTTCAAAAGCCTTCTTGTTCAGGGTCGTTAAAACTCAGGATTGTGTGGTAAAGGATTAACTCTTCACCACACATTACAGACCCTGAAGAAGAAGGCTTATGAAAACATGGGAAGAGGAGAAAAGGCTGGTAACTAGCATTTTCTCCTTTTCCCACAATCTTTTCTACCATTCAAACAAAAAATTCAAACTTTTGAGGCAAAATTTTAATTTTTCATCTGCAAATGCTTTAAATTTGGACTAGTCTATAATTTTGTGGCATGGTTAAGTCATGACAGCGCCTGATATATCCCATGTCCACCCAAACACTTGAATCACAATTTTCCCCTTGCCCCAATTGAATTTGTCAATAAATGCTAAAATATCAGCAACAGACATGTGCTATTGTCCTTTAACTCATGCAAGATATATATATTTGCAAAGTTTTAAGACATGGTTTTCACTTTTTATAAAGGGCCAAATTTTGATTTTGGCCTAGACCCACAGACATAACAGTACTGTCCCCATTACCCCCACTTTGTTTTTGCTAAAATCAACATGCTAGTTTCACTCCCAGAATCCCAGAATTCCCTCATAATACTACAGTGACATACTTCCTTTTAAATACAGAACAGTTTTGTAATATTTGAGAGCATTTTTTGTTTTGCACAAGATCAATACAGACTCTGGCTATGCTCTATTCTGAACCGAAAGAAAATTATACATTTCCTCTCAGGCTTTTTTTTTATTCTAAGAATTTTTGAGGGAATTGAAAGACTACCCTAACCTGCTCTTACCTTTTTTGACTTGAGGTTTGGCATATTCATCATCAAGGTGTCCACACGGATGAGCCAGAGTGTAAAGCAGCAGTTCTGCAAGGTGGGAATGCTTTAGATGACATGAAGAGCTGTATACTTCAAATAACTGCGAATAAAAAGATTGAGAGGCAGTACGGGGAAACTATGTTCTACATGTATCAATACTAGTAGCAATGCCTTTACAATGAGGTAAAATGTCCAAATTTTACAAAAACATTGTGGCAAAAAGAGAACTTACTGGTGACCAGTGTTTTCTCCTTGTCTCACAATGTTTTCTTCTACATCAGGGTTGTAAAATACCATATCCTTTGGTAAAGGTTTAACCCTTAGAGTGGTGAATAAACCTATCAGGCATTTTCATCTTAGAAATATGACCTAAATAATTGCAATTTCATGGTTGCTTATATCTACAGTGACTGAGCAAAGCCAACAGTGAAAATCAAAGATCAGGCTGCATGTTTTGTGCAGCCTGGTCTTGATCTTCACGTCCGCAAAAGCAAAGTCTTGAAAGGCACTTCAAGGGTTAATATTTTAATTCTGAATAGAACAAAAAGTGCAGTCTGGTCTCATTCTTCACTACTCACAAAATACAACTAAAAGAGTCTGATCTAGTTTTTCACTACCAACACAATAGATCTGACATGTAGTCTGGTCTCATTCTTCACTAACCACAAAATACAACTGTAGTGCAATCTGATCTAGTTTTTCACAAACCAAAAAATTTTGATGACAAAAGATTTTCTCCTATGGCAATCAATTTATCAAACTCTCTAAAGAATTTAATCTTATCAAAAAGTCTGTCGCTGTGCATAAATAAAATCACAATTCAAATTTCCGAGTCTCGGGTTATCTTGTGAAATCTTAAACTGGGCAGAAACCCAACTTGTAAGCACTGGGTCTTACCCGTTGTTGATAAGAAGATCGATAACAGGATGCCAGTTTATAGACTAAGAATACAATTTAGAATAGTTGGTGGATACGTTTCTCGGGATTTGATCAAATTCAAGTACTGTCCAATCTGTGTTAACCCTTTACCAAACAATCCTGAGTTTTAACAACCCTTTAAGGAAAAGCCTTTTGAAACCATTGTGAGAAAATGAGAAAATGCTGGTAACCGGTGTTTTCTCCTCCTGAAATGTTTTCTACCCTAACAAATACAGGAAACTTCATTTTAGCTACATCTGTTTTCTGCACATGCTTTCAATTTGGTCCAGTCTCAAATTTTGTCTTTTGGCAAAGAGTTCAAGGCCATGAAAGATGGCCATTGAAATCATTGTTGGAAAAGAAGAAAATGCCCTTTTCTACTTGTTTAATGTCAAATCTCACCAACTGAGCCACTTCTAATTTATTATCTGCAAAAGCTGTCATTCTTGGCTGGGCTAAATTTTCTTTGTGTGGTAAAGATTTAACCCTTTCCTATCCTGTGTTTCACAGCCCCGGAGACTGCCTGGGACCAGGGATCGTATATATGATAATATATGTAATATACAAGATCCCTGCTGGAACAAGCCTTTCAAAAACATTGCCAGAAAAGAGAAAATACTGTTAATCATCATTTTCTCCTTTTCCAACAAGGTTTTCTATCCTGTACAATATCAATTCCATCATTTGGACCAAATCTAATCTGTCGTCTGCAAATGCCTTCGATCTTGTAGCTGGTTAAGTGTTAAAGAGTTTTAACAAACTTGGAAAAGAGGTCATTTGAAAGCAGTGTGGGGAACTGGTGAAAATGCTGGTAACTAGCATTTTATCCTTTCAACACAACGTTTCACATCCTATCAACTACAGAAATATTCATTCTAGCAACGTATGTAGTCTGCAATGCCACATGCCTTGAGTTTGGTCTAATCCAAAATTTTGTGGTTTAGTAAAGGGTTAAGACAACTGAGTTCCCTGACTTTCGACGACCTTGAGAAAGATGACTTCAAAACATTTTGGGAAAAGGAGAAAATGCTGGTAACCAGCTTTTTTTTCTTTTTCAGACAATGTTTTCTATCAAAGACAACATCCACAATTTGCGCCAATGATCTGGGACATATCTCATGGCATGAGACGTGCCATTCGGCAAACTTCGGCTGTTACTAGATAGTTACGGAATCGGCCGAGTCGTGAGAAGTGATCTCACAGTGCATTTTCACAGAAATAAACCATTAATTAGACACTAACCCTTACAGCAAAACTTTCAAACAAGATTTATACGAGGCAGAAAAGATTTAATGCAGCTCAAGCGATGGGAGCTGAGAGGGTCGAAAACTAGCATTTTTGCCTTTCATACAATGACTTCCAGTGTCTTTTTCTCCAGTGTTTGGTTGCATTTAACTCGCAAATTATAGGACCGTTTGGTTACGAAATGAAGCAAAAATCTCACTGTACTCACCCAATAGATCGCCGTCTAATTCGGTGTATGAGTTTCGTAGCAAAACAACCAAGAAGATCGCAGTCGTAGTCTGTGCTTGAGTTTCGTAAGAAAATAACCACCCCGCTCTACAACCACTAGGAGGCAATAGCCGGTGAATAATGGCGCTCACCCGGTATTTATACAGATATGCACTATGACGTCACAGCTCTAACGGGACCTGTACACAGAAAACAATTTGGCTAAGGGAGAAATATTACTGGTGACGAGCATTTGCCTTTGCCAAAATGTTTATATTTGTTTTCCTACACTTACTGAACTGTTTTCAAATCTGCATTTAAGAAACAGTAGAAATTTTGCAGTTTAGATGTTGTTTGGTCACAAAACTTGATTTGTGGAAATAGTTGCTCCAAGATCAGACTTTCCGTGCAGTCTGACCTTGACCTATCCCGCATCAAAATATAAGTTAAGGGCTCTAGGGTTTTAGATAAAGTTAAACTCCATAGATCTACCATACATTCACGTCTTTTAACAACCCTGAGAGAGAAGCGGCTATCGAAAAAATTGATCTAAAGAGGAGAAAATACTGGTAACCAGCAATTTCTCCTTTTCCAACAATGTTTTCTTGCCTTGCAACAACAATCCCATCATTTGAGCCACTTTGAATGTATAGTCTGCAAATGTTTTCAACTTGGACAAGTCTAAGATTTCGTCATACGATAAAGAGTTCAGACGTCTTGAGCATGTAATGGTTTTGCTTCTTTTACCACAATATAAAATGTTTCCGACAATGCAGTCACATTACTTTACCCCTGGTCCTGCAAAATAAGTGAAATGAAACTTTTAAACCATTAATAAAAACCCAAATTTTACTATTTCAAATGTATTTTTTATTTATTTATTTATTTATTTATTTTTTTTTTGGGGGGGGGAATACATCCTTATTTCTCCTTTTCTAACAATGTTTTCATTTATACTACTGCATTAACGCTTTACCAAACGACAAAATTTTAGACTTTTCCAAATTCAAAGCCTTTGCAGATGACAAATTAAATTTGGCATAAGAGATGGAGCTTGCCTTTAATGGAAAAGGAGAAAATGCTGGTAAACAGCATTTTCTCCTTTTCCCACAATGTTTTCAAAACCTGTCTTCTTCGGGGTTGTTATAACTGGGGATTGTGTGGTGAAGGGTTAAATTTTACTTCAAGTTGCATTTGATATAATCGTCCACTGCAAATTTCGTTGATGAGGGAGTCGATTTGTCAAACCTGATAAGAATGTATAAATCTATATGGCCTGCAACATGCGAAATGAGACCTTCGGACAGTTGCGTAAAGTGCCGTCTCGGATTGGCCTGCGCAGTCCGCGCAGGCTAATCCGAGACGGCACTTTACGACTACATAAGATTTTTTCATACAGTGGACTTTCGTGAAACAGAAAATCGCACAAAAACGGGAGGGGTCATCTCGGATTAGTCACAGACTGCACAGGCTGATCTGCGACGACACACTTTTACGCATATGTTCGAAGGCCCTTTTCGTGTATTGCACGCCATTTAGTCTATATTTAATATAATGTCACGTCGAAATGGAAAAAATTAGACGAACATTATCTTTTTCTATATCCTCTCTCACGGCTGACCATTGTTTCGACGATGGTTACACGAGAAAGCAGCCAGTGGCCTGGAAAACTCCAGGTAAGCATTGATAAGTGTACTGGCGACCGGGACATAATTGAAATAACGTTGAAAACGACGTCAACCACCATACGAACATCTTTCTCTTGCAGTGTTCCCCAGAAAAATCAATGCATTAATTTTTCCCTATCTCTTTTTGTGTCAAAAAATTTCGTTTGTATCGATATAATATTGAACCTTCATTATTTTTCATTGGACATATTTTTATCCTTAACCCTTACCGCACAATGCCGCCTTTTGACACCCCTGGGAAAGTCGCCTTTTGAAAACATTGTGGGAAAAGGAGAAAATGCTGGTAACCAGCATTTTCTCCTTTTCCCACAATGTTTCGACCCTATCAAAGAAAAATTGCACCATTTGAGCTACATTGAAATTGTCGTCCGCAAATGCTTTCAATTTGGACAAGGCTAAAATTTTGTCGTCTGGTAATGGGTTAACCCGTTACAAAAGTCAAATGAAACTTTCAAGCTTATAGTAAAACCCAAATGTTGTTACTTTTAACTTTATTTTGAGGGCAAAATATTTCCCTATCGAACGTTGTAGATCTAAGATCAGACTTCACGTTCAGTGCAGTCTGATCTTGATCTATAATGTCCGTAAAAGGTCCTTGAGTAGTGTCTAACGGTTAAAAATTAGGAAGGGTCAAAATACAGGACATGCAGAGTGAGTGCTGTCAATATTGTGTACATAAGAAATATGCCGTTTGTTTGTGGTTTCCCAAGTTTTTGGCCAAGATTAGACCCTCGGGTTATGTTTGAATGTTTCGGACAGTGATCACAGTTCACTTCAAACCATGTTTACCACCAAAGCTTTACGAAGACTCAGAAATGTTTTGCTGTGTCCACATACGATCTATTTTTAGAGCCAAGAACAATGAAACGCTGGGCAAGCTCGAACAATATTACGTAAATTATTGGTGCTATACTAACCCATTTATGTTTACTTAACATTATCGACATTTTTTATATAACATGATTGTCTTGCTGAAAACAAGAATCCAAAACATTATCGCACAAATTTAAAGCAGATAACTGAAACCACCCTTATTTTCGAAACAACCTTGTACCCTACAGTAGGTCTACGGAAAATTTACCCTTTACCAAGCAATTCAAGTTTTAAAGTGACAACCCTTTAAAAGAAGAATAAAGAAAACAACGTGAAAAAGGGAGAAAATGCTGGTAACCAGCATTTTCTTATTTTTCCACAATTTTTCTACTCTTTGAAAGGCAAATTTCAAATGTTGAGGAACATTCATTTTGTCGTCTGCTTTCAGTTTGGACAAGGCTAAAATTTGTCGTCTAGTGAAGAGTTAACCCTTTACCCAACAATCCCATGTTATAACGTTCGAACCTAGGGAAGAAGCCTTTTGAAAAACACTGTGAACAAGGAAAAAATGTTGTGAACCAGCCTTTTCTACTTCAGGTTAAACTTATTTATCCTACGTCCATTGAAAAAAAAGTTCTTGCAACTTATACTGATCTCTCTCGATACTGCTTCCTGGAAACTACACCAGTACTTGCGCCGCATGTGTAGGCCAATGAACGGTCTCAAAGTTGACATCCCCTCCCGGGTATCGAACTCGGGACCCTACGGTCCTTTCCCCTCAATGTTTTCAAATTTCAGGTCCTTCCCGTTTTTTTTTTCGGCCTTGTTCCAGTTTCGGATCTTTTCAGTTCATGTTCATTCTGATGATTTCTACGTCTGAAATCTTGTTTCCGATTAAGATTAGGTCCGAGTCCCGGTATTCTCTTGTCTTAAACAAGGAATCGGCATTAGTTGACTGACATTTGATACTGGTTTCTTTTTCCCTATGTCGACATATTTTCGAAGATATTGCAGATACATTAAGCCCCCTTTTCACAGAGCATGGCTCAGACATTTCATGTTAAATGCCTGTAACGATATGATACCGCAATAAACTAGTTTAGTACGACATGTATTTTCTGTATATTTCAAAATATAGATTGACTGACTTATGTTAAACTCTTTCGCTGCCAACTAAACGGAGCCAACTTTTCACATGGTCTTTAAGTATCCTTCTCGTTTGAATTAAGTCTGTTTTTGGTTGAAGACTAACACAAGATAGCGGACGGTGTAGATCAAAGATCAGACTGCACGTTTTGTGCAGTCTGATCTGAATCTACGTTACTCTCTGACCCAGAGAAATAAAGCCTTTAAAAAATATTGTGAGGAATGGAGAAAATGCTGGTAACCACAACATTTTCCACTCAGGTCTACAGACAAATCACATCATTTAAATAAAAGTAAATTTGTCGTCTGCAAATTCTTCAATTTTGGCAAGCCTCTAGAGTTGTTGTCTGGTAAGAGGCATTAAGATGGGGTTATTTCATTTTTACAACTTCACCAAACTTCAAACAAGAAATATCTATGCTGGAATATGAATATTGAAACTCTTTTGTAGGGCTCCCAATATGAAGTAAAATAACGAAAAGTGACCTCAAGGGCAATTTCCTCTTTTTTCCCCACTGTTTTTCATTTTGTTGAAAAGTAGTATTGAGTTAATGGGTAAAGGTTATTAAAATATTAGATTTCAAAATAGCACAAGAAAAAATCATTCTCTACCACATTATTTTGCTATGATATGAATCAAGGCCCCGAGGTATCGATTAGCTAGCAGTGGCAAGGCTTGTTAATAGCCGTTTCATAAATTTGTATTTATGCCAGCAGGGGCCCGCCGAATAAACTATGCACATTTTTTACCAATCGCAATACTATTATTCATTCTTTTTCGGTACCAAGAAGTAGATCAAAAGCCAGCGCATTCAAGTAGACTACCCCGAAAAAAGATTCATCACCAGATCTGTGTAATGTAAGGCAGTAGCTGGCCAATCATCAGTAAAGAAGAAAGGCCCCAGTAAAAAAAAAAAACAATCGTATTTCCTTAACCTTTTATCACACCACTCCCAGTTTTATTGATGCCATGGAAGAAAGCTTTTGAAAACATTGTCAGAAAAAGAAGAAAACGCTGCCAAGCCCAGACAGCACAGTTGATAGCAAACAGGTCTCAAGAAAGTTCGGCCAATTCTTTCCAAGGATTGATGATGGTCATTGCGACAGGATTCATTCCTCTCTCACTGCTTATTTGCTTAACCTAAACCACGGTTAGGCCTATGTCGGGGGAAAGTGTCTCCCTTCATTGGAGACACTTTCGATTTTGTCATTTTGTTTGGGCTATTCCAAATTGAAAGCAACTGCATACAACAAATTAGGTGTGGCTCAGATAATGATTTCTGTCTTTGAAAGGGAAGAAAACATTGTTAAAAAAAAAAAAAAAAAAAATGGAGAAAATGTTAGTAACAAGTTTTTTTTTTTTTTTTCTTCTCCTTTTCGTTCAGTGTTCAGTGAATGATGCCTCCGTTTTGCGTGAATCGCTGAGGTGAATGTTAACTTGAACGGTGTTATAGCTGTTAATCTACAAACTGCAATAAAAACAAGGAAATGTGCAGGTTTCTACAAAGGAAAAGCTTTATTTCTGACAAAATTGTTATTATCGGTACCTTTTTCTGATGAATAGACAGCTTGTTCTCCCATTTTTAAGTCCTCTCGCCAAACAAACCCAGGATAACTCAGGATAACTCGGTCAAGAACCAAGAAATCAACTTCGTTCACATTCTGAATAAATTTTCTGTGTAAATCAGTGCACTAAGTTTAACTCAGTGACCTGAGTTTCATAGAAATCGGCCGCTGTCGTATTGAATGATGTAACTGATGACGTCACCTATTTAAAAAACTTGACTCAGTTTTGATACGGGAAAAGCTGTTTTACGGGCTTGAAAAGGCCCTAAATTTCAGAGGTCGTCCTAAAAAAGCCCTAAATTCAACAAAGAGCCTAGAAAGACCCTGAAAATGGTTTTTGTGGCCTTAAATTTCTTGTTGTATGGCCTTAAAGAGTAACTTTTTCCTTTTCCTAAAATTAATTCGTTGTTTTAACCCATTTCTTTAAGTTTTCGAATGAACGGCGGTAAATCGGGCGTCGTAAATTAATGACGACGATAAACTGGTACCCGCTGAATTTCAAAAAACCATTGATAGGAAGATCGGAAAAACGGCTACCAGGGTTTTATACTTAACATTTTCAATAGTGTACAAGAGATTGCGATTTATACTTAGTTTTTAGAGAACAAATCCGAGTCAGCCAAATCGTTAATGGAGGGGTCTGAAAGCAGTCGACGTGTTTGCGTCATTGGAATGATTATTTTCAGCCTGAAGTGGCTGTCAACATACCAATGGGTATCGAAAGCTAAGGACAGACACAAAGTGTATTGTTGGTACTGTCAAAAGATCTTTGATTTAGGAAAAATGGGAGAAGGTGCGCTGAAATCACATGAAAGGTGTGAAAAGCGTAAAGCCGGCGTGCGATATCGAGCTCGAATCGGCCAGGTCAGGGATCGTGGTACGTAGGGTATCCACTTCTCCTGTTATCTTCGTTCCCCTTGCCCAGGTTTTCTAGAAACAACCATCAGTAAACGCAAAAAGGTGAAGTAAATCCGAGGAGAAAAGTGTGCCTGACATGGGACTCGAACCCACGACCCGGAACACTAGTACCGCATCTCTACCAACTGAGCTAGCCGGGCAACTGGTCGTGAGTCTACCCAACGCCAATTACAACAGTCCTCCCCATACTGATTTCTTGGGAGTCAACAACTCCCCCTCCATTCCCCACGGACCACTGGTGCCGCATACCCGCGCTCACCAATTGACCTTGTCGCCAATGAAGTAAATCAGAGGAGAAAAGTGTGCCTGACGTGGGACTCGAACCCATGAGCCAGGAACACTAGTACCGCGGCTCTACAAACTGAGCTAGCCGGGCAATTGGTCGTGAGTCTACCCAACGCCGATTACAATACTCAAAGGCACTATCAGCTAATGTATAGCAGGCATGATATTGGCTTATTGCGTGATCATTTTGTGTTGACTGGCATGTAACTGGGTTCAAAATTCTTGGAGCAGAACAGTTGTAAATATGTACAACAAGCGCTTCCATTACAACCATAGCTTCAGGTAGAGGGAGTGATTTTGATTTTAAAATTGAAAATATTAATCACTCTCTACTAAATCCTGTGTTATGGGTATTCATTAGAATCATCTCATCAAGAAAATTCTGATGAGTACCCACAACATAGAGTTTGGAAGAGGAATAATGGATTTAAAATACTATCGCTCCCTCTTATTGGGAGGTCTGACAACCCTCTCGATTCAAATGATTTGCACATTATATCATACCCCCAATTCAAATTTTACTGCAAATATTTGTGTACTTGTGACAGGATTCTTGTAAGACAGATAGATGGCTTGCTATACAATGTTTTGGTTATTCTTTTTTACTCTACCAATGGCAAAATGGCTGTTTTTAAAGTGTTGGCGAATGCTGTAGATATACATCAGACTAAACAGAATGTGCAGTCTGATCTTGGATCTAACCATCCTTGGCTAAACTATAAATTAACTAGTATTAGAAAGCTACTTTTTTTAGGTAAAGATAGCGACAATATTAATACACACTTACTATTTACACCAAACCAGAAGTTGATGAAAATGATTACAAAGCGTAGAAATTAAATCCATCTGATGACCAAACCAACAAGCGCAGAAATAAAGTAAGCAGAAATTTAAGACCCCCTGTTTTAAGAAAAAATGCAGAATTTGGAACTGACAGAAAAAAGTGCTTATACGGTAAGCTGTCAAGTTGTCAAGTTCTCTGACTGGATAAAAAACATTGTGCAAAAGGTTGAAAATGCTGGTTACCAGCAGCTGTCTCAACTTTGATCCTTTTCCAAACAAAAACTTTGGGGCCCATCTGTATCTGTAGAAAACAAATAGATACAAATAAGCTGAAGTTCTCTGACTAAATTAAAATATTGAACAATGGGTAGAAAACACTGGTTACCAGCATTTTCTTCTTTCCAACTAACTTTTCATCAACAGACCACTTTCTCCGGGGTCCCTAAAACATGGAATTGTGTGGTGAAGGGTTAACTCTTTACGAAACGACAAAATTTTAGACTTGTCCAGATTGAAAGCATTTGCAGACGACAAATTAGATATTGGCTCATATGCTGAGATTTATCTGTAAAAGGGCACAAAACACTGTGGGAAAATGAGAAAAGGCCTCTTTCTCTGGATTGTTAAAACTTGGGATTGTTTGCTAAGGAAGGGATCCTGTTGAATGATACACAAACATTGTGGGACAAGGAACAATTGCATAGAACAGAGAACAAACAACAGCTCCTTTTCTCACAGTGTTACAAAAGCTGTTCTCTGTATTTACATACAATGTCCATGCTCTGTGAATTTGTAAAAAGGGGCTTTAATGCATCTTCAAAAAGTATTGACCCAGGCCAGCCCACTGACTGACCTGGATTGAAACATTTTGTTATTGGTTGATTTTCTGCATGTCAAAGGACCATTTTTATCTCATGATTTTCAGTTGGTCGTTTGACAAAATACACATATATGTTTTGGGTCAATAATTCAGTGATAACTTGCTTGTTATAATGCATCATGGAGATACATTAAACCCCTTTTTGTCTGAGTATGGCTCATATATTGATTTTTCAATTTCAGCTGGAAGTTGGTGCAAATGAAGTGGCCATATTTGGTGCTGCCTCAGAAAGTTTTAACAAGTAGGCGATTGCCTGCTGTAGGTTGCCGTTAACTTTTTGCAAGATATAAAGGCAACATGGCTTGCCATTGTGGCTAGTGCCAGTCCCAGTAGCATAGTCAATAGGGTATAGGTTTGAGACCAAAGGCTTGTAGGTTCTAATCCACAGCCCAGCCAATTTTATTCTGAGGATTGATGATAATCATTGTGACACGATTCATTCCTCTCTCACTGCTGATTATTGTTTTGTGTATGGTTATGTGGGAAATCAGTCAGCACTTGGGAAGAATATTGTGCAAAGTACTGGTAAAAGGAACTCTAGGAAAGTCTGGATAGGTGCACTGGCTGTGGTAATATAAGTGACAAATGCCGTCAAAACAAATAAATTTTATGTCCAGTGAAGATTAAGATCAGGCTTAAGAGAGAAAAAAAAAAATGTTTAAATGGACCTTTTTAGATTTTTGTGCTTCCAGTTAAAATTGTTTGTTAATCCTTTACCAAACAATCCAGACTTTTAACGACCCTGGGGAAGAAGCCTTTTGAAAACATTGTGAGAAAAGGAGAAAATGCTGGTAACCAGCATTTTCTCCTTGTCCCACAGTGTTTTCAAAAGGCTTCTTCCTGGGTTCATTAAAAGTCGGCATTGTGTGGTAAAGTATTAAGCAAATCTTTGGCAAGTTAATAATGCTACAGTCACATACGGCCGGGTCACGAACCAGATTTGATCCGGGTGAAGTCCCAATTGGAGGGTAATTTACATACTGGCAGGGTAGAAACCGCTAGATGTGGTTTTTGTACGCGGATTTAAAAGTTGGCCACAGGGATATGAAAAGGGCAAGTACGGGTCGGTAGGGGTCGCTGCGGGTCGAAACGGGTCAATGCGGGTGGGACCGGATGTCACAGCGGTCTCTTTTAGGTTTGCCTCTGCGGGTCGACACGGGTTGGTGCGGACTAATCAGGAATTAGACGCGGGTCCACACGGGTCGAAATGGGTCAAAACGGTTTACTATGCGGTCCGCATGCCAGGAATAAATACCTCGGCGCTGGCAGACGGTTTTCATTACACCTCCTGCTACAGAAGAGTGCACAAGGATTTCATCAACAACTGAAGCTCTGCAACTGGAAGCTCTGCTATTCACTGGAAGCTCTGTTAGTCATAATGCCGCCCAAGAAGGGAAGTGCCAGACCAAAGTCCAAGGCCAGAAGAGGGAGGGAGTCACCCAGCCCACCACCCAGGCCACCCACCCCACCCGGGGCCAGAGAGGAGTCTGACATTGGCCACTGTGGTATAAGTGAAGTGTATTTGAAAAATCGAAATGTACTTTTACAATGAGCGCAGATAGAAATCTGCTCGAGCAGTGAATCTTTAATCTGTTAATCAGTTTTATGTATTTTTGACAGTTTGTCATGCAAAATCTTGTCTCCTTACCCCATTTCGTCAGTTAGCGAGTACACTGCTTGTTCATTTCAAGATTGATTCATGATGTATGATTGGAAAATTAAGGTGTCCATGACCTTTGATTAGTGCACAGGTGTGCATACACATGTCGGATATTAAAATCTAAGACTTTCAAGTGTTGTTGAAGAAATGCATCTAATACATGTACTTTCAAAATCCCCGAGGCGTGAAATCTTTATCTGAAAAATGAGGTATCTCGGATTTTATCTTTTTATTTCGGGGTGAAATATCATGAAACGAATGAAAATAAATGGATACCACTGAAAATAAATCTACATCCATGGCGGCAAGCTTCGAAACAATGTAAGAGATATTGGTTTAGCCCAAAGTAGGTCGCAGTATATTCCTCTAACATTCACCACATTGTGGACAAGTTCAAGACCCGCAGCAGGCTCCTGTACCAGCAGGAGTCTAGGCAGCAGATGCAGCAGGCCCCGCTTCAGCAGCCCCCACACCAGCCCCCCCCCCACCCCTCCGATGCAGTTTGTGCCACCTACGACTATGACAGAAGAGTTTCAGGCCATCTGGTCACTGGGCATGTTACAGCAGAAACAGTGCCCCAGTGGGACTCTGCCGCAGTGGCAGACACAGTACCAGCCCCAGACACTGCCTCCTCTGTCTCCTCGTCCCAGATCAGCACCGCAACCAGGACCATCTTCAGCACTTAGGGCACCTCCAGGACTTGCCTCTGGCTGGGACCCCACCCCACCCCACCCCACCACACCGGTCACGACAGCGGCCAATTTACCAGTGACCATGGCCTCCACTCCCAGGCCTCCGGATCCGGGTACTTCTGCAGGGGACTTGTCCTTCTTCTCACTCCCCAGAAAGCTGGATGACATTTCAACATACGAGTATATAGACAGTAATAAGTGACTTCAGTGACATCAGTGACTCTTGCAGCAGTTAAACTTATCAGTGACTTGGAGAAGTGGTGCTGTAAGTGACTGTAAATATCAGTGTATTATGAGTACTGAGAGTTCAGTTTGAAATTTGTATGAAAAGGCCAAAATATATCTTTAAAAAATTTCCATTAACTTTTTAAACTTTTTTTTTAATTGAAAACCATTTTATTCATTCAAACATTCACTCACACATTCATGTAACATTAAAACATTTTTTTAAGCATCAAGTCATTTGATTCTTTTTGGAGGATTTAGGTGGCCCTTAAAAGGACCATTTGTAATTACATATTATACCAGCTTTAATTTTGCAGCACTAGACGGCCGTTTCGGAATATAATTCCTCATCAGAAGTGCTTTGACCAAAATGTTGAAACCTAAATAATTACAAGAGGATGAAAAAATACCCAAAGGACCAAAACTAATTTAACCAATCCAGCTAAGGTATTACTCTGCATGAGGGAGCAAACCTTAGAATTTGAGGAATTTCAAAATTTTAAACCAGATAATGTTGCTAACAGTATATTTCCGACAATACAAGAAGTACTGGGTACTTCCAATAGTCCTTAAAAGTACTGTTCCTCAGGTGGGAGTACTTCCCATAGTCCTTAAAAGAACTGTTCCCCCAGTGGGCTGATGAACTCAGATCATCCTCTCCTGCCAGTCAGCTGCACCTGGACCCTAAAAGTAGTGCTTCAACAGGTTGCACTGCTTCTTGGCCTCTCTAGTGTCCCTGTTGCCTCCCTGGACACGCTGGCAATCGTCCATCTAAGCACCTTCTCTCCAAGCCTCAGGAACAAGGTTGTGAGCCGGATCTTCTGCATCAAGGATGTGGTTCTGTTGACCAGGGTATCTGGTCCTCAGGATGTTGTGCAGGCAAATGCAGGCATTCACCACCTGCTCCACTGTGGCTGGAGTCAGCTCTAGGAATCCAAGCAGGCAACGGAATCTGTGTGCCAGGATGCCGAAGGCATTCTCCACCACTCGCCTTGCACAGGAGAGACGATAGTTGAAGATCCTCTCATCATGGTCAAGTGCTCTCTTGGAGAATGGCTTCATCAGCCAGGTCCTCAGCGCAAAGGCATCATCAGCTACCAAGAAGAATGCCATGGGTTGGTTATCGGCAGGAAGAGGAGTAGGATCTGGCAGACCGGCGATGTTCCTCTCAATGGCAACCTTGAGGTCAGCCTCTCTCCAGATCTGCCTATCAGAGTAGGAGCCAGGATCACCAACCTGCACCCATCTAAACTTGTAGTCAGCATTGACCATGGCCATGAGGACAATAGAGTTGTAGCCTTTGTAGTTCCAGTAGATGGAACCTCCCTTAGTCGGTTTTCTGATGGCGACATGCTTGCTGTCCACAGCAACGACACAGTGGGGGAAGTTCCATCTACGCCGAGACTCATCAGCTACCTCTACCCATTGGTGTGGTTGCATGGGCCTGTCCAGGACCTCCTCCATGTACTCTTCCACAATGGCATCAATGGAGTCACCAGTTGCTAGGAAGCGTAGAGTGAGTGCCAGCCTCAAACCAGGACCGATGGGTTCCCTCCAGTGGGTGAATTTCTTCTGGAGTCGTGGCTGTAACCTCGGAAGGAGTTCATCATAGAGGTTGGGGGCCACATGGACGTAGTTTTTGAACGTCTGGGGATCTTCTTGTCTCAGCTCTGGCATAAGACTGTCGTACTGGCCCAGGATTGGTCTCCTGAAGATCCAGGGCCATGTCCAACACCTTCTCTGCCTTCTCTGCCACATCCTGTCCTCTTGTCTCTGCAAGATGTGCATCAGAACATTGCCAACAATGTCTGTCACCTGTCTGTTGAGCTCCAGCAGCTCCTGCATCAGTTCTACCTCTTTCTTGTTCATGTTGATGATGAATGAATGTAGAGTGGAGGAGCCCCTCCTATTTATATGATTTTTTTGGACACTCCTCAAATAACCCTCTTCGACCCCTATCTACCCTTATCAACCCGTATTAATTCCTTGTCAACCAGTTTTGACCCCCATTGACCCGTCTCTAACCGTATAGAAATCCGCTTTAAATCCTTAACTAAAACCTTTTCGACCCCTATCGACCCATGTCGACCTGCTCTGACCAGAATCAACCCAGATGTAAACCTTGACAAAATCTGTTGCATGAAGGCATTGTGGTATACGACAAGGGTCGATGCGGTTTTACGCTGCGGGTTGAAGTGGATTGATGCGGGTCAGTGCGGATATCAATATGGAATTGAAATCTGTGCAAAAATTTTGAACACGACCAAAAATTTTTCTCCGCCGTATCGTAGCCCCCGGAATCCATCAGGAATTGACACCGGTTATGATGTAGGTCTATACGGGTGGAACCGGGTCGATATGGTTTTAATTCCGTATGGACCCGGTTCGAAATCCGGCCGTGTGCGACTGTAGCATAACATTTTATCATGACAAGTTTGATACAATCCTACCTGAAAAGCCAAGTGTAAGGATCTTTATGTCACATAACTGTATCTCAAGATATTTCTTAATGTGTTAAAACATAGACCTACGCAGGCCTTGAAGGGAGTGGAAAAGGTTTACAACATTTTCTGCTCTTCTCTCAATGTTTTCAAAAGCATCGTTAGAGTTATAAGAGTACATGCATAAAATTGACAAATTCTGTCATTTCAGGAAGAATATAAACTGTTCAGTTGAAGAAAGTCTACAGTGATGTTGACAGCAAAGACTGCTGAAATTCCAGTTAGAGGGTAGGTTATAATTATTGACTATTTAAGCAGAAAGTCTTTACTCTTTACCAAACAACAAAATGTTAGACTGGTCCAAATTGAAAGCATTTGCAGATGACAAAGTCTCTTTAATTGACGAAATTTGTCTCTGATATGGTAGAAAACATGGGAAAAAGAGAAAATATTGGGTATTTTCTCCTTTTCCCACAATGTTTTCAAAGGCCCTCTTCCTCAGGGTTGTCAAAAGTTGGGATTGTATGATAAAGGGTTAAACTGCCAAAAGCTCTATGTCTTCCTTTGTCCAGTTCATATGAAAAGGTTTCTTTGCAAAGTTTGTTGGTTGCTACACAGTGTTTTCTCCCACTTTTCAGGAAAGGGGGCCTGAAGGGGCCCCTTCATATGTAGAAAGGGGGCCTTTTAATAAATGTGAGGGCCCTGATTATTTTTTGATATCAAATGTTTTTCAGGCAGATTACAGGACTCACCGGCATATCCATAGAAAATACAGACTTGAGGCCTCTTTACAGTAAACAATTATTAACCCTTGGTCTTTTCATTAACAAGAGATCATCTTCAGGGGACAACTTCAAGGAGATATTTAAAGAAAATCAAAGTTGGGAAAAGTATGAATTAAGTTCTGCACAGGTGAAATCATTGTAACTGTAGCATAAACTGCTGATAGTGAGCAATTTCTCTTTTTTCACAATGTTTTCAAAGTCCTTCTGATGAAAAAGTATCATGTGCTTACAGGTGGAAAAGAGTCAAATTGATGTTTGTACATGTTTTATAAGAATATAACTGTAAATGATGTGACAAACTATAACATAGTTTTAGTAGTAGGCTGTCCAGTTTCTTCTCTTGTCATTTTGACCAGGCGCGAAGAACTCCGAGATCCGTCTAGTACTGGTGAAACCCAGAAAATACATGAATATGTGAGCTGTCAACGTTATATGACCGAAATAATGTTGAAAGCAGCGTAAAACACCATTCAATTGATCTATCAAACCGAGACCTGTTTTATCGTGTGCTGAAGTCATGCAGACGACATTGCTATGGTGCATATTAAAAGAGCAGTGTACGAATTTTTTATTGACGAAAGGTCATCGGCAGTCAATTTTTTATCTATTTTCTCTTGAAAATCAATATTTTGCAGTAGAATAAATTTTAACTTATCATGCAATGCTAAAAAATGAATTTGACGATATATTCTGCATTTCTGTCGCTTACATTTAATTTTTTCCATCATGGAAAAAGTGCAAAAGAAAAACCCGCAAAGTTGATGTTATACACAATCGCACTCCCCATGACCTTGACCATCAGAATACTGGAACCTGATTGGCTGATGGACAGTGTGTTTAATAATGATGCACTGTGCTGTCATCACGCAAGTAAATTTGACACCAGAATGTGAGGATGAATATTTTTAGCCAGATTTGATACAACTAATTGTCATAATTTTTGGACTGAGGTGAGCTGAATTGCACCATTTAGGATTTTGGGCGTGCTAAATACCGCAAAGGCATGGGCTTTAGAAAACACTGTGCTACACATGCATTGTATAGGTATTTTTAGAAAGGTATACAGCAACCTACCAAGTATTTGTCACAAGTCCAGTAGAGTTAACTCTCTTAGAGCACTGTTATGTGCATATGTTATGAAAATGAGCAGTTCTAGAGAGACAGTGTGATTTTATCCCATCCTAAACAGTGCCTGTAACATAGCCAAAATCGTTAACTCACCTATAACCAGAAAAGAAATGAGACATGAAAGCCTTGATATACTTATTAGGTACATTATTGTGTGGTAAAGGGTTAAATACATTATACTGCATTGCAATGAAATGTGCCTACATTAGTACAGATCACTGCCTTTGATAGTGCTAGATTTTTGTTTACACCGGGTCCTGATGGTAGTTTTTGTTTACACAGGGTCCTGATAGTAGGTTTTTATTTACACAGGGTCCTGATTGTAGGTTTAAACATGCCTTTAACTTGAAGAGCTCCACTAAAGGAAATAAAAGGAAATCAGAATTAGGAGTACATGTATTGAATTGTGGTTATTGTGAGTGAGCAATCTTTGCAGATTGTACCCCTATGACTAGATAGTGCTGTCCAATTACAGTGTCTACAACTGGATATCAAGATTATATGAAGAGATTATTTTGTTGCAGATGTTCAATTTATATCTTTACCACACAATCCTTGGAGAAAAAGCTGATGAAAACATTGTAGGAAAAATGATTGATTCTTTTTATGGCACTTTTGAATGTCTGGTAACAGAGATTATGGTATGGAATTGGCCAAGTGTAATGTCCGAGTATACTCGGAATGTGTATGGAAGCATTTTCAATCGTCTGTTTGTAAAACGTCTTATGATTGGACCAAAATATATTGGTTAGCCATGCAATAGATACTTATTTAACAGTTGAAGTTCGTCGTCCTGCATCATAACATGGCCGCTGACTTACAAATGAAGGTTGTCACTGTTTATAAGGTGTCGTACCACTGTGAGAATGCTTTTGGGGTCGTAGTAGTCAAAAGTTGTCCCATATGAAATTTTGCAGTAGCACTTCTGTTGCACTGTTTCATGGAGCCGACATGGCTTGGAGGTATATAATTTAGATTTGCTTCAAATTTGGGCATTGCGGGACCACTTAGATGCATTTATATTGTATTTTGACAGGACTTTTTTGTATTACTGGAGGAACAAAAGGTTGGGTCATGGCCGTGTGCTGGTGTTCCTCAGTGGGCAAATTTTAGTGTACTTGTACTGGTTGGAATTGGTTGACACATTTTTTTTTTTTTTTTTAGGACTATGGTCTTTTGAGAGCAAAAGACGGAGAAGCCAGAATTTTGCCATAAAGTGATCTGTTGAACTGTAAATATTGTGGATTTCACTCTATTTACAATGTGGCGAAAAACCAGTGGTGTGCCACCTATATGAGAAGTGAGTGAAAGTAGGAGAATCAATCTTTGACATAACCAGCTGAAATTTGGTATATAAGTAGCTTAGAGGCCTTGAAATAGGATTCTGTCAAAAGTTGAGCTGAGGTATGTAGAATTCAAATTTTCAATTTGACTTAGAATTTAAATTAGCACAATTTCAAAGTTTTCGGACTAGTCTGCTGAGAATTTTGTCCCAGAATCCTTTGCACCAGATGAAGTCTATAGATACTTCGTCTGCAAGTTTTCAACTGGCAAATATTTGGACATCTGTCCAGATAAGTGATTTAAATTCCATTTTAAATTCTAATTCAAATTCATTCTTTCTTTTAGAATTTAAAATGGATTCATTTTTTAGGAAATGCCAGGAAAAAAATGAAAATACATCTAAATTGCATGCCAATGGCAAATGCTTGGTTTGAAATGGTAGTGCAAATAAGGCGGGATATGGGTAATTCAGATTCAAAGATCCAAGAGATCCTGCCGGGGCTGGGTTTTGAACCTGCACAGCCCACAGAATGGCAGTTATGGTCAGTAAGAAATCTTTAGATATTGACCCAAAGTTTCATGCAACCCGCCTCTGTAATAACAAGCTCAGTGTCAATACAGACCATATTAACCTGGAGGAGAATTCTGTTTATAATTGTAGAAAATGTTGTTTTGACAGGGGCATCTGCAGTGGCCATGAAAATGCATTACGGCAGACGGAGCCAGACTGCTTGTTGGACTTATGAGACTGTAAGTACTATTTCAATACCTAGAAGGCTCGTTACCTATCTTTCTTATTCTATTGTTGGTCCATCTCTCTTAACTGTCCCCAGACCTGTATTCATCCCCCCCCTTTGAAAACATTGTGACAGAAGGAGCCAAAATTACATACAGGGCCCTGTTTCCTTCCTTCACTCAATCTCCTTTTCTCCACTCGCCCCCCCATCTCTCTCTCACGTTTTTCTTTCTCAGAAAACATTGCAGCAGCAGTTCTTAATCATATACAGCCCCCCCCACTCTTCCCCCTCTTTCTCCCCTCTCGCTCTCTCTCTCTGTCTTCCCCCTCTCTCTCTCTCTCTCTCTTTCTTTCTTTGTGTGACTCCATTTCGGCCAGCTTCAGGCCTCGCTGCTGTGCCACCAGACAGAGTTACTCCCTCTCTTCTCTGTTATTTCTTGTTTTCCTCCTTGCTTGTCTTGACTGTGTCCAAGGTTACAAATTAAATTGTTTTTGTCTCTGGGCATATGTATGAATGTTGTTGTTTAAGATCCCTTCCAAATACTTAGGTTCTGGACAGCCCCTTTCCTGCATCAAGGAGTGCTCATGTTCAAGTCTTGCTCAGATAGCTTGCCTCTTTTTCCTATATCGGCTTGTCTTTTTAACTCTTTACCACACAATCCCGACTTTCAATGATCCTGAGGAAGAAACCTTTTGAAAACATTATGGGAAAAGGAGAAAGTGCTTATAACCAGCAATTTCTCCTTTTCACACAATGCTTTCTACCCTTCCAAAAACAAATTTCAAGTTTTTATTCACCTTTATTTTGTCGTCTGCAAATGCTTTCAGTTTGGACTGGTCTAAAATTTTGTTGTTTGATAAAGAGTTAAGCGATTTACTCTCTAATGCCCTTTTTGATATCTGTTATAACCGTTTCAGTGCCCAAAAGCACAATGATGTACCAAAAACCATCCAAAGTTTTCTCTTTACTGCCCGGTTGATTCTGTTATTATACCCCCCACAACGAAGTGGAGGGGGGTATACTGGAATCGCCATGGCTGTCCATCCGTCCGTCCATCCGTCTGTCTGTCTGTAGACACAATTTTGTCTGGAGCTTTTTTCCTACAGTTTTTCAAGTACTGCACTGAAATTTACACATAATGTTTGGGTACATATGAAATTGTGCATGTGCAATTTTCACGACCTTGCTGCCATTGGTTGCCGAATTATCTCCCCTTAAGCTTGTTGCCCTTTGTAAATTTTAACTATGGATTTTTGTCCAGGGCATAACTTCAAAAGTATAGAAGCTAGGAACTTCAAACTTCACACAAAGTTAGATCACATTAAGGAGAAGTGCAGTGTACAAGAACAGTAACTCTATTTCATTTATTTTTCAAGTTATTGCCCTTTGTAAATTTTAACTTTGGATTTTTGTCCAGGGCATAACTTCCAAAGTATAGAAGCTTATGACTTCAGACTTCACACACAGATAGATCACTATAAGGCGAAGTGCAGTGTACAAGAACCATAACTCCATTTATTTTTCGAGTTATTGCCCTTTGTAAGTTTTAACTTTGGATATTTGTCCGGGGCATAACTTCTGAATCATTTAAGCTAGTGACATCAAACTTCATGTACAGATAGACCACATTAATGAGAAGCGCAGTTTACAAGTACCATAACTCTTTTCCCACTTTTTTTTTTTTCAGCTCTTATTTTTTTACGAAACCATTCTGCATTCTGTGACAAAGAGTTGTTTTGTGACAAGGAGCTGGTGGGGGGGTATGATCATTTTTAGTGATAGCTCTAGTTTGACTGTAGTATCTGGGCTAACAGTCTCCCAGTGAATGTCCTTGAGTAGCTGATATTTTTGCTGAGGGTAGCTGCTGCAGCTCTGTTAAAGGCTTCACATTTCTGTGTCAAAGTCTGTGAACTCACGCTGTACACAGCAGCCTCGCTTAGTCTCATTTGTAGTATGACCTCCATTACGGACTTGTTGTTTTTGTCCATTCTTAAAAATGTTATTTTTGCAGGACCTAGTATGTTGGACTTGTACCACCAGCAGCCGACACCTTCCCCGGAGCAGACCAGAGAGTCTATGGAACAGTTACTGCAGTTTCCTGAATAACAATCCACAGTGGCATTCCTGATTGAAGGTAAGTGTCCTTGCATTTGAATTATATCCCCTTTTCCTCTCCTAGCCATTTCTTCTATTATAGCATTACATCTTAGTTTGATGTCCCTGGCTAGAGCTACTAGCTAGGGCTGTCTGTCTGTCTTTTTTGGTACAAAGTGGAAACATCCCTATACTAAAATTGGCATTTCTCGTTTTTCTCACCTGAGTAGCAGCTAGGTGGTTTGGACCCGCCAGTCTGGTTACCTCCCAACTTTTGGTTAATGTATCATAGAAGTCCTGCATGCCTAGATATGCCTTAGTGTCTCTGTCTGTTGTTAGGGTTCTTACATAGAAGCCCTCAAGAGAAAGGACCTCTGTTATGCTATATGCAATTCTTCTCTATGAATGTGGCATTAAATATCCAATGTTAGCCGTACATCCAGCATGTCCCCCAGGACAATTTACTTCAAACCCCTTGTTCTTTAGTGCAGCCCCTGTCCAACACAGTTTGTCCTCCACAGCTAGTCCTATAATGTACTTTGAGTCTGTATGATTTTTGCTTGCAATGGCATTGGCTTTTGAGGAACTCTGACCTGGTTTGTAGAAAGATTTCATTCGGCTCCGGTTGTATCTTGCATCCAGTGATACATCTATTTGTTTTGGGTACAACTCATTTCGGTCAATGCTGTGCTGTTTAACTAGGTCCCACTTCTCCGCCATATCTGTTTTATTAATCTCCATAACCTTAGAGCTGACTTCTACAATTAGTTTCTGCAAGTGACTTGTTGCTGGAAATGGCAGGTCCAAGTGACTGAACAAGTCTGCGACTGGATTTGTTAAACTGTTTTCATCTGTGTGCTGTGAATATTCAGGTAATTTCTTTCTTCTAGGTGAAAATTAATTCCCTTTCTTGAACAAGTTTAACGACTTCTTCTTTCTTTTTGTCTTCTCTATCCATTTTTCCCTAATATTCTATCTGTATCTGACCAAATCTATTTATCTCTTTTCTTCTCTCTCTATGAGTAACTCTAGATATGTATGGTCCTATATACTTCTTTCTGTCATTTACTCAAATATGTCCAGCTAATGACCACTTTCCCAATACACTAATCTGATTGGTCAGGCCCCCAGCTCATTTTTCAGTATTACAAATTTTTCAACTTTTACCCCTGCGATATGGAGATATTTTTCTGTAGAAAATAAGTTTGAAATAACATTATTCAGGGTTTTTGCTACCAGCTTGAAAGTCGTATTTAACTTATTCAGCAGGATAGAGTTCATTTGTTGTCTGCAAAAGTTTTCGATTTGGTCCACTCCAAAATATTGTTTGTTGGGTAAAGATTTAAGCCTTTACCGCTCAGTCCTACTTTAACGACCCTGAGAAAGGAGCCTTTTGAAAACATTGTGAGAAAAATAGAAAATGCTAGTAACCATCATTTTCTCCTTTTCCCACACTGTTGTCTTCCCTTCCAAAACAAATTTCAATTTAAAAGTCACTTTTATTTTGTCATCTGCAAATGCTGTCAATTTCAACCAGTCTAAAATGTTGTCATTTTGTAAAGAGTTAAGCTAATAAGCCAGTGTTTAGAAGTATCAGTTTGACTATATTTAGATGTGGGGTATGTGGGTTGTTATTCTTCCATACCATCGGTAATCCTGCTTTTAGTTCTGCACAAAGTTCACTTTTCAGGCTGTGTAGTCCTTTGATTTCAACATGTTTTAACTCTACCACACAATTCTGACTTTTAACGAACCTGAGAAAGAAAGCTTTTGAAAATATTGTAGGAGAAGGAGAAAATGCTGGTAACCAGCATTTTCTGCCTTTTCCAGTGTTTTCTACCCTTCCCAAGACAAATTTCAGTTTCTGAGTCAAGCTTATTGTGTTGTCTGCAAATGCTTTCAATTTAGACAAGTCTGAAATTTTGTTGTTTGGTAAAGAGTGAACCCAAAGGCTGCTTAGTGTGACTCAGGATACTTTTGTGGACAGGGTATATTAAAATCAGACTTCACAGAACATGCAGTCTGATCTTGGGGCTACAATGTCTGCTATGATATTTTTCTGTTGTAATCAACTTTAAACTGGCATATATGTAGGTTTTTACTATTGAGTGTAAATTTTTATTCAATATACTTAGTACTGAAGGGTTAAAAGTTGTCTTCTGCAGAGAGTGGAAAGGGCATAATTGTATGAGCCTGCTCTGTGAAAAGGGGGCTTAATGCATCTGTGAAAAAGTATCGACACAAGTCTGCGCAGATTGACCTGGGCCGAAACTTTTTGCTATTTTCTGTATGACCAAGGACCAGTCCACCTCATGATTAAGTTGGTTGTTAAAAAAATGAGCTGTTATGGATCCATAATTATGTGACGACTTCATTGGTATAACGCATCACAGAGACACAATAACACCCCCTTTTGCCAGAGCATGGCTCATATACATGTGTTGTACTGTTTTATGGTGGATCAGTAAGAGTGTAATGAATGAACCTTTCATTTTATAGTTATGTTTCCTGTGTGCTTGGTTAGCCGTACAAGGGAGAAGTATCCCCAGAGAAAGTGACTGAGGTAGGTTTTGTATCAGAAATGATAAACTGTAAACTTTTCATGTAATTGGTTGATTTTTGTTCATTTACTTCTGACACTGGTTGCCCATATGGATTACAGGGAAATATTCATCCAAAAATTACATGACATGAAAAATAGATTGCTGCAGAAAATGCAACCGGTTGCCCATGTGGATTACGCCGCCTGAAGGCTGTTTATTATAATACAGGGGATAGTGAAAGATATGGGACAAAACCATCTTAAGTCATGTCTTGTTCTTTAACCCTTTCCCAAACAAGCCCTGGTTTTCATGTGTCTGCAGTACAAGTATTTTGAAAACACTGTGGAAAAAGCAGAAATTGCTCGTAACGAGCAATTTCTCCTTTTCCCACAGTGTTTTCTACCCTTCTGGGGAACTTTCTGTCATTTTCTTCAAATTCAAAATTGTCGTCTGCAAACTCTTTCAATTTGGACCAGTCCAAAATTTGTCGTTTGGGAAAGGGTTAATGTGCTTTGTGTACAGCATTGTCACACATTAGACTTAGCTTTAAGATCTAAGACTAAGTGATTTTTATATCTTTTGGTGTAGCTGAATGGGCTGGCTGTTGACCTAATTCATGGTACTGATAAAGAATGAATACATGGTAATTTGCTATTGGTAAAAAATATGAACATGTTTATTCGGCGGGCCCCTGCTGGCATACTGTGAAACCAGTAATATTCGTTGAGTACTAATTTTCGTTGATTTCGTGGGTTGGCAGGACCACGAATTCAAGTTCCTGACGAAAGATTGGTCCATGACCCTCTCCAACTTAGTTGGGTTTGGCTTTCATTGATTACTAATATGCCGACGTTACATAAACATGTACACAACCTCTATTGAACAGAAAATTGTTTACACCTTAGGATAATTGTTCCCATAAAGTTTTCATTAAGACTTAACTGTTACTAAATAAATGTGCTGATTTTTCGTTGTTTTTATCTGCATTTCTGTTACTGTAATTCCGGCAAAGATAGAATAAGCACTGTTGTAGGAAATAAACCTGAACGCATAAAATCCTTTGAGAGACGAGTAACTCGGCGATCTTTTTAAGTCAAGAAGTTAGACAAAAATAATTGAAACACTATGATTGTTTTTAGCTCACCTGAGCACATAGTGCTCAGGGTGAACTATTGTGATCGATCGTTGTCCGGCGTCCGTCCGTGTGTCCGTGTGTCCGTCCGTCCGTCTGTCAGTCCGTCCGTCCGTCCGTGAACAATTACTTAAAAAATCTTCTCCTCTGAAACCGCCCAACAGATTTCAGTGAAACTTCACAGAAATGATCCTTAGGTGATGCACTTTCAAAATACTTCAAAGATTTGAATTCCATGAAGAACTCTGGTTGCCATGGCAACCCAGAGAAAAAAACTTTAAAAATCTTCTTGTCCCAAACCGTAAGGGCTAGAGCTCTCATATTTGGCATGTAGCATCATCTAGTGGCCCTCTACCAAAATACTTCAAATTATGGCCCTAGTGTTGAAAATGGCCCTATGTTGTGGGTTCTCGGATTTCATATAGAGATAAAGAAGGAAATCGTTTAAAAAATCGTCTTGTCCCAAACCATAAAGGCTAGAGCTCTCATATATGGCATGTAGTATCATCTAGTGGCCCTCTACCAAAATACTTCAAATAATGGCCCTAGTGTTAAAAATGGCCCTATGTTGTGGGTTCTCGGATCCACACAGAGATAAAGAAGAAAATCTGTAAAAATCTTCTTGTCCCAAACCTTAAGGGCTAGAGCTTTCATATTTGGCATGTAGCATCATCTAGTGACCCTCTACCAAAATACTTCAAATTATGGCCCTAGTGTTGAAAATGGCGCTATGTTGTGGGTTCTCGGATTTCACATAGAGATAAAGAAGGAAATCTTTAAAAATCTTCTTGTCCCAAACCATAAGGGCTAAAGCTCTCATATATGGCATGTAGTATCATCTAGTGGCCCTCTACCAAATACTTCAAATAATGGCCCTAGTGTGGAAATTGGCCCTATGTTGTGGGTTCTCAGATTTCACATAGAGATAAAGAAGGAAATCTGTAAAAATCTTCTTGTCCCAAACCGTAAGGGCTAGAGCTTTCATATTTGGCATGTAGCATCATCTAGTGGCCCTCTACCAAAATACTTCAAATTATGGCCCTGGTGTTAAAAATTGACCCTATGTTGTGGGTTCTCGGATTTCACATAGAGATAAAGAAGGAAATCTTTAAAAATCTTCTTGTCCCAAACCATAAGGGCTAGAGCTCTCATATATGGCATGTAGTATCATCTAGTGGCCCTCTACCACTTCAAATTATGGCCCTAGTGTTGAAAATGGCCCTATGTTGTGGGTTCTCGGATTTCACATAATGATAAAGAAGGAAATCTGTAAAAATCTTCTTGTCCCAAACCGTAAGGGCTAGAGCTTTCATATTTGGCATGTAGCATCATCTAGTGGCCCTCTACCAAAATACTTCAAATTATGGCCCTAGTGTTAAAAATTGACCCTGTGTTGTGGGTTCTCGGAGTTCACATAGAGATAAAGAAGGAAATTTTTAAAAATCTTCTTGTCCCAAACCATAAGGGCTAGAGCTCTCATATATGGCATGTAGTATCATCTAGTGGCCCTCTACCAAAATACTTCAAATTATGCCCTAGTGTTGAAAATGGCCCTATGTTGTGGGTTCTCGGATTTCACATAGAGATAAAGAAGGAAATCTATAAAAATCTTCTTGTCCCAAACCTTAAGGGCTAGAGCTTTCATATTTGGCATGTAGCATCATCTAGTGACCCTCTACCAAAATACTTCAAACTATGGTCCTAGTGTTGAAAATGGCCCTATGTTGTGGGTTCTCGGATTTCACATAGAGATAAAGAAGGAAATCTTTAAAAATCTTCTTGTCCCAAACCATAAGGGCTAGAGCTCTCATATATGGCATGTAGTATCATCTAGTGGCCCTCTACCAAAATACTTCAAATAATGGCCCTAGTGTGGAAATTGGCCCAATGTTGTGGGTTCTCGGATTTCACATAATGATAAAGAAGGAAATCTGTAAAAATCTTCTTGTCCCAAACCGTAAGGGCTAGAGCTTTCATATTTGGCATGTAGCATCATCTAGTGGCCCTCTACCAAAATACTTCAAATTATGGCCCTGGTGTTAAAAATTGACCCTATGTTGTGGGTTCACGGATTTCACATAGAGATAAAGAAGGAAATCTGTAAAAATCTTCTTGTCCCAAACCGTAAGGGCTAGAGCTTTCATATTTGGCATGTAGCATTATGGTGTTGAGCTGAGTTGCATTTCAGGTGAGCGATTTAGGACCATCATGGTCCTCTTGTTGTTAAAAACCTTTCACCAAAGCGAACAGTGTATATGTAGATCAAGATCAGATCAAACGCTCTGTCTAAAGTCAGGTCTTGATCTGCACAGGGTGCCATTGCAACTGAAGTTTTGAAAGGTGCAAATGCTTTTAATTGAATGCTTTTAATTTAGACAAGTCTACATTGTTTTTGCCATTTGCAGACAACAGACCATATGTTGCTAAAATCACAAGATTTATTTTTTCAAGAGGTAGCAAATATTATGGAAAAAGAGAAAAAATGCTTTCATAGACAAAACCAAGTATTTATTACAGCCATATTAAACCCTTAGGCTGCTAAGTGACTCACTGCTCTTTTGTGGACAGTAGATCCAAGATCAGAATGCACAGAGTGTGCATCTGATATTGGATCTACACTGTCCAAAAGGAGATATTTCTACCCCAAAATAAATTTTGAAATAGCAACATTCTGGGTTTTTACAATCAACTTGAAGGTATCATTTAAATTATTCAGCAGGATAAGGGTTACTTTGTCGTCTGTAAGTACTTTTGTTGTGTGGTAAAGAGTTCAAGTTGTCGTCTACAAATGTCTCAACCAGTCCAAAATTTTGTCGTCTGGTAAACGTTAAATTAGAATTAAAAATTTGCTCTTTTGTGAACACACACTTATTTACACCAGTTCATTGATTCCTCTGCTCAGTTGTAAAGATTTTGGATTTTTTATCCTTGCTGGATTGCCACTGATGGTGCAGGTCATGGTGTGTCCATAGGCAAGGCACTACAGAGATCCAGTCCAGTACAGGAATAACCCAGGAAAAAAGAGAATAAGTGAGCTGTTGCTGTGACTGAAAAAGCTGTTAGAGATGGCATTTCACTGTATTTAATCCTTTACCACACAGTGCAGATTTTTAATGACACTGAGGAAGAATGTTTTTGAAACCATTGTGGGAAAAGGAGAAATTGTTGTCAACCACCATTTTCTCCTTTTGCCCACAATGTTTTCTACTCTTTCACAGCCAAATCTCATAATTTAAGCCCTATTTAAATTGTTGTCTGCAAATTTTTTCAATCATGACAACTCATTTTTTTTTAATTTACTAAAGAATTCTGTATCTGTTGGTGCTAGAGGGATGGCAAAATTTTAATTTTGATGTATTTTCAGGGTATCAACATGCAGAAATTGGTCGAAGATGGACAGTTTATATCAAAAGTTTTGGGACAATAAACTTGTTGAAAGTAGCACAAGCAACAACATTGTCTTTGTGATTGCATTTTGTCATCATTGTGATAGTTAACTCTTTACCACACAAACATGACTTTTAATGATTATAAAAAAAAATGGCTTTTGAAAACATTGTGGAAAAAGAAGGATATGCTGGTAACCAGCATTTTCTCCTATTCCTACAATGTTTTCTACACTATCAAAGACAGAAATACTTCTTTGAGTTATACTTAATTTGCCATTTGCAAATGCTTTCAATTTGGTCTAGTCCACAATTTTATCATTTAGTAAAGGGTTTATCAACTTGGCTCACAAATATTTTCATGCTGGATATGATATTTTGGCAACCAGCATTTTCTTCTTTTGCCACAATGTTTTCTATATTTTCAAAAACCCAATTCGGTCATAGCAGTGTCATTTAATTTGTTGTCTGCAAATGCTTCCAATTTGGATAAGTCTAAAATTTTATCGTTTGGTACAGAGTTCAAGAAATATCACTGAAAAATATTTTTGTCTTACATTTATCTTTCTTCATGAATGATGGTTTGCCAGCTATCACCTTACTTAAATCAGGGATTAATCATTTTTAAATTTGGTATGAAAGTAAAAAACTGTAAAAAAGCCTTTAAATCAATTATAAATCTTAATTCTAGGTCTAACCATCTGTTTGGCTGTTGCAGAATGTTTCAGCCAATCAGATTGCTAGGTTTGGAGTTTAAAAACAGAACTCTGAATGTATTAAGAATTATTGATGAGTACAGACCTTAGTTTTTCCTTCTTTGATAAATTAAAAAATATTTAAAGCTAACTATTACTTCTTTTCTATTCATTCCCTGAGGAATTCATTGTGTCATTGTGTACCAGTATTTCTTTTCTCTTCACTCTATAACACATACGTATGTTTGCTCTATAACACATATATATGTATATCCATTCTCTGGTAAAAGGGGGTTTAATGCATCTCTGTGATGCTTAGTACCAAGGAAGTCATTACATAACAACAGATCCATAAAATCCATTTTGCCTAACAACTAACATACAGAAAATTGACCAATAGGGAAAAGTTTGGCCCTGGTCAGCCTGCACAGACTGTTGCACTTTTCACACATGCATTAATCCCCCTTTTCACACAGCATGGCTCATATGTAATCTAAAGTTTTAACAACCTTCAGAAACTAGGCTTTGAAAACATTTTTGGAAAAGAAGAAAATACTGATTAAGAGCATTTCTTCCCTTTCCCACAATTCTTTTTAATCTTAAAGAGGCAAATCCAAACATTTGAGCCACATTTGAGTAGTCACCTGCAAACTCTTTCTACTTGGACAAGTCTAAACTTGATCATCTAGTAAACAGTTATGCTGTGAAGATTTCCATGCATCTGCAAAAACTATTGACCCAGGTCAACGTGTGTGTTCTGTGCAGGCTGACCTGGGCCAAAACATTTTGCTATAGGTCAATTTTCTGCATGTATAATGACCAGTTTACCTAATGATTCAGTCAGTTGATAGAGACATAATGGACTTTATTGATCCCTGATTATGATTATGTGATGACTTGCTTGGTATCAAAGTGCTCAAGGTAAGCTTTTGATTCAGTCAGTTGATATAGACATAACTGACTTTAGTAATCCATGATTATGATTATGTGATGACTTGCTTGGTATCAAAGTGCTCAAGGTAAGCTTTTGATTCAGTCAGTTGATATAGACATAACTGACTTTAGTGATCCATGATTATGATTATGTGATGACTTGCTTGGTATCAAAGTGCTCAAGGTAAGCTTTTGTGATTGTACTGTGTCCATCGTCCGTCATGCGTCGTCCAGGCATGAACCATTTTCTCTAGAGCAGAGGCCACATTTTCAATCCTATATTTATGAAACTTTGTCAGAATGTTTGTCTTGATAAAATCTCGGACAAGTTTGAAATTGGGTCATGTTGAATTTAAAAGTAGGTCACTGAGCCATAATTTAGAAAAACCTTGTGTGCACTGTAGAAGCCAAATGTGCAGTCCAATATTCATGAAACTTTGTCCATGAAACTTTTTCAGAATGTTTACTCTGACAAATTTCGGACAAGATAGAAATTAGGTCATGTTGGGTCAAAGAATAGGTCACAGGGCTAAATCTTCGAAAAACCTTTTGTGCACCCTAGCGGTCACATTTTCAGCCCAATACTTATGAGACTTGGTCAGAATGTTTTTCTTGATAATATCTTGGACAAGTGCAAAATAGGGTTACATTGGGTCAAAAAATAGGTCACTGGCCCACACTTAAGAAAAAATTTGTGTGCACTCATGAGGTAATATTTTCAGTCCGATACTTATGAAACTTGGTCAGATTGTTTGTCTTGATTATATCTCACACAAGTTTGAAATTGGATCATGTCCGGTCAAGAAGTAAATCACTGAGCCAAATCTTTGAAAAACCTTGTGTGCACTCTAGAGGCGTCATTTACAGCCTGATACTTTAGAAACTTGGTTAGAATGTTTGTTTTGATGATATCTCTGATAGGTTTGAACTAGGGTCATGTCCGCTCAAAAAAGTAGGTCACTTGGCCAAATATAAGAAAGTCTTGTGTGCACTCTAGAGGTTACATTTTCAGTCAGATACTCATGAAACTTGTTCAGAATGCTGGTTTTGATGATATGTCCGATAAGTTTGAAATTGGGTCACATCGGGCCAAATCTTAGTAAAACTTTGTATACAGGCCATATTTTCAGCCTGATACTCGTGAAACTCCATTAGAATGTTTGTCTTGATGATATCTCTAACAAGTTTGAAAGTAGATCAAGTTGTTTTAAGAGTAAGTCACTAACACTCCTGTGAGCACTTTAGGGCCAATGACCCTCTTGTTTATGACTCTCTGTTGACCAATGGGCTTTTGATAACAAAATTGTATGTTGGGGTTTAAACGCTCCCCTCATAAGATTATATATGACAATATAATAACCCTCAGAGAGCCAAATACACCGACAAACATTTTCAGTCTAGAAATAAGACCCTGTTGTCATCTGTGACGTCACCCGCTTTGCAATGCAAAGACTTTGTCGTTTTATATCTCTGTCATTACTGTAAATATTTACTTCAGATAGTTGTTAACCCTTTACCACAAAATCCATAGTTCTAATGACACTGATGAATAAAAACTTTTGAAAACATTGTGAGAAAGGACAAAATGCTGGTAACCAGCCAGCATTTTATCCTTTTCCCACAATGTTTTCTGCTCTTTCAGACACAGATTTTGTAGTTTGGGCCATTTAATTTGTTGTTTTCAATTTAGACCTGTCAAAAATTGTGTTATTTGGTAAAGAGTTAACTGTCAAAATTGGGAACCCACACAACAAGGGTAGGTAACCATCAAAACATTTTTGGCACAGTTATGCCCCGTTTTTGACTTAAAAGTTTTCACTTGTTTTCTTAACTCTTTGCCACACATTCCCAGATTTTTACAGCCTTACTGAGAGAGCTTTTTGTGAGCTTTGTGGGAGAATGAGAGAATGCTGGTAACTAGCATTTTCTCCTTTTCCCACAATGTTTTCTACTCTTTCAGGGTTAGTGTCAACCATTTAAGTAACTTTGTTGTCTACAAATTTCTTTGAGTTTGTGAAAATTTTTCGAGTGGTTACGTGCTAAATGTAGTGGTGTCATACAGCTTTAAGTTTCATTTAACATGATAGTTATTACAGGTATTTTAATATTAAGCTTTAGAATAGCATCTTTCTGTAATTTTGCATCTTCTTGGATCCTGTTTGCATTAAATATACTTAAACTGTTGATACATTATTTTTTTTGCCAAAGTAACTGCCATTTTTGGGCGTTGTTGCCATTGATGTCATGTGACATTGATGTCATCAGCATTAAAAACAATATATCCCTTGATAAAGGTTTGAAATAACCCAAACTAGTCAGGATTAAAATATTTCTTCCAAAATGATGCTTGTAGTTTGATCTTTTTTATTCATTCATTTAGTATGTAATTACTTTAATCACGTAAGGGATAGAGGGCGTTGTCCTCCCCTATTTATTCTGTTTGTTTGTATCGGAGCTTAATGCTGTTTTAACAGCTTATGTCATATCACGTGCATCTACACATGTGTTTCCTGGCTTTCTTACACCAGTACTGATACAACTTTCTTTCCATGCCACTGACTACTTTTTCCACATGAATAAGAGGTGAGAAGCGAAAAATCACCATAAAGAAAGTTCGCATCTACTGGGTATGGAACTCGCAAACACCATGTCAGGAGTCAGATACGCTTACCACTGAGCTACCCTGGCGTGCATATTTCACCAATTCTCCTCTGTAGTCAGTTTATGTCTATTTCTGTATTTGGGTTATTTGGTTAAATATGAAGGAAAAGGAGAATTTTTCTGAGAAATTGCTCCTTTTGCCATAATCTTTTAAAAAAAGTTCGTATCTGTTGCAACTATTTCAGCCGTACTCTGTGAAAAGGGGCTTATGCATCTGTAAAAAGTATCAACCCAGATCTGGAGATGTACACAGTCCGCCAAGGCTGACCTGGGTCAAAACTTTTTGCCATAAGTCAATTTTCAGTTTGTTTCAAAACAACATTTGGCCAAAACGTCCTACATTGTACTTTCAGCTGGCCAAAATGTTCTGGCCAAAATGTCCATGGCCAAAATGTCAGTCTACTCTGTAAGTTACATGCAGTAAACTGGTGAACATTTGGCATTCAAATGACCGGTTGGTTCATTTACAATTTGTAATTCTGTTTATTTTCATGTGATCAATTATGACATCATCATACTTATTTGAATGGGTCACAACAATGGACAAACATCGGAGATTACCTTAACCTCATGACAAAATTGTAGACAATTGAAAACATTTGCAGACGACAAGTCAAATGTGGCAAAATGATGGATTTCATGGTTGATAGAGTAGAAAACATTGTGGAAAAGAAGAAATGTTGGTTACCAGCATTTTCTCCTTTTTCCCACAATGTTTTCAAAAGGCTTCTTCCTCAGGTTCGTTAAAACTTGGGATTATGAAGTCCATTAGGCAGAAAACAAAAAAAAATATATGTTTATTGCAAACATCATCCTTCTGTACTGATGGCTGGCCAGCTATCTACTTATTTAATGCAGAAACACATCTTTTTGTGAATTTGGAGAAACCATAAACATCTGAATGGCCCCCTTTAACCCTTTACCACCAGCTCAGAGAAGATAGGTCTTTGTATAACATTGTGCAGAAAGGAGAAAATGCTGGTAACCAGCATTTTCTCCATTTCCTACAATGTTTTCTATCTTTTCAATGACGAGTTGAATTATTTGTGCCACCTGCAAACACTTTCAATTTGGATCAGTCTAAAATTTTGCCATTTGGTAAAGAATTAAAGCCCAGTTCTTTGTATGACATAGACTTTTTATACGCCCGTCGAAGACGGGACGTATTATGGGATCACCCGTGGAGGGCGGGCGGGTGGGCGGCGTCCAGTTCTTTGTCCGGAGCATATCTCCAAAACTATACTACCTACGGTTATGAAATTTCATGCGTGGATAGATCTCATCAAGGGGGAGTGCAGTGCACAGGAATCATAACTCTTGCTTCCTTAATTTTTGAGTGATCAGCAAAATGGCCATCATATTGTGGTGAAACAACTTTATTTATCTATTTTATCGAATAAATTGTTCATCCTGTCAAGGTTTCGTTATTCTACAGACATGTTGCTCTCGCTCTGCTCTAAACTGATTTTCATTGATGAAAAGTTGTCTGGCACAAATTGGAAGCAGGCTGAGAATTGCGAGCAATGTAATGGTCAAAGGGAGAAAACTCTTACTTTGTTATTTTCCTTCATCCAGAGTCACCTCCCTTATGTTTTTGGACATCACTGATCGATTGCAATGGGGTTTAATGCCGTTTTAATAGCTTAGGTCATATCACGGCGGTCAGTACACCAACCCATGTTTCCTTGCTTTCCAAGTCACTGACTACTTTTCTCATATGCATCAGAGGTGAGAGCAGGGATCCTAAATTACAATCCCTGGTTAGAGGCCAAAAATCACCGAAAAGATAGTTTTCCTTATTACCAAGTTTAAATTCTGGCGGTTGCCGTGTTTAATAATATGATGAAACAAAAGGAAGAAAACTGCCCCAGTTTACGGTCAGTGATAAATCTGCTGAAGCGTGTCAAAGTTTCAGTCCCTCTCGTTATGAAAACATGATTTAGAAATTGACACCCGATTTAATGCCAATAATCATAATTAAAGTGTAGGTGTATCAAAGTGTTCTTTAATAAATTATGTCACAATGAGACCACTTTCAAAGATCTTAGACTACTCAGAAAACATACCGCTATCTTATTTACCTACAGTAGATAGTTGATTGATAGATTGTATGGTGTTTAACGCCATTTTAAATATTGTAGAACTTTACATCGCGGCGGCGAGTACACCTATTCATGCTTTCCTGGAGTTTTCTTTACCAGTACTCTGCACAATATTCTTTCCAAGCCAGTGGCTGCTTTCCCACATCATGGAAACTGGTCAGTGGTGAGACAAGTATGAATCCTGCCGCAATGACTACCATCAATTCTAAAAAAAAAAAAAAAAAATGGCCAAGCCGCGGATCGAACCAGCCAAACCGGGGATCGACTCCCTATTCTCAAGTCCTGTACGTTACCGACTGAGCTCTTGGGGCTCCACAAAGTAGATGGTAGTGTGGAAAGAAGGCAGAAACTTGGAAAAGACCGTTCACCTGAAGTGAACGGGTTCTGGCTTGATGTCCCAAGTATGACTGGATTGTTCAAAACATTTGTGCATTTTATCGATTGAAATTCGTGAAAATGAAATTATATTCTATGTATTCATGTAGATCTATTACAACTGTACACCCCTATCTCATTTACCTGCAGTTGACAGAGATAAAAGAGGGGGGAGTTGTCTTAGAATGTGGGGCGAATTGTCTCCTGAAGTGGGGTGATTTTTAGCTCCACTGGCCGAAGGCCAGAGGGCTTATGTCATGGCCCAGTGTCCGTCGTGCATCCGTCCGTCCATCCGTCCGTGTGTTAACTTTTATTTCAAACATCTTCTTCTCTGAAACTACCCATCCAATTTTCATGAAACTTCACAGAAATGATTCTGCCATGGTCCTCTTCAGAATACCTTGAAAGAATTTGATTCCTTCAAAAACTCTGGTTGCCATGGCAAAAAAACTGAAAAATATCGGAAATCTTTAAAAATCTTCTTGTCTGAAACCATAAGGCATAGGGCTACCAAATTTGGCATGTAGCTTTATGTAGTGGACCTCTATTATGTTTCTTCAAATTATAGACCTGGGGTCAAAATTGGCTCTGCCCCAGGGGTCACAAGTTTTACATAGGCTTATATAGAGAAAACTTTAAAAATCTTCCTGTACCTAGCCATAAGGCCTAGAGTTACCAAATTTTGCATGTAGCTATATCTAGTGGGCCTCTACCAAGCCAGCCAAAATTTTAGCCCTGGGGTCAAAATTGGCCCTGCTGGAGGGGTCACAAGTTTTACATTGGCTTACATAGTGACAACTTAAGAAATCTTCCTGTACCTAGCCATAAGGCCTAGAGCTACCAAATTTTGCATTTAGCTTGATCTAGTGGGGGTCTACCAAAAGTTCCCAAATTACAGTCCTGGGGTCGATTTGGCCTTATGCTGGGGGGTGGGGGGTGGAGGTTCACAAGATTTACATGGGCTTATATAGGGAAAACTTTTAAATCTTGGTGTACATAGCCATAAGGCTTAGGGCTACCAAATTTTGCATAATTATAGCACTATCTAGTGGACAACTACAAAGAGGGCCCAAGTTACAGCCCTAGGATCAAGTTCGGCCCTGCACCAGGGGTGGCAAGTTTTACATGGGTTTATGGCGTGAAAACTTCAGAAACCGTCTTGTTACTAGCCATAAGGCCAAGAACTCCCAAATTTGGCATGTTATTCTTCTAATACACATATTCCCCATTTAGTCCGACTGTAGCCCTGGGGTCAAAGTTTTATAAGGACTTATATAGAGAAGACTTCTCGACAATCTTCTTGTTTCTAACCATAAAGCATAGGACTAACAAATTTGGCATGTTTTGAGCCTTGGGATCAAAATTTGTCCCACTCCAGGGTTCACAAATTTTAGATAGGCTTACATAGTGAAAACTTAAGATATCTTTTTTTATCCTTACTGTAAGGCCTAGGGCTATAAAAATTTGGCATGCCGATTCATATTGTACACTTCTACCAAGATTTTTCCATCTTTTTCATTGAAACCACTCTTCCACTTTTGACCAAACTTTACAGATATCATCTTGCCATGATATTCTTCAGAATGTCTTCAAAGAATTAAGTTCTGTTAAAAGCTATGGTTGCTATGGCTACAAAACTGAAAAGTATTGAAAAACCTTTAAAAATCTTTTCCAAAAGCATGTATTTACTAACGTCATTGTAGCTCATGAAAAAGATACTGCTTTTTAGCTCCACAGGCCTAAGGCCATCAAGCTTGTCGTCTCTGAAACTGCTTCACCCAATAAGTCACAAGCTTTACATGGGCTAATAAAGTGAGAACTTAAAAGGTCTTCTTGTTCCTTACCTTGAGTTACAGCTGTAATATTGTATGAGTGTAATCTAAATAACCTCTTCCAAAGTTACATAAACATGTGCTTATAGCGTGAAAATTCAAAAAATCTTTTTGCTCCTAACTGCAAACCCAAGGGCTACCAAATCTGGATCACTTTTTTTTTTTTAAATTGGCCTTGCATCAGGGGTCTTATGTTTTACAGAGGCTTTATATGGACGAAACTTGAAAATCACCTTATTTATAACCATACAGCATGGACTTGTATTATTTTGGCATGTGGCTTTATCTTGTGGACCTCTACCAGGGTTCAAGTAATTATAGCTCTGGGATCAAAAATGGCTTTGCCCTGCGGGTCTCAACTTTCACATGGGCTTTTACAGAGAAAACTTTGTAAGTTTTCATTTGAAACCATTTGGCTTAGAATTGAAATGTTTAGTATTTATGGTTTATATTTATAAGCAAGTGGAGCGATACAGGGCCATCATGGCCCTCTTGTTCTTGTAGCAATTTCTTTGGGGGTGAGTTGTCTTGGGCGAGTTGTCTTTGGGGAGAGTTGTCCCGCACCCAATGAACGACTTAAAAGACCAATATTTGAGGATCCGCAACATTTCGTGGAAAACCATGTTCGTCAAAAACAATCCCTGACCCTTACCCTAACCCAGATGATTTCTGGCTCAAATCTTCCTCCCAGACAGAGCTTTTCATGAAATAAAATATAGGAATTTAGCAATCGGTATTTTAAAACACATGAGTTTTGACGAAACACCCTTTCGACGAAATGTCGTGCACTGAACATTTCAGTATGGAATTTAGACTTTGTCTTATTAGTATCAGGTAAGTTGAAGAGTCAGATTAGACAAAATATCCCCAAATGTATTTCCCCACAACCAGCATTTTATGAGCCATATTTGTTGTTTCCAGATGCTTTCAATTTGGACTTAATGTTTATCATCACTGAAAACATAGTGGGCACAATGTTTTGAAAAGGCTTCTCTATCTGGGTCTTTAAAAATCTTGACTGTTTGGAAAACGCCTAAAGCACACAAAAAACCTTGTTTTAATGACCCAGAGAAAAGATAAGTTTTGAAAACATGATGGGAAAAGGAACTAAAAAGAAAAAAATACTGACTATGAGCTTTTTCTCCTTTTTCCACAGTGTTTTCAAAGGGCTTCTTACTGAGGGTCATTTAGCTCCTAACCAAACAACAAAATTTTAGACCGATCCAAATTGAAAGCACTAACAGAAAACAGCTAAAATTATAAATACAGCTAAAATTATGAAATCTGCCGATGAAAACATGGAAAAGATTGTGGAATAGGAAAATAAAAAGCCAGCATTTTCTCCTTTTCCCACAATGTTTTCAAAGGCCTAATTCCCAACGGTGGTTAAAACACAGGATTATTTAGAAAGGGTTAAACTCAACATTGTTAAAGGTTTGATTGGACTGAGGAAGAATAGTTTTGAAAACAGTGTGGGATAGATAAGGAGAAATAAAATGCTACCAATCAGCATTATCTCCATTTGCACATTGTTTTGTATCCTTACAAAGACAAAATCCCATCATCTGCATATTTTTTCATTTGTCTTCTTGTAAAAGTCTGCAACATGTTTGATGGAAATCATAGCAGAAATCAGCGTAACATTATAGCTCTACAAAATGATTTGCTTGTCTGGGTAGCTCAGTGGTTAGCATATCCAACTCGTGACCGGATGGTTGTGGGTTTGATACAGAGCTGAGGCAAACTTTTCTGACAATTTTTCACCTCTCCCTTCTGTTGCATGTGAGAAAGGTAGTCAGTGCCTCGGAACAGAAGTTGTGTTAGCACTGGAGTGAGAAGGCCAGAAACACATGAATAGGTGCACTGACCACCATGACATGACTTAAGCTGGCAAAGCGCCTGTAAATTCGTATACAAACAAAATGATTTTGAAGTGAACGAAGGGAGCTTACTCTACTTATTCTATTATATGAAAGAGGGAGATGATTTGATTGAATAGCGATTGATTTTAACCCTGCTTTCAAAATTATCAGTTGTATCATGATGACAGCTTGCTTATCTATATATATCCTGGGTTTCACGGCACTAAGCTAGGGCTCTAAAGCGTCTTGCCTAAGGACACTCCCATGGAAAACCCAGTGATTCCAGTGAGTCTCGAACCCAAGGCCTCCAGGTTGCGAGTCCTACACTGAGCCATGCAGTACCCCTAGAGGATAATTTGAACTGTTGAATCCTTTACCACACTACCCCAACTTTAACAATCCTGAGAAAATATGTTTTTAAAAATATTCAGGTAATACTTTCCACCCTCTCCATGAAAAAATCCCAGTTGAGCCAATTTGCATTGTCATCTCCAAAAACTTAGAAATTAAGACAAGTCTAAAATTTTGGTTTCAGCTAGACTGATGCATTTTAGAAAAGTAGTCAGTGATTGGAAAGACAGTTGTATCCTTCAAAGGTGGATTTCTATTTTTAGGTCATCATTGTCTTGTCGTATTGTCTAGCTTTCAATTTTTGCAAGTCCAATGTTTTGTTGTTTAGTAAAGGGTTAGAGACTGCTTTCAAAAGTATTTCAGTCATACTAAGACAATAGCTTTCTTATTCCGATCTCCAAGGCTTTCACCAGCGCTGGATGCTGCAATACCTTGCCCAAGGGCACTACCGCATGACCATCAATATTGCAAGTGGAATCAGGGATTTCCTGGTAACAGATCCAGACACTTTACTCTTTATACCACAAATAATGGACTTGTCCAAAATCAAAACATCTGCAGACAATAAATTCAAAATTGGTTCATACTTGAGAATTAGGATAGGATAGGAAACATTGTGGGAAAAGGAGAAAAAATGCTGGTTACCAGCATTTTATCCTTTTCCCACAATGCTTGTAGGTGCTTTCTCCTACAGGGTCATTAGAACTAGTGATTGTGTGGTAGAGGATTTTCTCCTTTTCCCACAATGTTTTCCACCCTTTCAGCCAAGCCCCCATAGCTCAGTTGGAAGCATACAGGACTTGAGAACAGGTCACTGGTTTGATCCCCGCTTGGCCAATTTCTTTCCAAGGATTGATGATAGTCATTGTGACAGGATTCATTCCTCTCACCGCTGACCATTGTTTCGACGATGGTTATGTGGGAAAGCAGCCAGTGGCTTGGAAAGAATATTGTGCGGAGTACTGGTAAAAAGAAACTCCAGGAAGCATGGATAGGTGCACTGGCCGCCACGATATAAACTGAAATAATGTTGAAAACAGCGTTAAACACCAAACAATCAATCAATTAAATCTTTACCACACGTTCGGAACTTTTAAAGACCCTGTAAAAAAAAACCTTTTGAAAACATTGTGGGAAAGATAGAAAATGCTGGTAGCCAGCATTTTCTTCTGACCCCACAATGTTTTCTGCCTTATCAAAGACAAATCCAATCTTTTGAGTCATTCTTCATGAAAGGTTGTCGTCTGTAAATGTTTTCAATTTGGACATGTCAAAAATCTTGTCTTTGGTAGAGAGTTAAGCACAACGCATGAATGTGTGTGACAGACACAGGACTATGACACAAGCTTGCTGGCCCTTGGCAAGGGGAGCTAAAAATAAAAAGTCCTTTGCAAGCAGTAAGAAGAGAAATTTACAAATATTGCATACTGAACCCTAAATACAAAGTAAGCAATATAATATAAGAGAACCATCAGGTAAAAATGATAAAATTTAATCAGGTCAACAACACCTGTAATAATGAACAGTTACAAAGAAACAAAACTGTAACATATTCTTTCATGTATATACTACTGTACAGACTACAGAAAAAGAATCACTTGTGTAACTTCACTGCTAAGGCAGTATTTATCCTTGTGTAGCGAAGTATATTTAGGCCATGCTCTGTGAAAAGGGGATTTAATGCATCTGCAACAATAGTTACCAGTATTTTCTCCTTTTTCCACAATGTTTTCAAAAGTCTGCTTCCTAAGGCTTGTTTAGTTTCAATAGGGGAATCATTTGTTAAAGTCTCTCTTTTTTCTTTACTCTCTCTCTCCTAAATGCACATGCATTGGCAAAATAGTAATACCTGAGTATCCAAAAATCATATTTCAAAGAAAAATATACAAATAAAACAGAAAAAAAAAAGTATATATAAAAAAAGTCATGAAATTCTGCACTTAATAACTTGTTACCTACAATTCAATCCAATTCAAATGTTTGTTAATGAGCTATCAAAGCTAAGCATAAAATAAACAGAGTGTACTTTGCTGTCAAAGGCAAACAAAAAATAAATTGTGTGGATATTTTACCAACAGGAAAGAAATTCTAAGCTCTTTACTAGACGACAAAATTTTGGACTAAACCAAATTCTGAGCATTTACAGACGACAAATTAAATCTAGCTTAAGTGATTATTTCTGTCTTTGATAGGGCAGAAAACATTGTGGGAAAAGGATAAAATGCTGGTCACCAGCATTTTCTCCTTTTCCAACATTGTTTTCAAAAAGCTTTTTCCACAGGGTCATTAAAATGGTGGATTGTGTGGTAAAGGAATAAGGCTGTTTTAGCCAGAATACAACTGAGAATAGGAGACAGTGTAGATCTAAATAAAGAAAGCACTTTTTGTCCAGTCTGATCTTGATCTACGCTGTCCAAAAATGCACATTAACTTGTGGTAGATCTTTATGGCACTTTCTGTCCAGTCTGATCTTGATCTACACTGTCCAAAAAAGCACATTAACTTGTGCATAGATCTTATGACTATAACTTAGAATACGAAACTGTGTAGATCTAATTTCAAACAACACTTTCTGTCCAGTCTGATCTTGATCTACACTGTCCAGAAAAGCACATTAACTTGTGCATAGATCTTATGACTATAATTTAGAATAGGAGACTGTATATCTAATTTCAAACAGCACTTTCTGTCCAGTCTGATCTTCAACTATGAGGTCCAAGAAAGCTAATTAACTCTAAGAATAAAACGGAGAAGGCTTTTTAACACTAGGGTAAAGAACTTTAAGCCTCTTTTTGCCAGAATACAATTACGAATAGGAGCCAGTGTAGATCCAAATTCAGAAAGCACTTTCTGTCCAGTCTGATCTTGATCTACACTGTCCAAAAAAGCACATAAACTTGTACATAGATCTTTACGGCTTAACTCTGTACCAAACAACAAATTTTAGACTAGTCCAGTATGAAAGCTTTGCAGAGGACAAAATAAATATGACTCAAACATTGAAATTTGTTTTAGGATGGGTAGAAAACATTGTGGGAAAAGCAGAAAATGTTGGTTACCAGCATTTTCTCCTTTTCCCTCGATGTTTTCAAAAGCTTTCTTTCTCAGGGTTGTTAAAAGTTGGAATTGTGTGGTAAAAGGTTAAGGTAATATTAACCATCTACTGCACAATCCTGACTTTTAACAACCCTGAGAAAGAAGTCTTTTGAAAACATTGTGGGAACAGGAGAAAATGCTGGTAACCAGCATTTTCTCCTTTAGCCACAATTTTTTCTGTTCTTCCCACAACAAATTTCAATTCTTGAGTAACATTTATTTTTCGTCTGCTAAAGCTTTCAATTTGGACTATTCTAAAATTTTGTCGTTTGGTAAAGAGTTAAAGAACTTCGTAGAAAGACATAATACAGGATGTCAAGAAAGTAAGGTAACACTTTTGTAGTTCTATTATGGCATCAAATTTCGGATGAAGAGGTAAATATATATCTACATGTTTATAAAATATGTAAGTTTTTTGTGTGATAATTTCATTCACTTTTCATTACATTTCACACTTTTTTATACAAATTTCAAATCAGAAGTGTCATTGGCGTAATTAATGACATTCTCTCATTTCCTGGGCTGAGCCCTGGTAGCTCAGTCGGTAGCATACAGGACTTGAGAACAGGAGGTCGCTGGTTCGATCCCCAGCTGGGCCAATTTCTCTCCGAGGACTGATGATAGTCATTGCGACAGGATTCATTCCTGTCTCACCGCTGACCATTGTTCCGATGATGGTTATGTGGGAAAGCAGCCAGTGGCTTGGAGAGAATATTATGTGGAGTACTGGTAAAAGAAACTTCAGGAAAGCATGGATAGGTGCACTGGCCACTGCAATATAACTGAAATAATGTTGAAAACGGTGTTAGACACCATACAATCAATCTCTCACTTCCTGTTGTCTGGACATGTTTGTAAACAAAATATGCAGTTTTGTGCAAATTAACAACTACGCTGTTCCACCGCTGTAAGACCATTGAACAGTGAAAAACTATCTGTATGGTGTGCAATGTCATGTCTTTAATGACACAATTAATTTCCAGCGCTACATATCACTTTAAAAAAAAAATCAAGTTTGTTCCTGCCTTTGAAAAGAAGTCCCTACACTGCAAAACACACTGTTAATGCAGGATGGTGTTATGGCACAAACATCTATTTCTGTGATAGACGTTTTATTCGAAACATTCAGTCATAGGGTAATATTGAGACAATATCAGGAAGTAAAGTATTGCGGAAGATTGTGGCCTGCTCACAGTCCTGACCTAAAACCGTGTGACTTCCTGGTGGTAATTTGAAGTCAAATATCTAAAATCCAAAGCCAGACAGCACAGACATGTCGTTAAAGAATATTAACTCTTTACCACACGGCGAAATTTTAGACTGGTCCAAATTGGAAGCATTTGCAGACAACAAAATAAGTGTGACTGAAAAATTGAATTTTGTTTTGGAAAGGGTAGAAAACATTGTGGGAAAAGGAGAAAATGCTGGTTACCAGCATTTTTCCTTTTTCCACAATGTTTTCAAAAGGCTTCTTTCACAGGATTAATAAAAGTCGGGATTGTGTGGTAAAGGGTTAAACCTGAATTCAAGAGGATTGATATTCAACTGTGTGCTAAAGTGACTGTTAATCTCATTCTGCGTGTTCGGCATGCAAAGTACATAGAAGGCAGTAACATTGAAAACGTCATTAATCGCTAAAATGACGCCAATGACAAAAAACTACTTCTGATTTGATATCTGTCTATAAGTTTGTAACGTACTGAAAATTAAATGAAATTATCACACTCAAAAAACTTCCATATTTTATTTACATGTAAATATAATTTTATCTCTTCATCTGAAATTAAAAGCTATGATATAAATGTGCAAAAGTGTTACCTTACCTCCTAGACACACTGTATGTAGTGGAGTATTTAACATTGAGCAAAATCAAGTCAAAATTAACTTTGACAATAAATTAATTCAACCATAACCAGGAAAAATTTGACTTTAATATCCCTTTTGAAATCAGTGTGGTTAAGGAATAAACTGCTTAACATCTCTTCACTTCTTGACAGAATTTTAGACTCCTCTGTATTGGAAGCATTTGCAGATAACAATTTAAATTCAGCTCAGACCACAGAATATGTCTTTGAAAGAGTGGTGAAAAAACCATGGTGGAAACGCAGAAAATATTGATAAGCAACACTGTCTCCCCCCCCCCCCCACGATGTTTTCCGGGGCTTTCTGACTCATAGTCATTCAATGAACATATTGATTATTAAATCCTTTACCATACAATCCCATATTTTAACAACCCAAAGCAAAACTTGTTTGAATACACTGTGGTTAAAGGAGAAAATGCTGGTAACAATGTTTTCTACCCCGTCAGAGAACTACAGCACAATCATACCATTTCAGATTTTGTTATCTGCAGGTACTTTTTTTTCAGTTTGGAGCAGTCAGTAACCAGCAATTTGTAGGTTGGGAAAGATTTAATCCTTTACCACACAATCCCAAGTTTTCACGACCTGAGAAAGAAGCCTTTTGAAAACATTGTGGGAAAAGGAGAAAATGCTGGTTAGCAGCATTTTCTCCTTATCCTATGTTGTTTTTCAACCCTTTCCAAAACAAATTTCAAATTTTCAGTCAGATTTATTAATTTTGTCATCTGCAAATGCTTTCAATTTGGACAAGTCTACAATTTTGTCCTTTGGTTAAGAGTTAATAGGCTGTATGCACATAACTGGCATTTTCCCCTTTTTGAGCCCTGCCAAATTTTGGGGGTGGGGGGATATATAGTTTTTGCGTTGTCCATTCGCCTGTCCATCTGTCTTTTCTGACAGATACCTTCTAAAGTCTTTGACGAAATTTGATAAAAATTCATACATGTGTTCCTTATAATAGTCTGCCGATCTACTGTTTTTTCTTTTTTTTAATTCAATGCCATGTAATGGAAAAATGGGGCTTTTTCCGGCATGGGATATCATTTCAATGAAATTGCTTGTTCTATCCATTTTTCTACACCATCAATCACAAAATCCTTGATTTGAACCACATTTAGTACGTCAATAAGAGTTGCCAGTGATATAAAAGGATCAAACATTTTGTCACCTGGAAAAGGGTTAAAGATTAATCAGGAAGATCTTTACAATGAGTACAATCCAACATGTCTTGGACATAAACTTCAATCTGTACTGTCGTGTCAAGTATTCCAAATCTTTGTTGAATTATAGTAGATGCGGTTTGCAGCATGTGAAAAGTCTCTGTCTCTTGATCTGTAATAATGGTATAAAGATATGATCCATGCTCTAGTGAAAGGGGGCTTAATGAATCTCCGCGATGCATGATACCAAGCAAGTCATCACATGATCTAGGATCCATAAAGTCCATTTTGTATAACAACCAACTGAATTATGAGGTACACTGGTCCTTTGACAGGCAGAAAATTGACTAATATCAACAAGAGGGCCATGATGGCCCTGGAGTCGCTCACCTGAGCCTTTTGACCAAGCACAACCAATTTCCAACGTCTTGTCAGATATATGTATTACCAAACAATAAAATTTTAAACTCATCAGTCTGAACCTTCTGCATAAAACAAATAATATGTGGATCAAGCTGTGGAATTGGTCTCTCAAAGGGGTAGAAAACATTGTGAAAAGGGAAAAAATGCTGGATACTAGCATTTTCTCATTTTCAAACAGTGTTTTCAAAAGGCTTCTTTCTGAGAGTCATTCGTACACTAGGTTTTTCTAAGATTTGACCTAGTGACCTAGTTTTTCAGCCAACATGACACATTTTCAAACTGGTCCAAGATATCATCAGGACAAACATTCTTACCAAATTTCAAGAGTATTGGACTGAAAATGTGGCCTCTACAGCATACACAAGGTTTTTCTAAGATTTGACCTAGTGACCTAGATTTCGACCCAACATGACCCATTTTCAAACTCATTCAAGATATTACCAAGGCAAACATTCTGAGCAACTTTAAAAGAGTATTGAACAAAAAATGTTGCCACAACAGTGTACACATGGTTTTTCTAAGATTTGACCAGATGACCTAGTTTTTGACCCAACATGACCCATTTTCAAATTCGACTGAGACATCATCGAGACAAACATTCTGACCAACTTTCAAGAGTATCAGACAGAAAATGTGGCTTCAGGAGCTTACACAAGGTTTTTCTAAGATTTGACCTAGTGACCTAGTTCTTCACCCGACATGACCTATTTTCAAACTAGTCAGAGATATTATCAAGGCAAACATTCTGACCAACTTTCAAGAGTACTGGACAGAAAATATGGCCTCTAAAGCATACACAACATTTTTCTTACATTTGACCTGGTGACCTAGTTTTTGACCCAACATGGCACATTTTCGTACTATTTCAAGATATAATCAAGACAAACATTCTGACCATTTTTCAAGAGTATTGGACTGAAAATGTGGCCTCTATAGTGTACAAAAGGTTTTTCTAAGATTTGACCTAGTGACCTAGTTTTTGACCCTACACGACCCAATTTCAAACTTGTCTGAGATTTTATCAAGACAAACATTCCGACCAAGTTTCATGAGGATTGGACTGAAAATGTGGCCTCTAGAGCGTACACAAGGTTTTTCTAAGATTTGACCTAGTGACCTAGTTTTTGACTCCACATGACCCAATTTGGAACTCATCTGAGATTTTATCAAGACAAACATTCTGACCAAGTTTCACAAGTATCTGACCGAAAATGTGGCCTCCAGAGCGGACACAAGGTTTACTAAGATTTGACCTAGTGACCTAGTTTTTGACCTCACACGACCCAATTTCGAACTCGTCTGAGATTTTATCACGACAAACATTCTGACCAAGTTTCATGAGGATCGGACTGAAAATGTGGCCTCTAAAGCGTACACAAGGTTTTTCTAAGATTTGACTTAGTGACCTAGTTTTTGACCCCACATGACCCAATTTAGAACTCGTCTGAGATTTTATCAAGACAAACATTCTGACCAAGTTTCACAAGTATCGGACTGAAAATGTGGCCTCTAGAGCGTACACAAAGTTTTACTAAGATTTGACCTAGTGACCTAGTTTTTGACCTCACATGACCCAATTTCGAACTCGTCCGAGATTTTATCAAGACAAACATTCTGACCAAGTTTCATGAGGATCGGACTGAAAATGTGGCCTCTAGAGCGTACACAAGGTTTTTCTAAGATTTGACCTAGTGACCTAGTTTTTGACCCCACATGACCCAATTTCCAACTCATCCGAGATTTTAGCAAGACAAACATTCTGACCAAATTTCACAAGTATCTGACCGAAAATGTGGCCTCTAGAGCGTACACAAGGTTTTTCTAAGATTTGACCTAGTGACCTAGTTTTTGACCCCACATGACCCAATTTCGAACTTGTCCGAGATTTTATCAAGACAAACATTCTGACCAAATTTCACAAGTATCTGACCGAAAATGTGGCCTCTAGAGCGTACACAAGGTTTTTCTAAGATTTGACCTAGTGACCTAGTTTTTGACCTCACATGACCCAATTTCGAACTCGTCAGAGATTTTATCAAGACAAACATTCTGACCAAGTTTCATGAGGATTGGATTGAAAATGTGGCCTCTAGAGCGTACACAAGATAAAAAGTTGACGACAGACGACACACACCACACGACGGACGACGGACACAGCACGATCACAATAGCTCACCATGAGCACTTTGTGCTCAGGTGAGCTAAAAAGATTTAGCTGCGGTCAGCCTGTGCAGACTGCACGGGCTGACCTGAATCGATACTTTTCGCAGACGCTTAAGCCCCCTTTTCACAGAACATAGTACATATTTATTTTACATCAGTTGTGAAGCAAGTTTTTAAGTCTAAATTAATTACTATCAATGATTTCTTTCAGGAAACATTCACACTGTACCAAACAATCCCAAGTTTTAACCACCCTATGGAAGAAGCCTGTTGAAAACACTGTGGGCAAAGGAGAAAAATTTGGAAACCACTAATTTCTCCCTTTTCAACCACAATGTTTTCTATCCTACCAGAAAACTTTATTTCATTAGTATTAATTCTGAAATTTTTATCTACAGATGTTTCGAATTTGGGAGGGTCTAAAATTTGTGTGGTAAAGAGTTAATCAGTACTTATGCCACGATTTGGATTGAGCCTGCTCTTCATGGGATTCAAACCTGGAACTGTCCATGTGATAGGCTAACCAGGGTTCATTCCAGAAATCAAATCTATAGGGCCGACTGGGCCCCTGATCAGAAAAAGTAGGGGCTATTAGAGGAATTTATGAGGCCAAGGGAAAACTCCCTTAATCAATGGATTTTGATTTGATCTTTGCAACCAAAAGTAAATTTTTTCTCCCATTACTGCCCGAATGAACTTTTCCCCCTGAATGCCTCATGCATGTGCATGTGAGAGATCTAAGCTTCAGTCAGGATATCTGTCTATTGTGCTTAGAGCGCAAAGTAATGTATATTTTGTGTTTAGTTAGAACCATTAAATGACAACAACAAAATAATCTCCTTTATACTGGCTGAATTATAGATAAATTTCCTACTGTCACTGGTTTTGCTCCCAGCAAAATCTCGTTTATAACTAAAAGAATATAGCTGTCAGTGTTATCTTGACATTTCTTTGGTTATTTGGGCCCAACAGTGTAAAAACTATCAGCTGAGATGTTTGCTGTATGATGGAAGCAACATGGAGTTTTATTAGGAAATCAAGTACGCCTTTTTTGATTGGATATGGATGACATACTCACAGAAATAACCAGTAAGAGCCCTCGTAACTATTCACCAGTCATATGTTGGCTTCATTTGATTCTTCAATTAGTGTGAACTTGAGAACAAATTCTCATTATCAAATTAACACCTTACATAAAACGTGTGCTGGCTTGATCCTGCGATAAGATTTCTGATATGCCAACAATGAAAAATACATGCCCATGGTGCAACGGCGTGCACTAGTGTAAATCCCGACAGACTGTCTACTTTTACTCATGACCCAAGGAGGTGCACAATATCTGTGATACTGACATTCTTCATATATCAGAAATGCTTGTACATGAGAAAGAGAAACTTGCTACTTTAAAGTTATTTTTTTGGGGAAAAATATCTCCATAACGGATAGTGTAGATCCAAGATCAGGCTGCATGTTTTGTGTTTTAGACCATAGCATTCAAACATGCCTGGAGACCAAAACAAGTTAACATAAACCAAGACAGAGATATGATAATAAGGAAGTAAACAAGAAATAAGAGAACAAGGGAGTAACTCTGTCTAGCGCATAGCAGCTCTACTGACGTGGCCTGATGCTGGCCGAAACAGAGAAACAGAGAGAGAGAGAGACAGAGAGAGAGAGACAGACAGAGAGAAAGAGAGAGAGAGAGAGAGAGAGAGAAGGGGGGGCAGTCCTATATATGATTAAGAACTGCTGCCGAAATGTTTTCAGAGGAAAAAAAAAGGAGAGAGAGAGAGGTGAAGGACGGAAGAAAGAGAGAGAGTGAGAAAGATAGAGAGTGAAAGAGAGACAGTGACTGATTTGGGGAAGGGTCTTGTATAAAATACTTTCTCCTTCTGCCACACAGTTTTCAGAAAAAAGAGGGGGGGGCAGACAAACACAGGTTGGGGATAGTAGAGACAGCTGGAAAAACAATGGGTTAGGAAAAAATATGCAAAGAGGCTTACAGTATTAAAATGGTACATACAGACCCCAAAATCCAAAAGGCAGTCTGGCTGCTTTTGTTGCAATGAATAGAGAGAGAGAGAGAGAGAGAGAGAGAGATGTGGGGCATTCATATATATATATGATTAAGAATTGCTGCTGCAATGTTTTCAGTGAAAGAAAAACAGTAGAGAGAGAGAGAGGGGGGGAGGAAGAGAGAAAGACAGAGAGAGACTGAGAAAAATAGAGAGTAAAAGAGAGGGAAAGTGGCTGATTCAGGGCAGGATCCTGTATATAATTCTGGCTCCTTCTGTCACAATGTTTTCATATAAAAGGGGGGGAGAGAAAAACAGCTTTGGGGATAGCAGAGACAGCTAGACAAACAATGAAATGGGACAAAATATGCAAAGAGGATTATAGGTATTAAATGTTTACTTACAGCCGGACTAAGTCCAACTCCTTTTGCCGCAGTGAATTTACACAGCCAATGGAAATGCACCTGTCAAAATAATATTTCTTACCCCTATTAAGAAAAGTTTCCTTCAAGTTAATATGCTCTGTATTCACACAAAGCTTGAAATTACAGAGGTGGCTTGCATGAAACTTTGGTCGATATTTCAGAAATTTCCAATTGACCTTAACTGCCATTATGTGGGCTCTGTGGTTCAAAACCTGGACCCAGCAGGATCACTTGGACAGTAATAACACAATAAATCAAAAACAAGCATTTACTTACACAATAAATCAAAAACAAGCATTTTCAATTTGCATGCAATTCAGATGCATTTTCATGTTTTTCCTGGCATCTCGTGAAAAGTAATCCAATTCTTAATTCTAAAAAAAAAAGAATTTAAATTAGAATTAAATAGTTTAAAATGATAATTAAATCAAATATCTGAAAAGGTATTCAACTGGTTGGCATTTGAAAACTTGCAGACGAAGTTTCCATAGATTTCATCCAGTGCAAAGAATTTTTTGACAAAATTCTCGACATGTTGGTCCGAAAACTTTGAAATTCCGCTCATTTAAATTCTAAATTTAATTCAAAATTTAAATTCTAAATACCTGAGCCCAACTTTTGACAGAATCCTGTTTCAAAGCCTCTCAGCTACTTGTCTGCCAAATTTCAGCCGGTTCTGCCAGAAAATAAAAACACCAGACTGGTTCCCATTTTTTCCACTACCTTCTCATATAGGTGTCACACCACTGTTTTTTTGCCATATTGAAAATAGAGTGAAATTGACCATCTTTGAAGCTTCACAAATCGCTTAATGGCAAAACTGGCTTTACCGTCTCTTGCCCTCAAAAGTACAGTCATAGTCCTTCAAAAAATGCATAAAAAACAACATGTCAACCGATTGCGTTTTTTGCTAAATCCCAATCAATACAGGCACCCTGGAAATTGTCCTCTCAAAAATGCCTGTTCATGGCCATGATCCCAATTTTATGGTCCTCCACTGACATAAAATAGTCCAATCAATATACGATAAAAGCACATCTAAATGGTCCCCCACTACCTAAATTTGAAGCAAATCTAAATTATATACCACAAAGCTCTCTCAGCTCCATGAAACAGTGCAACAAAAGTGCTACTGCAAAATTTCACATCGAACTACTTTTGACTACTACGACCCGGAAGCAATCTCGCAGTGGTGCGGCAACTTAAATATTTATGTTGGAAGTGTTAGAATGTCCATTGGAACTACTCGAGGAATAAGTCACTGTGGAAACAAAACAGATGAGCTATGCTCTGGCAAAAGAGGACTTAATGCATCTCCCTGAATCCATGATACCAAGCAAGTCATCACATAATTATGGATCAATAAAATCCAGTTTGTATAACAACCGACTGATTCAAGAAGTACACTGGTCCTTTGACATGCAGAAAATTGACCAATAGCGAAAAGTTTTGGCCCAGGTCAGCCTGCCCAGACTGCGGAGGCTGACCTGGGTTGATCCTTTTCGCAGATGCATTAAGCCCCTTTTCACAGAGTGTGGCTCAGGTATATTATGGAAATTAGAAACTGGTCTAAGCTTTTTCCAAACAATCCCAAGTGTTAAAGATCCTGGGTAATAGGACCTTTGAAAACAATGTGAGAAAAGGAGAAAATGTTGTAAAGCAGCAATTTCTCATTTTCCCACAATGTTTTCTACCCTTCTAGTAAAGATTAATACTTTAATCTTCTGAAGCAAATTTTTAGCTGAACACTCAGAAAACATACTTGTAAAATGACGATAATTAACCCTTTCTTGTACAATCGGAAATTCTAATGACCCTGAGCAGGAAGGCTGTTGAAAACATTGTGGGAAAAGGAGAAAATGCTGGTAACCAGCATTTTCTCTTTTTCCCACAATTTTTTTTCTACCCTATCATAGAACTTATTTGAGTTTGTAAACAAATTTGTGATTGTTGTCAGCAAATGTTTCAAATTTGGAAGAGTCTAAAATTTGTCATGAGATAAAGGGTGAACACAATATAACAGACTTAAACTCTTTTAGCAACAAACATATAACAGGACCTCTTTTGACTGCTGAAAATACAGTGCACTGCAACTCAGAAAGACTGTTATGTTACAAGCTAGACTAAACAAGGAGATGGTAGAGATTTGAGATCAGACTGTATGTCAATTAGATTTTTATCTTATAGACGTGACTAAACAAGCAGATAGTAGAGATTTGAGATCAGACTGTATGTCAATTAGATTTTTATCTTACAGACGTGACTACACAAGCAGATGGTAGAGATATGAGATCAGACTGCATGTCAATACAATTTTTATCTTATAGACGTGACTAAACAAACAGACAGTATAGATTAACCCTTATCCTGCTAGATATTAAAGTGAGATCCTGATCTTTTCTCTAACTTAATAAAATTGAGTGCTGCATACATTATGAACATCAAGCATGTGCAGTGTAAAAAACTGATTTTCATTTTACCACTTCTGCAGACAAATAAATAAACAATACTTTGTTGTTTTGTACAGATATCGGTCCTGAGATTTTATCGATATTTTCCGTGAATCCCCCTTCGATAATTTTGGTTGATCTACCCTTACAAAAGCTCCTTGTCCTGTCGGACAATTGCCTTGGATCCGTTACTCGTCCGGACCCACTTTTTATTTGTCAGTATGCGTGGACGAGTGGATTTTTTAACTCTGTTTACTTTACATTTTTTTGGCCACTGTACCTATGTTCTAGGAACTCATAGACTTAACTGTCCCAACCATTTATTCATATAAATGAATGGAGATTTTCTATCAAAGTATGTTTAACACCGTTTTCTACAGTATATCAGTTAATCTGCACAACATTGTTTCTAGGCCACTGGCTGCTATCCTACATAAACATCGCTGAAACATATGAGCTATGCTCTGTGCAAAGAGGCTTAATGCATCTGCAAAAGGTATCGACCCAGGTCAGCCTGCGCAGTCCGCACAGGGTGACCTGGGCCGAAACTTTTCGCCACTGGTCAATTTTCTGTATGTCCAAGGACCAGTCTACCTCAAGATTAAGTCAGTTGTGACAGAAAGTGGCTATTATGGATCCATAATTATGTGATGGCTTGATTGGTATCGTGGATCACAGACATGCATTAACTCTTTACCACACAATCCCCACTTTTAATGACCCTGAGAGGGAGGCCTTTTGAAAACATTGTGGGAACAGGAGAAAATGCTGGTAACCAGCATTTTCTCCTTTTCCCACAATGTTTTCTACACTTCCCAAAACAAATTTCAATTTTTGTGTCACATTTGTTTTGTCATCTGCAAATGCTTTCAATTTGGACGAGTATAAAATTTTGTCGTTTGGTAAAGAGTTAAGCCCCTTTTTGCAAGAGCATGACTCATATTCAAGGGAAAAGTAGGAATGTATCCTGCTATCATAATGACGATAATCAACTGGAAACAAAAAATATGCAAAGCAGGGAATCAAAAGTATTTCCAGGATGACGGTTTCTGTGTGATTAAATTTGGCTCAAACTATTGGATTCATTTTTGAAAGGCCAGAAAACCATTGTTGGAAAAGGAGAAATTGGTTGTTGCCAGCATTTTCTCCTTTTTCCACAATAATTACCCAATGTTATTTAAACCTGGGATTTTGTTATTACGGACAATTACCTCTTTAACGGCCAACAAACTTTTCAAGCTTGTCAATATCCTATTTGTAGACGAGAAATTAAATATGGCTAAAACATTAGGATGTTTATTTGGAGATTATAAAAAAAAACATTGTTGGAAATGTAGAAAATGCTGTTTTAAACGCATTTTCTCCACACATTTTCTCCATTTCCCACAATATTTATCTTTTTCCGGGAGGTCATAAAAACGAATTTGTTAAAGGGTAAAGATAACTAAACAACCTTCGAATAACAAGGTTGTACATGTTACATATGACTTTATAGATGATGCACCCATATTTGGAAATGACATTTCTAGCTCTAAAATCCTGTGGAAATTTCCTTGAAATCAAACCTTGGCATGTTTAACCTTTTACCACACAATCCCAGGTTTTAATGAAGGAGAAGGCTTTTGAAAACATTGTGGGAACAGGAGAAAATGCTGGTAACCAGCATTTTTTCCTTTTCCCACAATGTTTTCTACCCTTCCCAAAACAAATTTCATTCCTTTCAATCGCATTTATTTTGTCGTCTGCACATGCTTTCAATTTGGAAAAGTCCAAAATTTTGTCGTTTGGTAAAGATTTAACGATACAGGCACTGAAAAAAGTCATACGCAAATGGCAATTGTAGTTATTAATCCTTTACCAAACGACAAAATTTTACACAACTCAAAATTCAAAACTGTTGCAGACGACAAATTAAATGTTCCTGTATTGATGAAACCAGAGTCTAAAAGGGTAGAAAACATAGTGGGAAAAGGAGAAAATGCTGGTTACCATGATTTTCTCCTTTTCCCACAACGTTTTCAAAAGGCTTCTTCCCCTGGGTTGTTAAAGGTTTTCTCAAACCAGTACTTTTTTCACTTACCACCTTTTTATTCTGTGGCATCAAGCTAAACTATTCTTCCTAGGGCCCTTAAAAACAACGAAGAGATTGGTAAAGAGACAGAGTTATACAAACCTGTGTACATAGGTACAAGATATTCAGGATATCTTCCACAGATATTTCTGTTACCATGGATATCTCTGCAGCATCTTTTACTTCTGACTCCACCTCCTCTGGAAAAATTTTGGATTGATTAATTGATTGATTGTATGGTGTTTAACACCATTTTCAACATTATATCAGTTGTATTGCAGTGGCCTGTGCACCTATCCATGCTTTCCTGAGTTTCTTTTATACCTACCAGTACTACTCTGCACAACATTCTTTCCAAGCCACTGGCTGCTTTCCCACATAACCATCGCTGAAACAATGGTCAGGGGTGAGAGAGGAATGAATCCTGTTGCAATGAATATCATCAATCCTTGGAAAGAAATTGGCCAAGCTGGGGATCGAACCAGCAACCTCCTGTTCTCAAGTCCTGTATGCCACCGACTGGGCTATGGGGCATGGTGTAAAAATTTTGAAAAAGTCTGTCTTTGCTGCATTTATTCTAAAACCTGCAATTCAAATGATGGTGTTTTGATTGCATATATGGTGTTTAACCCTTTACCACACATTCCCATCTTTTAACGACCCTGAGAGAGAGAAGCCTTCTGAAAACATCGTGGGAAAAGGAGAAAATGCTGGTAACCAACTTTTCCAACAGCGTTTTCTACCTTACCAATGACAGTAATCATCACTGAGCTACACTAAATTTGTGGTCTGTTAACATTTTTAATTTGGACCACTCTACGATTTTGTCGTTTCGTGGAGGTAAACCTTCTACAATATTATTTCAGTCATACCAACGGGGCCAGTGTACCCATCTGTGACTTCCTGGAGTTTCCTTTACCCTTCCACTGCACTAAACTAGGTTACTGGCTACTTTCTCCAAAAGATGTCAAAACAATGTTCAGTGGTCAGAGATGGATTGTATTGGAGTACAATGCCATTTTAACAGCTTAGATCATATCATGGAGGTCAGTAAAACTTTCTTTCTAAGTCACTAACTACTTTTCTCACATTAAGCAGAGGTGAGAGGTGAAAAATCAACGGAAAAAAACTTTGCCTCAACCGCGTATTGAACTCACAACCACCAGGTCACGAGTCAGATATGCTAATGACTGAGCTAAACAGGCAGGCTCAGTATTTGGGAAGGAATGAATCCTGGCCCACTGACCATCACTAACTCTCGAAAAGAACTTTGTCAAGCTGGAGAATCAAGCCTGTGATTGCTTGGTTTGTGGGTTTCATCTGTGCTAGGCTGGGGCTCTAAAGTGCCTTGCCCAAAGACAGTGCCATAAAAAAAGCTCAACACCTTGGTTAAGGGGTATGACCAAGGATACCTGGATCCATATTCAACATGTTCACTGAGTTTCTCATCTGAGATTGATTGAACTGTATTTTACACTGTTTTCGACATTATTTCAATCAAATCACACCTACAGCTCACTTATTAGTATCTGAGAACTTACCCATCAGTTTACTGTTTTTGCGTTAGCCGGATTATCGGGGATTAACTTGCCCAGTTCTGGGAAATGCCAGCCATACCATTCTCTTGCTCTCATTGTGTAGGTATTCAACTCCTTATCTAAATCATCCAGCAAGGCTGTACATAGAAAGGAAAGATCAACATGGCATGCAGGTACTAGTGCACTGCTGTAGGGGGGGGGGTACTCTCCACCACTGAATGATTGAATAGTATTTTATGCCACTTTCAGCATCATTTCAGTCATATCACAGCAACAGCTCACATACGCAAGTATATCCTAGGTTTCACCAGTACAAGGCTAGGGCTCTGAAGTGTCTTGCCCTAGGACACACCATGAAAAATCTAGTCTTCCAGAGCTCCATTCCAGGGTCCTCCAGCAGAGCTCCAGATAGAGGGAGTGAGTTTGATTTCAAAATTGAAAATATTAACCACTCTCCTTAAACGCTATGTTATGGGTACTCATTAGAATTGTCTCATTGAGACGATTCTAATGAGTATCCACAACATAGGGTTTGTAAGAGAAATAATGGATTTAGAATACTCTCACTCCCTCTTATCTGGACGTCTGCCTCCAGGTTACACTTTGCCACTGAGCCATACACTCTCCTATCTTTCTCTAGGTCAAAATGGAGCACAACTTCATCAAAATTGTGTTGAGAGTTACACCTTCATCTGCTCTGGGCTCCCGTATTGATAGTGAACAACTAGCCCCAGTTTGAAGTAATTATCTGAGCTGCGCTTTAGCAAAAGGGAGCTTGATACATCTCCGTGATGAATGATACTGAGCAAGACATCACATAATTATGGATCCATAACAGCCACTTTTTTCAACCACCAACTGAATCATGAGGTAGAAAGGTCCTTTGACATGTAGAAAACTGACCAAGAGTGAAACGTTTTGGCCCAGGTCAGCCTGCGTGGACTGTGCAGGCTGACCTGGCTTAATACTGTTCGCAGATGCATTAAGCCCCCTTTTCACAGAGCATGGCTCATTTTCATGTATGACAGAAAAATTAGAAAACATCGAAGCTTTCCCACCAAACCAATGCAGGTAACAACCAGGCTATGGCAATACTTTGATTTTTTTTTTTCACAAACAGCCAAGCTAATATAAGTATGTAAGATAACTAGGGTTCAAACAGGATTTCCAGGGTCCTCGCTAACCCTTTTAACACCAGAGACAAAAGCAGGAGACTTAGCAGTTGGCAAAGATCAAAATCAGACTGCACTGGATGTACAGTCTGATCTTAGATCTACTCCCTCTGCTTGTTTAGTCAAGCATAAGATAAAAATATTTCTGGATTGTACTTTAGGCCACCAAAAGAGGAAGGATTTGTACATTTGATGCTGAGAGAGTAAAACATATTAGTCTTACATATGGCCCGCAACATGCGAAATGAGACCTTTGAACATTTGCGTAAAGTGTCGTCTCAGATTAATCTGCGCGGACTGCGCAGACTAATCCAAGATGACACTTTACAACTACATAAGATTTTTTCATACAGTAGACTTTCGTCAAACAGGAAATCCCACAAAAAGTGTCGTCTCGGATTAGTCACAGACTACACAGGCTGATCTGGGACGACACACTTTTATGCTTATGTCTGAAGGCCCTCTTTTCGTGTGTTGCATGCCATATAGCTAGCATGAACAATCATGGTGTCGACTTTGTCTGGGCTAAATTTCAGCTTGTATCTTGATAAACTGGAAGAAAGAAGAAGTTCTCAACTCTTTCATCAAGTGACGGCAATGACTCCAAAATAATAAAAAAATTAAACTTCTATGTAAATATGGATAAACTGGATTCAGACTTTAGACCACTTAAGAATGGACTTCAAACTTACATCAGTCTAAATTCATATCAGTTCAATGCTTTACCATACAATCCTGACTTTTAACGACCCTAAAAGAGAAGGCTTTGAAAACATTGTGGGAAAATGAGAAAATGCTGGTAACCAGCATTTTCCCACAATGTTTTCTATCTTATCAAACACAGACATCTTATTTTCAGCAACATTTCATTTGTCATCTGTCAAATGCTTTCAAATATGACCAGTCTAGAATTCTGCCATTTGGTACAGGGTTTAGACAAACTGTCTGACCAGATACATAATTTGGACTGTTTGGTGTAAAATTCCATTTTCAACATTATTTCATCATTGTGGCCAGAGCACATATCCATGCTTTCCTGGTGTTTCTTTCACCAGTACTTTATACAACATTCTTTTAAAGCTACTGACTGCTTTCCCACACAAACATTACCGAAACAAGTCTCTGCAGTGAGAAGCCGAGTCCCGGTAGCTCAGTCAGTAGCATACAGGACTTGAGAATGGGGAGTCGCTGGTTCGATCTCCGGCTCTGCCAATTTCTTTCTGAGGATTGATGATAGTCATTGCGACAGGATATATACCTCTCTCAACACTGACCATTGTTTTGATGACGATTATGTGGGAAAGCAGCCAGTGGCTTGGAAAGAATATTGTGCGTAGTACTGGTAAAAGAAACTCCAGGAAAGTATGGATAGGTGCACTGGCCGCCACGATATAAATGAAAAAATGCTAAAACAGCGTTAACTCTTTACCACACAATCCCGACTTTTAACGACCCTGTGAAAGAAGCCTTTTCAAAACATTGTGGGAAAAAGAGAAAATGCTGGTAACCAGCATTTTCTCTTTTTCCCACAATGTTTTCTACCCTTCCTAAAACAAATTTCAATTTTTCAGTCACCTTTATTTTATCGTCTGCAAATGCTTTCAATATGGACCAGTCTAAAATTTTGTCGTTTGGTAAAGAGTTAAACACCATACAATCAATCAATCAGCAGTAAGAAGATAATGAATCCAAGTTCACAAGGACTATCATCAGTCCTAGGACTGAATCTAGCGGAGCTTGGAATCAAATAGGCCACTCCTAGATTTAATGCCCTTTATGTTCGAACCTGAGCTACATGACTCGACTTGAAGCCAAAAAAAAAGATGTCTTTTTGAATGAATAGGGAATTAACCCTTAAGCTGCTGATCGTGACCCACTGACCTTTTGCGGACAGTGTAGATCAAGATCAGACTGCACAGAAAGTGCAGTCTGATCTTTGATCTATACTGTCCGATACGGTAGTTTCTTTCCGGTGAAATCAACTTTGAAACCGCAATGTTTGGGCTTGTATTGGGTAGAAATTTGCGTTTCAGTTATTCAGCAGCTTAAGTATTAAATGCATTTGAAAAAGGTATAAAGACCAATTTCAGCCTGCACAGTCTGCATAGGCTGACCTAGGATGAAATTTTTTGCCATTTTCAAATTTTCTCCATGTCAAAAGGACCATTCTACCTCATGATTCAGTGGGCTGCTAGGCATAATGGAGTTTATGGATCCACATCAATATGATGGCTTGTGTGGAATAATACATCATGGTAATGAATTGAACCAACTTTTACCAAAGTGCCGCCTAAATGAAACAGGTATTTCCAATCCAAGCCATCAATAACAATTTTGAGCCTAAGCTATCTTAAGATATTGAACAGAGCAGATGTAAGATAAGACTATCTTCCATGCCGTCATATCTTAAACTTTCCCCACATTGTTTTCAAAATGCTTCTTTCGCAGGGCCGTTAAAACCCCAGACTCTGTAGTAAAGGTTTAAACCACTTTCAACCATAAAGAAATGTGTGAACAACACAGAGCATGGCTTATATACTTTCAAAACAGCAGAGCATAGAATATGGTAACATACCTGTGTGCAAGTCTTAATGCCATAGTGGCAATCTCTCTGCCGAAGTGATACAAGACTGTAGACTTGTTGACAAATACCTCGCATCAATTCCTGAATTGCCAAACTGGCCACACAATTTATATTGTACTTTTCCTGTGGCGAGAAAAAAAAAAAAAATCAAAATTGGACGTTATCTTTTTATGTGATCAATGATGAAAAAAAAAACATTTTTTCTGACAACAAATTTAACTCTTTACTATGCAATCCTGACTTTTAACGACCCTGAGAAAGAAGCCTTTTGAAAACATTGTGGGAAAGGAGAAAATGCTGGTAACCAGCATTTTCTCCTTTTCCCACAATGCTTTCTACCCAAGTTCAGTTGTACTTCTTTCAGGTTTGTTGCTCAATGATGCCCTCAATTTTAAAGAGCTTAACCCTTCACCACACTTGTTACACAACTTTGGACTTTCCTAAATTCAAAGTATTTGCATATAAAATATAAAAAATTAAATAGGTACAAACAGTATAATTTGTCTTTGAAAGGGTAAAAAACATGGGGGAAAGAAGAAAATGCTGGCTACCAGCATTTTCTCCTTTTTCAATATTGTTTTCAAAAGCCTTCTTCTTAAAGGTTGTGAAAACTCATGATTGTACTAATATTAATAATACAGCATTAACTCATGCACTTTTACAAAGATTTAAAAGAGCAACTTTAAGTTCTAAAATGATATACATGTTGTCTCATTTATAGAAAATTTACAAAGGATAGTATGGTGTGGTTAAACCAGGATTAGTAAAAACAAGAGGGTCGTTGGCCCTAAAGCACTCACCTGAATAAGGTCATCTAGGATTGATAAGGCTGAAAAGATCCTGGTAGTGATTATGTAAGTGATCTACTTTTTGACCCATTTTTGATATTTTGAATCTGGCTCAAAATGTGCCTTCTGCAGTGCACATAAGGTTTTTCTAAGATTTGGCCAAGTGACCTACTTTTTGAACCGATGTGACCCATGTTTGAACTTGTCCAAAATCTTATCTAGACAAACATTCTGTCCAAGTTTCATGAGTATCAGGCCGAAAATGTGGCCCCTAGAGTGCACACAACATTTTTCTAAGATTCTAAGATTTGCCCCCTGTGACCTACTTTTTGACCCAATGTTTTATATGTGTCCAAGATTTTATCCAGACAGACATTCTGACCAAGTTTCATGAGTAACTGAGTATCAGGCTGACAATGTGGCCTCTAGACTGCACTCAAGGTTAATCTAAGATTTGGCTACGTGACCTACTTTTGGACCCTACAAGACCCAATTTAAAACTTGTCTGAGATTTTATCTATACAAACATTCTGACCAAGTTATAAGTATCAGGCTGAAAATGTGGCCTCTAGAATGCATGCAAACTTTTTCTAAGATTTGACCCCCTGACCTACTTTTTATTTAACATGACCCAATGTTTTGTACATATCCAAAATTTTATCAACACAAACATTTTGACCAAGTTTCATGAGTATCAGGCAAAAAATGAGGCCTATAGAGGGCTGTAAGGTTTTTTTAAGATTTGACCCCATAGTCTACTTTTTGACCTGATTTGACCCAATTTCAAAGTTGTCCAAGATTTTATCCAGACAAAAATTCTGACTCGGTTTCATGAGTATCAGGCAGAAAATGTGGCCTCTAAACTGCACACAAGGTCTTTCTAAGATTTGGCCCAGTGACTTACTTTTTGAACCAATGTGACCCAATGTCAACCTTGACTGATATGTCAACTAGACAAATATTTCTGACAAAGTTCCATGAGTATTCGACTGAAAATGAGGCTTCTAGAGTGAACACAAGGTTTTTCTAAGATTTGGCCCAGTAACCTACTTTTGACCCAACGTGACCCAATTTTGAACTTGTCCGAGATATTATCAAGACAATCATTCTAACCAAGTTTCATGGTTATTGGACTGAAAATGTTGCCCCTTGAGTCCACACAAGGCAATTGTTGATGCCTGGACGATGGACGACGCATGATGGACACGGCACGATCATAAAAGCTCACCTTCAGCACTTGGTGCTAAGGTGAGCTGAAAACCATAAAACATTTTGTTTGCTTTCACTGGAGATTCGACATCTCGATACAGATTGTCTGCCCCTTGCAGTTTCTTTTCTTTCAGAACCTTATTTATACGAAGGAAATATTGTGTGTCATAAAACTGTGCCACATAATATCCAGTAACTCTTTACCACATGAGAAAAATGTAGACTTGTCCGAATTGAAAGTGTTTACAGATGACTATTAAAATGTGACTTAACCCTTTACCACAAAATCCCGAGCTTTAATGACCACGGGGAATAAGCCTTTGGAAAACATTGTGGGAAAATGAGAAAATGCAGGTAGCCAGCGATTTCTCCTTTTCCAATGATGTTTTCTACTCTTCCAAAGCAAATTTCAATTTTTGAGTCAAACTCATCATGTTGACTTAAAATGCTTTCCATTTGGACATGTCTAAAATTTTGTTGTTTGGTATACGAGGGTCATTCATTTAATTGTGTCACTAATGGGCCTCCATACCGCATGACCAAACGTATCACAAGGAAATAAGGGAAATTTTGTTGTAATAGATTCATTCTTTCAAAAGTTATTGAAAGTTAAAGTTGGTGCAGTCATATACACTGGCTATATTGCTGAATGTACCATGAATCCAAAAGCAAGCCTTGAAATTCCTTAAAAGATCCCCCCCCGTCCTGGTCAACCCAAAACTGCAGCTACCAAAGAAAATGTTGCTGCTGTGGCAGATTTAATTAAGCAGGATGCCAGGCTTACAGTGAAAGAAATAGCTAAGAAAGTTAGTATATCATTGAGGTCAGTTCATAAGATTTTGACAAAGAATTTAAAACTTAATAAGATTTGCGCTTGATGGATCCCCCATCTCTTGACAGACGAGCAAAATTCTTCTTAAAAAGTACAAAACTTGTGACAAACGCAGAATATCAGACCTGCTAGTCACAGGTGATGGTTTATTATTTTGAGCCCCAGACACGCGTCAATAAGTAATACACTTGACCAATGTTCTAACTACACCGTTTTCAAATTGAGCGCATTTCCTTATATACATTTTGATTTTGATGAAACATTTTTCTATGCCTCCCTACCTGGCAATTTGTCCAAAAAATGCACGAGTTTGCATGAAAATTTGTTTAAAGACCATATTTTTATGGTTTAGCATGAAATTCGTAATTGGGCTCGTGAATCCAAACTTGTTGTGATAACGCCGAATTTAAATAGGCAATGCAATGCCTATTGCTTGGCATTACCGAAAAACAAAAAACATGGGTCGTATGTCTGTAGAAGAAAGAGGAAGAGCCGTCGGTCTAGTGGAGGGTGGCTGGTCATACTCGGAGGTAAGAACCAAAAGTCTTTTACAGAGTAAACCCGTAGACAAAGCCTTTTATCTTCACACATGTATTGAGAATAAGTTAATTGGGGCGTAATTTTTCACAGGTTGCAAGATTGATGCGTGTACAGAAGCGAACAATTACCAGTCTGATGGCGAAGTTTAGACAGACCGGAAGTGTACAAGATCGCCGAAGACGACCTCGCCGTCGGGTGACCACCGGCAGACAGGACAGGTTTATGATTCTCAGCCATTTGAGAAACAGGAGGCTATCGGCAGCAGAGACGGCACGCTTAACTATCGGTAGCCATGGTCGCCCAATCAGCTCGGAAACAGTTCGGAAACGTCTACTGGAGGCTGGCGCTGGACCTCTGAGATCTCGGAGACCATACCGTGGGATCGTTCTTACACTACGTCACCGTATGGCTAGACTTCGTTGGGCGCGTCGCCATCTTCGATTTACTTGAGCTGACTGGGCCAGGGTTTTGTTCACGGACGAGAAACGGTTTAGACTCTACAGTAATGATGGTAGAGTTCGGGTTTATAGACGCCGCGGAGAGAGATACTGTGCTTCTTGTATTCTTCAAACTGAACACTTTGGTGGCGGATCTGTGATGCTATGGGCTGGTGTCTCTTTACACACCAAGACGCCTCCCGTGATAATCGACGGAAATTTAACAGCGATACGCTACCAGAATGAAGTTTTGCGACCAATACTTATTCCCCTTTTTCAGCGAAATCGTGGTATGCAGTTGATGCAGGATGGTGCCACGGCTCACACTGCTCGAACAACCATGCAGCTCCTTCAACATCAAAGGGTACCTGTCTTGCCGTGGCCTTCGAAATCTCCCGATCTTAACCCAATTGAAAATGTGTGGGGATTGCTTGTTTGGAAAATTTATGCAGACCAGCCAGAAACCCTTCGGGTCCTTCGGGATAGAATTATAACAGAATGGAACAGAATTCCCCAACGGTTCGTCCGTAACTTCATTTTGTCTATGAGACAACATTGCCAAGCCGTTATTCGAGCAAATGGAGGTCATACAAGATACTGACAATTTTGTTAACTTGTCATTACACCCCTTTATTACATATTACTTATTTACTGACAGAATATTGCCATTAAATGAAATCTAAAACCATGTTCATATGCTAAAATGGTTTACCTTTATTTTTCATGCAAATTTGAGTGCAACGTCCCTCCTCAAACAAAATGAAAGTGCTACTTTTGAGCGGTGTAGTTAGAACATTGGGGTAGTGTAGTTAGATGCTGTGAAGAAAAAAAATGAACGATTTAAACAGCCAAAAGGAGGGAGCGTAGCGACCAACTGTGGCTGTTTAAATTGTTTAATTTTTTCTTCACAGCATCTAACTGACTTAGTCGTTGTCCGCCCTAATTACATCATCGCTTAACTCTTTACCACACAATCCCGACTTTTAACGACCCTGTGAAAGAATCCTTTTCAAAACATTGTGGGAAAAGGTCCTTTGAAATGCTGGAAATTGGCGGAAAGCAAAATGTTGGGGCTTTGTAAGCTTGCGCGGTCTTGGCAGGCTGATCTGGTCGATACTCTTTTGCTAATGCATTAAGCCCCCTTTTCAGAGCATGGCTCAGATATTTCATGTCAAATGCCTGTATCGATATGACACCGCAATAAACTAGTTTACTACGACATGTATTTTCAGTACATTTCAAAATGTAGATTGACTGAATTAGATGTATGTTTACCTCTTTCGCTGCCAACTGGAGCCGACTTTTTCTATCAGTATCCTTCTCGTTTGAATTAAATCTGTTTTTGGTTGAAGACTAATACAAGAAAGCGGACGGTATAGATCAAAGATCAGACTGCACGTTTTGTGCAGTCTGATCTTGATCTACACCGTCTGCAAAGTTTTTCCAATGCGACAATAGCAGTGAGAGAGTGTAAAAACATTGTTGTATTTTCCCATTTTCTTCTTACCACAGCGTTTGTCGAGTTACCGGTACTTGTGTGTGTAAATTTAAATGACAGAGGCATATTAATGAGGGAGGCGGGTTTTATGCGCGCAGCGCGGGAAACCCAGATAAACGCAACGTTTAACTGATTAAATGGTCAAAATAAACTCTGCTTGAGGCAGTTTAAAGGAAATAGACGCTCAGAATTTTTCAAATATAAGCCTTCTGATTGGACGAAAAAGTAGCACAAAGACTAATAAGCCGTGGCTGCGCAAAGACCAAGCTAGGACGATCGTAGTAAAAAGAACAAAAATCGCGGGAAAAGTTTTATATGCCATATTTTTTAATTCCGAGGGTCCAATTGCTCATGGAAGAAATAAGAAAAATCTGAATGTTTGAACATTAAAAAAAAAAGAAAATAATAATAAAGTTCAAGAAATACTCTTGTTTTTATCGGGGTTTTCCGAAATGAAGGTGTGTTTTAGCCACAAGTAAAGGTATTTTCTAATAGATTGACACTCGGTATACCTTTAAATCATTTTGTTTCATTAAATTTGATGTTTCGCCAATATAATGAGATAAAATTTGTTTATAATTGTAATCATTAAAAAAAAAAAAAAAAAAAATCTAAACTTAGTTCTCGTTGGTGAAATTTTATTCTGACTTACCGCAATAGAGGGTGTACTAAAAGAAATATTCATAGAATTTTTCCAAAGCCGGTGACCCGCTTTTTTTTTTTTTTGTTTCATATTTTTGTAGATCAGGGTCCGTATTCACCAACCATTCTTAAGAACATTCTTTGTCTTATTCTCCAAGATTTTCAAAATTTGAATGTAACACAACCTCTGATTGGCTAAACCATTCAGCTTAGCCAATCAGAAGTTGTGTTACTTTCAAATTTTGAAAATTCTGCAGAATAAGACTGAGAACGTCCTTACGAATGGTTGGTGAATACGGACCCAGGTGATATACTATTACAACTTATTATTTCGTGAAATTCTGAGTGCTTTGAAAAAAAAAAAAAAAAAATGATGAAACTGTCGCGATCCTCTTTAATCCTTATCCTGCTAAATAAGTTAAATGAAAATTTCAAGCCGGTAGTAAAACCCTGAATAATGTTATTTCAAATTGATTATTATCATTATTATTATTATTATTATTTTTGGTGAAAATTATCTCCTTTCTGAATTAATGTTGAAAACGGCGTTAAACCCGATACAATCAATCAATACAATTAAAGTTGAAATATCAAGAAAGTTCTACCACGTTTCTATTACTTTTTGAACCCTCCGCAAATACATGTGTATTTTACTCACGTCCACGTCCGTGCGTGCAGTGCGGGATTGCAAGCGCATCCACCTTTTGGCGGGAAAAAATACCAAAAGAGCACGCGGAACCAAAGGAAATGCTGTCTCATTAGATCTATTTTAGCATTTCAAGCTCTGATAACGAAGAAGCGTCTGCCATTCGTAAAAAATAAGTGATTCGTCGTGAAAAAAGTGAACGCCATCATTTTAATTAGAAAGAAATAAGATCTAGATTAATGTGGAAAACTTTGTCTCAGAGTAACATGTGATATGGGACGCTAAGCGCTGATTTATAGCTGTAACTTTTGATTTGCGAGGAAATAAGATGGAACAACGTGAACAATGGAAATTATATTAAGAAGATCACAGGTAAATATTTCTGTTGCATTTTTTCTTTTTTCCAAATCTTGTCTATTCACTCGACGGATTTACAGTTGAAGATATTGGATAATTTCAAGCAGGATGAAATTAGTTTGAAATTTAACCCTGGTCCTGTTAAATAGCCTAAGTTAAATGAAACTTTTAAGCCGATAGAAAAAAAAAAAAAAAAAAACCTCAAAAAAGGTTATTTTAAACTTATTTTTGGGAGAAAAATATCTCCCTATCAGACAGTGTAAATCAAGATCAGAATGTACATTCTGTGCAGTCTGATCTTGATCTACACTGGTTGCAAATGGTCCGCGAGTCGCGCTTGGCAGCTTAAGGGATAACGGGCATAGACTATGTGCATTTCTGGTCGTGAATATTTTTTTTTTTTCTGTAGATCACTGATATTGATAAAGTATTAAATTGCAGTCTCGCGAGGGAAGACTGTTTAGGACATTTAGAGGTAACACAGCTCTATGAGGGTCAAATTCCAGGGTCCATATTCACCAACCATTCTTAAGAACATACTTTGTCTTATTTTCCCAGATTATCTAAATTTTAAAGTAACACAACTTCTGATTGGCTAAACCAAATGGTTCAGCCAATCATGAATTGTGTTACTTTCTAAATCTAGAATAAGACCAAGAATATTCTTAAGAATGGTTGTTGAATACGGACCCAAGACTACGCAACATGGATCGAGGAACCCTGGTCAAAAAAGAATGACTTCAAGCGAGCGTTTTCACAGTGCTATGGACTAATTTGTAAAAATACTGATAAGAATAATTCGAAGAACTTTACACTGTGTGAAAAACAATAAGAGTCTTGCTTTGTGAAAATTGGGCTTAAAGCATCTGCGAAAAGTGTCGACCAGGTCAGCCTGCGCAGTCCGCGCACGCTGACCTGGGCCGATACTTTTCGCCATCATTCAGTTTTCTGTATGACAAAGGACGATTCTACCTTAGGATACAATCGGTTGTTACGGATTTTTTGGATCCCTAATTATGTGATGTCTTGCTTGGTATGGTGCATCACGGGGATGCATTAAGCCCCCTTTTGCCAGAGCATGGCTCATATCATTTGAACAAAAGTGGATTGCATCTACGATCCAATATTGACAAACCAGCACAACAACTGCATTTTTTTTCTAGAAAATGTGCTTTAACTATGTACCACAGGACAAATTTGTAGTCTGGTACAAATTAAAAGCATTTGCAAGTCACAATTCATAAGTGGCTCAAATGATGGAATTCGTCTTTGATAGGGTAGTAAACATTCTGGCAAAATGAGAAAAATACTGCTTATCAGCATTTTCTCCTTTTCCCACAATGTTTTCAAAATTTTTCTCCCTCAGGCTCGTTAAAACTCGGGAATGTGTTAATAGGTTAAACAATACACAATCCTTTCCTGCAATATCCCGTATCTTCACTACCGCCGGGCCCCGGTAGCTCAGTTGGAAGTGCACAGGACTTGAGAACAGGGGGTCGCTGGTTCGATCCCCAGCTCGGACAATTTCTTTCCGAGGATTGATGATAGCAATTGCGACAGGATTCATTCCTCTTTAACCACTGACCATTGTTTCGACAATGGCTATGTTGGAAAGGAGCGAGTGGCTTGCAAAGAATATTGCACGTAGTACTGGGGAAAAAAAAAAAAATAAAATGAAAATAAATAAATAAATAAACTGCAGGAAAGCATGAATTGGTGCACGGACCGCTGCGATATAACTGAAATAATGTTGAAACTGCGCCAAACATCATACAATCAATCAATCTTAAAAAAAATGCATAGCCCTTTCCTGCAGTTTCCTGTGTCTTCGCTACCCGGGGGTGGAAGTCTTTTATGAGCGCCTGGGAGAGAGGAGAGAATGCCGATATCAGCATTTTCGCCCTTTCTAACGATGTTCTCAATCCTTCTAGTGACAAGCCCTACAATCTGAGTAACTTTCAACTTGTCCTCTGCAAATGATTTCGTTTTGAGCAAGTAAAAAAGTCAGTGTCTTGGAACATTGTGGCAGGAAGAGGGAGGGCTCGTTGCGAGCGGTTCCTCCTCCTGCCACAATGTTTTTGTTCATTTTTACACATTACACCTTAACCCTTTACCAGAAGACAAAATTTTAGCCTTGTGCAAATTGAAAGCATTTGCAAGCGACAATTTCATTGTGGCTTAACCCTTTACCAGACGACAAAATTTCAGCCTTGTTCAAATTGAAAGCATTTGCAGACGACAATTTCATTGTGGCTCAAATGGTGCAATTTTTCTTTGATAGAGTAGAAAAGAAAACATTGTGGGGAAAGGAGAAAATGCTGGTAACCAGCATTTTCTCCTTTTCCCACAATGTTTTCAAAAGGCTTCTTTCCCAGGGGCGTTAAAAGGCGGCATTGTACGGTAAAGGGTTAATTGATTTTGTTAGTTTTCTGAACGTAAGCTAGTAGAGCTTATGTCATGGCGTGGTTTCCGTCCACCTACCTATCTATCCGTCTGTCTGTCCGTTTGTCTGTCCGTCCTTACGTCCTTCCGTTAGTCTTTTTCTTGTTTATGCGATAAAGTCTGCATTTGAAGTTGGATTTTCGTGAAACTTTCACAGCTTGTCTGTCTCATCAATAGCTTCAACCCTATTGCTACAGAGTTCTAGCCTAGTGCTGGTGAAACCCAGGAAAAACATGAATATGTGAGCTGTCATCGTGATAGGACAGTAGATTGTAAAAGGAGAGCTCATCGGCCGAAAAAAAACTGCTATTTTTTTTTTCTCAGACAAAAAGAAAATATGGTAACGGCTAGTCATAAAAATAATAAAAAAAAGTTATAGCAAAATTTTATGTAACATTAACATGCTCATAAAATAAGAAAATATCACCATTAGCATTGCCTCCCCCTTAAGTTCACCAATCAAACCGACATAACCTTACTCTTAAACATTTTCACCTTAATTCAATTTTAAAAAAAATTTCCTCATTTTTTTCTTTTCCTCACTTTCTCCTTTTCCTCACTTACCCCCTTTATCTCCCCACCCAGTCAGTGGCTAATTGGCAAACTGACAAAACTGTTTTGCTAGTTTAGTTAGTTAGTCAGCATACTCCACATACACACATACATACCACCCCTTAAGTTCACCAATCAAACCGACATAACCTTATTATTAAACATTTTCACCTTAATTCAATTCTTTAAAAAAATTTTTATTTTTTCTCACTTACCCCCTTATCCCCCCACCCAGTCTATATCCCACAAACTAACGCGCCAGTTTGTTTGTTAACCCTTATACTAACGCGTCAGTTTGTCAGTTAACTCTCTTACTAAAAATATCAGTTTGATTGCTAATCACTATGAATGATTGATTGCTTTAAGATTTTTTTTTTTTTTTTTTTTTTAAATTTAAAAAAATTTTTAAAAATTTGAAAAATTTATTGTTAGTTGTATTATGTAATATAAAAAAATGAAGGATATTTTTAGAAAATTAAATTTTGAGGAACGTAATTCACTTTCTAGTCTTAATAAAATAATTAAAAGAAAATCTTTAACTGTGTATGGTTCTAATATGAAAAAAATAAAGTTTGATTGGGTAAAAGAAGGAAGACCCTTTTTTAAGCCATTTTGTAGAGATGATGTACAAACTGCTATATACTATGAATATAGTAGAATAAAAAAAGAGATGCCCAATGTTAATTTTTGGCTGAACATGTGTTTAATGCATAATACAACTTTAAGAGAAATATTTTTAACAAAAATATTTTTTTCTTCTGAAGAAAATACTGGTATGTTTTTTTCAAAATATTGTAAAGCTGCAGAGTTTATAAGTGTATATCATCCACTTATACCACTTGGATATTATGAAACAGCAACTCCTTTTATCTATTTTGAACTAGAAGATGTATTAAATTGCCCCCGCTCTCCAGAATTTTGTGCTCTTATTTCTGCATCGGATGCAAGATTGGAACGTAATTTTAGAAGTAGATATGAAAGTGAAGAAAGTGAAGAAAGTGAAGATGAAGAGGAAACTAGTGTTGATGAAACAAATAAAATTACTCCAAAAGAAATATTTTATGAAGAAAAATGTGTTATTTGTCTTGAAAAAAAACCTAACATTCTTTTTTGTAGTTGTAGGCATCTATGTGTTTGTATTAATTGTGATGATTTAAACAAATATTCAAACAAATGCCCATTATGTAAAATTATTAGTATGATTAAATTAAAATTATAAATATTTAACCTTTTTATTTGGTTAAATATTTTAATATTTTTTTGGTCTTGCCCCTTGTTGTTCATATTTTTTTCTTTCTTCTTCAGACAATTTTTTCATCTTTTCTTCTATCTCACCAATCCTATAATGCCCCCAGGCTAAAGTATCATTACTACCATCATCTAATATATATCTTTTATCATCAGCATAACTTAATGCTTTTTTGTTTACTACTTCAGTGTACATTGCATGTTTCCTACTTCTTAACATAGGCATAATTCTATAATGATCTTTTTTTGTATCTAAACAATTTTTATAATTTTCTAATCTTATTTTGTTTTCAACAACAGACTTTTTAACCCCCTTACATCTTTTTCCTTCCTTATCTTCTTTTTTTTTCATCCTCCCTAAATCCCCATTGTGATTTTCCATTTTCGTCTAAAATTGGTTTTGGTTTTGGATTTTCTTCAGTTTCTTTTTCTCTTAATATAGGAAATGTTTCATAAGCATATGTTTTCGCACCCAAACCAGCCATCTCAACCATAATATCCCCATTTAATTCATCTTTAAACATACCTAATACCTTTTTATTTTTTTCACTATGTAAATCATGCTCTTTAGGATAACCACTCATATCATACATCATATCACCATCTTTTTTCATATCCTCATAAAAATCTTCAGTTTCTATTTCAAGAATAAAACTATCAGTATCAGTATAACACATCCTTAATTTTTTACCATACTTTGCTTTAAAGTAATTATAATAAGTTTCATACATATGTATTTTACTAATATCTAATATGCTCATACCTAAATAAACAGGTTTGTTATATGTTATACTTGTTTTTTTCATATGAACAGCAACTAAATTTTCATCAAATATTGTTTTATGATGATAGTTTGGTTTTGCAACAAGCTTTTTAAAACGATAACTAGTCTCACCATTAACTAATTGAATATCAACCCTATTTCTTATGTTTTCCATGGTCTTACCAAAAATACTATACATCATTAATTTAAAAAAATCTTTTTCAAAATCATTTTTAGCATCTTTTCTTAAATCAGCATTTTTATCAATATATTTTTTAATACAATATGTTTCGTCAAACCTGATACCACGATGTATCTTTTTAATTTTTAATCCTAATTCTAAATATTTTTTTAATGTTTCATGATGTATAACATAATTTTCTTTATCGATTAAATTAGGAATTAATTTTTTCACTTTTTCTATTTTTAACTGTTCAGGTGCAAGAGGGAAATCATTATGTTGATCATGCAACTTTTTAGGATATTCCAAATCAACCTCTAAAAAGCATGGTATTTTTTCCCATTCTTTTAATTCATCTTTTTCCATCCATAAAAAATTACAAGTGGGTAACAGTTTGCTCATAGCCCAAGGATAAAGGCTGTTTGCGTCTATATATATTAAATATTTCGATGGTTTAGTTGGATCATAATCTTTTTTATCCATATATTTGTTGTTAGCTTTTGCATATCTTTTACTACACATTGGTACTCCACCACGTATTCCTTTTTCAATCATTAAAAGCATATCAGGGTCTGTTAAAAGTTCAAATTTTGATTTTGTTGTTTTTAGCATAGCATCTAATGCTAATCCTGGAATGGTAAAATACCAACAAGGGTCCAATTCATAATGTTTAAGACAAAGTTCTCTAAAGTTTTCCATTATATCACCTAAAAGTAAAACATCTATTTCATTGTAAAGCTCTAAATATTCTTTAAATGTTTTCATATTAAAAGCTTTCCAAACATTTTTTGCGTGAGCATAATCTTTATCTTCAATATGTTTGTCATTTAAGCTTGAATAAAATTTTTCTTTAGGTGGTAGCTGAGTTTCTTCTAATTTTTCAAAAGTATCTAACCATTCATATGGAAAAAATCCTTTTTTTCTAACCAATGGTAGTTGTTCTTTTGAAAAATATTTTTTAAAGTATTTAACTGTTCATCACTTAAATTTTTTGAAAGCTTGTCTAAGCTACTATTCATAAACTTAAAGCTATCTAAAAATCTTATTTTATGTATTTTATTATTTCCAACCTTAATAAGTTTACTAAAACTAATATATTTTTCTTCATTGTTTGGTATGCAATCAATTTGTCCTTCAGTTTTACTAAGATGTTTTATAAAAAGATGACTATCATAACCACTTAAATTATGAATGAAAACAGGTGTAAAATAAGGAATTTTTGCATTAAGATTACACTCAGTATGTGCTGCACCACGATACTTACCTGTAAAATGACAATGGTCTTTTACTTTATAATTTTTTATTGTAAATTTACCATTACATAACCAACATTTTTTTTCGTTATTATATTTTTTTTCTTCATCTTTAGTTATCTTAATTAGTATCGGTTTTTTACAATATTTTTCATATATTTCTTTAATATCTTCAGTTAACATATTTACAAAAACCTCTTCGGCATTTTCACCAGTATATTCTCCTTTTATAGGTTGACAAATTTCATCATCAAAACATATAATAACATATTTAAAGCTACAGGGAATATGCTTTTGAGTTTGAATAGTATAACTTTCTTTTTTATCGCTTTCACTGTTAATTTTTTTATAAAAAGGTTCCAGCACACATTCAAAATCAACATATGCAACAAAAGGAACTTTAATTTTTCTATCATGATTTATAAATTGTAATACACTACCTTTTTTTGGCATAATTAAATTAACAGGACTATGCGCATCACAATTTTTTTTATGCTTTATCAAAAGATCTTCTCTTCCAGATGCATTTAAGCATCTTTTACAAAAAAAACTTTTTACCATTATGTTTTGATATTTGGCTTGTCATTAAGCGACTAAAAGATTTTATTAACACATAATGACAATTTTCTTTATCCGTTACATAAAGCAAATCTATATGTTTGGTTTTTTCTTCATTAGTGATTCTTAATGGGTAAAATTTATTTATAACTTTTTGTTTTTCTTCATCAAAAACAGATTCATAACTATAAACATTAACACTAATTTCTGGATTTTGCTTTTCAAATTTACTAATATTATGCAATGAAACAGGATAATCAATACCATCCATATTTATACTATTTTCCTTCGATCTTAAATCACCATCAACTCTTTGCGGATGGTTATCTTTTGGATTTAATGCTCTTAAGATAGACCACTTATAGCATTGGTTATCATTATTTTTCATATTGATACATGTTTTTTTATCAGCTATCCATTTTGGAAGAGGTATATAACCAGTAGCTCTTAAAGGATCATAAGCAACTGAATGTAATTTTAAATGTACTACACTGTAAAACTGCCACCCGCTACCACATCTTAAAAAGGTGCGATAATTTTCTAAATTTTTTTCTGCCATAGTATCATATAATTCATTTACATCAGTTACTCTTAAATTAATTAATTGTTCATCAGAACTAAATTGAGCTGGTACCGGGTGATCAAAATCTTCAAATCTATACATTAAACATTTAAGAACCATCTTTACTTTAGTTCCTCGATTATTTCTTAAAATATTTGTCATAGGTTGCAATGTAAGCTCTAAAAATACCTCAGGAGATTCAACAGGAAACCCCTCTATTTTGTATTGTCTTGCCCAACCACGTAATGAAGAATTACTTAATATTGCCTCTATATTTTCTGGTCTTCTTGGTATTGTTTCCTCTATATTTCTTTCAACTTCATCTATTACCTGTGGAATTTGTTCTAGTTCAACATTACCTGTTAACCAATTAGTAAAATTTCTTACTCTTCTTCTTACACTCTGAGGAATTACTGATGAGACAACCCTTTGCGCACCGCTATATAAATTAGATGCTAGCCGTTGACTACCTTCTGTTAATCTGTTGATAAATCTACGTGAAAAAGAATTCATCGCCATAGTTTTTAAAAATAAAAAATCATTTCTTAAGTCAATTTTATTATTTCTTAGAAAATAATAAAATTATTGAATATCAATTCTTTATTTACCATTCCATACTCTACCATTCCAGTTTTCAATCGTTTGCGGGCATCTATCAATAAACTTACCTGCCTTATATATCGATGGAAATGTTGTTTCTTCTTCAGTTTCAACATCCTTTAATATTACTTTCCTAGGATTTTTACTAATATTTTTTAATCTTTCATAATTTCTTTCTTTAACAGGCTCCTTTACTTCTTCCATCGGTATTAGATTATATTCCCTAGCCACATCCAAAAATTTCTTTTTATTCCAATAAGAATAAAACTTAATACCGTGTTCTTTTAACAATTCTTTTAAATCTGAAATTTTTAACATTATTTTTTATAAATATTTTTTTTCTTAATATACTATGCTCATTTTATTCCCATCGCTTTGGAAGTTAATCAATCTATCACTCAATAAAACAGCGTATGCAATAGTATTAGCTTCAGCATTTTGACTAAATGTTGCTTTAACATGTATATCAGTAACAGAATGTTTTAATCTTTCACTTTGTTTAGATAAGTCAAACACATATAAAGGATAGCGAGCTTTAAAATCAGCAGGATTAATATTAGGGTTTGATACTAATTCATCCATGTTAAAAAATTTTTTTCTAAATGAAGCAGCTTCACCATATATCCTACTGTAATGATTTTGATTAAAATTTATATCATGATCAAACACTGGATATTTTTTCGAACCTAACATTACATGAATATTTCTAACATGCATATGATCAAACAGGGAAAAATTTCTTCTCTGGTTTTCTTCGCTGTCAGCGCCAGGTATTTTATTTTGAAAACCTATAATTAAGAAACGTGGTACTTCAGGAGATGATTTAGATGATAGTCTCCAAGTAAAAGTAGTTGCTTGCGGAACTGAAATAGAGTCGGTTTGTATCATTCTATACCCAACACTAATTTTTTCCTTTTTCTCAATTAAGCTATAAAGCTGCATTTTAGCATTATCTTCAGGCTCCACATGTGGCATAAACCATGATATTTTTTCTAACCTAACTCTGCCATGTGCATGTCTATCATTACCACCTACAGGAGCAGGTGTATAAGCAGGTTTAAAAATTGCATCATCATCAGATGCATTTCTTGTTAAGGTTAGTGTTTGTTTCATACCATATAAAATTTTGTTGTAATCTTCACAAAATCCAAATATATGTTTCAATGGTATCCTAAAACTAAATGTTCCAACTGGATTTGAACTAAAAATATAATTTCTTCTAACTTTAAAACCATTATTACCCATATCAGCGACAGATGACGTATCCTTATACCATAATTGATTTAACCCCTGCGATTTAGAAAAGTCGTCGGGGTATTTTAATAGTCCTAGCATTGTTGTAGTTTGACCAGGATAGCGAATATTTTCAATATCCTGCCCACTAAGTTGGTATCTAATATTACTAAACAAAAACATTGACCCATTATTTGTTAAGGTTACAAAATCACGATCATCGTTCGCATTATATTCAGTTCCATCGTTTTTTTCTAATTTACCTACAATTTCCAAATATGATTCAGAAGGATGATAAAAAATATCTTGAGTTTCTATTTCAATCCTAATATTCCCTGCGTTGTTCAAATTTGTTCCTGCTATAGGAAGATATTCATAATATTCATACTCATTAATGCTATCATCTTTTAAAATTGGTGTTTTAATGTCTAAAATATCCATCTTTTTTAGATGCGTTAAAAAATATTATATCACTTTCATAATATTTTAACTCTCGATCCTTTTTTTCTTCTATTTAATTTCTTAACTAAATCTTGGATAGGTATGGCACTACCATCAATCAAAGAACTAATACTCGGGCTCGCAACAGGGTGCGCCGCTGTTGCAGGCACCATATTTTCAACTTTTTCTAAAATTTTTTTAGATTTTGGAGTTAATGCTTTCTTCAACAATTTACTACCCATATCTACTGCAGCACTCTTACCAGCCTCTAACGCTTTCTTAGCTCCTTCTTTAGCCACATCTTTCCCCACATTGATAGCGGCGCTGGTTAACTGCCTGCCAACATTACCAGTAAAGAGTTTAGCGAGGAAACTAGCTATAGTATCAAATATTCCCGCCCCTCCGTAAGCATATTTTCTTTTAAATCCTCTTTTTGATGTAATCATTTTATAGTATTGTCATTAAATTTTTATAGCTCTTTAGTTTTAATATACGCTGTCTTTTTAATTCATCACAAATGGATACTATTTCATTCCTTAAACCAGTATTACCGGCTTTGCGACTAGCTAACAATAAGTCTAATCTTTCCAATAGCGAGTTAGGGTCAGATGGGAGGAAGGAGATGCCTTCCCCTTTATATATGGGGTGAATTATTTTATTCCATTTATCCCCCACAAAATTATAATTTTTTATTTCACCATTATCTTTAAAAATAATATCACTCGAATGGATCATATATCGGTAATTTTTTAAATCATCCTGGCTGTATTTTCCTGGGTTTTTTGTAAGAATCAATCCCCATAGCCCATCAGTTGCTTTGTAATCTTTACCACCAAGAGAAAGAGTTTCATTCTCAGGATTATACATAATTTCATGCTTTCCAAAATTTATTTTACCTGAAACACTATTAAAAACCGGTCTAAAGACATTTTCAAAATCATATTTATTTTTTGGTAATTTTAAATTGAAAACTTTAACAAAATTATAAATTTTTTCGAAATTTTTCTTACCTTCTTCCGTTTTAAAGGTTATCGGTTTTTTACCTCCCACATCTAATTCATAAATGGGTTTCTCTTCTTCCATTTTTACAGTAAGTTCTTTAGGAATAACAACAGGTCTTACCTCACCTGGGTAAGGTCTCTCTCTCTCCTCACCTGGGTAAGACCTATGTTCTTCTAAATATTTCCTTAAAATATTTCCAATTCTTTCAGGATCACTCGTTTCCTCTAATTTTTCTAAAACTTTTCCGGTTAACTCTTCACTTTTCGCTATTCCTTCTTCAGCCAACTTTCTGTTTTGTTTGCTTAAAAGCATTTTTCCTAAGGCATCATAACTAGAAGCTTTTTCCTGACTTTGTACCACCGGCGTAAAAAATTTACTTAAATCTTGTTGTAAGTAAATATCACCGGTTCTTTCAGCAAGATTACTATCACGAATTCTTTTCTTTAACGCAACAAAATCTTTTATAGTTTTCTCCCTTTTAGAAGGATCTTTTATCTTTAAAAATGACATATTATTATTTTTAATTAAATAATAATATTTTAACCCATTTCACACGCGCAAGAACATTTTAATTTAGGACATTTAAAGCGGAAGGAAGCTCCCATGGTTCTTTTCCACCAATCTCCGAAAGGACTCCCTCGTTTCTTGCCTGCCGCGTTCTATTAAACTCTCTTCATTTTCTAAACGTATCTTCTTCTTAGTATTAGCTCTAACCTCATTTTTCATAGTCTTGTATTTTTCCAATTCTCCCATAATTAATTTAAATTCTTCATCCGAAATATGGTTATCCAACAAAGCTTTAGATATCAACGTAGAAATAGTATTTAACTTAGTATCAGCAATAGTTTTTATTTTCTGGTGTTTTTCTCCTGTACTCCTAGTAGTTCTTACAAAATATTTACCGGCTATGCTTAAAAGTCCAGTAACAAGAGCAGACGCCTCTAACGCTATTACTGCTGGTATTGCGACCACAGTAGATAACAAACCGATGCCCCCTGCCCCGCTTGCCATAGTAACAGTAATTAAAACAGTATCAATATTATCCACTATCCTAGCGGTTCTAATATATTTTTTGGCTAGCGCGCCTCTCTTTTGAATTTCATTTTCTAGAAAAGCTTGGACTTCAGATATTTTTTTTAATCGGTACGAATGCCCACTATCGTTAGCGTGTGATAGTAACGTCATTTCAATAGCGGGAGCACTAGGATTAACTTCACCTCTTGGCAAAGTCGGATATAAATTTTCTTTCATCTCCATTTTAATGTTGTGATATTTTTTTAATATCAAATCGTGTAATACACGTAGCATAAAAACTCATTTTCCTTAATTTCTACCGGTTTACTCTTATTGTTGGTGATAGCAACTATAATATCTATGGTATCCTCAAGGATAACTTCATTAGATAAACTTAATTGCATAAATTTTAAATTATAGGATAATGAGGTTAAAACCATTCCTTTACTCAAAAGAAAACCGAATCCTAATACCATTACCTTAGTTTCACCAGGTTTTAATATTATTGCTTGTTGGCTGAAAATTTTCCAAAGAGAGGGATTTATTTTTTTAGGAGGATATTTTACTTTAAGGGGTTTCCAAAAAATAGTTTTAGGTATATAATGGTTAACTTTATTCATATGGTTACCAAATTTAAATACATTCATTATATTTTTTAATTTAAAGTATCGCGCCTAATATAGGAATATTTGCGAATGGGCTATTAGCTCCTAAAAGAAGACCTTTACCATCGTTAATTTTACCTCCTTTTTTAAGGTACAGCCCGTCACCCGCTTTTTCTAAAGATTTACCTTTTTTAACGTATGGGCTAAGATAAAGACCTTTACCATCGGTTTCTACTTTACATACGCAACCTCCTTTCTTAAGATACAACCCATTACCCATAAGCTTGGATGCACCGGTTGAAGCTAAGCCAGATAGGGCACCAACACCAATAGCGGGTAAAACAGTTTTAGCGAGTATAGGTAACGCGGATGATGCTAGTCCCGCAAGCATTCCTAAAAATCCTCCTTCAATTTTCATATTATGTTTTATTTGTTTAACTGACATTCTAATAGTAACTCCTTTTCCAGCTGCGTAGGCTTTATTTATTCTGTTAGCCTGTCTTTCTGTGACTGCTATGACGTCATTACCTTGGAGATCGTTGAAGTTAAAACGAATACTCACGGGGATATACGATTTTATTGCGCGAGCTAATTTTTTTTTCTGGCCTTCGGAAATATTTACTTTTATTGTGATATAATTAACAGTATTTGACATTATTTTTTATATATGCGTATATTTTATTTAACGCGATCTAAGATGAAACCTAATAGTTAAATTCTCTCCTCTTAGGTTTAGTAATGTTCCATTTTGGTCGGTAATAGTAACATTAATGCTACTAACTTCGTTTAATGTTAAAGGTAGGTATATAGGATTAACAGGATTTTCTAATATTTTGTAGCCGGGTGGAACATCAGGGAAAAAAGAGTAAATAGTGTTCCTTTGCAAACCATTAACGTAACTACCACTAATTAAATCTATATTTACTAGTATCGAATTAACGCTAAGGATGTTAACAACATTTTCCGATTCGTGAAAACCTTGTACGTATTTTGATCTAGTAAAACCTAAAACTTTACCAATGCTATTTATCTGGTTAAAATCGACTCGGTAACCGTTTTCAATGATTAGGATAGATTTTAGGGTGTTAGTATTAGCGGATAAGTTGATAAAATATTCTTCATTTATTTCATCATAATGACCTTTTTTTTCTCATTTCTTGTTGAATATAGTCGTTAATATCCACTAAATCATAACTACCTTCAGGTATTTTAATTTTTTTCCCATGATGCTCCATTATCTGAAGAATAAACGAAAATGTTATTACTCGAATCGATGTTAGGAAATAAATAGTACGTTTCGAGATTAATTAATGCAATTTCATATTCCTTTTCGTTTTCTAATTTCAATGGTGGATTAAACCGCGTAGTAAAATCTGTTTTATTGTTTGAAAGAATGAATTGAAACGAAGATTCGTGTTCGGTGTTCCTCACAATTTTTTCTAAAAGTTCTTCCATCTTTTTTTAAAAATAAAAATTATTTGTTAAAAGGGATATAAAAATTATCGAATCCATTTCTATATTTACCGTTATCTTTATTGCTAGTTAAATCTAATGTTACAAAACCGTGGGGTACCTCCCAACACTCTCTACAAAACTTGATAAACTATTTTTTACTCATATCGTCGCCTACATGATCAGAATAGATATGGTTAAGATTCTTTAAATCCTGCTTAAACAAGCATAAGAAATTACTGTTTTCCCTAATAGTTTGCCTGGGTAATTTAAAATAATTTTGCGCTAGATAAAAACAATCTGCGTTGCTATGTCTCCCCCTTACGTAATAATTTTCGGTTTTATTCTGGCGTTCTAAAAGTAAATCATCGAAAATCATTAAATTTTTATTTTCGATATTTAAATCTCTCGGATCAGGTACATTACAGGCATGTTCGAAAAATTCGCAATTAATATCAGATTTTTCTTTAATAGTTTTCGCCCATTCTTCTACAAGCATTGTAGGGGATACCTTAGATGCTTGCACATCATTTTTAATAGAAGATAATCGTAATAAATATTCTTTAGGAAATTTTTCTTCAAACGCTTTTTTCAATATGCGATATTCTGGCTGAAATAAACTTCTCCCGAATACTAAAAGGTTATCATAATCTAGCCAGCCGGGACGTAACAAAAGGTTAAGAAGAAGAGTTGTTTTACCGCAGCCAGATTTACCTATAATCAAACCTCTAATACTTTTAGGTAAAAGATCGTGATTAAATCTGTTAGATAAAGTTTCGTTCCAAGATAAATTTACTATGTCCATAGTTTTTATATTTAAATAAAATATTTTAATATAAAAATGTATTGTGTAAAGTGTAAAAATCATACTGAAACTAGAGATATAGAAGAAAGTGTAACTAAAAATGGAAAAAATATAAAAAAAGGTTTTTGCGTAGTTTGTGGTAGTAAGAAATCTCAATTTTTTAAGGGAAATTTTATCAAGGGGGGAAGTATATTAAATAAAATGATTAATAATCTGCCGGTTGAAATGCACCTGCCTGGGCATAATTTTACTGGTCCTGGCACTAAATTAAAGAAAAGATTAAATCAGGATTTAACACCTAAAGAATGGTCAAAACCGATAAATAGGGTTGATAAAGCAGCATATCATCATGATATTTGTTATCTTAAACATAATGATACGGCAACAAGAAATGCTGTTTGTGATAAAAATATGCTTAAAGAGTTAAAAGGAATTTATAATCCATCAATTAAGGAAAGAATGGAAAGTGGATTAGTTTCATCATTAATTGGAACAAAGGCTAAATTTGGAATGGGAGCAAGTAAAAAAAAAATTTCGACATGATAAATTTATCGGAAGAATTGCATAAACCCATAAAAAGAAAATTTAAGAAAAGAAGAGTTAGAGTAAATGGTATTGATAGGATATGGGCTGCAGATTTAGTAGATATGCAAGCATTTTCTAAATTTAATCGTGGTGTAAAATATCTTCTTGCTGTTATTGATATCTTTTCAAAGTATGGATGGTTGATACCATTAAAAGATAAAACGGGAAAATCTGTTTCTGTTGCATTAAAGAGTATTTTTAAGGAAAGAAAACCTGAAAAAATGTGGGTGGATAAAGGTAAAGAGTTTTATAACAAAGAAGTTAAAGATTTAGTTGAATTATATTCCACTGAAAACGAGGAAAAATCAAGCGTTGTTGAAAGATGGAATAGAACAATGAAAGAAAAAATGTGGAAGTATTTCTCTGCTCACTCAACAAACGTTTATATTAACGTGTTACCAAATCTTGTTAAAGAATATAACAACACGAGACATTCTTCTATTAAGATGACGCCAGTTGATGCGAGTAAAAAGAAGAATAAAAATAAAGTTTGGATAACATTGTATCCTGATTATAATCGAGTAGAAGAAGATATCGTGCAAAAGTTTTCTGTTGGTGACAAAGTAAGGATAAGTAAAAAGAAAAAGACTTTTGAAAAAGGTTATACCACAAGATGGACAGAAGAGGTTTTTACAGTTTCAGAAGTAAAACATACATCACCCGTAACATATAAAATTAAAGATTTAAATGGAGAAGAAATAAAAGGTACCTTTTATGAACCTGAACTACAAAAAACTAGACAAGAGTTGTATAGGATAGAAAAGGTTATTAAAAAAGGAAAAAAGAAATCTCTCGTAAAGTGGAAAGGTTATCCTGATGAGTTTAATTCATGGGTTGATAATAGTGCTATTGAAAATATTTAATATATAAAAAATGCAAGATATTTTAATCGATAATATAATTTTACCAAACAAACCTTTAAGTAATTTTGAACTTGAGGACGCGGTAAAAAAATTAAAAATAAAAAATTTTAGAGGAGTATTTTTAAGAACAACTCTACCTAAAAAAGTAAAAAACGTAGAATGCGGTATATTAAATCTTGATGACTTGAGTGGACCTGGTACACATTGGGTTGCCTGGTATAAAAATGGTAAAACTAAAATTTACTTTGACAGTTATGGTATTCAACCACCTCTTGAAGTTATAGATTATTTAAAAAGTCCAATACATTACAATAGCGATCAATTATTTTGTGGTCATTTATGTTTGTACATTCTTAAAGAGTTAAGTTTGGGTAAAAAATTCCAAAATATTTTAAATAAACTTTTTTAGCAATATAAAAAAAATGCCTGTTGATAAATTTGGAAGAATGGATAATATAGATAAGGTGAGTGGGGATGGGGTATCACTCGCTTACATAAGTAATAATTTTTTACGTAAAGATGGAACAACCACTGTTACCGGTTCTATAAATATGAATGGTAACACGTTAACCAAAGTAAGTAATCCAGTTAATCCACAAGACGTAGCTACTAAGAGTTATGTAGACGAAGCTGGAGGGTTGTTACTTGAAAACGGGGGATATACTATGAATAGATATTTAAACATGGGTTTTCATAAGATAAGAAATGTACCCTCACCACATGAAGATGGTGAAGCAGTTAATAAACATTATGTAGATAATAAAGGAGCGATTGCAAAGAGACCGGATGGGAGTTTTTATGCAGTAACAGATATTGATATGGATGGTTATAGATTAAATAATATTGCGGTTCCCGTTAATCCTCAAGACGTAGCTACCAAGAATTATGTAGATATAACAAGCGGAGCTTTTACTTATTTAGACGGAAATTATAAGGCTAATGGGGAGGTATCTATGGAAGGAAACAGAATTATAAACATGCGTACTCCTACAAGAGAAGATCACGTAGCTAATAAATTTTACGTAGATACTGTTGTAAATGAGGCAAGTGAAGAAAAAGCTTTAACGAAAAACCAAGCAGGGAATTTTTTAGCGAATGGCAAAATAGTTATGAATGGTCACACAATCATCGGCTTACCAAATCCATCCGATCGTGATAAAGCTGCTAATAAAAATTATGTTGATAATGGTGGTGCAATTGTAAAAAGACCAAATGGAAGCTTTAAAGCAATAGCTAACATAGACCTAAAAGGTTTTTCTATAAAAAACACTGCGTCACCTGTTGAAGAAAGGGATTTAGTAACAAAATCCTACGTGGATAATAAACTAACTAAACCCATTATAAGCATTCATGCGGAGGAACAAGGACCATTAGAAGATGGTGATTATGAGTTTTTTTTTCGGTAATGGAAGCTCTGGAAGGGATCATGGAGTTGGTGGTTATTGTATGGCCGCTCCTGGTAGAATTATAAGAGGAACTTTAATGGTTTCTAGAGGTAAAAGCGTTCTAAAGGAAGAGGCAAAAGTTAATATAGTCATAAATGGAGTTGAACAGGTTGACTACTCCATAGTAAAAAAGAAAGGAGAAGGTTGTAGTTGTATAGTTTTTCCACAACCTTTAGAAGTGGCACAATGTGATACTATAAACTTTATAACGAGGTCAAGTAACCCCAACGCACAAAATGCGCGTATTTGTCGATACTGGTAGAGTTGGACTTGTAAAAAAAATATTTAACCTTTTTTACTAGGTTAAATATTTGATATTTATTAAATTTTTTTAAATTTTTTTTTAAATTTTTTTTAAAAAATATTTAAATTTTTCTTATTAAAAAATTACTTGTTCTACATATTGGGCATTTTTTATCTGTTGTTATTTTATAACATTCATTACATAAACATATATGGCCACACTTACAAAACATTATATTAGGTTTTTTATTCACACAAATAACACATTCAGAAGATAAAAAGGAATCTATTCCATTGATAGGAGTAGTTGGATTATATTCTTCATTGCCTTCCAGTTCTGCCATTCCCTCCTCCTCCATTGTTGGCCCACCATAAAAACTATCATGCATAAAATTACCTTCTTCATAACAGTGACTCATATCACTCTCAGGGACATACGTGGTAGTGTATCCTAAATTTTCAAAATCTAATTTCATAAATACAACTTCAGCAGGTGGATAGTCACTATAATCCAGCATAAAGCAATTTTTTCTTATAAGCTTTTTTAATTTTTTTAATATATCAGGTGCTTGAAAATTTTTATTAAAAATATTATCACTCGTATATAATATCCCTTCTGTTTGATATGCTAATCTAATAGCATAACATTCAATACCTTTAAAATCATGAATAGAATAAATAAGTAAATTTCTTTTTACTATTTCACTAAGTTCATAATAAATAAAAGAGACTAACCCTTCCATAGTATCTAAAGGGGGGATTACAATCTCACCCTCTCCCCTATATTTAAAAGTGGTAAAATAAGTTTTTCGCTTCATCACCTCCGTAATGGCGTTTATTTGTTCATTTGTAAGTTTATTTAACACTCTCATCTTACCTATATTGTTGGAACAAGAAAGGAAAAAAAATTCAATTTTAAAACTTTGAAATTAAATTTAAAAAATAAAAAAAAAATCTTAATATGGATAAACAAGTTGGAAAAAAATATTTAAAAGAATTAAAAAATAAAGAAAAAATAAAAAAATTAATCAATTTGTTGCATGCTTATGCAAGTAATAAAAAATAGATTACTAGTTGGAAAAACGCATTAAAATATTTAATATAGTAAAATATTAAATATTTATAATTTTTTTTTCTTTTACTTGTTAAAAAATTAATTAATATAGTTAAAGCAAATGGCGTCATTAACATAATAATTAATATTAATTTTATAAAATTTTTAACCTCCATTTTATACATTTTTATCATGTATATATATTGTTGACTATTTAACAATAAATTTTTCAAATTTTTAAAAATTTTTTAAAATTAAAAAAAAAAAAAAAAAAAAAAAAAAAAAAAAAAAAATCTTAAAGCAATCAATCATTCATAGTGATTAGCAATCAAACTGATATTTTTAGTAAGAGGGTTAACTGACAAACTGACGCGTTAGTATAAGGGTTAACAAACAAACTGACGCGTTAGTTTGTGGGATATAGATTGGGTGGGGGGATAAGGGGGTAAGTGAGAAAAAATAAATTTTTTTTTAAAGAATTGAATTAAAGTGAAAATGTTTAATAATAAGGTTATGTCGGTTTGATTGGTGAACTTAAGGGGTGGTATGTATGTGTGTATGTGGAGTATGCTGACTAACTAACTAAACTAGCAAAACAGTTTTGTCAGTTTGCCAATTAGCCAGTTACTGACTGGGTGGGGGGATAAAGGGGGTAAGTGAGGAAAAGGAGAAAGTGAGGAAAAGAAAAAAATGAGGAAAATTTTTTTAAAATTGAATTAAGGTGAAAATGTTTAAGAATAAGGTTATGTCGGTTTGATTGGTGAACTTAAGGGGGAGGCAATGCTAATGGTGATATTTTCTTATTTTATGAGCATGTTAATGTTACATAAAATTTTGCTATAACTTTTTTTATTATTTTTATGACTAGCCGTTACCATATTTTCTTTTTGTCTGAGAAAAAAAAAATAGCAGTTTTTTTTCGGCCGATGAGCTCTCCTTTTACAATCTACTTAGGACTGAAAAAAAATGTTGAAAGCGGCCTTAAGCAGCATTCAGTCAATCAACATTGAACCTATTGGTTTTGAAAAGAAATCTGACAATCAGTATAGGAAAAGTAGACATTTACAGTTGAAAATTTCCATTTCTTGCTTACGCGATAAATTGGGCATTTGCACAGTTGCTTTGTATCATCAACAGATTGAATCGGATTGAAAAAAAAAAAACAAATAAATAAAAAAAAATCAGTATGGGAAAAGTAGCCATTTAAAGTTGAAAATTTACATTTCGGATTTACGCGATAAAGTCGGAATTTGTTGTTAAATTTTCATGAAAATTACACAGTTGCTTTATATTATCAATAGTTTGAACCCTCTTGATTTTTGGAAAAAAAAAAAAAAAAAAAAAATGACAATCAGTACGAGAAAAGTACCCATTTAAAGTTGAAAATTTACATTACTAGTTTGCGCAATCATGTCCGCATTTTTTATCCAATTCTTTTGAAACTCGGGATTGTGTGATAAAGACTTTAACTCTTTACCAAACGACAAAATTTTAGACTGGCCCAAATTCAAAGCATTTGCAGACGACAAAATAAATCTGGCTTAAAAATGAAATTTATTTTGGAAAGGGTAGAAAACATCGCGGGTAAAGGAGAAAATGCTGGTTACCAGCATTTTCTCCTTTTCCCCACAATGTTTTCAAAAGGCTTCTTTCTCAGGATCGTTAAAAGTCGGGATTGTGTGATAAAGAGTTTAATGAATACTAAAACCTATCAAATTTCGCTGGGTTCCAAAGAATTGGTTTTTCAATAACACCCTCATGTTTTTTTTTTCTTTATGAATCATGAATTCATAATGTATGCTAGAAAAAAGTAAAATCACTGCCAGTAGATCGATTCAGGCCCCCAAGGGCCTCTTGTTTCTTTGTTTTTCATTTATACTTTCCATTTGAAAAAAAAAAAGACCCTTTGAGTCTTGAAATTGGCCACTTCCTTGAGGCATTACGGTGAGAGGAGAGTATTCTCATGATGAAATATTTCTCCCTTTTGCACTAGTGGGACGTGCGTGTTTATGCGCGAAGCCTTGCTTTGGGCTAAAGACTATATAACCATTCATTACTATTACTAGTATTTCTTCCTTGCACTAGTGGGACGTGCGTGTTTATGCGCGAAGCCTTGCTTTTGGCTAAAGACTATATAACCATTCATTACTATTACTAGTATTTCTTACTTTTTAGGCGTCTTAACCGTTATTCTGCTAGATAACTTAAATGAAAATTTCAAGGTGATGTATTTAAAAGTTATGGGGGTTGGGGAAACAGCTCCTTATCGGACAGTGTGGATCCAAGATCAGACTACACGTTCTATGCAGTCTGATCTTGATCTACACTGTCCGCAAAAGGTCCTTGAGTCGCACTTAGCAGCCTAAGGGTTAAGTTGTTACTCACTAGTACTCGTAGACGACTGTTATCCCAACGTCTTTCAAGAGAACACACTGAGAGGACATTGCGGCAGGGGATGAAATTGCGGGCGCGTCATCTTGCACGGCGATATTTCCTCTCATAGCCGAGCCCCGCTCGCCTGGTCGGTAGCACACTGGACTTGAGAACAGGAGGTCGATAGACAGCCCGGCCAATTTCTTTCCGAGGATTGATGATAGTCATTGCGACAGGATTTATTCTCCCCTCACCATTGTTTCGACGATAGTTATCGTCGGTGGGGAGTCAAATTGTCGTTTCTGAAATTTTACGACTTTTCAGAAGAAGGAAAAAACTTTTACTCCGATCGTACATCATGCATCAACACCATATCTCTGGCATAAAAACTTGACTATTTTACTATTTGACTCCATTTTATTATATGCAATTATAATTTTTAAGTCAAAATTATAATTGAGTTGAGTTTTATTATTCTAGCCATAGTTGAGGGAATGATTTGTTTTCATCATTTACAAAAGCACCCTTAAGTTTAATATTTTTAAGTTTTTCTGCAGAAAGCTTTTTTCTCATTTTAGGATAAATTATATTTCCGTAAAGAATGGTTACCTCAGGTATATCATTTTCTTCTAAATATTGATTTACATCTTCTTCAAATTCCTTAATGATATCAACTTTTTCAGGTGACAATTTTAAAACAACCTTTTTATAATCATAACTTCTATTGGTAACTTCAAGAACTTCACATACTTCATTAAGTTTAAATTTTGCAAAAAAGATACAAACCTTTTTTGTATTGTATTTTTCATATTCTTTTACTTTAAATTTAAGATTTGACATTCTTTTTTTATTTAATGTAATAATTTACTTAACTTAAAATTTATTTCATAATACTTTAACTCCGGAACCCTTACTATTTAACTTCCTAACTAAATCTTGAATAGCAATGGCACTACCATCTATTAAGGTGTTAATATTTTGTGTTGCAGGTTTAGTTGTTGTAGTAGGCTTTTGAGTATATTTTTCTAAAATCTTTTTAGATTTTGGTGTCAAAGCCTTTTCAACTAACTTTTTACCTGCATCAACTGCAGCACTCTTTCCAACCTCTAACGCTTTCTTTGCTCCTTTGTCTTATATGTTTTACATTAGTTCTATCTTCCTCTTCTCTTTTAAAAATCTTTGCCAACTGATTTATATTAGAAATAATTCAGAAACATGGTTTTGATATAAAAAAATACATACATTTTTTTCATCCATACCTGTTAAGGTTAAATGTTTTTCTGTACAGTTTTCTTCAAGTTGCCTTGGAAAAATTTCTTCTACAAAATTTTTTGTTATATCTTCAATCTCATTTACACTATAATCATTTAAGTTATCTTTTTTAATCTCCTTATCAAGAGCTGCTTTTAGTATTTTTGCCATTTTATAATTATATTTAAAATCTTCTTAAGTTTTTTTCAATTTTTTAATAATAATCTTTATAATTGTTAGGCATATAAAAGTTATCAAATCCACATCTATACTTACCATTATTTGGATTACTTGTTAAGTCAATAACAACAAAACCATGCGGTTGGTTCCAACATTTTTTACAAAAATTTTTAAATTCAGAAAGTTCCATATCTTCACTTACATAATCTGTATATATATTTATTTGGTCTCTTTTAGGTAGTTTAAAAAGTATAATTAAGTTTGAATTTCCACGTATGGTTCTTCTTGGTAATTCAAAAAAGCTTTGTGCAAGATAAAAACAGTCAGCGTTACTATGCCTACCACGTACATAGTAATTTTCACACTTGCTTTGTTTTTCTAAAAGTAAGTCATCAAAAATCATTAAGTTTTTATTTTCAGCATTTAAGTCTCTTGGGTCAGGTACATCACTAGCATGTTCAAAAAATTCACACTTAATATCAGATTTTTCTTTAATTGTTTTAGCCCATTCTTCAACTAGCATTTGAGGAGAAACATTATGGTTTTGCACTTCATCCTTTAGTGAAAATAGCCTTAATATATATTCTTTTGGTATTTCTTTTTCAAAAGCTTTTTTAAGTATACGATATTCTGGCTGAAACAAACTTTTACCAAAAACGCATAGATTATCATAGTCAAGCCATTCGGGTCTTAACAAAAGGTTAAGTAAAAGTGTAGTTTTACCACATCCTGATTTACCTACTATTAAACCTCTAATACTTCTTGGTAAAAGGGGGTGGTTAAATCTTTTTGCTAACGCTTCATTCCATGGTAAATTAACAATATCCATTTTATATTAAAAAATTTAATTTTATATAAAAAATGTATTGTGTTAAGTGTAAAAAACAAACTGATACAGCTGATATTGAATATAGGTAAGTAAAAATGGTAGAAATATGAAACGGGGAAAATGTGTTAAATGTGGAACAACTAAAACACAGTTTATTGAAAAACAAAAAGTCGGTTCATTACTAAATAAAGTTATTAATAACTTACCTGTTGAAATGCACTTACCTGGTCATAATTTTACTGGTCCAGGCACCAAATTAAAAAAAAGATTAAATCCTGATTTAACACCAAAAGAATGGTCAAAACCTGTAAATCGTGTTGATAAAGCAGCATATCATCACGATATCTGTTATCTTAAACATAATGATACTGCTACAAAAAATGCTATTTGTGATAAATATATGCTTAAAGAGTTAAAAGGAATCAGCAATCCTTCTATTAAGGAAAAAATGGAACGGGGGCTAGTTTCCTCATTAATAGGAACCAAGGCTAAATTTGGAATGGGAGTTAAAAAAAGAAAAAAAAAAAAAAAAAAAAAAAGAATGAAAACATCATATTAGCAGAAGAATTACATAAACCAGTAAAAAGAAAATTTAAGAAAAGGAGAGTTAGAGTAAATGGTATTGATAGGATATGGGCTGCAGATTTAGCAGACATGCAAGCATTTTCTAAATTTAATCGTGGTGTAAAATATCTTCTTGCTGTCATTGACATCTTTTCAAAATATGGGTGGCTGATACCATTAAAAGACAAAACAGGAAAATCTGTTTCTGTTGCATTGAAGAGTATTTTTAAGGAAAGAAAACCTGAGAAAATGTGGGTGGATAAAGGTAAAGAGTTTTGTAACAAAGAAGTTAAAGACTTGATTGAATTATATTCTACTGAAAACGAGGAAAAATCAAGCGTTGTTGAGAGATGGATTAGAACAATGAAAGAAAAAATGTGGAAGTATTTTTCTGCTAACTCAACAAATGTTTATATTGACGTATTACAAGACCTTGTTAAAGAATATAACAACACAAGGCATTCTTCTATTAAGATGACGCCAACTGAAGCAAGTAAGAAGAAGAATGAAAATAAAGTTTGGAGAACATTGTATCCTGATTATGATCATGTAAGGGAAGGTATCGAACCAAAGTTTTCTGTTGGAGACAAAGTAAGGATAAGTAAAAAGAAAAAGACTTTTGAAAAAGGTTATACCACAAGATGGACAGAAGAGGTTTTTACAGTTTCAGAAGTAAAACATACATCACCTGTAACATAGAAAATTGAAGATTTAAATGGAGAAGAAATAAAAGGTGCCTTTTATGAACCCGAACTACAAAAAACAAGACAAGAGTTGTATAGGATAGAAAAGGTTATTAAGAAGGGAAAAGAGAAATCTCTTGTAAAGTGGAAAGGTTATTCTGATGAGTTTAATTCATGGATTGATAATAGTGCTATTGAAAATATTTAATATATAAAAAATGCATGATATTTTAATTGATAGCATAATTTTACCAAACAAACCCTTAAGCAATTTTGAACTTGAGGATGCAGTAAAAAAATTAAAAATAAAAAAATTTAGGGGGGTGTTTTTACGAAACACTCTACCTAAAAAAGTAAAAAACAAAGAATGCGGTATATTAAATCTTGATGACTTGAGTGGGCCTGGCACACATTGGGTTGCCTGGTATAAAAATGGTAAAACTAAAATTTACTTTGACAGTTATGGCATACAACCACCTCTTGAAGTTAGAGATTATTTAAAAAGTCCATTACATTACAATACTGACCAATTACAACAAGCGGGAGAAGTATTTTGTGGCCATTTATGTTTGTACATTCTTAAAGAACTGGGTTTAGGTAATAAGTTTCAAAATGTTTTAAATAGACTTTTTTAGTAATATAAAACTATGCCCGTTGATAAATTTGGAAGAATGGATGATGTTAAAACAAGTGGTGATGGTGTATCACTCGCTTACATAAGTAATAATTTTTTACGTAAAGATGGAACAACCACCGTTACAGGTTCTATAAATATGAATGGTAACACATTAACGAGGGTTAGTAATCCAGTAAATCCACAGGATGTTGCTACTAAGAATTATGTTGATGGCAACTCAGGGCTGTTAGGTGAAAACGGAGGATACCATATGGCGGGGTATTTAAACATGGGTTTTAATAAAATAAAAAACATAGCTGACCCTGAGGAGCCGAGTGAAGCAGCTACTAAAAAATATGTGGATAAAAGTGGTAGAGCAATAGTTCAACAACAAGATGGCACTTTTTCTGCTGTTGCAGATATAAATATGCAAGGATATACTTTAACAAATGTTTTAGACCCTGCAGACCTGCAAGACGTTGCAACTAAAAGATATGTAGATGTTGCCAATCGTGCCTTTGTTTATGGACCTGGAGGGTATATAGCAAGTGGTGACGTTTCTATGGGTGGAAGAAGAATTTCCAACGTTGGAACGCCTATAGAATATCAACAAGTTGCAAATAAGTTTTATGTAGATAGCGTTGTTGAGGTGGCTACCGCAGGTGATAGGGCTTTAACAAAAAACCAATCTGGGTCTTTTTTAGCAGCTGGTAAAATAGACATGAGCGGGCACACAATCACCGGCCTACCAAATCCTATAGGACGTGACGCTGCTGCCAATAAAAATTACGTTGATAATGGTGGTGCTATTGTAAAAAATCCAGATGGAAGTTTTACAGCAATATCTGATATAGACCTCAAAGGCTTTACTATAAAAAATGCTGCGGCACCTGTAGAAGAAAGAGATTTAGCAACAAAATCCTACGTGGATAAAAAAGTATCACTTCCTTCTCTCATAGGTCCTAAACCCATTATAAGCATTCATGCTGAGGAACAAGGGGCATTGTCAAATGGTGAGTATGAGTTTTCTTTCGGTAATGGAAGCTCTGGAAAGGACCATGGGATAGGAGGTTATTGTATGGCTGCCCCTGGTAGAATTATAAGAGGATCTTTAATGTTGGCTAAAGGTAATAGGTTTTTGCCGGAAGAGGTAAAAGTTAATATAGTCATAAACGGAGTTGAACAGGTCAACTACTCCATAATAAAAAATGCTCGAGAAAAATGCAGTTGTGTAGTTTTCCCACAACCTCTAGAAGTAGAACAATGTGATATTATAAACTTTATAACAAGGTCTAACCACCCTAATGCAAAAAACTCGTATTTGTCAATATTGGTAGAGTTGGACTTGTAAAAAAATATTTAATCTAGTAAAAAGGTTAAATATTTAATTTTTTTTCTTAAATTAAATTTTTCTTATGATATCACTTTTTACCCTACAAACCGGACATTCTTTTTTTTGATAAAAATCAATACAACTATTACATATGCACAGATGACCACAACTACAAAATAAAATATCTGGTATTGCGTTTTCATCTAAACATAAGACACATGAATTTGATTTAAATGTTTTACTGATTGCTAAATTTTGTGTTTGTGGTGTATTTTCTTCTACTTCTCCTTCAGATAACATAATCAAAGGACCATCTCTAACAATTGAATAAACTGTTTCTTCATCTCTAGTAATCGTTTCAATACCAAATGAACCAATGCCTATACTATAATTTCCTTCACCATACGTATTTCTCAATGATTGTATAAAATCATTACGGTAGTTGGCTCCAAGTTCAGCAAGTTCTTGTCTTGCATCTTGTTCTTCTCTTGCATCTTGTTCTGCTTGTTGTTCTTCAAATCTATCCATTTCTTCTTCATTTCGAAAGGGAAAAAAATCATACATATCTCTTTGTTGTTGAAGGGTAAGTGTTTCTTGTTCTTCATTTACTTCATTTGCTTCTTGTCTTGCATCTTGTACAGATTGTTCATGTTCAGTTAGTTCACGATGTTGTTCTTCATTTTCACTTCTTTCTTGACTTTCTTCTCTTTCTTCACTTTTATGTTCATAATTTTCACCTTCCGGATAAACACCAGTTAAATCCTCATTTCTCCCACTAAATTCTATACAGGGGCAAAGACAATCATCTCTATATGCACCAGGTTGAAATGCACCATCATAATTATATAAATATTCTATTTCTTGGTAATATGTAGCTAAATAATCATCATTTTCTGATTTAACATCAAGCCAATACATTCCAGTTCTATTTAAGTTAATATTACTAAGCCCAATCCACATAGTTGAATTTTCCACACCATATTCTCTCATCCTTTTACTAAATTGATAATAAATAGCTGACTTTGCTGTATAAAATGTATCTACATAACGTCTTCTTGCAATTCCTGTAAAAAATACCATACTACCATCATAAACAGGTTCACATTCTATTTTTCTCCATAAAGTCTTTTTTAACTTTTTCTTAAACTCTTTTGTAAGTTTGTTCTTCACACTCATCTTACATAATATTTTTGTAACTAAACAAACAAAATTTCAAATTTTATTTTTTCAAAAAAATTAAAAAAAATTTTTTTTTTTTTAAATATTTAACCTTTTAATTAGGTTAAGTATTTAATCATCATAAAAGTTTAAAAAACACCAAGATCCTCAAAAAAAGCTATTACGTTGCTATGTAAAGTCTCTGTTTTTTCTTCTTCATCCATATTATTTATTTCTTTCCATTCTTTATACAATCTTACTTCCATTTCTCTATTTTTTCTTGTTTGCCTTTCCCATTCATCCTCTTTTGGTTTTATTTCTTCTATTAAATTTTCTACTCTTGATTGATGTTCACAAGTATTTGCAAAAGCATATCCCTCTTTTACAATAAAGCTTTGTTCGTTAAATGATAAAAAAGCTCTAATGTTTTCACAGTTGTGTTTTTCAAAATCTTCACAATTAATTAATTTAAAAAATAAACAATTAAAATTAGAGAAAAATAAATCTAATGGTAATGTTGGTAATAAAAATCCAGAATAAATAGAACCATCATAACTTGGTTCATCTTCAAGTGTTATTTTACCTGGCCATACTACTGTAACAACTGGATTAAACAAGCCCAATTTCCTTTACTTTTTTCTAAAGAACAAAGATAATAAAAAATATTTTTTGTTTTTTCTATTAAATAAGTAAAATCATTTAAAGCTTTGTTTTTTCTTAATTCTATTTCATACACATGACATCTATAAAATCTTTTACTTGACTTTATAGCAATTTCATTTTTTCTTTCTTGACAGAAAGAAAGTTTATTTTGTTCAAATGGAGATATTTTGTTTAATACATTCATGTTTTCTTATTTTATACACGCTTATGTTGTATATATCATTGTTTAAACTTAACAAATAAAATTTCAAATTTTTTATTTTTAAAAAAATTTAAAAAAAAATATATTTTTTTTAATTTTATAAAATATTTAACCTAGTAAAAAGGTTAAATATTTAAAGTTCTTTAAAAAACTCACCTAACTCTTTAAGATGAAAATACTCTTCCAAATATGAAATGTACCTTTCTATCAAAGACTCTGGTTGTTCTTCTTCATCTTCATCATAATATTCCAACGCCATAATAAAGTTATTTTTTTCTTCTTCAATTACGGTAAGCACTTTTCTTATGCATATCTTTCTATTTTATTTACTTTTTTTTCAAACAAATTAAAATATTTTTCATCCTCTTTATATTTTTTTTATTTTATTTTCCATAGTCTTTTCCAACTTTTCTTTATCTTCTTTAGTAAGTTTATTTAACACACTCATCTTACTATATTATTTTTTTAACTTAACAAATAAAATTTCAAATTTTTATTTTTTAAAAAAATTGATTTAAGTAATATTTTCTTAAATAAAAATTAAGCCCATTAACAACATCAGATAGGCTACCCTTACTCTCAACATCTGGGTTACAAATATTCGGTTTTGATTTTTATGTTTTCATTTTAAATATTTACTTCTTGTTAAGTAAATATTTATGTATATTTTTACCAATTTCTTAAGGCAACCACAAACACAGAAGCCTGATGTGTGAGTAACTGGCTAACTGATGCGTGGGCTGATTGGTTAGCCTGGTTAGCCTGGTTGATGAGGGTGGGGGGGGGGGTTGCAGGTATTTTCGGAAAAATTAAATTTTTTTAAAAAATTGAATTAAGGTAAAAACATTTAAGAAAAAGGTTATGCTGGTTTGTTTGCTGACCTTAATTTGGGTTTTATGTTAAGTCATTAAATCATAATTTTATGAGCATGTTAATGTTACATAAAATTGTTATTGTTACATTATTATAAGGGTTAGCCATATGCTTAAGCGTTGGTTGATTGGTTAAGCGTCTTGTTTAATGTAAAGTGGGCTAGTCAGCATAAGGGTTAGCAAAAATGCGTTGGTTAGCCGTTGCGTGGTTGGTTATGGTTAAAGATATTTCTGGGGCATGAATGGGGTTAAGGAAAATGTTTATGAACTCCCTTTTATCTATCTACTATTGCGCATGCCGTTCAACTTAAGGGACACGTAACATAATTTACGCGCATTTACGCTACATTACGCGGGCTTTACTTCATCTCATATGTCAGCTGCTTTTGTCAATTTCGGATAGAAAATAACTCGTCAAAAATGAAATTAATCAACAATTACTGCGGATAGCTGCAAGGATACTTCTGATGTTTTTTCCCTCGCATTTGTATGTCTTTGGGGTTGCAGAATAAAGTTGCTCCATATTTTGGCCTATGTTTTCACATATGAACGGTATTTTTATATTACGTAGACGTACAGGGTACGAGGTGCATCATTAGATTTTTTATAGCAATTTCTCGGTTACGAATGTGGCCCGCCCGGGTAGCTCAGTGGTTAGCATATCTGACTCGTTACATTGTGGTTGCCAGTTTGATACCCAGTTAAGGCAAACTTTCCACCGATTTTTCGCCTCTTACCTCTTATGCATGTGAGAAAAGTAGTCAGTGGCTTAGAAAGAAAGTTATGTCATTACTGGTGTAAGAAAGCCAGGAAACACAATCGTATGTGCACATACCGCCGTGATATGGCCCAAGCTCTTAAAATGGCGTTTTAAACTCCAATACAAACAAACAGTTAATGAATGTGCCAATTTAAAAAACATTCAATGGAAATAGCCTTTTACACTGATACCTATGAAAATTTATGGGAAAACTCGGTTATTTACCAAGATGGCTGCCAGTACCATATTCATCAAATACATATAAACCGAGTCTTATCCAGAACCAGAAGGCAAATACCATTGAAATTTGGCATGTGTAATCAATATGAGGAATACTAGAAAGTTTGTTCAAACTATTGATGTAGACCTGACAAGGACCAATTTTAGGTTGATCAAGTTTTGGGCCCGGCCCCGTTGATAACAAACATGGTGTGAAACTAAAGGGTCGTCCAGGTCGACCAATTTCTTAGGAGATGCTAGTCATTGCAACAGAATACGTTCCTCTCTCACCAGTGAACATTGTTTCTATGATGTTGAAAAGCAGCCAGTGGCTCTGAAAGAATGTTTTTCGCAGTACTTATAACAGAAAGTCAGGGAAAGCACAGACTTTCGAGGTATAACTGAAATAATGATGAAAACAATGTTAAAATACCAAATAAACAATTAATTTTTTGGGATACTATTTAACACATTTCTATAGCTGAAACTTCCAACATCTACACTATACAAATGTTATACATACGTTATCTAGGACTCCTTTATGGAAGTTCTTTAAATTGTGTCCGTCGAGTCAAACTTGCCCTGCCCGATTTATCACATGTTTTATATAAAGTATGGTATGGGGAATTAAAAATATCTACCTTTCTAAAACTACTAGGCATGGAATATGGTTAGTTTATCTGAAACACCCTCTTATGGTATTTGATAATGCCCCCCCCCCCCCCCCCCCAAATTTCGGGAATGTTATACTTTACAAGGAGTAATGAAAGAAAATGAGACGGTAACTGCTGTTTGAACAATGAAATAATTTCAAAGAAACTTTTCTGAAATAGACGTTTGAAAATGCTTTTGATACTGATAAATCCTGTCAAAATTCAATACCATCTTACTAGGGTTCTCTTTGGTGAGATTTCTCTGCTTTTTCAATAATTATGGTTATGACGGCCATTTTTTTGTCACAACACCCTGATATTTTTTCTTTCATTTTCACTGATACTATCTGAAGACATTTGCTGCTGTTGTAAGTTGGAAGTATCCTCAACCGGTATTTGTAAGATCCTATAACTTTGCATTTCGTCCCATTTTTTGTTCACCAATGGTAATTGTGTACGACAGGACAGGTGGCAGACAGTCTTGCTTCAGCAGAAATGGTCGGTAGCATACAGGACTTGAGAACAGGAGGTCGCAGGTTCGATCCCAGGCTTGGCCAATTTCTTTCCGAGGATTGATGATAGTCATCGCGACAGGATTCATTCCTCTCTCACCGCTGACCATTGTTTCGACGATGGTTATGTGGGAAAGCAGCCAGTGGGTTGGAAAGAATATTGTTCGGAGTACTGTAAACAGAAACTCCAGGAAAGCATGGATAGGTGCACTGGCCGCCGTGATATAACTGAAATAATGTTGAAAACGGCGTTAAACACCATACAATCAATCAATCAGCAGAAATGACGCTAGCCGTTTACGTTAAATTTTAGTCAGACAAAAAATAAATTTTTATGGCTACACCCTTACAAGTTATTAACGCAGTTGAAAGATAAATTGTCGCAGAGTACCGCGATAAAATGGCTGAAACTAATCAAAAGAGGTCGATTTCAATGAAATTTCTAAGATCGCGAAAAAAGCCATTAGTAAAAAATCCTGTATTGGTCCTGTTGCAGCAGTCTATCAGATCGACTAATTTATGTATCGGCTCTGATTTTTGACGTTTTGGCGCTGTGTCACACACACACACACACACACACACACACACACACACATATATATATGCATTTACATTTCACGGGGAAAAAAAGACATGTCCCGGGAATTCTTATCCTAATGGTGTTCTTGTTTTGTGTTACAGCTACACTCTTAGAACAAGGGTATTTACGTCAAAAATATCATCATCAACAACAACCAATTCCGAAACAAAACTTGCATTTTGGAGGAATGTGAATTACCACTCACAGCTTGGTGCTCTTGTTTTGTATTACAGCTACTTTCTTGAAAGAAGAGTATTTACGTCGACAAAATACATAACTAGCCTTTTGGGAGAAATGTGAGTTACCACTCATGCCATGGATAACTTGTAGATTTATGCATAGGATTAGAAATGCTCATTAAATCTATCATCAAAATGGGAAAAGATGGACTTTGTCTGCGGCATCAAAAGGGATCCTTCGACGCTCAGTAGTCAAGCAGGACTCGAAAACCAAAGACAAAGGTTGGAGCCGACTGGAAGCACTGAATTTTCGTTGGATTGTCCTTTGGCAAGACACTTCAGAACCTAACCAGGAAATTATTGTGCTCTTTTTGTGCATATAAGTTCATTCGTAAATGTGGATTTATTACATGAAACTGGAACAGGAGATGCTATATGAACGGACGGTACTGGTGAGTACAACTAACACTTTTTTCCTATGCAGGAATTTTCCAACCCGACTTTTGGTCCAGTGTTACCCAAATTAAAATCCCAAAGAATGATCAGTCAGAATCTCAAAAATACCAATATACCACTATGATTCCTTTCAGCGCCATCTGCGAAAAATCAGAGACATTTGCCAACGACATAGATCAAGTTCAGATTGCACAGAACATCCAGTTTGATCTTGGATCTACACCGCCAGCTTCTTTAGTCAAGGGTATAAGACAACTGCTCCATAATGCTTGGATATCTAATGCAAATTTAAAAGGTCCTTTAAACCCACAAGGCCATTCCAAAAGCAACATTGAACTCATTCCGTCGGACTGCACTGGTCTGAGGAAAACTGATTTTTTTTCATTATTAGCTGTTTTATTCATTTGTTTACTCCAACATCTTTTCTGTCAAAAAGTACCATCAGTAAAAACTCAAACTATTTTCTTAGTGTCCTCAAACACTTTATGTAGGGGAACAGGCACATGAAAGTTTCGCTTGTTTTATGCAACTGCTTCCAGTTTCTCCTAAAAAGTACACACACACTCTCTCTCTGGTTTATTCAGTGAACAGATTTCCACTTGACTGCACTAAGGAAAATTGCTCCCGGAGGCAAATTTTCAAATGGAACTACTTTTGACTTCTGTCGGAATGTTTTGAAACAAAGGGGGGGAACTACATCTACACACATATATATAAGGGGGTTAATTTTCTGGGTTGAATTCAACTGCTTCGCTAGCTCACTGGGCTAGACGAAAGGTCCCAATATCTTTTTACTTTTGGTCATTGGTGGACAAGGGTCAAATCTGAGCAACTACTCTCTTTTTACCCCATTTTCCCTCATCTTTTTTATGTTTCATTCATTCATTATCCCTAATTCTGAGACATTTAAAAGTACAAATTTCAAAATTTTCAGGCTCTCTATGTATCTACTTTCATTTATTTCCTTAAGTTTCTTTTTTTTTTTTAATCCCGATAAGGCTTCTGTGTTGCCAGGCTTGAGCTACGAAGATGTCCCGAATCGACATGATATTGCTTCCAACCGTGATGACATGTTTCAACTACTCCAAATTGGAAAGAATGATAGTATGATCAGGCTCCAAAATCAATTGTGATGACAACCCAAAGATATAGGGAAATTTGGCACATTCGATGAAACATAAATCTGGGTTTGCGTTAACTTTTGCGCATCAGTCTATTCATGCACACTTTAATAGTGAGACCAATTTTGTCATACTAATTTACAGACAATTTCATTAGAAGAGCATGTATTTTAGTATGTTTTTATTCCCACAAAGAAATCAAGAAAAGAAAAAAAACAGCATTATTTGTGCCTTTTACAGCATTATTTGTGCCTTTTGCCAAGTTAATGTTTTCGCATTGGCGTGAGTGCCATATATCAATATGTCATCATTGAAACCGATTTCAATTGGGTCCAATTGTTGCGTGCATTCTGACGGTTTGGCCATGTCATCACGGGCACAGGAGATGTACAAAAATTTGTGACATTTTGCCAGCTTGAGCCTTGCAGCTGTAGATCTATGCCTGGCAAAGTACATTGTGGTGGACCCCTTTTGTCTTTCCACATTACCGTGCCACATTCTTTGATAAGTCCTGTAAACCTATTAGACTATTCAAAAAGCAACACTGAACAATTTCCCCCTGACTGCACTGAGAAAAATCTTTATCCTTTTTTTTCCATTCATTATCCCTAATTCTGAGACATTTAAAAGTACAAATTTCAAATTCAAATTATTAAGAATGTGTGAAAATGTTCAGGCTCTCTATGTATCTACTTTGATTTATTTCCATAAGTTTCTTTTTTCTTTCATCCCAACGCATAAGGCTTCCGTGTTGCCAGGCTTGAGCTATGAAGACGTCCTGAATCGACATGACATTGCTTGCAACCGTGATGACATGTTTCAACTATTCCAAATTTGAAAGAATGGTAGTATATCCAGGCTGTAAAATCAATTGTGATGACAACCCAAAGATATAGGGAAATTTGGCACATTCAATAAAACATAAATCTGGGTTTGCATTAACTTTTGCGCATCAGTCTATTCATGCACACTTTAATAGTGAGACCAATTTTGTCATACTAATTTGCAGACAATTTCATTAGAAGAGCATGTATTTTAGTATGTTTTTATTCCCATAAAGAAATCAAGAAAAGAAAAAAAACAGCATTATTTGTGCCTTTTGCCAAGTTCATGTTTTCGCATTGGCGTGAGTGCCATATATCAATATGTCATCATTGAAACCGATTTCAGATTCTTCTCTGGGTCTAATTGTTGCGTGCATTCTGACGGTATGGCCATGTCATCACGGGCACAGGAGATGTACAAAAATTTGTGACATTTTGCCAGCTTGAGCCTTGTAGCTGTAGATCTATGCCTGACAAAGTACATTGTGGTGGACCCTTTTTGTCTTTCCACATTACCCTGCCACATTGTTTGATAAGTCCTGTAAACCTATTAGACTATTCAAAAAGCAACACTGAACAATTTCCCCCAGACTGCAGTGAGAAAAATTGCTCCCTGTTTTATTTTCATTTCTCATTCATTTTTTAGTAATGATTTATTTACTTTCTCCCACATCTTTCTTGTCAAACGGTACCATCAGCAAAATCTAAAAGTATTTTTTTGCTATTCCCAAATATTTTATGTAGAGAAAAGGGCCCTTAAAAGTTAGTTTTGCTTGTTTTATGCTACTGCCATCAGGTCCTCCTGGAAAGCTTTCTCTCTCTCTCTCTCTCTATCTATCTATCTATCTATCTATCTATCTATCTTTGTCTCTCTTGCTGGTTTTTTCAGTTAGGCTATGATTCTTCATGACTTTTTCATAGATAATTAGTGGTCTCAACATATCCAAAGCTTCAATGTGAGATGGGGAAGCTGATCTGAAAAATATGTAGGCAATTTATATCGAAACGGGTCATTCAGGTGGGTGGGGGTCGGTTCGGAAACCGACCTTCTGTCACCCGTTTTATCCAAAGAATCGCCCAATGTCTATGTATTTTGGCATACATCCATATTGGATGTCTGCAGATCTGCAAAGGAATACATATAAGCCTTCAAAGTTCACTTGGAAAATCAGAGTAAAACGAATTTCTGAATCGTAGTAGACCATGGTGCGTAATAAGGTCACAAAAACAAAATAGTCCCTAAACAAATTACACAGCCACACCCAGTTTTTCAAGATATGATCAAACAAACATCAAAAATGCCTTTTAAACCTGTCCGTTCATATTTTCTGATAAAACAGGGTAACAAATGTGCTTGATATCAAATTTTCAAATGGAACTACTTTTGACTTCTGTCGGAATGTTTTGAAACAAAGGGAGGGAACTACATCTACACATATATATAAGGGGGTTAATTTTCTGGATTGAATGCAACTGCTTCGCTAGCTCAGTGGGCTAGACAAAAGGTCCCAATATCTTTTTTAGTTTTGGTCGTTGGTGGACAAGGGTCAAATCTGAGCAACTACTACTTTTTTTACCCCATTTTCCCTCATCTTTTATCCTTTTTTTTTCCATTCATTATCCCTAATTCTGAGACATTTAAAAGTACAAATTTCAAATTCAAATTATTAAGAATGTGTGAAAATTTTCAGGCTCTCTATGTATCTACTTTCATTTATTTCCATAAGTCTCTTTTTTTTTTCATCCCAACGCATAAGGCATCCGTGTTGCCAGGCTTGAGCTATGAAGACGTCCCGAATCGACATGACATTGCTTGCAACCGTGATGACATGTTTCAACTACTCCAAATTGGAAAGAATGGTAGTATGACCAGGCTCCAAAATCAATTGTGATGACAACCCAAAGATATAGGGAAATTTGGCACATTCGATAAAACATAAATCTGGGTTTGCGTTAACTTTTGCGCATCAGTCTATTCATGCACACTTTAATAGTGAGACCAATTTTGTCATAGTAATTTGCAGACAATTTCATTAGAAGAGCATGTATTTTAGTATGTTTTTATTCCCACAAAGAAATCAAGAAAAGAAAAAAAAAAAACAGCATTATTTGTGCCTTTTGCCAAGTTCATGTTTTCGCATTGGCGTGAGTGCCATATATCAATATGTCATCATTGAAACTGATTTCAGATTCTTCTCTGGGTCTAATTGTTGCGTGCATTCTGACGGTTTGGCCATGTCATCACGGGCACAGGAGATGTACAAAAATTTGTGACATTTTGCCAGCTTGAGCCTTGCAGCTGTAGATCTATGCCTGACAAAGTACATTGTGGTGGACCCTTTATGTCTTTCCACATTACCCTGCCACATTGTTTGATAAGTCCTGTAAACCTATTAGACTATTCAAAAAGCAACACTGAACAATTTCCCCCTGACTGCAGTGAGAAAAATTGCTCCCTGTTTTATTTTCATTTCTCATTCATTTTTTAGTAATGATTTATTTACTTTCTCCCACATCTTTCTTGTCAAATGGTACCATCAGCAAAATCTCAAAGTATTTTTTTGCTATTCCCAAATATTTTATGTAGAGAGAAGGGCCCTTAAAAGTTAGTTTTGCTTGTTTTATGCAACTGCCATCAGGTCCTCCTGGAAAGCTTTCTCTCTCTCTCTCTATCTATCTATCTATCTATCTATCTATCTCTCTCTTGCTGGTTTTTTCAGTTAGGCTATGATTCTTCATGACTTTTTCATAGATAATTAGTGGTCTCAACATATCCAAAGCTTCAATGTGAGATAGGGAAGCTGATCTGAAAAATATGTAGGCAATTTATATCGAAACGGGTCATTCAGGTGGGTGGGGGTCGGTTCGGAAACCGACCTTCTGTCACCCGTTTTATCCAAAGAATCGCCCAATGTCTATGTATTTTGGCATACATCCATTTTGAATGCCTGCAGATCTGCAAAGGAATACATATAAGCCTTCAAAGTTCACTTGGAAAATCAGAGTAAAACGAATTTCTGAATCGTAGTAGACCATGGTGCGTAATAAGGTCACAAAAACAAAATAGTCCCTAAACAAATTACACAGCCACACCCAGTTTTTCAAGATATGATCAAACAAACATCAAAAATGCCTTTTAAACCTGTCCGTTCATATTTTCTGATAAAACAGGGTAACAAATGTGCTTGATATCAAATTTTCAAATGGAACTACTTTTGACTTCTGTCGGAATGTTTTGAAACAAAGGGAGGGAACTACATCTACACATATATATAAGGGGGTTAATTTTCTGGGTTGAATGCAACTGCTTCGCTAGCTCAGTGGGCTAGACAAAAGGTCCCAATATCTTTTTTAGTTTTGGTCCTTGGTGGACGAGGGTCAAATCTAAGCAACTACTACTTTTTTTACACCATTTTCCCTCATCTTTTATCCTTTTTTTTCCATTCATTATCCCTAATTCTGAGACATTTAAAAGTACAGATTTCAAATTCAAATTATTAGGAATGTGTGAAAATTTTCAGGCTCTCTATGTATCTACTTTCATTTATTTCCATAAGTCTCTTTTTTTTTCATCCCAACGCATAAGGCATCCGTGTTGCCAGGCTTGAGCTATGAAGACGTCCCGAATCGACATGACATTTCTTGCAACCGTGATGACATGTTTCAACTACTCCAAATTGGAAAGAATGGTAGTATGACCAGGCTCCAAAATCAATTGTGATGACAACCCAAAGATATAGGGTAATTTGGCACATTCGATAAAACATAAATCTGGGTTTGCGTTAACTTTTGCGCATCAGTCTATTCATGCACACTTTAATAGTGAGACCAATTTTGTCATAGTAATTTGCAGACAATTTCATTAGAAGAGCATGTATTTTAGTATGTTTTTATTCCCACAAAGAAATCAAGAAAAGAAAAAAAAAAAAAAAAAACAGCATTATTTGTGCCTTTTGCCAAGTTCATGTTTTCGCATTGGTGTGAGTGCCATATATCAATATGTCATCATTGAAACCGATTTCAGATTCTTCTCTGGGTCTAATTGTTGCGTGCATTCTGACGGTTTGGCCATGTCATCACGGGCACAGGAGATGTACAAAAATTTGTGACATTTTGCCAGCTTAAGCCTTGCAGCTGTAGATCTATGCCTGACATAATACATTGTGGTGGACCCTTTTTGTCTTTCCACATTACTCTGCCACATTGTTTGATAAGTCCTGTAAACCTATTAGACTATTCAAAAAGCAACACTGAACAATTTCCCCCAGACTGCAGTGAGAAAAATTGCTCCCTGTTTTATTTTCATTTCTCATTCATTTTTTAGTAATGATTTATTTACTTTCTCCCACATCTTTCTTGTCAAATGGTACCATCAGCAAAATCTCAAAGTATTTTTTTGCTATTCCCAAATATTTTATGTAGAGAAAAGGGCCCTTAAAAGTTAGTTTTGCTTGTTTTATGCAACTGCCATCAGGTCCTCCTGGAAAGCTTTCTCTCTCTCTCTCTCTCTCTCTCTCTCTCTATCTATCTATCTATCTTTCTCTCTCTTGCTGGTTTTTTCAGTTAGGCTATGATTCTTCATGACTTTTTCATAGATAATTAGTGGTCTCAACATATCCAAAGCTTCAATGTGAGATAGGGAAGCTGATCTGAAAAATATGTAGGCAATTTATATCGAAACGGGTCATTCAGGTGGGTGGGGGTCGGTTCGGAAACCGACCTTCTGTCACCCGTTTTATCCAAAGAATCGCCCAATGTCTATGTATTTTGGCATACATCCATTTTGGATGCCTGCAGATCTGCAAAGGAATACATATAAGCCTTCAAAGTTCACTTGGAAAATCAGAGTAAAACGAATTTCTGAATCGTAGTAGACCATGGTGCGTAATAAGGTCACAAAAACAAAATAGTCCCTAAACAAATTACACAGCCACACCCAGTTTTTCAAGATATGATCAAACAAACATCAAAAATGCCTTTTAAACCTGTCCGTTCATATTTTCTGATAAAACAGGGTAACAAATGTGCTTGATATCAAATTTTCAAATGGAACTACTTTTGACTTCTGTCGGAATGTTTTGAAACAAAGGGAGGGAACTACATCTACACATATATATAAGGGGGTTAATTTTCTGGGTTGAATTCAACTGCTTCGCTAGCTCAGTGGGCTAGACAAAAGGTCCCAATATCTTTTTTTAGTTTTGGTCCTTGGTGGACAAGGGTCAAATCTGAGCAACTACTACTTTTTTTACCCCGTTTTCCCTCATCTTTTATCCTTTTTTTCCCATTCATTATCCCCAATTCTGAGACATTTAAAAGTACAAATTTCAAATTCAAATTATTAAGAATGTGTGAAAATTTTCAGGCTCTCTATGTATCTACTTTCATTTATTTCCATAAGTCTCTTTTTTTTTTCATCCCAACGCATAAGGCTTCCGTGTTGCCAGGCTTGAGCTATGAAGACGTCCCGAATCGACATGACATTGCTTGCAACCGTGATGACATGTTTCAACTACTCCAAATTGGAAAGAATGGTAGTATGACCAGGCTCCAAAATCAATTGTGATGACAACCCAAAGATATAGGGAAATTTGGCACATTCGATAAAACATAAATCTGGGTTTGCGTTAACTTTTGCGCATCAGTCTATTCATGCACACTTTAATAGTGAGACCAATTTTGTCATAGTAATTTGCAGACAATTTCATTAGAAGAGCATGTATTTTAGTATGTTTTTATTCCCACAAAGAAATCAAGAAAAGAAAAAAAAAAAAAACAGCATTATTTGTGCCTTTTGCCAAGTTCATGTTTTCGCATTGGCGTGAGTGCCATATATCAATATGTCATCATTGAAATCGATTTCAGATTCTTCTCTGGGTCTAATTGTTGCGTGCATTCTGACGGTTTGGCCATGTCATCACGGGCACAGGAGATGTACAAAAATTTGTGACATTTTGCCAGCTTAAGCCTTGCAGCTGTAGATCTATGCCTGACAAAGTACATTGTGGTGGACCCTTTTTGTCTTTCCACATTACCCTGCCACATTGTTTGATAAGTCCTGTAAACCTATTAGACTATTCAAAAAGCAACACTGAACAATTTCCCCCTGACTGCAGTGAGAAAAATTGCTCCCTGTTTTATTTTCATTTCTCATTCATTTTTTAGTAATGATTTATTTACTTTCTCCCACATCTTTCTTGTCAAATGGTACCATCAGTAAAATCTCAAAGTATTTTTTTGCTATTCCCAAATATTTTATGTAGAGAAAAGGGCCCTTAAAAGTTAGTTTTGCTTGTTTTATGCAACTGCCATCAGGTCCTCCTGGAAAGCTTTCTGTAACAGACACGGCTTTCAATGTTTTCAAAATCGGCGTCAGATCTATCGTTTTGTCAATAATTCATTTATTATGGCTCGATCATTTTCTGGTGACCCGTACCTTGCATAATTGTAACTACTGTAGCACGTCGTAAACTCGGCACTATGGACATGTTACTCCTCATGCTAATTCTCCGAAATTCCCAATTTATGAAAACATTTCCATGTCTATACTTAAATAGGGATTCTTGATTACTCTACACGTCTCTCAAAAAAAAAAAAAAAAAAAAAAAAAACTATTCTTCACCAGAATCTTAGTTGTTTGTACCCTGAATGCAACTGCCAAGGTATTGACAAGTCACTCTATAGTATGTGTGCTTCACACAAAGCACGTGCACTTAAGTCGAGACTGGCTATATAAGGCGGGTTCTGCCCTGTATGCTCTCTCGGTTGTAACGAGCCATACAGGTAGTGCCTACCTTCGGGTCAAACTGACCGAGCTTTCCTTTCCTATTCTGTCTTTCTTCCCTTCCCGTCCTATTCTTCTCGTGGTTAAATCACTAAATCACTTAGAATAAAATTTAAAAACTTCATGTATTTAGTCTCTGGTGTTTATTAAAAAAAAAAAAGAATCAGTCAACGATTGTGATCGTTCAGTCGCCCGTACGTATGCGTCCGGTTACATTTTTGGTCCCGCGAGCCGGATAAACACATTAGGGGACTTGATACTTTATTTTGTATCATCTATTATTCATTATGGCCGAAGGGTTCAGTAGGGATGTCAAGCCTAGTCTAGGGGAACTAAGATCTCAAAATGATAGGTTGCCGTACCATGAAGAAAATTTAATTGACTTTGAACACAAAATATGCACATCTCATGATGAAAATCCAAATCAGCTACAGTTTGGTTTTCAAAGCACTGACAACTATTCTCAAATAGCTGGTAGTAATAGGAGTAATGATAACTATTTGCAAGTACAGGCTGTAGACAAAAGTGCATACTATGACACCGGGGTACAGGATGGTTCCAGTATCCTTCCCCATTCTCAAGTACAGAGGGTAAGCGAGAGTATGTGTTATGATGATGTGGCACAGGGTGATCCAACAAGCTATGGCAACTGCTTAAATAGACAACCATTCACTAGAAATGAAGGCAGACATAGTGCATTGCCTAGTCGTTCCAAAAGTATTAATGATAATCTTCATATGCATAATGACCAGTCTCACACTTTACCACCATCTCAAGGCAATCAATTGCTGAAATCAAAACCTACTATTTCATATCATGAATTACCAACACGTAGGAGTTCTAAGGATCCAAATACTTTTGATGGGAAGTCATCTGATTGGAAAGATTATATTATACACTTTGAGTTTGTAGCTTCTTGGAATGGTTGGAATGATTACGAGAAATTACAACAACTTGTAATGAGCTTAAGGGGTCAGGCACAGAAAATATTAAGTGAATTGAGCGTAGAACAATTCAGGAGTTATGAACAAGTGAGAGATTTTATAGGAAGGAGATTTAATCCCGTAGAACGTGAAACTGCATACAGGTGTCAATTCCGCAATCGTAAACAGCAAAGGCAAGAGTCTGCCTCTGACTTTGGATACTCATTGCAAAGACTTTGTCTGCAAGCATTTCCAAGTATAAACCCAGAAGCAAGAGAAATCTATTTAATAGACCAGTTCATCTACGGACTTGCCCGTCCTGAACTCCGTAGTCATGTTCAGTATCGCCATCCGACATCAATCGATGCAGCGATTGCTTTGGCAATAGAGTATGAAGCATTTGAAGGTTCACATGGCATATTACGGAAACCTCATTTTGAACCAGAGGGACAAATTAATTCACTCAAAACTTCTGAAAGCACTCAGTCTCAAGAGCGTTCAAGCAGGGCTGACTCTATTACCTTACATGATATTGCAAAACTGCTTCAAGATCTTATGGTGACAATTAAAAGTAGAAATAGTAACTCCTCGCGTTCAAGGTCAAATAGTGCAGATAGGCGTAGTAAGTTACAGAATGCAGAATGCTATCATTGTCATAAAAAGGGGCATATAGCTTCTAACTGTCCAGCAAAGCAGGAAAACTAAGAAAGGCTGATCTTAAGCCCGAAGCTTCGGCCTGTAAACACTCTTTGAGTAATGGGCAAAGACATGAAAGTGGTCAGAAGAGAGCATGCCATTTTACAAAAGTGGTCATAAATGGTTTAAACTGCCATGCATTAGTAGATTCTGGTTCTATAAGGACTATTATTTCAAAGAAGACTTTTAAACGCCTTCAACTGAGCAATGAGGATATTCAAAAAAGTAACGTAAAACTAACTGCTGCAAATGGGGGTGAAGTTTTTATTGATGGGGAAATCACTTTAGATTTCGAAATAGACAATGAAATGTTTCGATTTGATTTCTTAGTTGCAGAGCTCGATGACTTAGATTGTGTAATTGGGAATGACTTCTTAGAAGATTTTGATGTTTCGATAAAATTCGGTAAGGGTTTTATGAGTATAGGGAAACACAAGATTAAACTTGAGCAATATAAGATGGATAGAGTATGTAGAATAAGAGTAACAGAAACAATTACTATCCCGCCAAATAAGGAAATGTTTGTCAAAGGGTCAATAGATAGTCATTTAGATAAGGGTACATGTCTTGTAGAACCATTTCAGAACTTGTCCAAAAAGGGATTGATGATGTCGAGATCTATAGTTAATGCTGAGCAAACTATAGTCCCACTGTCTTTCATAAATTTCACTGATGAGGGAGTAAAAATTGGGAGGGGTACTTCTGTTGCTAGCCTTCAAGGTGCTGGTGTAGTATCACCTCTTCAGTCTGATAGTGAAGACGAATGCACACAAACCGTCCCAGATCATTTAAAGCCATTGCTTGATGAAGCCTCAGAGAATTTAAGTGATCTTCAGATGGAGAAAGTCAAAATTCTATTATTAGAATTTAGTGATGTTTTTGCTGATGGGTCTGGAAAGTTAGGCCAAACTAGTTTAACTGAACACACTATTGACGTAGGGGATGCTCATCCAATAAAAATTCCTCCTCGAAGAGTTCCAATTGTACAGAAAAATATTATAAAAGATGAAATTGCTAAGATGCTGGAACAAGATATAATTGAGCCAAGCAACAGTCCATGGGCTTCTCCAGTTGTTTTGGTTACCAAGTCCGATAAGTCGATACGCTTTTGCGTAGATTATAGAAAATTAAATTCCGTTACTAGGAAGGATGCATATCCTCTCCCTAAAATCAGTGAATCCCTTGATACGTTGTCATCATCAAAGTACTTTTGTACTTTGGATTTAGCTTCTGGATATTGGCAAATACAAATGGCAGCTAATCACAAACAATATACAGCTTTCAGCACTCATCTTGGATTGCACCAGTTCAAGGTCATGCCATTCGGTTTAACGAATGCTCCAGCAACCTTCGAACGGTTAATTGAAAAAGTTCTTTTTGGTTTACAATGGGAAAAATGCCTATGTTACCTTGACGATATTATTGTCTTCGGTAGAACATTTGAGGAAACATTTCAAAACCTTAAACTAGTTCTTTGTAGGTTTAGAGAAGCAAATATAACCTTAAAATCGAAGAAATGTCATCTTTTTAAGAAATCAATTCAGTACTTAGGCCATACTGTCTCTGAGGACGGTATTTGTTGTTCACCAGATAAAGTAAATGCTGTTTTGAATTGGCCTGTTCCTACAACTAAAACAGAGTTAAGAAGCTTTCTTGGACTTATCAATTACTATAGGAGATACATTAAGGATCTTGCTACTATTGCACATCCTTTGACACGCCTCACTCAGAAAAAGAGAAGTTTTTCCTGGGATGATGACTGTCAGAAAAGTTTCGAAACATTGAAACAATTACTTGTGTCAGCACCGATTCTTAGCTATCCCGAAATGGATGGTGATTTCATTTTAGACACAGATGGAAGTCAATTTGGAATTGGGGCTGTACTGTCTCAAATTCAAAATGGCGAAGAACGAGTCATAGCATATGCAAGCAAGAGTCTTAACAAAGCACAGCAAAGATATTGTACAACTTTCGTTGAGTTACTTGCTGTAGTGACATTCATAAGACATTTTAGGCAGTATCTCTGGGGAAGGCATTTTCTTGTGAGAACAGATCATTCTTCGTTAACATGGCTCAGGAATTTCAAAGATCCAGAGGGAATGATAGCCCGATGGCTGACTATACTTGAAACATATGATTTCAATATTCAGCACCGAAAGGGTTCTTTGCACGGCAATGCAGACGCTTTATTTAGGCTACCTAGGAGGAAATGTAAAAGGCCTGACTGTCCTGACTGTACTTCTTCAGATACTTTAGTCAATAGCTCTATGTCAAGTGCGAAAGAAACAATTTCAATTTTTCCATTGTTAGACAATCAAAATGACTCAAATTCAAATTGGTTGACAAACTTAACGGCTGAAGAAATTGTACAAATGCAACAGTCGGACAATGTGATAATGACCATTTTTAATCTAAAAGAAAGGTTTGCAAATAAGCCTCCTAAACATGTAGTCAAGAATTGTTCCTTTAGAGTCCGCATCTTGTGGAGCATGTGGGAGTCTCTTGTTGTTCAAAATGGTCTCCTGTACAGGAGATACATTGGAACAGGGAGAGATGAAACTGAGAAATTGCAATTTGTAGTCCCTCATGCCTTACAAAAGGAAATATTCCAACAACTGCATGTAAATAAAACAGCTTGTCATCTTGGCAGAGATCGGACTTTGAAATCCATTCACAGAAGATTTTATTGGCCTGGAATGGGTAGAGATATAAAGGTCTGGTGTAACGCCTGTGACCTATGTTCTCGAAGAAAACCTGGACCAGGGTTAGGAAAGTCTCCTCTTAAACAGGATTTATCGAGCTATGTTTTGGATAGGATAGCACTGGATATACTTGGTCCTTTTCCAATTACATCAAACGGGAACGAGTACTTATTAATTGTTGGAGATTATTTTACAAAATTTTCAGAAGCCTATGCAATTCCAAATCATACCGCATTAACCGTTGCAGATAAATTGGTTAATGAGTTCATTGCAAGGTACGGAGTACCTTCAGTCATTCATTCAGATCAAGGTCGAGAGTTCGAATCCCAATCGTTCAGTGAAATGTGGTAATTGCTTAATATTCAAAAATCAAGGACCACGCCTTACAATCCTAAGTCAGATGGTATGATTGAACGCTTAAACAGAACAGTTCTCCAGATGCTATCTATGTTCGTAAATGAAAATAGGGACGATTGGGATGATCACATTCCAATCGTTATGATGGCTTACCGTGCCACCTGTCATGACAGCACAGGTTTTAGTCCAAATGAACTAATGTTTGGAAGAGAAATCCCTTTCCCAATTGATGTTATGTTTAACAGTTGTCAAGGACAGGTGGAACCTGTTTGCCAATCACAGTATGTAGAATGGTTAAAAACATCTTTAGAATTTTCTTTTGATGCCGCATTTGAAAATCTCAAGGCATCTGCTTTGAAACAGAAAAGGGCCTATGATGTTGGTCTCAAACCTAGAAAATTTAACGCAGACGACATTGTCTGGCGTTGGTATCCTCCTTTAGGGAATCAGAAATTAGCAATGGGTTGGGTTGGACCGTACAAAATCATAGAAAGGTTAACGGATGTCACTTACAAAATTGAACATGTTGATAATAAAAAACAATTGGCTGTGCATGTTGACCATTTAAAACCGTACAAAGGAGACAGAAAATTTGACCAGGAAGTATTTCCACCTCAAAATGATGGTTCTTTTGTAGGACAAGCAGATATGGATCAAACAGATGTCTCATTTGATCACGATAACGGTGATCATCTTTCTGATGGGCCCCAAGGTTGTGAAAACCTCGGATACTTCACGCGCGCAGGAAGACGGGTGAAACCAAAGAAGATATTTTCTCCTTCATAGGATTAGTTAGACAGTGATTTTTTTTTCGACTATACCTTATAATTTCTATTCAAGTGCTAGCTATTTGTCGTTTTACTTATTTTCTTTGTGTAAATATACTTACTGCCGATAACGGTATTAGAATAGGACGGGAATTTCTCTCATTTCTCTCTCTCTCTCTCTCTCTCTCTCTCTCTGTCTCCTGAAGTTTCATTTCATCATTATCCAAATATCAATAAGTCAATAACGTTAGATTTAGTATAGGGTTGATTTAATGGGGTTATTTTGCGGAGTAACTTGGGCAAGGTCATTACCTTAATTAAGACATAACACAAGAGTTAAAAGGAATTGATCCTCCTTCCTCTTATGTATGTTGTGATCTTTCTTTTATGCTTAGGAATGGATTTTCTGACGATAGGGTTCATCTCAGGGATCGTAGTGACCGGTCTGAGAGGTCCAATACTTTACAAATCTCCTCGTTTCTTCTTGACTCTTTACCTTTTTTTTTTTTTTTTTTTTAAGTTAAATATGTCATTACCAGAAGTTCTCGAAGGTGTGGATGAGGAGCTTCAACAGTTCAAACAACAAGAAAGGCCATTTTGGCCTGGTGGCGAGGTAAATTGTCCCGTAAAAGAGTGCCATGCCAGATACATTTCTTTCCAAGCTTTCTACAGACATTGGCAAAACAAACACGTGCAAATTGTACACATGTACCACTGCCCATGCTGTGGGGAGAAGTCGCTAAGAGAGTACAACATCCGCCGGCACCTACGGATTACACACAGTATCATCACCACCCAGGATTTAGCCGTCTCCACCACCGTGAATAAAAATTTCCTAGATCCAAAGGACACACTTCCATATCAGATGAGTAGAAAAAAAGTGGCTGCAGCGAAGAGACGAGCCATGGTTCCAGTAGGCGACATTCTTGTGAAGGGAGGCCAGGTTTGTCGAGACCAGGAGTACCAGGAGGACGGGACAGTCATTTTCAAACGTTCTAAAAGACAGTAGACGTCATTTTTTTTTTGTGAATCAGTTTCATCTCAGTGAATTTTTTTCAGTGATTTACCAGTTCGTTCTGGCGCCTTAGTTATCTGCATTGCCCGTTTTAATAAATCGCATAAACGTCAGTCCTCTGTGATGCAGTATAGTCTATCCGGTTTGTCATAGCAAGTGATGTTTTCTACCTGCTTGTCATAAGGTATACATTCATTTTTTTTTAAACAATTCCGTCCTTTCCTGCTTCTTTCGACCAATGTCCCTAAGTACATTGGATCTTAAGGAGGGGGGAATGTAACAGACACGGCTTTCAATGTTTTCAAAATCGGCGTCAGATCTATCATTTTGTCAATAATTCATTTATTATGGCTCGATCATTTTCTGGTGACCCGTACCTTGCATAATTGTAACTACTGTAGCACGTCGTAAACTCGGCACTATGTACATGTTACTCCTCATGCTAATTCTACGAAATTCCCAATTTATGAAAACATTTCCATGTCTATACTTAAATAGGGATTCTTGATTACTCTACACGTCTCTCAAAAAAAAAAAAAAAAAAAAAACTATTCTTCACCAGAATCTTAGTTGTTTGTACCCTGAATGCAACTGCCAAGGTATTGACAAGTCACTCTATAGTATGTGTGCTTCACACAAAGCACGTGCACTTAAGTCGAGACTGGCTATATAAGGCGGGTTCTGCCCTGAATGCTCTCTCGGTTGTAACGAGCCATACAGGTAGTGCCTACCTTCGCGTCAAACTGACCGAGCTTTCCTTTCCTATTCTGTCTTTCTTCTCTTCCCGTCCTATTCTTCACGTGGTTAAATCACTAAATCACTTAGAATAAAATTTAAAAACTTCATGTATTTAGTCTCTGGTGTTTATTAAAAAAAAAAAGAATCAGTCAACGATTGTGATCGTTCAGTCGCCCGTACGTATGCGTCCGGTTACATTTCTATCTCTCTCTCTATCTATCTATCTATCTTTCTCTCTCTTGCTGGTTTTTTCAGTTAGGCTATGATTCTTCATGACTTTTTCATAGATAATTAGTGGTCTCAACATATCCAAAGCTTCAATGTGAGATAGGGAAGCTGATCTGAAAAATATGTAGGCAATTTATATTGAAACGGGTCATTCAGGTGGGTGGGGGTCGGTTCGGAAACCGACCTTCTGTCACCCGTTTTATCCAAAGAATCGCCCAATGTCTATGTATTTTGGCATACATCCATTTTGGATGCCTGCAGATCTGCAAAGGAATACATATAAGCCTTCAAAGTTCACTTGGAAAATCAGAGTAAAACGAATTTCTGAATCGTAGTAGACCATGGTGCGTAATAAGGTCACAAAAACAAAATAGTCCCTAAACAAATTACACAGCCACACCCAGTTTTTCAAGATATGATCAAACAAACATCAAAAATGCCTTTTAAACCTGTCCGTTCATATTTTCTGATAAAACAGGGTAACAAATGTGCTTGATATCAAATTTTCAAATGGAACTACTTTTGACTTCTGTCGGAATGTTTTGAAACAAAGGGAGGGAACTACATCTACACATATATATAAGGGGGTTAATTTTCTGGGTTGAATTCAACTGGGTCCCAATATCTTTTTTCGTTTTGGTCCTTGGTGGACAAGGGTCAAATCTGAGCAACTACTACTTTTTTTACCCCATTTTGCCTCATCTTTTATCCTTTTTTTTCCATTCATTATCCCTAATTCTGAGACATTTAAAAGTACAAATTTCAAATTCAAATTATTAGGAATGTGTGAAAATTTTCAGGCTCTCTATGTATCTACTTTCATTTATTTCCATAAGTCTCTTTTTTTTTTCATCCCAATGCATAAGGCTTCCGTGTTGCCAGGCTTGAGCTATGAAGACGTCCCGAATCGACATGACATTGCTTGCAACCGTGATGACATGTTTCAACTACTCCAAATTGGAAAGAATGGTAGTATGACCAGGCTCCAAAATCAATTGTGATGACAACCCAAAGATATAGGGAAATTTGGCACATTCGATAAAACATAAATCTGGGTTTGTGTTAACTTTTGCGCATCAGTCTATTCATGCACACTTTAATAGTGAGACCAATTTTGTCATAGTAATTTGCAGACAATTTCATTAGAAGAGCATGTATTTTAGTATGTTTTTATTCCCACAAAGAAATCAAGAAAAGAAAAAAAAAAACAGCATTATTTGTGCCTTTTGCCAAGTTCATGTTTTCGCATTGGCGTGAGTGCCATATATCAATATGTCATCATTGAAACCGATTTCAGATTCTTCTCTGGGTCTAATTGTTGCGTGCATTCTGACGGTTTGGCCATGTCATCACGGGCACAGGAGATGTTCAAAAATTTGTGACATTTTGCCAGCTTGAGCCTTGCAGCTGTAGATCTATGCCTGACAAAGTACATTGTGGTGGACCCTTTATGTCTTTCCACATTACCCTGCCACATTGTTTGATAAGTCCTGTAAACCTATTAGACTATTCAAAAAGCAACACTGAACAATTTCCCCCTGACTGCAGTGAGAAAAATTGCTCCCTGTTTTATTTTCATTTCTCATTCATTTTTTAGTAATGATTTATTTACTTTCTCCCACATCTTTCTTGTCAAATGGTACCATCAGCAAAATCTCAAAGTATTTTTTTGCTATTCCCAAATATTTTATGTAGAGAAAAGGGCCCTTAAAAGTTAGTTTTGCTTGTTTTATGCAACTGCCATCAGGTCCTCCTGGAAAGCTTTCTCTCTCTCTCTCTCTCTATCTATCTATCTATCTATCTATCTATCTTTCTCTCTCTTGCTGGTTTTTTCAGTTAGGCTATGATTCTTCATGACTTTTTCATAGATAATTAGTGGTCTCAACATATCCAAAGCTTCAATGTGAGATAGGGAAGCAGATCTGAAAAATATGTAGGCAATTTATATTGAAACGGGTCATTCAGGTGGGTGGGGGTCGGTTCGGAAACCGACCTTCTGTCACCCGTTTTATCCAAAGAATCGCCCAATGTCTATGTATTTTGGCATACATCCATTTTGGATGCCTGCAGATCTGCAAAGGAATACATATAAGCCTTCAAAGTTCACTTGGAAAATCAGAGTAAAACGAATTTCTGAATCGTAGTAGACCATGGTGCGTAATAAGGTCACAAAAACAAAATAGTCCCTAAACAAATTACACAGCCACACCCAGTTTTTCAAGATATGATCAAACAAACATCAAAAATGCCTTTTAAACCTGTCCGTTCATATTTTCTGATAAAACAGGGTAACAAATGTGCTTGATATCAAATTTTCAAATGGAACTACTTTTGACTTCTGTCGGAATGTTTTGAAACAAAGGGAGGGAACTACATCTACACATATATATAAGGGGGTTAATTTTCTGGGTTGAATTCAACTGGGTCCCAATATCTTTTTTAGTTTTGGTCCTTGGTGGACAAGGGTCAAATCTGAGCAACTACTACTTTTTTTACCCCATTTCCCCTCATCTTTTATCCTTTTTTTTCCGTTCATTATCCCTAATTCTGAGACATTTAAAAGTACAAATTTCAAATTCAAATTATTAAGAATGTGTGAAAATTTTCAGGCTCTCTATGTATCTACTTTCATTTATTTCCATAAGTCTCTTTTTTTTTTCATCCCAACGCATAAGGCTTCCGTGTTGCCAGGCTTGAGCTATGAAGACGTCCCGAATCGACATGACATTGCTTGCAACCGTGATGACATGTTTCAACTACTCCAAATTGGAAAGAATGGTAGTATGACCAGGCTCCAAAATCAATTGTGATGACAACCCAAAGATATAGGGAAATTTGGCACATTCGATAAAACATAAATCTGGGTTTGCATTAACTTTTGCGCATCAGTCTATTCATGCACACTTTAATAGTGAGACCAATTTTGTCATAGTAATTTGCAGACAATTTCATTAGAAGAGCATGTATTTTAGTATGTTTTTATTCCCACAAAGAAATCAAGAAAAAAAAAAAAAAAAAAGCATTATTTGTGCCTTTTGCCAAGTTCATGTTTTCGCATTGGCGTGAGTGCCATATATCAATATGTCATCATTGAAACCGATTTCAGATTCTTCTCTGGGTCTAATTGTTGCGTGCATTCTGACGGTTTGGCCATGTCATCACGGGCACAGGAGATGTACAAAAATTTGTGACATTTTGCCAGCTTGAGCCTTGCAGCTGTAGATCTATGCCTGACAAAGTACATTGTGGTGGACCCTTTTTGTCTTTCCACATTACCCTGCCACATTGTTTGATAAGTCCTGTAAACCTATTAGACTATTCAAAAAGCAACACTGAACAATTTCCCCCTGACTGCAGTGAGAAAAATTGCTCCCTGTTTTATTTTCATTTCTCATTCATTTTTTAGTAATGATTTATTTACTTTCTCCCACATCTTTCTTGTCAAATGGTACCATCAGCAAAATCTCAAAGTATTTTTTTGCTATTCCCAAATATTTTATGTAGAGAAAAGGGCCCTTAAAAGCTAGTTTTGCTTGTTTTATGCAACTGCCATCAGGTCCTCCTGGAAAGCTTTCTCTCTCTCTCTCTCTCTCTCTATCTATCTATCTATCTATCTATCTTTCTCTCTCTTGCTGGTTTTTTTCAGTTAGGCTATGATTCTTCATGACTTTTTCATAGATAATTAGTGGTCTCAACATATCCAAAGCTTCAATGTGAGATAGGGAAGCTGATCTGAAAAATATGTAGGCAATTTATATCGAAACGGGTCATTCAGGTGGGTGGGGGTCGGTTCGGAATGAATGAATGAATGAATGTTGTTTTATGGCGCATCGACAGCTTTGGTCATTTAGCGCGCTTATCTGTGTTGAAGGAACGATTAAGGCGGATTTTTTCCTAAAAAGATTTGAGCTATGCTGACAGTAAAAGAGTTAAATTAAGAAGGATCATGTGTGATCTAAGTATGTATAAAAGATATAATTGAGCAACAGGGCTTCCCTATTAACTCAAAAAGGTTTTGAATAATGATGTTAAGACTGCGATAAAAAGATTTGAACAGTCTTAAATTGATAATAAAGGAGTCTTTAAATGAAGAAAGGTTACGTGTAACTGACAATGTGCATAAAATATGATATTGAGTGGCTGGGCATTGCCTGCCTACTCAAAAGTTTTAGATTAAAAAAAGGTAAGATTGTGAATCAGCTGACAAGGTATTTTATATAAAGATGTGTAAAGAATGTAAAAAGGTGGATAAGAAACTAAAAAGGAAATATCACAGTTTATTGTAAATGCCAATCTCCTTTATGAAAGCGATAATAGATTCAACGCTGACAGAATCAAAGAGGTTTTTTAAACTATCGACGTTGAAATATTTTGTACGAACTGGCTGAAAGTCAATGCAATCTAGTAGAATGTGTTTTACAGAAAAGGGTGCATTGCATGGAATACATTCAGGGGCATCATCTCTGGTCAAGAGCCAGGAATGTGTAATGCGTGAATGGCCAATTCGAAGTCGTGCAATTATCACTTCTTCTCGACGAACAGACCTGTAAACGGGGTACCATTCACCAAGGGAAGGTTTAACTGAATGCAGTTTATTGAAAACATCAGCATCCCACTGGGATTGCCAAGAAGATTGGATATGTGTTAAAACAGAGGATTTAAAATCAGTGTGTGGAACTTTAAAATCTGATATGGGAAGGTTAAGTGCAGATTTGGCAGACCTATCGGCATTTTCATTGCCTTTGATGCCTACATGACTTGGAAGCCAGCAGAACACCAATCTATTCATAGAAGAAATTTGTGAGATCCTTTCAAGTAAAGTACAGATCAAGGGATTCTCAAGTTGTTGATTTGAAAGGGCCTGTAATGTTGACAAAGAGTCCGAAAAGATAATGAAACGGTTGGAATTAGAATGTTCAGCTAGATTAAGGGCAAGATCAATAGCTTTAATTTCTGCAGGGAAGATAGAGGAATTGTTTGGAAGGCGGCACTTTAAGCTCCTTTCTCCATAAATAGCGGCAGCTGCTACAGAATTTCCCTCTTTAGATCCATCTGTATAGATTGGTTTGAAGGAAAAATAATGCTCCTTTATCTCGTTGTATCTAGCATGAAACACAGTTCTATCCGTGACTGACTTTTTGTCGGATGCAAGGTCAAATCTGAATTCTGCACTGTTTAGTGTCCATGGAGGGATTTCAGAGATTTTATAGTCGGCAATAGACTCAATGTCTATGCCAAGGTTATCTACAATGGGCTCCATGCGGATACCAAATGGAGGAATAACATTTGGTTTCCTTTCAAAAAGACGTTTATATTGAGGTTTAAAAACAACTTTATGAGTTGGATTAAAACGATTTGACTTCAGTTTTAAAAGATATTGAAGTGAGAGTTTTTCCCTCCTGTAAGAAAGAGAAGGTTCATTAGCCTCAACATAGAGACTATTGACGGGAGAAGTTCTGAAAGCTCCAAGTACAAGACGCAGGCCTTCGTGGTGTATAGGATCGAGAATTTTAAGACAAGATTTACGGGCTGATCCGTATACAATAGATCCATAGTCTAATTTGGAGCGGACTAAAGACCGATAAAGCCGCAAGAGGACTTTACGGTCTGCTCCCCATTCAGAATGGGCCACAACCTTTAAAAGATTAAGAGCCTTCTTGCATTTCTTTTTAAGTGCAGTGATGTGAGGAAGGAAGGAAAGCTTTCTGTCGAAGATGACTCCGAGAAATTTAAATTCAGAAACGACTTCAATTTTGGTTTTGTCCAAATACAGTTCAGGGTCTGGATGAACACCACGTAGATTACAAAGGTGCATGCATTTTGTCTTGGACTTTGAAAATTTGAAGCCATTTTCTTCAGACCACGTTTGGAGTTTGTTGAGACACTGTTGAAGTTGTCTCTCAATAATATTCATATTTCGAGATCTGAAGCATATAACAAAGTCATCAACATAGAGAGAACAGTCTACACCAGGACAGATAGCTTTAACTATACTGTTTATTTTTACACTAAAAAATGTAACAGAGAGAATACATCCTTGGGGCACACCCATCTCCTGTTCACGGGCTCCCGAGACAGTATTACCAACTCGGACACGGAAAAGACGTTCATCCAAGAAGGCTGAGATAAAAAGAGGAAGACGGCCTCGAAGACCAAAGTCATGTAAGTCTTTAAGAATTCTGTATTTCCAAGTCGTATCATAAGCGCTTTCAAGGTCGAAAAAGACAGATACTACATGTTGTCTATTAATAAAGGCTTCTCTGACAAAGGTTTCAAAGCGGACAAGATGATCGATGGTACCACGCTGGCGACGAAATCCACTCTGTACATCAACAATGAGGTTGTTTTTTTCTAGAAACCAGACAAGCCTGTCGTTGACCATATGTTCTAGAGTCTTGCAGAGACAACTAGTAAGAGCTATTGGACGATAGTTGGCGGGGTCACTAGCATCCTTGCCAGGTTTTGGGATAGGAATGACTAGTGCCTCTCGCCAGGACGAAGGAAAATCACAGGACTGCCAGATATCATTAAAAATATCAAGTAAAACAGAGAGAGAAGTAAAAGGTAAGTGTTTTAAAAACTGGTAATGAACTTTATCTTGGCCGGGAGAAGAATCGTGAGCTTTATTCAGAGCAGATTTTAATTCTTTAAAAGTGAAGAGTTTATTATAGTGCTCTGAGTTAGAAGAATTGAAATTAAGTTTTTTCTTTTCTTCTCTGGCTTTATTCCTCTGAAACTTTTTAGAATAGTTTGCAGAGGAAGACTTTTTGCAAAAGGTGTCAGCAAGAGCATCAGCTATATCCTGGGGGGTTTCCAACGAAGTATTGTTAACTTCAAGGTGACTGAGAGGGGGTTGGCCTTTGCCATTGATCTTTCTGATCATGTCCCAGGTTTTTTTAGTAGTAGTTCTACTATTTAATTTAGAGACATATTGTCTCCAAGCCTTGCGCTTACTTTCTCTAATGGTACGACGAGCCTTTGCCCTGGAAATACGGAATAAGTTATGATTTTCTTTGGTAGGTCTGAGGTTAAACTTTCTAAGGGCGTGTTTTCTGTCTCTGACAGCCTGTTTACAATCTTCATTGTACTAAGGCTTGTCAGGACGTTTTGGATTTGTCGAGGTCTGAGGGACAGACTGTTTAGCTGCATCAATTAACAGTAAAGTAAAAAGTTTTGCTGGATCATCACAATTTCTAAACTTGTTATGTGTAATGGTCTGTTCACAGAGGGTTTCAAGTCTGGTCCAATTGGCTTTAGAGAGCTTCCATTTCTGCGGTCTTACACTGCTGGATGGTTGTGTAGATGAAAAGATAATAGGGAAGTGATCACTTCTACACAAATCCTCACTCACTTTCCAGGTGAAATCGGGAAGAAGGACTGGGCTGCATAAGGTTAAATCAATAGAAGAGTAAGATCCAGTTGCTGGATGCAAGTAGGTTTTGGATTTGTTATCATTCATGAAAGATAAAGACTTATTCGAAATGAAGTTCTCCAACTGTAAACCTCTCTGGTTAGTGTCATTGCAACCCCACATAACATTGTGACCATTAAAGTCCCCAGCAAGAATATAGGGGGATGGCAATTGGGAAATGAGATCATTCAGATTGTTCTCATTGATAGGTGTGCTTGGGGGGAGATATAAAGAACACAGTGTAACAGCACTGTGTAAAGATAACCTGATGGCAACAGCTTGCAAGTTTGTATTAAGAGACACAACTTTATGAGGAATGTTGTTATTGACAATAATAGAAACACCACCTCTAGCTTTCTCGCCTTCGGTAAAGACTTTATTGTAAATGGAATGATATTTGACAGAAATATCATCCTCCTGCTTAAGGAAGGTTTCTTGTAGACAAACAGCAACTGGTTTGTGATCATTGATTAAAAGGGAAAGTTCGTCAAAGTTTGACTTTAGACCTCGACAATTCCACTGGATTATGGTATCCATAGTGCATGAAGAGAGTATAAAAGCTAAAGTAAAAAAAGAGGCCGTAAACCAATACATTTTAAAATAGATTAAGATTTAATTACAGTTGTCTCGGGTTTGGACGTGTGCCAAGTATCGGTGTCCTTGTTCCAAAGATCTTTAGAACTGGACCAGATAGAGGCTTCTGAATCTGAAGCCTCACCTTCCAGATTTTCAGTATCTGCATCCATGTCCTCTAACTCCGAAAATCTGTTGGAGGTAGGGACCGGATCATCTACTGTGACTGCTACTTCACAAGATCCATGGTTATCTCTGGACTGTGGTTTAGATTTCGTGGAAGATCTTTTTGGTGATCGGGGTACATGAGAAGATTTATCTTTAGGTGGAACGTTTGATTTATTTGTAGACTGTGAAGATGGAGGTTGGGGTTTCTTAGGAGGCTGTTTTGAAGGGGCAGAAGGCTTTGAAGCTTTTTTTGAAGAAATATTTTGCGAAGAGGAAGAGGGCTTTGGGGTTTTTTGTGAAGGAATACTTTGGGAGTCTGTGGGTTTTGGGGGTGCAGAAGAGGGTTTGTTTGTTTCAGATGCAGGCTGAGTCTGAGTGGAAGGTGTTGTAGCCTCGACATTGGGAAGGAGAGCTTTCAGTTTACTAGTCATTTCAGGAAACTTTTGGAGAAGTTTTTTAGCCAACAGTTCGCAGGTTGGACAATGTCCATTTGCAGGCAAAGGAGATGCAACATTTGCGTATGTTGTGCTTTTGCTCAACAATGCCTGATCAAACCTGCGTTTTTCAACTGTTTTCCTGGCTTCCAAAAAGGTAACATTCTCCTTAAACTTGATTGACAGGATTTCTTTCTCATCTTTCCAAACTGAACATTCTTTGGAATAGGTAGGATGAGAAGACTTGCAATTGACACAGAGAAGAGGGTTATTGCAAGTCTTTTGGTCATGGTTTTCCCCTTCAAAAGCACATTTGGGACAAACAGGTGTGCTTCTGCAGTTACTTTCATGATGGCCGTACCGCTGGCATTTATAACAGCGCAACGGATTAGGCACGTAAACATCGACCTTGACCGATTGAAATCCAATTTTAACTGAAGTAGGGAGAGTTGGCGTAGAGAATGTTAAGATGTATGTATGTGTATCTCTACGAATGCCATCTCTGAGAACTGAAATTCTTTTCACATCAGACACAGCCTGGCTTTTGAGGTTTGATTTGATTTCCTCCAAAGAGTCACAGAAGCTTAATTCTTTCCATCTAATGATCCCCTTGGAGGTATTAAGGGTCTTGTGGGGAAATATTTTGACATCAAGATTAAAAAGTTTCTTGTGTCCAAGTAGATTTCTAACCTGTTGTTGCGAGAAGCACTCAACAAGCAAAGTTTCATTTTTAAGTTTTTTAACAGATTTGGGTGTACCAAGGATTGCCGAAAGGGATTTTTCAATAATAAAAGGAGATAGTTTTGTAACGGGTTTGGTAGAGTCTACAGATTCAATGACTAAAAAACGTGCAAATGATAAAGAAGGTGTTGAATATTCTGACTCTGAATCAGAGTCAGAGAGTACACGCTTGGCCTTTTTTTGAGAAGCCATAGTTTTTGTTGTATATTCATCACTGATGTTCCCCACCCGCCTCGGAGTCCAACAAGGAGACATGATCTGGGGAAATCCAACTCAGATCATGACAAGGATACATCGGTAATATACTCGAAGTGAAAGGGCTAGACTGGACAAATGTAGGCCCGCAGAATGTCCTACCAAGCATAGACTAACTTTGGGCGGTTACAAGTGTCAACCAAACACCAACTTTCACCCGATTAGCCCATGAGCCACCGTCTTCTAGGGTATTGACATACAGCAACTGACGACAGAGAAATGATGTAGCTGTGTATGATTAAAAGAAAACAAAGTCAGAGAAACACCCTAGGGCTCGGCGTGACCAGCCGATTGATCAGAACGGGCCTTCCTGACCTCTCGTTTAATTCAATTCAAGGCCAAAGTGGTGTGTTGCGAAAACAGAGCCATCAAAGGGCCGAGCTCTGAATCCACTCAACCACCAGGATCCTGTCATCGAACGACACGAGTTGCAGCCCACGGCAAACAGGCAGGCACAGTGGGGGGTCTTACCCCTGCTGTAGTGCGACAGCTGAGCTATTTCTATCCCCCCGCCCAGTTGGGGGCGGGGTCGGTTCGGAAACCGACCTTCTGTCACCCGTTTCATCCAAAGAATCGCCCAATGTCTATGTATTTTGGCATACATCCATTTTGGATGCCTGCAGATCTGCAAAGGAATACATATAAGCCTTCAAAGTTCACTTGGAAAATCAGAGTAAAACGATTTTCTGAATCGTAGTAGACCATTGTGCGTAATAAGGTCACAAAAACAAAAATAGTCCCTAAACAAATTACACAGCCACACCCAGTTTTTCAAGATATGATCAAACAAACATCAAAAATGCCTTTTAAACCTGTCCGTTCATATTTTCTGATAAAACAGGGTAACAAATGTGCTTGATATCAAATTTTCAAATGGAACTACTTTTGACTTCTGTCGGAATGTTTTGAAATAAAAGGGAGGGAACTACATCTACACATATATATAAGGGGGTTAATTTTCTGGGTTGAATTCAACTGCTTCGCTAGCTCAGTGGGCTAGAAAAAAGGTCCCAATATCTTTTTTAGTTTTGGTCCTTGGTGGACAAAGGTCAAATCTGAGCAACTACTACTTTTTTTTACGCCATTTTCCCTCATCTTTTATCCTTTTTTTTCCATTCATTATCCCTAATTCTGAGACATTTAAAAGTACAAATTTCAAATTCAAATTATTAAGAATGTGTGAAAATTTTCAGGCTCTCTATGTATCTACTTTCATTTATTTCCATAAGTCTCTTTTTTTTTTCATCCCAACGCATAAGGCTTCCGTGTTGCCAGGCTTGAGCTATGAAGACGTCCCGAATCGACATGACATTGTTTGCAACCGTGATGACATGTTTCAACTACTCCAAATTGGAAAGAATGGTAGTATGACCAGGCTCCAAAATCAATTGTGATGACAACCAAAGATATAGGGAAATTTGGCACATTCGATAAAACATAAATCTGGGTTTGCGTTAACTTTTGCGCATCAGTCTATTCATGCACACTTTAATAGTGAGACCAATTTTGTCATAGTAATTTGCAGACAATTTCATTAGAAGAGCATGTATTTTAGTATGTTTTTATTCCCACAAAGAAATCAAGAAAAGAAAAAAAAAACAGCATTATTTGTGCCTTTTGCCAAGTTCATGTTTTCGCATTGGCGTGAGTGCCATATATCAATATGTCATCATTGAAACCGATTTCAGATTCTTCTCTGGGTCTAATTGTTGCGTGCATTCTGACGGTTTGGCCATGTCATCACGAGCACAGGAGATGTACAAAAATTTGTGACATTTTGCCAGCTTGAGCCTTGCAGCTGTAGATCTATGCCTGACAAAGTACATTGTGGTGGACCCTTTTTGTCTTTCCACATTACCCTGCCACATTGTTTGATAAGTCCTGTAAACCTATTAGACTATTCAAAAAGCAACACTGAACAATTTCCCCCTGACTGCAGTGAGAAAAATTGCTCCCTGTTTTATTTTCATTTCTCATTCATTTTTTAGTAATGATTTATTTACTTTCTCCCACATCTTTCTTGTCAAATGGTACCATCAGCAAAATCTCAAAGTATTTTTTTGCTATTCCCAAATATTTTATGTAGAGAAAAGGGCCCTTAAAAGTTAGTTTTGCTTGTTTTATGCAACTGCCATCAGGTCCTCCTGGAAAGCTTTCTCTCTCTCTCTCTCTCTCTCTCTATCTATCTATCTATCTATCTATCTTTCTCTCTCTTGCTGGTTTTTTCAGTTAGGCTATGATTCTTCATGACTTTTTCATAGATAATTAGTGGTCTCAACATATCCAAAGCTTCAATGTGAGATAGGGAAGCTGATCTGAAAAATATGTAGGCAATTTATATCGAAACGGGTCATTCAGGTGGGTGGGGGTCGGTTCGGAAACCGACCTTCTGTCACCCGTTTTATCCAAAGAATCGCCCAATGTCTATGTATTTTGGCATACATCCATTTTGGATGCCTGCAGATCTGCAAAGGAATACATATAAGCCTTCAAAGTTCACTTGGAAAATCAGAGTAAAACGAATTTCTGAATCGTAGTAGACCATTGTGCGTAATAAGGTCACAAAAACAAAATAGTCCCTAAACAAATTACACAGCCACACCCAGTTTTTCAAGATATGATCAAACAAACATCAAAAATGCCTTTTAAACCTGTCCGTTCATATTTCCTGATAAAACAGGGTAACAAATGTGCTTGATATCAAATTTTCAAATGGAACTACTTTTGACTTCAGTCGGAATGTTTTGAAACAAAGGGAGGGAACTACATCTACACATATATATAAGGGGGTTAATTTTCTGGGTTGAATTCAACTGCTTCGCTAGCTCAGTGGGCTAGACAAAAGGTCCCAATATCTTTTTTAGTTTTGGTCCTTGGTGGACAAGGGTCAAATCTGAGCAACTACTACTTTTTTTACCCCATTTTCCCTCATCTTTTATCCTTTATTTTCCATTCATTATCGCTAATTCTGAGACATTTAAAAGTACAAATTTCAAATTCAAATTATTAAGAATGTGTGAAAATTTTCAGGCTCTCTATGTATCTACTTTCATTTATTTCCATAAGTTTCTTTTTTTTTTCATCCCAACGCATAAGGCTTCCGTGTTGCCAGGCTTGAGCTATGAAGACGTCCCGAATCGACATGACATTGCTTGCAACCATGATGACATGTTTCAACTACTCCAAATTGGAAAGAATGGTAGTATGACCAGGCTCCAAAATCAATTGTGATGACAACCCATAGGGAAATTTGGCACATTCGATAAAACATAAATCTGGGTTTGCGTTAACTTTTGCGCATCAGTCTATTCATGCACACTTTAATAGTGAGACCAATTTGTCATAGTAATTTGCAGACAATTTCATTAGAAGAGCATGTATTTTAGTATGTTTTTATTCCCACAAAGAAATCAAGAAAAGAAAATAAAAACAGCATTATTTGTGCCTTTTGCCAAGTTCATGTTTTCGCATTGGCGTGAGTGCCATATATCAATATGTCATCATTGAAACCGATTTCAGATTCTTCTCTGGGTCTAATTGTTGCGTGCATTCTGACGGTTTGGCCATGTCATCACGGGCACAGGAGATGTACAAAAATTTGTGACATTTTGCCAGCTTGAGCCTTGCAGCTGTAGATCTATGCCTGACAAAGTACATTGTGGTGGACCCTTTTTGTCTTTCCACATTACCCTGCCACATTGTTAGATAAGTCCTGTAAACCTATTAGACTATTCAAAAAGCAACACTGAACAATTTCTCCCTGACTGCAGTGAGAAAAATTGCTCCCTGTTTTATTTTCATTTCTCAATCATTTTTTTAGTAATGATTTATTTACTTTCTCCCACATCTTTCTTGTCAAATGGTACCATCAGCAAAATCTCAAAGTATTTTTTTGCTATTCCCAAATATTTTATGTAGAGAAAAGGGCCCTTAAAAGTTAGTTTTGCTTGTTTTATGCAACTGCCATCAGGTCCTCCTGGAAAGCTTTCTCTCTCTCTCTCTCTCTCTCTCTCTCTCTCTATCTATCTATCTATCTTTCTCTCTCTTGCTGGTTTTTTCAGTTAGGCTATGATTCTTCATGACTTTTTCATAGATAATTAGTGGTCTCAACATATCCAAAGCTTCAATGTGAGATAGGGAAGCTGATCTGAAAAATATGTAGGCAATTTATATCGAAACGGGTCATTCAGGTGGGTGGGGGTCGGTTCGGAAACCGACCTTCTGTCACCCGTTTTATCCAAAGAATCGCCCAATGTCTATGTATTTTGGCATACATCCATTTTGGATGCCTGCAGATCTGCAAAGGAATACATATAAGCCTTCAAAGTTCACTTGGAAAATCGGAGTAAAACGAATTTCTGAATCGTAGTAGACCATGGTGCGTAATAAGGTCACAAAAACAAAATAGTCCCTAAACAAATTACACAGCCACACCCAGTTTTTCAAGATATGATCAAACAAACATCAAAAATGCCTTTTAAACCTGTCCGTTCATATTTTCTGATAAAACAGGGTAACAAATGTGCTTGATATCAAATTTTCAAATGGAACTACTTTTGACTTCTGTCGGAATGTTTTGAAACAAAGGGAGGGAACTACATCTACACATATATATAAGGGGGTTAATTTTCTGGGTTGAATTCAACTGCTTCGCTAGCTCAGTGGGCTAGACAAAAGGTCCCAATATCTTTTTTAGTTTTGGTCCTTGATGGACAAGGGTCAAATCTGAGCAACTACTACTTTTTTTACCCCATTTTCCCTCATCTTTTATCCTTTTTTTTCCATTCATTATCCCTAATTCTGAGACATTTAAAAGTACAAATTTCAAATTCAAATTATTAAGAATGTGTGAAAATTTTCAGGCTCTCTATGTATCTACTTTCATTTATTTCCATAAGTCTCTTTTTTTTTTCATCCCAACGCATAAGGCTTCCGTGTTGCCAGGCTTGAGCTATGAAGACATCCCGAATCGACATGACATTGCTTGCAACCATGATGACATGTTTCAACTACTCCAAATTGGAAAGAATGGTAGTATGACCAGGCTCCAAAATCAATTGTGCTGACAACCCAAAGATATAGGGAAATTTGGCACATTCGATAAAACATAAATCTGGGTTTGCGTTAACTTTTGCGCATCAGTCTATTCATGCACACTTTAATAGTGAGACCAATTTTGTCATAGTAATTTGCAGACAATTTCATTAGAAGAGCATGTATTTTAGTATGTTTTTATTCCCACAAAGAAATCAAGAAAAGAAAAAAAAAAAAGCATTATTTGTGCCTTTTGCCAAGTTCATGTTTTCGCATTGGCGTGAGTGCCATATATCAATATGTCATCATTGAAACCGATTTCAGATTCTTCTCTGGGTCTAATTGTTGCGTGCATTCTGACGGTTTGGCCATGTCATCACGGGCACAGGAGATGTACAAAAATTTGTGACATTTTGCCAGCTTGAGCCTTGCAGCTGTAGATCTATGCCTGACAAAGTACATTGTGGTGGACCCTTTTTGTCTTTCCACATTACCCTGCCACATTGTTTGATAAGTCCTGTAAACCTATTAGACTATTCAAAAAGCAACACTGAACAATTTCCCCCTGACTGCAGTGAGAAAAATTGCTCCCCGTTTTATTTTCATTTCTCATTCATTTTTTAGTAATGATTTATTTACTTTCTCCCACATCTTTCTTGTCAAATAGTACCATCAGCAAAATCTCAAAGTATTTTTTTGCTATTCCCAAATATTTTATGTAGAGAAAAGGGCCCTTAAAAGTTAGTTTTGCTTGTTTTATGCAACTGCCATCAGGCCCTCCTGGAAATCTTTCTCTCTCTCTCTCTCTCTCTCTCTCTCTCTCTATCTATCTATGTATCTATCTATCTTTCTCTCTCTTGCTGGTTTTTTCAGTTAGGCTATGATTCTTCATGACTTTTTCATAGATAATTAGTGGTCTCAACATATCCAAAGCTTCAATGTGAGATAGGGAAGCTGATCTGAAAAATATGTAGGCAATTTATATCGAAACGGGTCATTCAGGTGGGTGGGGGTCGGTTCGGAAACCGACCTTCTGTCACCCGTTTTATCCAAAGAATCGCCCAATGTCTATGTATTTTGGCAAACATCCATTTTGGATGCCTGCAGATCTGCAAAGGAATACATATAAGCCTTCAAAGTTCACTTGGAAAATCAGAGTAAAATGAATTTCTGAATCGTAGTAGACCATGGTGCGTAATAAGGTCACAAAAACAAAATAGTCCCTAAACAAATTACACAGCCACACCCAGTTTTTCAAGATATGATCAAACAAACATCAAAAATGCCTTTTAAACCTGTCCGTTCATATTTTCTGATAAAACAGGGTAACAAATGTGCTTGATATCAAATTTTCAAATGGAACTACTTTTGACTTCTGTCGGAATGTTTTGAAACAAAGGGAGGGAACTACATCTACACATATATATAAGGGGGTTAATTTTCTGGGTTGAATTCAACTGCTTTGCTAGCTCAGTGGGCTAGACAAAAGGTCCCAATATCTTTTTTAGTTTTGGTCCTTGGTGGACAAGGGTCAAATCTGAGCAACTACTCCTTTTGTTACCTCATTTTCCCTCATCTTTTATCCTTTTTTTTCCATTCATTATCCCTAATTCTGAGACATTTAAAAGTACAAATTTCAAATTCAAATTATTAAGAATGTGTGAAAATTTTCAGGCTCTCTATGTATCTACTTTCATTTATTTCCATAAATCTCTTTTTTTTTTTCATCCCAACGCATAAGGCTTCCGTGTTGCCAGGCTTGAGCTATGAAGACATCCCGAATCGACATGACATTGCTTGCAACCGTGATGACATGTTTCAACTACTCCAAATTGGAAAGAATGGTAGTATGACCAGGCTCCAAAATCAATTGTGATGACAACCCAAAGACATAGGGAAATTTGGCACATTCGATAAAACATAAATCTGGGTTTGCGTTAACTTTTGCGCATCAGTCTATTCATGCACACTTTAATAGTGAGACCAATTTTGTCATAGTAATTTGCAGACAATTTCATTAGAAGAGCATGTATTTTAGTATGTTTTTATTCCCACAAAGAAATCAAGAAAAAAAAAAAAAAAAAGCATTATTTGTGCCTTTTGCCAAGTTCATGTTTTCGCATTGGCATGAGTGCCATATATCAATATGTCATCATTGAAACCGATTTCAGATTCTTCTCTGGGTCTAATTGTTGCGTGCATTCTGACGGTTTGGCCATGTCATCACGGGCACAGGAGATGTACAAAAATTTGTGACATTTTGCCAGCTTGAGCCTTGCAGCTGTAGATCTATGCCTGACAAAGTACATTGTGGTGGACCCTTTTTGTCTTTCCACATTACCCTGCCACATTGTTTGATAAGTCCTGTAAACCTATTAGACTATTCAAAAAGCAACACTGAACAATTTCCCCCTGACTGCAGTGAGAAAAATTGCTCCCTGTTTTATTTTAATTTCTCATTCATTTTTTAGTAATGATTTATTTACTTTCTCCCACATCTTTCTTGTCAAATGGTACCATCAGCAAAATCTCAAAGTATTTTTTTGCTATTCCCAAATATTTTATGTAGAGAAAAGGGCCCTTAAAAGTTAGTTTTGCTTGTTTTATGCAACTGCCATCAGGTCCTCCTGGAAAGCTTTCTCTCTCTCTCTCTCTCTCTCTCTCTCTCTCTCTATCTATCTATCTATCTATCTATCTTTCTCTCTCTTGCTGGTTTTTTCAGTTAGGCTATGATTCTTCATGACTTTTTCATAGATAATCAGTGGTCTCAACATATCCAAAGCTTCAATGTGAGATAGGGAAGCTGATCTGAAAAATATGTAGGCAATTTATATCGAAACGGGTCATTCAGGTGGGTGGGGGTCGGTTCGGAAACCGACCTTCTGTCACCCGTTTTATCCAAAGAATCGCCCAATGTCTATGTATTTTGGCAAACATCCATTTTGGATGCCTGCAGATCTGCAAAGGAATACATATAAGCCTTCAAAGTTCACTTGGAAAATCAGAGTAAAACGAATTTCTGAATCGTAGTAGACCATGGTGCGTAATAAGGTCACAAAAACAAAATAGTCCCTAAACAAATTACACAGCCACACCCAGTTTTTCAAGATATGATCAAACAAACATCAAAAATGCCTTTTAAACCTGTCCGTTCATATTTTCTGATAAAACAGGGTAACAAATGTGCTTGATATCAAATTTTCAAATGGAACTACTTTTGACTTCTGTCGGAATGTTTTGAAACAAAGGGAGGGAACTACATCTACACATATATATAAGGGGGTTAATTTTCTGGGTTGAATTCAACTGCTTCGCTAGCTCAGTGGGCTAGACAAAAGGTCCCAATATCTATTTTAGTTTTGGTCCTTGGTGGACAAGGGTCAAATCTGAGCAACTACTACTTTTTTTACCCCATTTTCCCTCATCTTTTATCCTTTTTTTTCCATTCATTATCCCTAATTCTGAGACATTTAAAAGTACAAATTTCAAATTCAAATTATTAAGAATGTGTGAAAATTTTCAGGCCCTCTATGTATCTACTTTCATTTATTTCCATAAGTCTCTTTTTTTTTTCATCCCAACGCATAAGGCTTCCGTGTTGCCAGGCTTGAGCTATGAAGACGTCCCGAATCGACATGACATTGCTTGCAACCATGATGACATGTTTCAACTACTCCAAATTGGAAAGAATGGTAGTATGACCAGGCTCCAAAATCAATTGTGATGACAACCCAAAGATATAGGGAAATTTGGCACATTCGATAAAACATAAATCTGGGTTTGCGTTAACTTTTGCGCATCAGTCTATTCATGCACACTTTAATAGTGAGACCAATTTTGTCATAGTAATTTGCAGACAATTTCATTAGAAGAGCATGTATTTTAGTATGTTTTTATTCCCACAAAGAAATCAAGAAAAGAAAAAAAAAACAGCATTATTTGTGCCTTTTGCCAAGTTCATGTTTTCGCATTGGCGTGAGTGCCATATATCAATATGTCATCATTGAAACCGATTTCAGATTCTTCTCTGGGTCTAATTGTTGCGTGCATTCTGACGGTTTGGCCATGTCATCACGGGCACAGGAGATGTACAAAAATTTGTGACATTTTGCCAGCTTGAGCCTTGCAGCTGTAGATCTATGCCTGACAAAGTACATTGTGGTGGACCCTTTTTGTCTTTCCACATTACCCTGCCACATTGTGTGATACGTCCTGTAAACCTATTAGACTATTCAAAAAGCAACACTGAACAATTTCCCCCTGACTGCAGTGAGAAAAATTGCTCCCTGTTTTATTTTCATTTCTCATTCATTTTTTAGTAATGATTTATTTACTTTCTCCCACATCTTTCTTGTCAAATGGTACCATCAGCAAAATCTCAAAGTATTTTTTTGCTATTCCCAAATATTTTATGTAGAGAAAAGGGCCCTTAAAAGTTAGTTTTGCTTGTTTTATGCAACTGCCATCAGGTCCTCCTGGAAAGCTTTCTCTCTCTCTCTCTCTCTCTCTCTCTCTATCTATCTATCTATCTATCTATCTTTCTCTCTCTTGCTGGTTTTTTCAGTTAGGCTATGATTCTTCATGACTTTTTCATAGATAATTAGTGGTCTCAACATATCCAAAGCTTCAATGTGAGATAGGGAAGCTGATCTGAAAAATATGTAGGCAATTTATATCGAAACGGGTCATTCAGGTGGGTGGGGGTCGGTTCGGAAACCGACCTTCTGTCACCCGTTTTATCCAAAGAATCGCCCAATGTCTATGTATTTTGGCATACATCCATTTTGGATGCCTGCAGATCTGCAAAGGAATACATATAAGCCTTCAAAGTTCACTTGGAAAATCAGAGTAAAATGAATTTCTGAATCGTAGTAGACCATGGTGCGTAATAAGGTCACAAAAACAAAATAGTCCCTAAACAAATTACACAGCCACACCCAGTTTTTCAAGATATGATCAAACAAACATCAAAAATGCCTTTTAAACCTGTCCGTTCATATTTTCTGATAAAACAGGGTAACAAATGTGCTTGATATCAAATTTTCAAATGGAACTACTTTTGACTTCTGTCGGAATGTTTTGAAACAAAGGGAGGGAACTACATCTACACATATATATAAGGGGGTTAATTTTCTGGGTTGAATTCAACTGCTTCGCTAGCTCAGTGGGCTAGACAAAAGGTCCCAATATCTTTTTTAGTTTTGGTCCTTGGTGGACAAGGGTCAAATCTGAGCAACTACTCCTTTTTTTACCCCATTTTCCCTCATCTTTTATCCTTTTTTTTCCATTCATTATCCCTAATTCTGAGACATTTAAAAGTACAAATTTCAAATTCAAATTATTAAGAATGTGTGAAAATTTTCAGGCTCTCTATGTATCTACTTTCATTTATTTCCATAAGTCTCTTTTTTTTTTTCATCCCAACGCATAAGGCTTCCGTGTTGCCAGGCTTGAGCTATGAAGACGTCCCGAATCGACATGACATTGCTTGCAACCATGATGACATGTTTCAACTACTCCAAATTGGAAAGAATGGTAGTATGACCAGGCTCCAAAATCAATTGTGATGACAACCCAAAGATATAGGGAAATTTGGCACATTCGATAAAACATAAATCTGGGTTTGCGTTAACTTTTGCGCATCAGTCTATTCATGCACACTTTAATAGTGAGACCAATTTTGTCATAGTAATTTGCAGACAATTTCATTAGAAGAGCATGTATTTTAGTATGTTTTTATTCCCACAAAGAAATCAAGAAAAGAAAAAAAAACAGCATTATTTGTGCCTTTTGCCAAGTTCATGTTTTCGCATTGGCGTGAGTGCCATATATCAATATGTCATCATTGAAACCGATTTCAGATTCTTCTCTGGGTCTAATTGTTGCGTGCATTCTGACGGTTTGGCCATGTCATCACGGGCACAGGAGATGTACAAAAATTTGTGACATTTTGCCAGCTTGAGCCTTGCAGCTGTAGATCTATGCCTGACAAAGTACATTGTGGTGGACCCTTTTTGTCTTTCCACATTACCCTGCCACATTGTGTGATAAGTCCTGTAAACCTATTAGACTATTCAAAAAGCAACACTGAACAATTTCCCCCTGACTGCAGTGAGAAAAATTGCTCCCTGTTTTATTTTCATTTCTCATTCATTTTTTAGTAATGATTTATTTACTTTCTCCCACATCTTTCTTGTCAAATGGTACCATCAGCAAAATCTCAAAGTATTTTTTTGCTATTCCCAAATATTTTATGTAGAGAAAAGGGCCCTTAAAAGTTAGTTTTGCTTGTTTTATGCAACTGCCATCAGGTCCTCCTGGAAAGCTTTCTCTCTCTCTCTCTCTCTCTCTCTCTCTCTCTATCTATCTATCTATCTATCTATCTTTCTCTCTCTTGCTGGTTTTTTCAGTTAGGCTATGATTCTTCATGACTTTTTCATAGATAATTAGTGGTCTCAACATATCCAAAGCTTCAATGTGAGATAGGGAAGCTGATCTGAAAAATATGTAGGCAATTTATATCGAAACGGGTCATTCAGGTGGGTGGGGGTCGGTTCGGAAACCGACCTTCTGTCACCCGTTTTATCCAAAGAATCGCCCAATGTCTATGTATTTTGGCAAACATCCATTTTGGATGCCTGCAGATCTGCAAAGGAATACATATAAGCCTTCAAAGTTCACTTGGAAAATCAGAGTAAAACGAATTTCTGAATCGTAGTAGACCATGGTGCGTAATAAGGTCACAAAAACAAAATAGTCCCTAAACAAATTACACAGCCACACCCAGTTTTTCAAGATATGATCAAACAAACATCAAAAATGCCTTTTAAACCTGTCCGTTCATATTTTCTGATAAAACAGGGTAACAAATGTGCTTGATATCAAATTTTCAAATGGAACTACTTTTGACTTCTGTCGGAATGTTTTGAAACAAAGGGAGGGAACTACATCTACACATATATATAAGGGGGTTAATTTTCTGGGTTGAATTCAACTGCTTCGCTAGCTCAGTGGGCTAGACAAAAGGTCCCAATATCTTTTTTAGTTTTGGTCCTTGGTGGACAAGGGTCAAATCTGAGCAACTACTCCTTTTTTTACCCCATTTTCCCTCATCTTTTATCCTTTTTTTTCCATTCATTAACCCTAATTCTGAGACATTTAAAAGTACAAATTTCAAATTCAAATTATTAAGAATGTGTCAAAATTTTCAGGCCCTCTATGTATCTACTTTCATTTATTTCCATAAGTCTCTTTTTTTTTTCATCCCAACGCATAAGGCTTCCATGTTGCCAGGCTTGAGCTATGAAGACGTCCCGAATCGACATGACATTCCTTGCAACCATGATGACATGTTTCAACTACTCCAAATTGGAAAGAATGGTAGTATGACCAGGCTCCAAAATCAATTGTGATGACAACCCAAAGATATAGGGAAATTTGGCACATTCGATAAAACATAAATCTGGGTTTGCGTTAACTTTTGCGCATCAGTCTATTCATGCACACTTTAATAGTGAGACCAATTTTGTCATAGTAATTTGCAGACAATTTCATTAGAAGAGCATGTATTTTAGTATGTTTTTATTCCCACAAAGAAATCAAGAAAAGAAAAAAAAAACAGCATTATTTGTGCCTTTTGCCAAGTTCATGTTTTCGCATTGGCGTGAGTGCCATATATCAATATGTCATCATTGAAACCGATTTCAGATTCTTCTCTGGGTCTAATTGTTGCGTCCATTCTGACAGTTTGGCCATGTCATCACGGGCACAGGAGATGTACAAAAATTTGTGACATTTTGCCAGCTTGAGCCTTGCAGCTGTAGATCTATGCCTGACAAAGTACATTGTGGGGGACCCTTTTTGTCTTTCCACATTACCCTGCCACATTGTGTGATAAGTCCTGTAAACCTATTAGACTATTCAAAAAGCAACACTGAACAATTTCCCCCTGACTGCAGTGAGAAAAATTGCTCCCTGTTTTATTTTCATTTCTCATTCATTTTTTAGTAATGATTTATTTACTTTCTCCCACATCTTTCTTGTCAAATGGTACCATCAGCAAAATCTCAAAGTATTTTTTTGCTATTCCCAAATATTTTATGTAGAGAAAAGGGCCCTTAAAAGTTAGTTTTGCTTGTTTTATGCAACTGCCATCAGGTCCTCCTGGAAAGCTTTCTCTCTCTCTCTCTCTCTCTCTCTCTCTATCTATCTATCTATCTATCTATCTATCTTTCTCTCTCTTGCTGGTTTTTTCAGTTAGGCTATGATTCTTCATGACTTTTTCATAGATAATTAGTGGTCTCAACATATCCAAAGCTTCAATGTGAGATAGGGAAGCTGATCTGAAAAATATGTAGGCAATTTATATCGAAACGGGTCATTCAGGTGGGTGGGGGTCGGTTCGGAAACCGACCTTCTGTCACCCGTTTTATCCAAAGAATCGCCCAATGTCTATGTATTTTGGCAAACATCCATTTTGGATGCCTGCAGATCTGCAAAGGAATACATATAAGCCTTCAAAGTTCACTTGGAAAATCAGAGTAAAATGAATTTCTGAATCGTAGTAGACCATGGTGCGTAATAAGGTCACAAAAACAAAATAGTCCCTAAACAAATTACACAGCCACACCCAGTTTTTCAAGATATGATCAAACAAACATCAAAAATGCCTTTTAAACCTGTCCGTTCATATTTTCTGATAAAACAGGGTAACAAATGTGCTTGATATCAAATTTTCAAATGGAACTACTTTTGACTTCTGTCGGAATGTTTTGAAACAAAGGGAGGGAACTACATCTACACATATATATAAGGGGGTTAATTTTCTGGGTTGAATTCAACTGCTTCGCTAGCTCAGTGGGCTAGACAAAAGGTCCCAATATCTTTTTTAGTTTTGGTCCTTGGTGGACAAGGGTCAAATCTGAGCAACTACTCCTTTCTTTACCCCATTTTCCCTCATCTTTTATCCTTTTTTTTCCATTCATTATCCCTAATTCTGAGACATTTAAAAGTACAAATTTCAAATTCAAATTATTAAGAATGTGTGAAAATTTTCAGGCTCTCTATGTATCTACTTTCATTTATTTCCATAAGTCTCTTTTTTTTTTCATCCCAACGCATAAGGCTTCCGTGTTGCCAGGCTTGAGGTATGAAGACGTCCCGAATCGACATGACATTGCTTGCAACCATGATGACATGTTTCAACTACTCCAAATTGGAAAGAATGGTAGTATGACCAGGCTCCAAAATCAATTGTGATGACAACCCAAAGATATAGGGAAATTTGGCACATTCGATAAAACATAAATCTGGGTTTGCGTTAACTTTTGCGCATCAGTCTATTCATGCACACTTTAATAGTGAGACCAATTTTGTCATAGTAATTTGCAGACAATTTCATTAGAAGAGCATGTATTTTAGTATGTTTTTATTCCCACAAAGAAATCAAGAAAAGAAAAAAAAAACAGCATTATTTGTGCCTTTTGCCAAGTTCATGTTTTCGCATTGGCGTGAGTGCCATATATCAATATGTCATCATTGAAACCGATTTCAGATTCTTCTCTGGGTCTAATTGTTGCGTGCATTCTGACGGTTTGGCCATGTCATCACGGGCACAGGAGATGTACAAAAATTTGTGACATTTTGCCAGCTTGAGCCTTGCAGCTGTAGATCTATGCCTGACAAAGTACATTGTGGGGGACCCTTTTTGTCTTTCCACATTACCCTGCCACATTGTTTGATAAGTCCTGTAAACCTATTAGACTATTCAAAAAGCAACACTGAACAATTTCCCCCTGACTGCAGTGAGAAAAATTGCTCCCTGTTTTATTTTCATTTCTCATTCATTTTTTAGTAATGATTTATTTACTTTCTCCCACATCTTTCTTGTCAAATGGTACCATCAGCAAAATCTCAAAGTATTTTTTTGCTATTCCCAAATATTTTATGTAGAGAAAAGGGCCCTTAAAAGTTAGTTTTGCTTGTTTTATGCAACTGCCATCAGGTCCTCCTGGAAAGCTTTCTCTCTCTCTCTCTCTATCTATCTATCTATCTATCTTTCTCTGTTGCTGGTTTTTTCAGTTAGGCTATGATTCTTCATGACTTTTTCATAGATAATTAGTGGTCTCAACATATCCAAAGCTTCAATGTGAGATAGGGAAGCTGATCTGAAAAATATGTAGGCAATTTATATCGAAACGGGTCATTCAGGTGGGTGGGGGTCGGTTCGGAAACCGACCTTCTGTCACCCGTTTTATCCAAAGAATCGCCCAATGTCTATGTATTTTGGCAAACATCCATTTTGGATGCCTGCAGATCTGCAAAGGAATACATATAAGCCTTCAAAGTTCACTTGGAAAATCAGAGTAAAATGAATTTCTGAATCGTAGTAGACCATGGTGCGTAATAAGGTCACAAAAACAAAATAGTCCCTAAACAAATTACACAGCCACACCCAGTTTTTCAAGATATGATCAAACAAACATCAAAAATGCCTTTTAAACCTGTCCGTTCATATTTTCTGATAAAACAGGGTAACAAATGTGCTTGATATCAAATTTTCAAATGGAACTACTTTTGACTTCTGTCGGAATGTTTTGAAACAAAGGGAGGGAACTACATCTACACATATATATAAGGGGGTTAATTTTCTGGGTTGAATTCAACTGCTTCGCTAGCTCAGTGGGCTAGACAAAAGGTCCCAATATCTTTTTTAGTTTTGGTCCTTGGTGGACAAGGGTCAAATCTGAGCAACTACTCCTTTCTTTACCCCATTTTCCCTCATCTTTTATCCTTTTTTTTCCATTCATTATCCCTAATTCTGAGACATTTAAAAGTACAAATTTCAAATTCAAATTATTAAGAATGTGTGAAAATTTTCAGGCTCTCTATGTATCTACTTTCATTTATTTCCATAAATCTCTTTTTTTTTTCATCCCAACGCATAAGGCTTCCGTGTTGCCAGGCTTGAGCTATGAAGACATCCCGAATCGACATGACATTCCTTGCAACCATGATGACATGTTTCAACTACTCCAAATTGGAAAGAATGGTAGTATGACCAGGCTCCAAAATCAATTGTGATGACAACCCAAAGATATAGGGAAATTTGGCACATTCGATAAAACATAAATCTGGGTTTGCGTTAACTTTTGCGCATCAGTCTATTCATGCACACTTTAATAGTGAGACCAATTTTGTCATAGTAATTTGCAGACAATTTCATTAGAAGAGCATGTATTTTAGTATGTTTTTATTCCCACAAAGAAATCAAGAAAAGAAAAAAAAAAAAACAGCATTATTTGTGCCTTTTGCCAAGTTCATGTTTTCGCATTGGCATGAGTGCCATATATCAATATGTCATCATTGAAACCGATTTCAGATTCTTCTCTGGGTCTAATTGTTGCGTGCATTCTGACGGTTTGGCCATGTCATCACGGGCACAGGAGATGTACAAAAATTTGTGACATTTTGCCAGCTTGAGCCTTGCAGCTGTAGATCTATGCCTGACAAAGTACATTGTGGTGGACCCTTTTTGTCTTTCCACATTACCCTGCCACATTGTTTGATAAGTCCTGTAAACCTATTAGACTATTCAAAAAGCAACACTGAACAATTTCCCCCTGACTGCAGTGAGAAAAATTGCTCCCTGTTTTATTTTCATTTCTCATTTATTTCTTAGTAATGATTTATTTACTTTCTCCCACATCTTTCTTGTCAAATGGTACCATCAGCAAAATCTCAAAGTATTTTTTTGCTATTCCCAAATATTTTATGTAGAGAAAAGGGCCCTTAAAAGTTAGTTTTGCTTGTTTTATGCAACTGCCATCAGGTCCTCCTGGAAAGCTTTCTCTCTCTCTCTCTCTATCTATCTATCTATCTATCTTTCTCTGTTGCTGGTTTTTTCAGTTAGGCTATGATTCTTCATGACTTTTTCATAGATAATTAGTGGTCTCAACATATCCAAAGCTTCAATGTGAGATAGGGAAGCTGATCTGAAAAATATGTAGGCAATTTATATCGAAACGGGTCATTCAGGTGGGTGGGGGTCGGTTCGGAAACCGACCTTCTGTCACCCGTTTTATCCAAAGAATCGCCCAATGTCTATGTATTTTGGCATACATCCATTTTGGATGCCTGCAGATCTGCAAAGGAATACATATAAGCCTTCAAAGTTCACTTGGAAAATCAGAGTAAAACGAATTTCTGAATCGTAGTAGACCATGGTGCGTAATAAGGTCACAAAAACAAAATAGTCCCTAAACAAATTACACAGCCACACCCAGTTTTTCAAGATATGATCAAACAAACATCAAAAATGCCTTTTAAACCTGTCCGTTCATATTTTCTGATAAAACAGGGTAACAAATGTGCTTGATATCAAATTTTCAAATGGAACTACTTTTGACTTCTGTCGGAATGTTTTGAAACAAAGGGAGGGAACTACATCTACACATATATATAAGAGGGTTAATTTTCTGGGTTGAATTCAACTGCTTCGCTAGCTCAGTGGGCTAGACAAAAGGTCCCAATATCTTTTTTAGTTTTGGTCCTTGGTGGACAAGGGTCAAATCTGAGCAACTACTACTTTTTTTACCCCATTTTCCCTCATCTTTTATCCTTTTTTTTTCCATTCATTATCCCTAATTCTGAGACATTTAAAAGTACAAATTTCAAATTCAAATTATTAAGAATGTGTGAAAATTTTCAGGCTCTCTATGTATCTACTTTCATTTATTTCCATAAGTCTCTTTTTTTTTTCATCCCAACGCATAAGGCTTCCGTGTTGCCAGGCTTGAGGTATGAAGACGTCCCGAATCGACATGACATTGCTTGCAACCATGATGACATGTTTCAACTACTCCAAATTGGAAAGAATGGTAGTATGACCAGGCTCCAAAATCAATTGTGATGACAACCCAAAGATATAGGGAAATTTGGCACATTCGATAAAACATAAATCTGGGTTTGCGTTAACTTTTGCGCATCAGTCTATTCATGCACACTTTAATAGTGAGACCAATTTTGTCATAGTAATTTGCAGACAATTTCATTAGAAGAGCATGTATTTTAGTATGTTTTTATTCCCACAAAGAAATCAAGAAAAGAAAAAAAAAAAACAGCATTATTTGTGCCTTTTGCCAAGTTCATGTTTTCGCATTGGCGTGAGTGCCATATATCAATATGTCATCATTGAAACCGATTTCAGATTCTTCTCTGGGTCTAATTGTTGCGTGCATTCTGACGGTTTGGCCATGTCATCACGGGCACAGGAGATGTACAAAAATTTGTGACATTTTGCCAGCTTGAGCCTTGCAGCTGTAGATCTATGCCTGACAAAGTACATTGTGGTGGACCCTTTTTGTCTTTCCACATTACCCTGCCACATTGTTTGATAAGTCCTGTAAACCTATTAGACTATTCAAAAAGCAACACTGAACAATTTCCCCCTGACTGCAGTGAGAAAAATTGCTCCCTGTTTTATTTTCATTTCTCATTCATTTTTTAGTAATGATTTATTTACTTTCTCCCACATCTTTCTTGTCAAATGGTACCATCAGCAAAATCTCAAAGTATTTTTTTGCTATTCCCAAATATTTTATGTAGAGAAAAGGGCCCTTAAAAGTTAGTTTTGCTTGTTTTATGCAACTGCCATCAGGTCCTCCTGGAAAGCTTTCTCTCTCTCTCTCTCTATCTATCTATCTATCTATCTTTCTCTGTTGCTGGTTTTTTCAGTTAGGCTATGATTCTTCATGACTTTTTCATAGATAATTAGTGGTCTCAACATATCCAAAGCTTCAATGTGAGATAGGGAAGCTGATCTGAAAAATATGTAGGCAATTTATATCGAAACGGGTCATTCAGGTGGGTGGGGGTCGGTTCGGAAACCGACCTTCTGTCACCCGTTTTATCCAAAGAATCGCCCAATGTCTATGTATTTTGGCAAACATCCATTTTGGATGCCTGCAGATCTGCAAAGGAATACATATAAGCCTTCAAAGTTCACTTGGAAAATCAAAGTAAAATGAATTTCTGAATCGTAGTAGACCATGGTGCGTAATAAGGTCACAAAAACAAAATAGTCCCTAAACAAATTACACAGCCACACCCAGTTTTTCAAGATATGATCAAACAAACATCAAAAATGCCTTTTAAACCTGTCCGTTCATATTTTCTGATAAAACAGGGTAACAAATGTGCTTGATATCAAATTTTCAAATGGAACTACTTTTGACTTCTGTCGGAATGTTTTGAAACAAAGGGAGGGAACTACATCTACACATATATATAAGAGGGTTAATTTTCTGGGTTGAATTCAACTGCTTCGCTAGCTCAGTGGGCTAGACAAAAGGTCCCAATATCTTTTTTAGTTTTGGTCCTTGGTGGACAAGGGTCAAATCTGAGCAACTACTCCTTTCTTTACCCCATTTTCCCTCATCTTTTATCCTTTTTTTTCCATTCATTATCCCTAATTCTGAGACATTTAAAAGTACAAATTTCAAATTCAAATTATTAAGAATGTGTGAAAATTTTCAGGCTCTCTATGTATCTACTTTCATTTATTTCCATAAATCTCTTTTTTTTTTCATCCCAACGCATAAGGCTTCCGTGTTGCCAGGCTTGAGCTATGAAGACATCCCGAATCGACATGACATTGCTTGCAACCATGATGACATGTTTCAACTACTCCAAATTGGAAAGAATGGTAGTATGACCAGGCTCCAAAATCAATTGTGATGACAACCCAAAGATATAGGGAAATTTGGCACATTCGATAAAACATAAATCTGGGTTTGCGTTAACTTTTGCGCATCAGTCTATTCATGCACACTTTAATAGTGAGACCAATTTTGTCATAGTAATTTGCAGACAATTTCATTAGAAGAGCATGTATTTTAGTATGTTTTTATTCCCACAAAGAAATCAAGAAAAAAAAAAAAAAAAACAGCATTATTTGTGCCTTTTGCCAAGTTCATGTTTTCGCATTGGCATGAGTGCCATATATCAATATGTCATCATTGAAACCGATTTCAGATTCTTCTCTGGGTCTAATTGTTGCGTGCATTCTGACGGTTTGGCCATGTCATCACGGGCACAGGAGATGTACAAAAATTTGTGACATTTTGCCAGCTTGAGCCTTGCAGCTGTAGATCTATGCCTGACAAAGTACATTGTGGTGGACCCTTTTTGTCTTTCCACATTACCCTGCCACATTGTTTGATAAGTCCTGTAAACCTATTAGACTATTCAAAAAGCAACACTGAACAATTTCCCCCTGACTGCAGTGAGAAAAATTGCTCCCTGTTTTATTTTCATTTCTCATTCATTTTTTAGTAATGATTTATTTACTTTCTCCCACATCTTTCTTGTCAAATGGTACCATCAGCAAAATCTCAAAGTATTTTTTTGCTATTCCCAAATATTTTATGTAGAGAAAAGGGCCCTTAAAAGTTAGTTTTGCTTGTTTTATGCAACTGCCATCAGGTCCTCCTGGAAAGCTTTCTCTCTCTCTCTCTCTCTCTCTCTCTCTCTCTCTATCTATCTATCTATCTATCTTTCTCTCTCTTGCTGGTTTTTTCAGTTAGGCTATGATTCTTCATGACTTTTTCATAGATAATTAGTGGTCTCAACATATCCAAAGCTTCAATGTGAGATAGGGAAGCTGATCTGAAAAATATGTAGGCAATTTATATCGAAACGGGTCATTCAGGTGGGTGGGGGTCGGTTCGGAAACCGACCTTCTGTCACCCGTTTTATCCAAAGAATCGCCCAATGTCTATGTATTTTGGCATACATCCATTTTGGATGCCTGCAGATCTGCAAAGGAATACATATAAGCCTTCAAAGTTCACTTGGAAAATCAGAGTAAAACGAATTTCTGAATCGTAGTAGACCATGGTGCGTAATAAGGTCACAAAAACAAAATAGTCCCTAAACAAATTACACAGCCACACCCAGTTTTTCAAGATATGATCAAACAAACATCAAAAATGCCTTTTAAACCTGTCCGTTCATATTTTCTGATAAAACAGGGTAACAAATGTGCTTGATATCAAATTTTCAAATGGAACTACTTTTGACTTCTGTCGGAATGTTTTGAAACAAAGGGAGGGAACTACATCTACACATATATATAAGGGGGTTAATTTTCTGGGTTGAATTCAACTGCTTCGCTAGCTCAGTGGGCTAGACAAAAGGTCCCAATATCTTTTTTAGTTTTGGTCCTTGGTGGACAAGGGTCAAATCTGAGCAACTACTACTTTTTTTACCCCATTTTCCCTCATCTTTTATCCTTTTTTTTCCATTCATTATCCCTAATTCTGAGACATTTAAAAGTACAAATTTCAAATTCAAATTATTAAGAATGTGTGAAAATTTTCAGGCTCTCTATGTATCTACTTTCTTTTATTTCCATAAGTCTCTTTTTTTTTTTCATCCCAACGCATAAGGCTTCCGTGTTGCCAGGCTTGAGCTATGAAGACGTCCCGAATCGACATGACATTGCTTGCAACCATGATGACATGTTTCAACTACTCCAAATTAGAAAGAATGGTAGTATGACCAGGCTCCAAAATCAATTGTGATGACAACCCAAAGATATAGGGAAATTTGGCACATTCGATAAAACATAAATCTGGGTTTGCGTTAACTTTTGCGCATCAGTCTATTCATGCACACTTTAATAGTGAGACCAATTTTGTCATAGTAATTTGCAGACAATTTCATTAGAAGAGCATGTATTTTAGTATGTTTTTATTCCCACAAAGAAATCAAGAAAAGAAAAAAAAAAACAGCATTATTTGTGCCTTTTGCCAAGTTCATGTTTTCGCATTGGCGTGAGTGCCATATATCAATATGTCATCATTGAAACCGATTTCAGATTCTTCTCTGGGTCTAATTGTTGCGTGCATTCTGACGGTTTGGCCATGTCATCACGGGCACAGGAGATGTACAAAAATTTGTGACATTTTGCCAGCTTGAGCCTTGCAGCTGTAGATCTATGCCTGACAAAGTACATTGTGGTGGACCCTTTTTGTCTTTCCACATTACCCTGCCACATTGTTTGATAAGTCCTGTAAACCTATTAGACTATTCAAAAAGCAACACTGAACAATTTCCCCCTGACTGCAGTGAGAAAAATTGCTCCCTGTTTTATTTTCATTTCTCATTCATTTTTTAGTAATGATTTATTTACTTTCTCCCACATCTTTCTTGTCAAATGGTACCATCAGCAAAATCTCAAAGTATTTTTTTGCTATTCCCAAATATTTTATGTAGAGAAAAGGGCCCTTAAAAGTTAGTTTTGCTTGTTTTATGCAACTGCCATCAGGTCCTCCTGGAAAGCTTTCTCTCTCTCTCTCTCTATCTATCTATCTATCTATCTTTCTCTGTTGCTGGTTTTTTCAGTTAGGCTATGATTCTTCATGACTTTTTCATAGATAATTAGTGGTCTCAACATATCCAAAGCTTCAATGTGAGATAGGGAAGCTGATCTGAAAAATATGTAGGCAAATTATATCGAAACGGGTCATTCAGGTGGGTGGGGGTCGGTACGGAAACCGACCTTCTGTCACCCGTTTTATCCAAAGAATCGCCCAATGTCTATGTACTTTGGCATACATCCATTTTGGATGCCTGCAGATCTGCAAAGGAATACATATAAGCCTTCAAAGTTCACTTGAAAAATCAGAGTAAAACGAATTTCTGAATCGTAGTAGACCATGGTGCGTAGTAAGGTGACAAAAACAAACTAGTTCCTAAACAAATTACACAGCCACACCCAGTTTTTCAAGATATGATCAAACAAACATCAAAAATGCCTTTTAAACCTGTCCGTTCATATTTTCTGATAAAACAGGGTAACAAATGTGCTTGATATCAAATTTTCAAATGGAACTACTTTTGACTTCTGTCGGAATGTTTTGAAACAAAGGGAGGGAACTACATCTACACATATATATATATAAGGGGGTTAATTTTCTGGGTTGAATTCAACTGCTTCGCTAGCTCAGTGGGCTAGACAAAAGGTCCCAATATCTTTTTTAGTTTTGGTCCTTGGTGGACAAGGGTCAAATATGAGGAACTACTACTTTTTTTTACCCCATTTTCCTTCATCTTTTGTCCTTTTTTTTTCCATTCATTATCCCTAATTCTGAGACATTTAAAAGTACAAATTTCAATTTCAAATTATTAAGAATGTGTGAAAATTTTCAGGCTCTCTATGTATCTACTTTCATTTATTTCCATAAATCTCTTTTTTTTTTCATCCCAACGCATAAGGCTTCCATGTTGCCAGGCTTGAGCTATGAAGACGTCCCAAATCGACATGACATTGCTTGCAACCGTGATGACATGTTTCAACTACTCCAAATTGGAAAGAATGGTAGTATGACCAGGCTCCAAAATCAATTGTGATGACAACCCAAAGATATAGGGAAATTTGGCACATTCGATAAAACATAAATCTGGGTTTGCGTTAACTTTTGCGCATCAGTCTATTCATGCACACTTTAATAGTGAGACCAATTTTGTCATAGTAATTTGCTGACAATTTCATTAGAAGAGCATGTATTTTAGTATGTTTTTATTCCCACAAAGAAATCAAGAAAAGAAGAAAAAAAACAGCATTATTCGTGCCTTTTGCCAAGTTCATGTTTTCGCATTGGCGTGAGTGCCATATATCAATATGTCATCATTGAAACCGATTTCAGATTCTTCTCTGGGTCTAATTGTTGCGTGCATTCTGATGGTTTGGCCATGTCATCACGGGCACAGGAGATGTACAAAAATTTGTGACATTTTGCCAGCTTGAGCCTTGCAGCTGTAGATCTATGCCTGACAAAGTACATTGTGGTGGACCCTTTTTGTCTTTCCACATTACCCTGCCACATTGTTTGATAAGTCCTGTAAACCTATTAGACTATTCAAAAAGCAACACTGAACAATTTCCCCCTGACTTCAGTGAGAAAAATTGCTCCCTGTTTTATTTTCATTTCTCATTCATTTTTTAGTAATGATTTATTTACTTTCTCCCACATCTTTCTTGTCAAATGGTACCATCAGCAAAATCTCAAAGTATTTTTTTGCTATTCCCAAATATTTTATGTAGAGAAAAGGGCCCTTAAAAGTTAGTTTTGCTTGTTTTATGCAACTGCCATCAGGTCCTCCTGGAAAGCTTTCTCTCTCTCTCTCTCTCTCTCTCTCTCTCTATCTATCTATCTTTCTCTCTCTTGCTGGTTTTTTCAGTTAGGCTATGATTCTTCATGACTTTTTCATAGATACAGTCGAATCTGAGTTAGCGGTCATATGTGAATAGCGGCCAATCTGTGATTAACGGTCAGTTCAGGCCCGCCCGTGGAAATTAGCTCTTTAATGTCCTTTAATTAACGGTAAATTGTGATATGTGGTCAGCGGTCACATTTGAAGTACTTAATTACACTTAAAGCATATCCCATAAAGCGGTCACGCGACCCGACTAATCGCTAGCAGGTGGTGTGTAAAAAATCAATAACACGTCTGGCTAATCGTGTGCATAAATCGCGTCGCTTTACCAATCAACATGTGTGATAAACGGTTAAACTTAATAGTGCAGGTGTACACTTTATCGGGAGAAATTGAATTGTTTGTCTTTTATGATTTAAAGTCAATAAGTGCCGAGGTATTTTGATTAATACAATCAAAATTAATTAATAATTAATTAGGTTTGAAAGTTTGTAAAACTGCGAAGATAGGGTGCTTTATAATGGGATTGATCACACGATACTTCCTATTCTTCGCTATCATGTCTCAGAAACGCAAGTGTTTAACGTTAGAGGAACGCGTCAAAGTTCTTCAGCTTCTTGATTCCGGTCGCTCGTCTAGGGTCATCGCTTCCGACTTTGGCGTCGGACGCACTCAAATCCAAAATGTGGCAAAACGTAAGCGCGAAATCATGGATGAATATGAAACTGGGAATCCTGAAACTAAACGTGTTAAACGTACTGTGTCTTATGACAAAATTGACGATTGGTAAACAAAAACACAGACAAGGATTGATGTTTTTTTTTTAAGATGAGTAGGTCAGGAATAAGAAAACATTGGGTATTGAATGTTAACCTCTGAAGGGGATATCTTTCAATTGTCCAATGTTTTCTAGTTGCACTGTCTCCTTTTCCCTTAATGTTTTCTACCTATCAATAAACAGTTGCACCATTCAAGCCACATTGAAAATATGGTCTGCAGATGCTTTCAATTTGGACAGGGCTAAAATTTTTGTCTTCTGGTAAAGAGTTAACATGATCAACTGATTGATTCTATACTGTAATTTATTAATAAAACAGAGACCCAAAATAAACTTTCATTAATTAAAACACTTGTTTATTGTTTCTTTTGTTTTATATTAGGCGGCCAGTCTAATTACACTGTGACCACTCTGTGGTAGAAAATACTGATCTGTGTTAAGCAGCCAACTGTCGTATGCAGCCACTTTTGGCTTGTCTCTTGGTTGGCTGCTTAAGACAGTTTCGACTGTAATTAGTGGTCTCAACATATCCAAAGCTTCAATGTGAGATAGGGAAGCTGATCTGAAAAATATGTAGGCAATTTATATCGAAACGGGTCATTCAGGTGGGTGGGGGTCGGTTCGGAAACCGACCTTCTGTCACCCGTTTTATCCAAAGAATCGCCCAATGTCTATGTATTTTGGCATACATCCATTTTGGATGCCTGCAGATCTGCAAAGGAATACATATAAGCCTTCAAAGTTCACTTGGAAAATCAGAGTAAAACGAATTTCTGAATCGTAGTAGACCATTGTGCGTAGTAAGGTCACAAAAACAAAATAGTCCCTAAACAAATTACACAGCCACACCCAGTTTTTCAAGATATGATCAAACAAACATCAAAAATGCCTTTTAAACCTGTCCGTTCATATTTTCTGATAAAACAGGGTAACAAATGTGCTTGATATCAAATTTTCAAATGGAACTACTTTTGACTTCTGTCGGAATGTTTTGAAACAAAGGGAGGGAACTACATCTACACATATATATATAAGGGGGTTAATTTTCTGGGTTGAATTCAACTGCTTCGCTAGCTCAGTGGGCTAGACAAAAGGTCCCAATATCTTTTTTAGTTTTGGTCCTTGGTGGACAAGGGTCAAATCTGAGCAACTACTACTTTTTTTACCCCATTTTCCCTCATCTTTTATCCTTTTTTTTCCATTCATTATCCCTAATTCTGAGACATTTAAAAGTACAAATTTCAAATTCAAATTATTAAGAATGTGTGAAAATTTTCAGGCTCTCTATGTATCTACTTTCATTTATTTCCATAAATCTCTTTTTTTTTTCATCCCAACGCATAAGGCTTCCGTGTTGCCAGGCTTGAGCTATGAAGACGTCCTGAATCGACATGACATTGCTTGCAACCGTGATGACATGTTTCAACTACTCCAAATTGGAAAGAATGGTAGTATGACCAGGCTCCAAAATCAATTGTGATGACAACCCAAAGATATAGGGAAATTTGGCACATTCGATAAAACATAAATCTGGGTTTGCGTTAACTTTTGTGTATCAGTCTATTTATGCACACTTTAATAGCGAGACAAATTTTGTCATAGTAATTTGCAGACAATTTCATTAGAAGAGCATGTATTTTAGTATGTTTTTATTCCCACAAAGAAATCAAGAAAAAAAACAAAAAAAAACAGCATTATTTGTGCCTTTTGCCAAGTTCATGTTTTCGCATTGGCGTGAGTGCCATATATCAATATGTCATCATTGAAACCGATTTCAGATTCTTCTCTGGGTCTAATTGTTGCGTGCATTCTGACGGTTTGGCCATGTCATCACGGGCACAGGAGATGTACAAAAATTTGTGACATTTTGCCAGCTTGAGCCTTGCAGCTGTAGATCTATGCCTGACAAAGTACATTGTGGTGGACCCTTTTTGTCTTTCCACATTACCCTGCCACATTGTTTGATAAGTCCTGTAAACCTATTAGACTATTCAAAAAGCAACACTGAACAATTTCCCCCTGACTGCAGTGAGAAAAATTGCTCCCTGTTTTATTTCCCTTTCTCATTCATTTTTTAGTAATGATTTATTTACTTTCTCCCACATCTTTCTTGTCAAATGGTACCATCAGCAAAATCTCAAAGTATTGTTTTGCTATTCCCAAATATTTTATGTAGAGAAAAGGGCCCTTAAAAGTTAGTTTTGCTTGTTTTATGCAACTGCCATCAGGTCCTCCTGGAAAGCTTTCTCTCTCTCTCTCTCTATCTATCTATCTATCTATCTTTCTGTCTCTTGCTGGTTTTTTCAGTTAGGCTATGATTCTTCATGACTTTTTCATAGATAATTAGTGGTCTCAACATATCCAAAGCTTCAATGTGAGATAGGGAAGCTGATCTGAAAAATATGTAGGCAATTTATATCGAAACGGGTCATTCAGGTGGGTGGGGGTCGGTTCGGAAACCGACCTTCTGTCACCCGTTTTATCCAAAGAATCGCCCAATGTCTATGTATTTTGGCATACATCCATTTTGGATGCCTGCAGATCTGCAAAGGAATACATATAAGCCTTCAAAGTTCACTTGGAAAATCAGAGTAAAACGAATTTCTGAATCGTAGTAGACCATTGTGCGTAGTAAGGTCACAAAAACAAAATAGTCCCTAAACAAATTACACAGCCACACCCAGTTTTTCAAGATATGATCAAACAAACATCAAAAATGCCTTTTAAACCTGTCCGTTCATATTTTCTGATAAAACAGGGTAACAAATGTGCTTGATGTCAAATTTTCAAATGGAACTACTTTTGACTTCTGTCGGAATGTTTTGAAACAAAGGGAGGGAACTACATCTACACATATATATAAGGGGGTTAATTTTCTGGGTTGAATTCAACTGCTTCGCTAGCTCAGTGGGCTAGACAAAAGGTCCCAATATCTTTTTTAGTTTTGGTCCTTGGTGGACAAGGGTCAAATCTGAGCAACTACTACTTTTTTTACCCCATTTTCCCTCATCTTTTATCCTTTTTTTTCCATTCATTATCCCTAATTCTGAGACATTTAAAAGTACAAATTTCATATTCAAATTATTAAGAATGTGTGAAAATTTTCAGGCTCTCTATGTATCTACTTTCATTTATTTCCATAAATCTCTTTTTTTTTTCATCCCAACGCATAAGGCTTCCATGTTGCCAGGCTTGAGCTGTGAAGACGTCCCGAATCGACATGACATTGCTTGCAACCGTGATGACATGTTTCAACTACTCCAAATTGGAAAGAATGGTAGTATGACCAGGCTCCAAAATCAATTGTGATGACAACCCAAAGATATAGGGAAATTTGGCAGATTCGATAAAACACAAATCTGGCTTTGCGTTAACTTTTGCGCATCCGTTTATTCATTGCACACTTTAATAGTGAGACCAATTTTGTCATAGTAATTTGCAGACAATTTCATTAGAAGAGCATGTATTTTAGTATGTTTTTATTCCCACAAAGAAATCAAGAAAAGAAAAAAAAAAAAAAAAAAAAACAGCATTATTTGTGCCTTTTGCCAAGTTCATGTTTTCGCATTGGCGTGAGTGCCATATATCAATATGTCATCATTGAAACCGATTTCAGATTCTTCTCTGGGTCTAATTGTTGCGTGCATTCTGACGGTTTGGCCATGTCATCACGGGCACAGGAGATGTACAAAAATTTGTGACATTTTGCCAGCTTGAGCCTTGCAGCTGTAGATCTATGCCTGACAAAGTACATTGTGGTGGACCCTTTTTGTCTTTCCACATTACCCTGCCACATTGTTTGATAAGTCCTGTAAACCTATTAGACTATTCAAAAAGCAACACTGAACAATTTCCCCCTGACTGCAGTGAGAAAAATTGCTCCCTGTTTTATTTTCATTTCTCATTCATTTTTTAGTAATGATTTATTTACTTTCTCCCACATCTTTCTTGTCAAATGGTACCATCAGCAAAATCTCAAAGTATTGTTTTGCTATTCCCAAATATTTTATGTAGAGAAAAGGGCCCTTAAAAGTTAGTTTTGCTTGTTTTATGCAACTGCCATCAGGTCCTCCTGGAAAGCTTTCTCTCTCTCTCTCTCTCTCTCTCTCTCTCTCTATCTATCTATCTATCTATCTTTCTCTCTCTTGCTGGTTTTTTCAGTTAGGCTATGATTCTTCATGACTTTTTCATAGATAATTAGTGGTCTCAACATATCCAAAGCTTCAATGTGAGATAGGGAAGCTGATCTGAAAAATATGTGGGCAATTTATATCGAAACGGGTCATTCAGGTGGGTGGGGGTCGGTTCGGAAACCGACCTTCTGTCACCCGTTTTATCCAAAGAATCGCCCAATGTCTATGTATTTTGGCATACATCCATTTTGGATGCCTGCAGATCTGCAAAGGAATACATATAAGCCTTCAAAGTTCACTTGGAAAATCAGAGTAAAACGAATTTCTGAATCGTAGTAGACCATGGTGCGTAATAAGGTCACAAAAACAAAATAGTCCCTAAACAAATTACACAGCCACACCCAGTTTTTCAAGATATCATCAAACAAACATCAAAAATGCCTTTTAAACCTGTCCGTTCATATTTTCTGATAAAACAGGGTAACAAATGTGCTTGATATCAAATTTTCAAATGGAACTACTTTTGACTTCTGTCGGAATGTTTTGAAACAAAGGGAGGGAACTACATCTACACACATATATATAAGGGGGTTAATTTTCTGGGTTGAATTCAACTGCTTCGCTAGCTCAGTGGGCTAGACAAAAGGTCCCAATATCTTTTTTAGTTTTGGTCCTTGGTGGACAAGGGTCAAATCTGAGCAACTACTACTTTTTTTTACCCCATTTTCCCTCATCTTTTATCCTTTTTTTTCCATTCATTATCCCTAATTCTGAGACATTTAAAAGTACAAATTTCATATTCAAATTATTAAGAATGTGTGAAAATTTTCAGGCTCTCTATGTATCTACTTTCATTTATTTCCATAAATCTCTTTTTTTTGTCATCCCAACGCATAAGGCTTCCATGTTGCCAGGCTTGAGCTATGAAGACGTCCCAAATCGACATGACATTGCTTGCAACCGTGATGACATGTTTCAACTACTCCAAATTGGAAAGAATGGTAGTATGACCAGGCTCCAAAATCAATTGTGATGACAACCCAAAGATATAGGGAAATTTGGCACATTCGATAAAACATAAATCTGGGTTTGCGTTAACTTTTGCGCATCAGTCTATTCATGCACACTTTAATAGTGAGACCAATTTTGTCATAGTAATTTGCAGACAATTTCATTAGAAGAGCATGTATTTTAGTATGTTTTTATTCCCACAAAGAAATCAAGAAAAGAAAAAAAAAAAAAAAAAAAAAAGCATTATTTGTGCCTTTTGCCAAGTTCATGTTTTCGCATTGGCGTGAGTGCCATATATCAATATGTCATCATTGAAACCGATTTCAGATTCTTCTCTGGGTCTAATTGTTGCGTGCATTCTGACGGTTTGGCCATGTCATCACGGGCACAGGAGATGTACAAAAATTTGTGACATTTTGCCAGCTTGAGCCTTGCAGCTGTAGATCTATGCCTGACAAAGTACATTGTGGTGGACCCTTTTTGTCTTTCCACATTACCCTGCCACATTGTTTGATAAGTCCTGTAAACCTATTAGACTATTCAAAAAGCAACACTGAACAATTTCCCCCTGACTGCAGTGAGAAAAATTGCTCCCTGTTTTATTTTCATTTCTCATTCATTTTTTAGTAATGATTTATTTACTTTCTCCCACATCTTTCTTGTCAAATGGTACCATCAGCAAAATCTCAAAGTATTCTTTTGCTATTCCCAAATATTTTATGTAGAGAAAAGGGCCCTTAAAAGTTAGTTTTGTTTGTTTTATGCAACTGCCATCAGGTCCTCCTGGAAAGCTTTCTCTCTCTCTCTCTCTCTCCCTCTCTCTCTCTCTCTATCTATCTATCTTTCTGTCTCTTGCTGGTTTTTTCAGTTAGGCTATGATTCTTCATGACTTTTTCATAGATAATTAGTGGTCTCAACATATCCAAAGCTTCAATGTGAGATAGGGAAGCTGATCTGAAAAATATGTAGGCAATTTATATCGGAACGGGTCATTCAGGTGGGTGGGGGTCGGTTCGGAAACCGACCTTCTGTCACCCGTTTTATCCAAAGAATCGCCCAATGTCTATGTATTTTGGCATACATCCATTTTGGATGCCTGCAGATCTGCAAAGGAATACATATAAGCCTTCAAAGTTCACTTGGAAAATCAGAGTAAAACGAATTTCTGAATCGTAGTAGACCATGGTGCGTAATAAGGTCACAAAAACAAAATAGTCCCTAAACAAATTACACAGCCACACCCAGTTTTTCAAGATATGATCAAACAAACATCAAAAATGCCTTTTAAACCTGTCCGTTCATATTTTCTGATAAAACAGGGTAACAAATGTGCTTGATATCAAATTTTCAAATGGAACTACTTTTGACTTCTGTCGGAATGTTTTGAAACAAAGGGAGGGAACTACATCTACACATATATATATAAGGGGGTTAATTTTCTGGGTTGAATTCAACTGCTTCGCTAGCTCAGTGGGCTAGACAAAAGGTCCCAATATCTTTTTTAGTTTTGGTCCTTGGTGGACAAGGGTCAAATCTGAGCAACTACTACTTTTTTTTACCCCATTTTCCCTCATCTTTTATCCTTTTTTTTCCATTCATTATCCCTAATTCTGAGACATTTAAAAGTACAAATTTCAAATTCAAATTATTAAGAATGTGTGAAAATTTTCAGGCTCTCTATGTATCTACTTTCATTTATTTCCATAAATCTCTTTTTTTTTTCATCCCAACGCATAAGGCTTCCGTGTTGCCAGGCTTGAGCTATGAAGACATCCCGAATCGACATGACATTGCTTGCAACCATGATGACATGTTTCAACTACTCCAAATTGGAAAGAATGGTAGTATGACCAGGCTCCAAAATCAATTGTGATGACAACCCAAAGATATAGGGAAATTTGGCACATTCGATAAAACATAAATCTGGGTTTGCGTTAACTTTTGCGCATCAGTCTATTCATGCACACTTTAATAGTGAGACCAATTTTGTCATAGTAATTTGCAGACAATTTCATTAGAAGAGCATGTATTTTAGTATGTTTTTATTCCCACAAAGAAATCAAGAAAAGAAAAAAAAAAAAAACCAGCATTATTTGTGCCTTTTGCCAAGTTCATGTTTTCGCATTGGCGTGAGTGCCATATGTCAATATGTCATCATTGAAACCGATTTCAGATTCTTCTCTGGGTCTAATTGTTGCGTGCATTCTGACGGTTTGGCCATGTCATCACGGGCACAGGAGATGTACAAAAATTTGTGACATTTTGCCAGCTTGAGCCTTGCAGCTGTAGATCTATGCCTGACAAAGTACATTGTGGTGGACCCTTTTTGTCTTTCCACATTACCCTGCCACATTGTTTGATAAGTCCTGTAAACCTATTAGACTATTCAAAAAGCAACACTGAACAATTTCCCCCTGACTGCAGTGAGAAAAATTGCTCCCTGTTTTATTTTCATTTCTCATTCATTTTTTAGTAATGATTTATTTACTTTCTCCCACATCTTTCTTGTCAAATGGTACCATCAGCAAAATCTCAAAGCATTTTTTTGCTATTCCCAAATATTTTATATAGAGAAAAGGGCCCTTAAAAGTTAGTTTTGCTTGTTTTATGCAACTGCCATCAGGTCCTCCTGGAAAGCTTTCTCTCTCTCTCTCTCTCTATCAATCTATCTATCTATCTATCTATCTATCTATCTTTCTCTCTCTTGCTGGTTTTTTCAGTTAGGCTATGATTCTTCATGACTTTTTCATAGATAATTAGTGGTCTCAACATATCCAAAGCTTCAATGTGAGATAGGGAAGCTGATCTGAAAAATATGTAGGCAATTTATATCGAAACGGGTCATTCAGGTGGGTGGGGGTCGGTTCGGAAACCGACCTTCTGTCACCCGTTTTATCCAAAGAATCGCCCAATGTCTATGTATTTTGGCATACATCCATTTTGGATGCCTGCAAATCTGCAAAGGAATACATATAAGCCTTCAAAGTTCACTTGGAAAATCAGAGTAAAACGAATTTCTGAATCGTAGTAGACCATTGTGCGTAGTAAGGTCACAAAACCAAAATAGTCCCTAAACAAATTACACAGCCACACCCAGTTTTTCAAGATATGATCAAACAAACATCAAAAATGCCTTTTAAACCTGTCCGTTCATATTTTCTGATAAAACAGGGTAACAAATGTGCTTGATATCAAATTTTCAAATGGAACTACTTTTGACTTCTGTCGGAATGTTTTGAAACAAAGGGAGGGAACTACATCTACACATATATATAAGGGGGTTAATTTTCTGGGTTGAATTCAACTGCTTCGCTAGCTCAGTGGGCTAGACAAAAGGTCCCAATATCTTTTTTAGTTTTGGTCCTTGGTGGACAAGGGTCAAATCTGAGCAACTACTACTTTTTTTTACCCCATTTTCCCTCATCTTTTATCCTTTTTTTCCCATTCATTATCCCTAATTCTGAGACATTTAAAAGTACAAATTTCAAATTCAAATTATTAAGAATGTGTGAAAATTTTCAGGCTCTCTATGTATCTACTTTCATTTACTTCCATAAATCTCTTTTTTTTTTCATCCCAACGCATAAGGCTTCCATGTTGCCAGGCTTGAGCTATGAAGACGTCCCGAATCGACATGACATTGCTTGCAACCGTGATGACATGTTTCAACTACTCCAAATTGGAAAGAATGGTAGTATGACCAGGCTCCAAAATCAATTGTGATGACAACCCAAAGATATAGGGAAATTTGGCATATTCGATAAAAGATAAATCTGGGTTTGCGTTAACTTTTGAGCATCAGTCTATTCATGCACACTTTAATAGTGAGACCAATTTTGTCATAGTAATTTGCAGACAATTTCATTAGAAGAGCATGTATTTTAGTATGTTTTTATTCCCACAAAGAAATCAAGAAAAGAAAAAAAAAAAAACAGCATTATTTGTGCCTTTTGCCAAGTTCATGTTTTCGCATTGGCGTGAGTGCCATATATCAATATGTCATCATTGAAACCGATTTCAGATTCTTCTCTGGGTCTAATTGTTGCGTACATTCTGACGGTTTGGCCATGTCATCACGGGCACAGGAGATGTACAAAAATTTGTGACATTTTGCCAGCTTGAGCCTTGCAGCTGTAGATCTATGCCTGACAAAGTACATTGTGGTGGACCCTTTTTGTCTTTCCACATTACCCTGCCACATTGTTTGATAAGTCCTGTAAACCTATTAGACTATTCAAAAAGCAACACTGAACAATTTCCCCCTGACTGCAGTGAGAAAAATTGCTCCCTGTTTTATTTTCATTTCTCATTCATTTTTTAGTAATGATTTATTTACTTTCTCCCACATCTTTCTTGTCAAATGGTACCATCAGCAAAATCTCAAAGTATTTTTTTGCTATTCCCAAATATTTTATGTAGAGAAAAGGGCCCTTAAAAGTTAGTTTTGCTTGTTTTATGCAACTGCCATCAGGTCCTCCTGAAAAGCTTTCTCTCTCTCTCTCTCTCTCTCTCTATCTATCTATCTATCTATCTTTCTCTCTGTTGCTTGCTTTTTCAGTTAGGCTATGATTCTTCATGACTTTTTCATAGATAATTAGTGGTCTCAACATATCCAAAGCTTCAATGTGAGATAGGGAAGCTGATCTGAAAAATATGTAGGCAATTTATATCGAAACGGGTCATTCAGGTGGGTGGGGGTCGGTTCGGAAACCGACCTTCTGTCACCCGTTTTATCCAAAGAATCGCCCAATGTCTATATATTTTGGCATACATCCATTTTGGATGCCTGCAGATCTGCAAAGGAATACATATAAGCCTTCAAAGTTCACTTGGAAAATCAGAGTAAAACGAATTTCTGAATCGTAGTAGACCATGGTGCGTAATAAGGTCACAAAAACAAAATAGTCCCTAAACAAATTACACAGCCACACCCAGTTTTTCAAGATATGATCAAACAAACATCAAAAATGCCTTTTAAACCTGTCCGTTCATATTTTCTGATAAAACAGGGTAACAAATGTGCTTGATATCAAATTTTTAAATGGAACTACTTTTGACTTCTGTCGGAATGTTTTGAAACAAAGGGAGGGAACTACATCTACACATATATATAAGGGGGTTAATTTTCTGGGTTGAATTCAACTGCTTCGGTAGCTCAGTGGGCTAGACAAAAGGTCCCAATATCTTTTTTAGTTTTGGTCCTTGGTGGACAAGGGTCAAATCTGAGCAACTACTACTTTTTTTACCCCGTTTTCCCTCATCTTTAATCCTTTTTTTCCATTCATTATCCCTAATTCTGAGACATTTAAAAGTACAAATTTCAAATTCAAATTATTAAGAATGTGTGAAAATTTTCAGGCTCTCTATGTATCTACTTTCATTTATTTCCATAAGTCTCTTTTTTTTTCATCCCAACGCATAAGGCTTCCGTGTTGCCAGGCTTGAGCTATGAAGACGTCCCGAATCGACATGACATTGCTTGCAACCGTGATGACATGTTTCAACTACTCCAAATTGGAAAGAATGGTAGTATGACCATGCTCCAAAATCAATTGTGATGACAACCCAAAGATATAGGGAAATTTGGCACATTCGATAAAACATAAATCTGGGTTTGCGTTAACTTTTGCGCATCAATCTATTCATGCACACTTTAATAGTGAGACCAATTTTGTCATAGTAATTTGCAGACAATTTCATTAGAAGAGCATCTATTTTAGTATGTTTTTATTCCCACAAAGAAATCAAGAAAAGAAAAAAAAAAACAGCATTATTTGTGCCTTTTGCCAAGTTCATGTTTTCGCATTGGCGTGAGTGCCATATATCAATATATCATCATTGAAACCGATTTCAGATTCTTCTCTGGGTCTAATTGTTGCGTGCATTCTGACGGTTTGGCCATGTCATCACGGGCACAGGAGATGTACAAAAATTTGTGACATTTTGCCAGCTTGAGCCTTGCAGCTGTAGATCTATGCCTGACAAAGTACATTGTGGTGGACCCTTTTTGTCTTTCCACATTACCCTGCCACATTGTTTGATAAGTCCTGTAAACCTATTAGACTATTCAAAAAGCAACACTGAACAATTTCCCCCTGACTGCAGTGAGAAAAATTGCTCCCTGTTTTATTTTCATTTCTCATTCATTTTTTAGTAATGATATATTTACTTTCTCCCACATCTTTCTTGTCAAATGGTACCATCAGCAAAATCTCAAAGTATTTTTTTGCTATTCCCAAATATTTTATGTAGAGAAAAGGGCCCTTAAAAGTTAGTTTTGCTTGTTTTATGCAACTGCCATCAGGTCCTCCTGGAAAGCTTTCTCTCTCTCTCTCTCTCTCTCTCTCTCTATCTATCTATCTATCTATCTTTCTCTCTCTTTCTGGTTTTTCAGTTAGGCTATGATTCTTCATGACTTTTTCATAGATAATTAGTGGTCTCAACATATCCAAAGCTTCAATGTGAGATAGGGAAGCTGATCTGAAAAATATGTAGGCAATTTATATCGAAACGGGTCATTCAGGTGGGTGGGGGTCGGTTCGGAAACCGACCTTCTGTCACCCGTTTTATCCAAAGAATCGCCCAATGTCTATGTATTTTGGCATACATCCATTTTGGATGCCTGCAGATCTGCAAAGGAATACATATAAGCCTTCAAAGTTCACTTGGAAAATCAGAGTAAAACGAATTTCTGAATCGTAGTAGACCATGGTGCGTAATAAGGTCACAAAAACAAAATAGTCCCTAAACAAATTACACAGCCACACCCAGTTTTTCAAGATATGATCAAACAAACATCAAAAATGCCTTTTAAACCTGTCCGTTCATATTTTCTGATAAAACAGGGTAACAAATGTGCTTGATATCAAATTTTCAAATGGAACTACTTTTGACTTCTGTCGGAATGTTTTGAAACAAAGGGAGGGAACTACATCTACACATATATATAAGGGGGTTAATTTTCTGGGTTGAATTCAACTGCTTCGCTAGTTCAGTGGGCTAGACAAAAGGTCCCAATATCTTTTTTAGTTTTGGTCCTTGGTGGACAAGGGTCAAATCTGAGCAACTACTACTTTTTTTTACCCCATTTTCCCTCATCTTTTATCCTTTTTTTTCCATTCATTATCCCTAATTCTGAGACATTTAAAAATACAAATTTCAAATTCAAATTATTAAGAATGTGTGAAAATTTTCAGGCTCTCTATGTATCTACTTTCATTTATTTCCATAAGTCTCTTTTTTTTTCATCCCAACGCATAAGGCTTCCGTGTTGCCAGGCTTGAGCTATGAAGACGTCCCGAATCGACATGACATTGCTTGCAACCGTGATGACATGTTTCAACTACTCCAAATTGGAAAGAATGGTAGTATGACCAGGCTCCAAAATCAATTGTGATGACAACCCAAAGATATAGGGAAATTTGGCACATTCGATAAAACATAAATCTGGGTTTGCGTTAACTTTTGCGCATCAGTCTATTCATGCACACTTTAATAGTGAGACCAATTTTGTCATAGTAATTTGCAGACAATTTCATTAGAAGAGCATGTATTTTAGTATGTTTTTATTCCCACAAAGAAATCAAGAAAAGAAAAAAAAAAAAACAGCATTATTTGTGCCTTTCTCCAAGTTCATGTTTTCACATTGGCGTGAGTGCCATATATCAATATATCATCATTGAAACCGATTTCAGATTCTTCTCTGGGTCTAATTGTTGCGTGCATTCTGACGGTTTGGCCATGTCATCACGGGCACAGGAGATGTACAAAAATTTGTGACATTTTGCCAGCTTGAGCCTTGCAGCTGTAGATCTATGCCTGACAAAGTACATTGTGGTGGACCCTTTTTGTCTTTCCACATTACCCTGCCACATTGTTTGATAAGTCCTGTAAACCTATTAGACTATTCAAAAAGCAACACTGAACAATTTCCCCCTGACTGCAGTGAGAAAAATTGCTCCCTGTTTTATTTTCATTTCTCATTCATTTTTTAGTAATGATTTATTTACTTTCTCCCACATCTTTCTTGTCAAATGGTACCATCAGCAAAATCTCAAAGTATTTTTTTGCTATTCCCAAATATTTTATGTAGAGAAAAGGGCCCTTAAAAGTTAGTTTTGCTTGTTTTATGCAACTGCCATCAGGTCCTCCTGGAAAGCTTTCTCTCTCTCTCTCTCTCTCTCTCTCTCTATCTATCTATCTATCTTTCTGTCTCTTGCTGGTTTTTTCAGTTAGGCTATGATTCTTCATGACTTTTTCATAGATAATTAGTGGTCTCAACATATCCAAAGCTTCAATGTGAGATAGGGAAGCTGATCTGAAAAATATGTAGGCAATTTATATCGAAACGGGTCATTTAGGTGGGTGGGGGTCGGTTCGGAAACCGACCTTCTGTCACCCGTTTTATCCAAAGAATCGCCCAATGTCTATGTATTTTGGCATACATCCATTTTGGATGCCTGCAGATCTGCAAAGGAATACATATAAGCCTTCAAAGTTCACTTGGAAAATCAGAGTAAAACGAATTTCTGAATCGTAGTAGACCATGGTGCGTAATAAGGTCACAAAAACAAAATAGTCCCTAAACAAATTACACAGCCACACCCAGTTTTTCAAGATATGATCAAACAAACATCAAAAATGCCTTTTAAACCTGTCCGTTCATATTTTCTGATAAAACAGGGTAACAAATGTGCTTGATATCAAATTTTCAAATGGAACTACTTTTGACTTCTGTCGGAATGTTTTGAAACAAAGGGAGGGAACTACATCTACACATATATATAAGGGGGTTAATTTTCTGGGTTGAATTCAACTGCTTCGCTAGCTCAGTGGGCTAGACAAAAGGTCCCAATATCTTTTTTAGTTTTGGTCCTTGGTGGACAAGGGTCAAATCTGAGCAACTACTACTTTTTTTACCCCATTTTCCCTCATCTTTTATCCTTTTTTTTCCATTCATTATCCCTAATTCTGAGACATTTAAAAGTACAAATTTCAAATTCAAATTATTAAGAATGTGTGAAAATTTTCAGGCTCTCTATGTATCTACTTTCATTTATTTCCATAAGTCTCTTTTTTTTTTTCATCCCAACGCATAAGGCTTCCGTGTTGCCAGGCTTGAGCTATGAAGACGTCCCGAATCGACATGACATTGCTTGCAACCATGATGACATGTTTCAACTACTCCAAATTAGAAAGAATGGTAGTATGACCAGGCTCCAAAATCAATTGTGATGACAACCCAAAGATATAGGGAAATTTGGCACATTCGATAAAACATAAATCTGGGTTTGCGTTAACTTTTGCGCATCAGTCTATTCATGCACACTTTAATAGTGAGACCAATTTTGTCATAGTAATTTGCAGACAATTTCATTAGAAGAGCATGTATTTTAGTATGTTTTTATTCCCACAAAGAAATCAAGAAAAGAAAAAAAAAACACAGCATTATTTGTGCCTTTTGCCAAGTTCATGTTTTCGCATTGGCGTGAGTGCCATATATCAATATGTCATCATTGAAACCGATTTCAGATTCTTCTCTGGGTCTAATTGTTGCGTGCATTCTGACGGTTTGGCCATGTCATCACGGGCACAGGAGATGTACAAAAATTTGTGACATTTTGCCAGCTTGAGCCTTGCAGCTGTAGATCTATGCCTGACAAAGTACATTGTGGTGGACCCTTTTTGTCTTTCCACATTACCCTGCCACATTGTTTGATAAGTCCTGTAAACCTATTAGACTATTCAAAAAGCAACACTGAACAATTTCCCCCTGACTGCAGTGAGAAAAATTGCTCCCTGTTTTATTTTCATTTCTCATTCATTTTTTAGTAATGATTTATTTACTTTCTCCCACATCTTTCTTGTCAAATGGTACCATCAGCAAAATCTCAAAGTATTTTTTTGCTATTCCCAAATATTTTATGTAGAGAAAAGGGCCCTTAAAAGTTAGTTTTGCTTGTTTTATGCAACTGCCATCAGGTCCTCCTGGAAAGCTTTCTCTCTCTCTCTCTCTCTCTCTCTCTATCTATCTATCTATCTTTCTCTCTCTTGCTGGTTTTTTCAGTTAGGCTATGATTCTTCATGACTTTTTCATAGATAATTAGTGGTCTCAACATATCCAAAGCTTCAATGTGAGATAGGGAAGCTGATCTGAAAAATATGTAGGCAATTTATATCGAAACGGGTCATTCAGGTGGGTGGGGGTCGGTTCGGAAACCGACCTTCTGTCACCCGTTTTATCCAAAGAATCGCCCAATGTCTATGTATTTTGGCATACATCCATTTTGGATGCCTGCAGATCTGCAAAGGAATACATATAAGCCTTCAAAGTTCACTTGGAAAATCAGAGTAAAACGAATTTCTGAATCGTAGTAGACCATGGTGCGTAATAAGGTCACAAAAACAAAATAGTCCCTAAACAAATTACACAGCCACACCCAGTTTTTCAAGATATGATCAAACAAACATCAAAAATGCCTTTTAAACCTGTCCGTTCATATTTTCTGATAAAACAGGGTAACAAATGTGCTTGATATCAAATTTTTAAATGGAACTACTTTTGACTTCTGTCGGAATGTTTTGAAACAAAGGGAGGGAACTACATCTACACATATATATAAGGGGGTTAATTTTCTGGGTTGAATTCAACTGCTTCGCTAGCTCAGTGGGCTAGACAAAAGGTCCCAATATCTTTTTTAGTTTTGGTCCTTGGTGGACAAGGGTCAAATCTGAGCAACTACTACTTTTTTTACCCCGTTTTCCCTCATCTTTTATCCTTTTTTTTCCATTCATTATCCCTAATTCTGAGACATTTAAAAGTACAAATTTCAAATTCAAATTATTAAGAATGTGTGAAAATTTTCAGGCTCTCTATGTATCTACTTTCATTTATTTCCATAAGTCTCTTTTTTTTTTCATCCCAACGCATAAGGCTTCCGTGTTGCCAGGCTTGAGCTATGAAGACGTCTCGAATCGACATGACATTGCTTGCAACCGTGATGACATGTTTCAACTACTCCAAATTGGAAAGAATGGTAGTATGACCAGGCTCCAAAATCAATTGTGATGACAACCCAAAGATATAGGGAAATTTGGCACATTCGATAAAACATAAATCTGGGTTTGCGTTAACTTTTGCGCATCAGTCTATTCATGCACACTTTAATAGTGAGACCAATTTTGTCATAGTAATTTGCAGACAATTTCATTAGAAGAGCATGTATTTTAGTATGTTTTTATTCCCACAAAGAAATCAAGAAAAGAAAAAAAAAAACACAGCATTATTTGTGCCTTTTGCCAAGTTCATGTTTTCGCATTGGCGTGAGTGCCATATATCAATATGTCATCATTGAAACCGATTTCAGATTCTTCTCTGGGTCTAATTGTTGCGTGCATTCTGACGGTTTGGCCATGTCATCACGGGCACAGGAGATGTACAAAAATTTGTGACATTTTGCCAGCTTGAGCCTTGCAGCTGTAGATCTATGCCTGACAAAGTACATTGTGGTGGACCCTTTTTGTCTTTCCACATTACCCTGCCACATTGTTTGATAAGTCCTGTAAACCTATTAGACTATTCAAAAAGCAACACTGAACAATTTCCCCCTGACTGCAGTGAGAAAAATTGCTCCCTGTTTTATTTTCATTTCTCATTCATTTTTTAGTAATGATTTATTTACTTTCTCCCACATCTTTCTTGTCAAATGGTACCATCAGCAAAATCTCAAAGTATTTTTTTGCTATTCCCAAATATTTTATGTAGAGAAAAGGGCCCTTAAAAGTTAGTTTTGCTTGTTTTATGCAACTGCCATCAGGTCCTCCTGGAAAGCTTTCTCTCTCTCTCTCTCTCTCTCTATCTATCTATCTATCTTTCTCTCTCTTGCTGGTTTTTTCAGTTAGGCTATGATTCTTCATGACTTTTTCATAGATAATTAGTGGTCTCAACATATCCAAAGCTTCAATGTGAGATAGGGAAGCTGATCTGAAAAATATGTAGGCAATTTATATCGAAACGGGTCATTCAGGTGGGTGGGGGTCGGTTCGGAAACCGACCTTCTGTCACCCGTTTTATCCAAAGAATCGCCCAATGTCTATGTATTTTGGCATACATCCATTTTGGATGCCTGCAGATCTGCAAAGGAATACATATAAGCCTTCAAAGTTCACTTGGAAAATCAGAGTAAAACGAATTTCTGAATCGTAGTAGACCATGGTGCGTAATAAGGTCACAAAAACAAAATAGTCCCTAAACAAATTACACAGCCACACCCAGTTTTTCAAGATATGATCAAACAAACATCAAAAATGCCTTTTAAACCTGTCCGTTCATATTTTCTGATAAAACAGGGTAACAAATGTGCTTGATATCAAATTTTCAAATGGAACTATTTTTGACTTCTGTCGGAATGTTTCGAAACAAAGGGAGGGAACTACATCTACACATATATATAAGGGGGTTAATTTTCTGGGTTGAATTCAACTGCTTCGCTAGCTCAGTGGGCTAGACAAAAGGTCCCAATATCTTTTTTTTAGTTTTGGTCCTTGGTGGACAAGGGTCAAATCTGAGCAACTACTACTTTTTTTACACCGTTTTCCCTCATCTTTTATCCTTTTTTTTTTCCATTCATTATCCCCAATTCTGAGACATTTAAAAGTACAAATTTCAAATTCAAATTATTAAGAATGTGTGAAAATTTTCAGGCTCTCTATGTATCTACTTTCATTTATTTCCATAAGTCTCTTTTTTTTTCATCCCAACGCATAAGGCTTCCGTGTTGCCAGGCTTGAGCTATGAAGACGTCCCGAATCGACATGACATTGCTTGCAACCGTGATGACATGTTTCAACTACTCCAAATTGGAAAGAATGGTAGTATGACCAGGCTCCAAAATCAATTGTGATGACAACCCAAAGATATAGGGAAATTTGGCACATTCGATAAAACATAAATCTGGGTTTGCGTTAACTTTTGCGCATCAGTCTATTCATGCACACTTTAATAGTGAGACCAATTTTGTTATAGTAATTTGCAGACAATTTCATTAGAAGAGCATGTATTTTAGTATGTTTTTATTCCCACAAAGAAATCAAGAAAAGAAAAAAAAAACCAGCATTATTTGTGCCTTTTGCCAAGTTCATGTTTTCGCATTGGCGTGAGTGCCATATATCAATATGTCATCATTGAAACCGATTTCAGATTCTTCTCTGGGTCTAATTGTTGCGTGCATTCTGACGGTTTGGCCATGTCATCACGGGCACAGGAGATGTACAAAAATTTGTGACATTTTGCCAGCTTGAGCCTTGCAGCTGTAGATCTATGCCTGACAAAGTACATTGTGGTGGACCCTTTTTGTCTTTCCACATTACCCTGCCACATTGTTTGATAAGTCCTGTAAACCTATTAGACTATTCAAAAAGCAACACTGAACAATTTCCCCCTGACTGCAGTGAGAAAAATTGCTCCCTGTTTTATTTTCATTTCTCATTCATTTTTTAGTAATGATTTATTTACTTTCTCCCACATCTTTCTTGTCAAATGGTACCATCAGCAAAATCTCAAAGTATTTTTTTGCTATTCCCAAATATTTTATGTAGAGAAAAGGGCCCTTAAAAGTTAGTTTTGCTTGTTTTATGCAACTGCCATCAGGTCCTCCTGGAAAGCTTTCTCTCTCTCTCTCTCTCTCTCTCTCTCTCTCTCTATCTATCTATCTATCTATCTTTCTCTCTCTTGCTGGTTTTTTCAGTTAGGCTATGATTCTTCATGACTTTTTCATAGATAATTAGTGGTCTCAACATATCCAAAGCTTCAATGTGAGATAGGGAAGCTGATCTGAAAAATATGTAGGCAATTTATATCGAAACGGGTCATTCAGGTGGGTGGGGGTCGGTTCGGAAACCGACCTTCTGTCACCCGTTTTATCCAAAGAATCGCCCAATGTCTATGTATTTTGGCATACATCCATTTTGGATGCCTGCAGATCTGCAAAGGAATACATATAAGCCTTCAAAGTTCACTTGGAAAATCAGAGTAAAACGAATTTCTGAATCGTAGTAGACCATGGTGCGTAATAAGGTCACAAAAACAAAATAGTCCCTAAACAAATTACACAGCCACACCCAGTTTTTCAAGATATGATCAAACAAACATCAAAAATGCCTTTTAAACCTGTCCGTTCATATTTTCTGATAAAACAGGGTAACAAATGTGCTTGATATCAAATTTTCAAATGGAACTACTTTTGACTTCTGTCGGAATGTTTTGAAACAAAGGGAGGGAACTACATCTACACATATATATAAGGGGGTTAATTTTCTGGGTTGAATTCAACTGCTTCGCTAGCTCAGTGGGCTAGACAAAAGGTCCCAATATCTTTTTTCAGTTTTGGTCCTTGGTGGACAAGGGTCAAATCTGAGCAACTACTACTTTTTTTACCCCGTTTTCCCTCATCTTTTATCCTTTTTTTTTCCATTCATTATCCCCAATTCTGAGACATTTAAAAGTACAAATTTCAAATTCAAATTATTAAGAATGTGTGAAAATTTTCAGGCTCTCTATGTATCTACTTTCATTTATTTCCATAAGTCTCTTTTTTTTTTCATCCCAACGCATAAGGCTTCCGTGTTGCCAGGCTTGAGCTATGAAGACGTCCCGAATCGACATGACATTGCTTGCAACCGTGATGACATGTTTCAACTACTCCAAATTGGAAAGAATGGTAGTATGACCAGGCTCCAAAATCAATTGTGATGACAACCCAAAGATATAGGGAAATTTGGCACATTCGATAAAACATAAATCTGGGTTTGCGTTAACTTTTGCGCATCAGTCTATTCATGCACACTTTAATAGTGAGACCAATTTTGTCATAGTAATTTGCAGACAATTTCATTAGAAGAGCATGTATTTTAGTATGTTTTTATTCCCACAAAGAAATCAAGAAAAAAAAAAAAAAAAAAACAGCATTATTTGTGCCTTTTGCCAAGTTCATGTTTTCGCATTGGCGTGAGTGCCATATATCAATATGTCATCATTGAAACCGATTTCAGATTCTTCTCTGGGTCTAATTGTTGCGTGCATTCTGACGGTTTGGCCATGTCATCACGGGCACAGGAGATGTACAAAAATTTGTGACATTTTGCCAGCTTGAGCCTTGCAGCTGTAGATCTATGCCTGACAAAGTACATTGTGGTGGACCCTTTTTGTCTTTCCACATTACCCTGCCACATTGTTTGATAAGTCCTGTAAACCTATTAGACTATTCAAAAAGCAACACTGAACAATTTCCCCCTGACTGCAGTGAGAAAAATTGCTCCCTGTTTTATTTTCATTTCTCATTCATTTTTTAGTAATGATTTATTTACTTTCTCCCACATCTTTCTTGTCAAATGGTACCATCAGCAAAATCTCAAAGTATTTTTTTGCTATTCCCAAATATTTTATGTAGAGAAAAGGGCCCTTAAAAGTTAGTTTTGCTTGTTTTATGCAACTGCCATCAGGTCCTCCTGGAAAGCTTTCTCTCTCTCTCTCTCTCTCTCTCTATCTATCTATCTATCTTTCTCTCTCTTGCTGGTTTTTTCAGTTAGGCTATGATTCTTCATGACTTTTTCATAGATAATTAGTGGTCTCAACATATCCAAAGCTTCAATGTGAGATAGGGAAGCTGATCTGAAAAATATGTAGGCAATTTATATCGAAACGGGTCATTCAGGTGGGTGGGGGTCGGTTCGGAAACCGACCTTCTGTCACCCGTTTTATCCAAAGAATCGCCCAATGTCTATGTATTTTGGCATACATCCATTTTGGATGCCTGCAGATCTGCAAAGGAATACATATAAGCCTTCAAAGTTCAGTTGGAAAATCAGAGTAAAACGAATTTCTGAATCGTAGTAGACCATGGTGCGTAATAAGGTCACAAAAACAAAATAGTCCCTAAACAAATTACACAGCCACACCCAGTTTTTCAAGATATGATCAAACAAACATCAAAAATGCCTTTTAAACCTGTCCGTTCATATTTTCTGATAAAACAGGGTAACAAATGTGCTTGATATCAAATTTTCAAATGGAACTACTTTTGACTTCTGTCGGAATGTTTTGAAACAAAGGGAGGGAACTACATCTACACATATATATCAGGGGGTTAATTTTCTGGGTTGAATTCAACTGCTTCGCTAGCTCAGTGGGCTAGACAAAAGGTCCCAATATCTTTTTTTAGTTTTGGTCCTTGGTGGACAAGGGTCAAATCTGAGCAACTACTACTTTTTTTACCCCGTTTTCCCTCATCTTTTATCCTTTTTTTCCCATTCATTATCCCCAATTCTGAGACATTTAAAAGTACAAATTTCAAATTCAAATTATTAAGAATGTGTGAAAATTTTCAGGCTCTCTATGTATCTACTTTCATTTATTTCCATAAGTCTCTTTTTTTTTTCATCCCAACGCATAAGGCTTCCGTGTTGCCAGGCTTGAGCTATGAAGACGTCCCGAATCGACATGACATTGCTTGCAACCGTGATGACATGTTTCAACTACTCCAAATTGGAAAGAATGGTAGTATGACCAGGCTCCAAAATCAATTGTGATGACAACCCAAAGATATAGGGAAATTTGGCACATTCGATAAAACATAAATCTGGGTTTGCGTTAACTTTTGCGCATCAGTCTATTCATGCACACTTTAATAGTGAGACCAATTTTGTCATAGTAATTTGCAGACAATTTCATTAGAAGAGCATGTATTTTAGTATGTTTTTATTCCCACAAAGAAATCAAGAAAAGAAAAAAAAAACAGCATTATTTGTGCCTTTTGCCAAGTTCATGTTTTCGCATTGGCGTGAGTGCCATATATCAATATGTCATCATTGAAACCGATTTCAGATTCTTCTCTGGGTCTAATTGTTGCGTGCATTCTGACGGTTTGGCCATGTCATCACGGGCACAGGAGATGTACAAAAATTTGTGACATTTTGCCAGCTTGAGCCTTGCAGCTGTAGATCTATGCCTGACAAAGTACATTGTGGTGGACCCTTTTTGTCTTTCCACATTACCCTGCCACATTGTTTGATAAGTCCTGTAAACCTATTAGACTATTCAAAAAGCAACACTGAACAATTTCCCCCTGACTGCAGTGAGAAAAATTGCTCCCTGTTTTATTTTCATTTCTCATTCATTTTTTAGTAATGATTTATTTACTTTCTCCCACATCTTTCTTGTCAAATGGTACCATCAGCAAAATCTCAAAGTATTTTTTTGCTATTCCCAAATATTTTATGTAGAGAAAAGGGCCCTTAAAAGTTAGTTTTGCTTGTTTTATGCAACTGCCATCAGGTCCTCCTGGAAAGCTTTCTCTCTCTCTCTCTCTCTATCTATCTATCTATCTATCTTTCTCTCTCTTGCTGGTTTTTTCAGTTAGGCTATGATTCTTCATGACTTTTTCATAGATAATTAGTGGTCTCAACATATCCAAAGCTTCAATGTGAGATAGGGAAGCTGATCTGAAAAATATGTAGGCAATTTATATCGAAACGGGTCATTCAGGTGGGTGGGGGTCGGTTCGGAAACCGACCTTCTGTCACCCGTTTTATCCAAAGAATCGCCCAATGTCTATGTATTTTGGCATACATCCATTTTGGATGCCTGCAGATCTGCAAAGGAATACATATAAGCCTTCAAAGTTCACTTGGAAAATCAGAGTAAAACGAATTTCTGAATCGTAGTAGACCATGGTGCGTAATAAGGTCACAAAAACAAAATAGTCCCTAAACAAATTACACAGCCACACCCAGTTTTTCAAGATATGATCAAACAAACATCAAAAATGCCTTTTAAACCTGTCCGTTCATATTTTCTGATAAAACAGGGTAACAAATGTGCTTGATATCAAATTTTCAAATGGAACTACTTTTGACTTCTGTCGGAATGTTTTGAAACAAAGGGAGGGAACTACATCTACACATATATATAAGGGGGTTAATTTTCTGGGTTGAATTCAACTGCTTCGCTAGCTCAGTGGGCTAGACAAAAGGTCCCAATATCTTTTTTTAGTTTTGGTCCTTGGTGGACAAGGGTCAAATCTGAGCAACTACTACTTTTTTTACCCCGTTTTCCCTCATCTTTTATCCTTTTTTTCCCATTCATTATCCCCAATTCTGAGACATTTAAAAGTACAAATTTCAAATTCAAATTATTAAGAATGTGTGAAAATTTTCAGGCTCTCTATGTATCTACTTTCATTTATTTCCATAAGTCTCTTTTTTTTTTCATCCCAACGCATAAGGCTTCCGTGTTGCCAGGCTTGAGCTATGAAGACGTCCCGAATCGACATGACATTGCTTGCAACCGTGATGACATGTTTCAACTACTCCAAATTGGAAAGAATGGTAGTATGACCAGGCTCCAAAATCAATTGTGATGACAACCCAAAGATATAGGGAAATTTGGCACATTCGATAAAACATAAATCTGGGTTTGCGTTAACTTTTGCGCATCAGTCTATTCATGCACACTTTAATAGTGAGACCAATTTTGTCATAGTAATTTGCAGACAATTTCATTAGAAGAGCATGTATTTTAGTATGTTTTTATTCCCACAAAGAAATCAAGAAAAGAAAAAAAAAACAGCATTATTTGTGCCTTTTGCCAAGTTCATGTTTTCGCATTGGCGTGAGTGCCATATATCAATATGTCATCATTGAAACCGATTTCAGATTCTTCTCTGGGTCTAATTGTTGCGTGCATTCTGACGGTTTGGCCATGTCATCACGGGCACAGGAGATGTACAAAAATTTGTGACATTTTGCCAGCTTGAGCCTTGCAGCTGTAGATCTATGCCTGACAAAGTACATTGTGGTGGACCCTTTTTGTCTTTCCACATTACCCTGCCACATTGTTTGATAAGTCCTGTAAACCTATTAGACTATTCAAAAAGCAACACTGAACAATTTCCCCCTGACTGCAGTGAGAAAAATTGCTCCCTGTTTTATTTTCATTTCTCATTCATTTTTTAGTAATGATTTATTTACTTTCTCCCACATCTTTCTTGTCAAATGGTACCATCAGCAAAATCTCAAAGTATTTTTTTGCTATTCCCAAATATTTTATGTAGAGAAAAGGGCCCTTAAAAGTTAGTTTTGCTTGTTTTATGCAACTGCCATCAGGTCCTCCTGGAAAGCTTTCTCTCTCTCTCTCTCTCTCTCTCTCTCTCTATCTATCTATCTATCTTTCTCTCTCTTGCTGGTTTTTTCAGTTAGGCTATGATTCTTCATGACTTTTTCATAGATAATTAGTGGTCTCAACATATCCAAAGCTTCAATGTGAGATAGGGAAGCTGATCTGAAAAATATGTAGGCAATTTATATCGAAACGGGTCATTCAGGTGGGTGGGGGTCGGTTCGGAAACCGACCTTCTGTCACCCGTTTTATCCAAAGAATCGCCCAATGTCTATGTATTTTGGCATACATCCATTTTGGATGCCTGCAAATCTGCAAAGGAATACATATAAGCCTTCAAAGTTCACTTGGAAAATCAGAGTAAAACGAATTTCTGAATCGTAGTAGACCATGGTGCGTAATAAGGTCACAAAAACAAAATAGTCCCTAAACAAATTACACAGCCACACCCAGTTTTTCAAGATATGATCAAACAAACATCAAAAATGCCTTTTAAACCTGTCCGTTCATATTTTCTGATAAAACAGGGTAACAAATGTGCTTGATATCAAATTTTCAAATGGAACTACTTTTGACTTCTGTCGGAATGTTTTGAAACAAAGGGAGGGAACTACATCTACACATATATATAAGGGGGTTAATTTTCTGGGTTGAATTCAACTGCTTCGCTAGCTCAGTGGGCTAGACAAAAGGTCCCAATATCTTTTTTTAGTTTTGGTCCTTGGTGGACAAGGGTCAAATCTGAGCAACTACTACTTTTTTTACCCCGTTTTCCCTCATCTTTTATCCTTTTTTTCCCATTCATTATCCCCAATTCTGAGACATTTAAAAGTACAAATTTCAAATTCAAATTATTAAGAATGTGTGAAAATTTTCAGGCTCTCTATGTATCTACTTTCATTTATTTCCATAAGTCTCTTTTTTTTTTCATCCCAACGCATAAGGCTTCCGTGTTGCCAGGCTTGAGCTATGAAGACGTCCCGAATCGACATGACATTGCTTGCAACCGTGATGACATGTTTCAACTACTCCAAATTGGAAAGAATGGTAGTATGACCAGGCTCCAAAATCAATTGTGATGACAACCCAAAGATATAGGGAAATTTGGCACATTCGATAAAACATAAATCTGGGTTTGCGTTAACTTTTGCGCATCAGTCTATTCATGCACACTTTAATAGTGAGACCAATTTTGTCATAGTAATTTGCAGACAATTTCATTAGAAGAGCATGTATTTTAGTATGTTTTTATTCCCACAAAGAAATCAAGAAAAGAAAAAAAAAACAGCATTATTTGTGCCTTTTGCCAAGTTCATGTTTTCGCATTGGCGTGAGTGCCATATATCAATATGTCATCATTGAAACCGATTTCAGATTCTTCTCTGGGTCTAATTGTTGCGTGCATTCTGACGGTTTGGCCATGTCATCACGGGCACAGGAGATGTACAAAAATTTGTGACATTTTGCCAGCTTGAGCCTTGCAGCTGTAGATCTATGCCTGACAAAGTACATTGTGGTGGACCCTTTTCGTCTTTCCACATTACCCTGCCACATTGTTTGATAAGTCCTGTAAACCTATTAGACTATTCAAAAAGCAACACTGAACAATTTCCCCCTGACTGCAGTGAGAAAAATTGCTCCCTGTTTTATTTTCATTTCTCATTCATTTTTTAGTAATGATTTATTTACTTTCTCCCACATCTTTCTTGTCAAATGGTACCATCAGCAAAATCTCAAAGTATTTTTTTGCTATTCCCAAATATTTTATGTAGAGAAAAGGGCCCTTAAAAGTTAGTTTTGCTTGTTTTATGCAACTGCCATCAGGTCCTCCTGGAAAGCTTTCTCTCTCTCTCTCTCTCTCTCTCTCTATCTATCTATCTTTCTCTCTCTTGCTGGTTTTTTCAGTTAGGCTATGATTCTTCATGACTTTTTCATAGATAATTAGTGGTCTCAACATATCCAAAGCTTCAATGTGAGATAGGGAAGCTGATCTGAAAAATATGTAGGCAATTTATATCGAAACGGGTCATTCAGGTGGGTGGGGGTCGGTTCGGAAACCGACCTTCTGTCACCCGTTTTATCCAAAGAATCGCCCAATGTCTATGTATTTTGGCATACATCCATTTTGGATGCCTGCAAATCTGCAAAGGAATACATATAAGCCTTCAAAGTTCACTTGGAAAATCAGAGTAAAACGAATTTCTGAATCGTAGTAGACCATGGTGCGTAATAAGGTCACAAAAACAAAATAGTCCCTAAACAAATTACACAGCCACACCCAGTTTTTCAAGATATGATCAAACAAACATCAAAAATGCCTTTTAAACCTGTCCGTTCATATTTTCTGATAAAACAGGGTAACAAATGTGCTTGATATCAAATTTTCAAATGGAACTACTTTTGACTTCTGTCGGAATGTTTTGAAACAAAGGGAGGGAACTACATCTACACATATATATAAGGGGGTTAATTTTCTGGGTTGAATTCAACTGCTTCGCTAGCTCAGTGGGCTAGACAAAAGGTCCCAATATCTTTTTTAGTTTTGGTCCTTGGTGGACAAGGGTCAAATCTGAGCAACTACTACTTTTTTTACCCCGTTTTCCCTCATCTTTTATCCTTTTTTTCCCATTCATTATCCCCAATTCTGAGACATTTAAAAGTACAAATTTCAAATTCAAATTATTAAGAATGTGTGAAAATTTTCAGGCTCTCTATGTATCTACTTTCATTTATTTCCATAAGTCTCTTTTTTTTTTCATCCCAACGCATAAGGCTTCCGTGTTGCCAGGCTTGAGCTATGAAGACGTCCCGAATCGACATGACATTGCTTGCAACCGTGATGACATGTTTCAACTACTCCAAATTGGAAAGAATGGTAGTATGACCAGGCTCCAAAATCAATTGTGATGACAACCCAAAGATATAGGGAAATTTGGCACATTCGATAAAACATAAATCTGGGTTTGCGTTAACTTTTGCGCATCAGTCTATTCATGCACACTTTAATAGTGAGACCAATTTTGTCATAGTAATTTGCAGACAATTTCATTAGAAGAGCATGTATATTAGTATGTTTTTATTCCCACAAAGAAATCAAGAAAAGAAAAAAAAAAACAGCATTATTTGTGCCTTTTGCCAAGTTCATGTTTTCGCATTGGCGTGAGTGCCATATATCAATATGTCATCATTGAAACCGATTTCAGATTCTTCTCTGGGTCTAATTGTTGCGTGCATTCTGACGGTTTGGCCATGTCATCACGGGCACAGGAGATGTACAAAAATTTGTGACATTTTGCCAGCTTGAGCCTTGCAGCTGTAGATCTATGCCTGACAAAGTACATTGTGGTGGACCCTTTTTGTCTTTCCACATTACCCTGCCACATTGTTTGATAAGTCCTGTAAACCTATTAGACTATTCAAAAAGCAACACTGAACAATTTCCCCCTGACTGCAGTGAGAAAAATTGCTCCCTGTTTTATTTTCATTTCTCATTCATTTTTTAGTAATGATTTATTTACTTTCTCCCACATCTTTCTTGTCAAATGGTACCATCAGCAAAATCTCAAAGTATTTTTTTGCTATTCCCAAATATTTTATGTAGAGAAAAGGGCCCTTAAAAGTTAGTTTTGCTTGTTTTATGCAACTGCCATCAGGTCCTCCTGGAAAGCTTTCTCTCTCTCTCTCTCTCTATCTATCTATCTATCTTTCTCTCTCTTGCTGGTTTTTTCAGTTAGGCTATGATTCTTCATGACTTTTTCATAGATAATTAGTGGTCTCAACATATCCAAAGCTTCAATGTGAGATAGGGAAGCTGATCTGAAAAATATGTAGGCAATTTATATCGAAACGGGTCATTCAGGTGGGTGGGGGTCGGTTCGGAAACCGACCTTCTGTCACCCGTTTTATCCAAAGAATCGCCCAATGTCTATGTATTTTGGCATACATCCATTTTGGATGCCTGCAGATCTGCAAAGGAATACATATAAGCCTTCAAAGTTCAGTTGGAAAATCAGAGTAAAACGAATTTCTGAATCGTAGTAGACCATGGTGCGTAATAAGGTCACAAAAACAAAATAGTCCCTAAACAAATTACACAGCCACACCCAGTTTTTCAAGATATGATCAAACAAACATCAAAAATGCCTTTTAAACCTGTCCGTTCATATTTTCTGATAAAACAGGGTAACAAATGTGCTTGATATCAAATTTTCAAATGGAACTACTTTTGACTTCTGTCGGAATGTTTTGAAACAAAGGGAGGGAACTACATCTACACATATATATAAGGGGGTTAATTTTCTGGGTTGAATTCAACTGCTTCGCTAGCTCAGTGGGCTAGACAAAAGGTCCCAATATCTTTTTTTAGTTTTGGTCCTTGGTGGACAAGGGTCAAATCTGAGCAACTACTACTTTTTTTACCCCGTTTTCCCTCATCTTTTATCCTTTTTTTCCCATTCATTATCCCCAATTCTGAGACATTTAAAAGTACAAATTTCAAATTCAAATTATTAAGAATGTGTGAAAATTTTCAGGCTCTCTATGTATCTACTTTCATTTATTTCCATAAGTCTCTTTTTTTTTTCATCCCAATGCATAAGGCTTCCGTGTTGCCAGGCTTGAGCTATGAAGACGTCCCGAATCGACATGACATTGCTTGCAACCGTGATGACATGTTTCAACTACTCCAAATTGGAAAGAATGGTAGTATGATCAGGCTCCAAAATCAATTGTGATGACAACCCAAAGATATAGGGAAATTTGGCACATTCGATAAAACATAAATCTGGGTTTGTGTTAACTTTTGCGCATCAGTCTATTCATGCAAACTTTAATAGTGAGACCAATTTTGTCATAGTAATTTGCAGACAATTTCATTAGAAGAGCATGTATTTTAGTATGTTTTTATTCCCACAAAGAAATCAAGAAAAGAAAAAAAAAACAGCATTATTTGTGCCTTTTGCCAAGTTCATGTTTTCCCATTGGCGTGAGTGCCATATATCAATATGTCATCATTGAAACCGATTTCAGATTCTTCTCTGGGTCTAATTGTTGCGTGCATTCTGACGGTTTGGCCATGTCATCACGGGCACAGGAGATGTACAAAAATTTGTGACATTTTGCCAGCTTGAGCCTTGCAGCTGTAGATCTATGCCTGACAAAGTACATTGTGGTGGACCCTTTTTGTCTTTCCACATTACCCTGCCACATTGTTTGATAAGTCCTGTAAACCTATTAGACTATTCAAAAAGCAACACTGAACAATTTCCCCCTGACTGCAGTGAGAAAAATTGCTCCCTGTTTTATTTTCATTTCTCATTCATTTTTTAGTAATGATTTATTTACTTTCTCCCACATCTTTCTTGTCAAATGGTACCATCAGCAAAATCTCAAAGTATTTTTTTGCTATTCCCAAATATTTTATGTAGAGAAAAGGGCCCTTAAAAGTTAGTTTTGCTTGTTTTATGCAACTGCCATCAGGTCCTCCTGGAAAGCTTTCTCTCTCTCTCTCTCTCTCTCTATCTATCTATCTATCTTTCTCTCTCTTGCTGGTTTTTTCAGTTAGGCTATGATTCTTCATGACTTTTTCATAGATAATTAGTGGTCTCAACATATCCAAAGCTTCAATGTGAGATAGGGAAGCTGATCTGAAAAATATGTAGGCAATTTATATCGAAACGGGTCATTCAGGTGGGTGGGGGTCGGTTCGGAAACCGACCTTCTGTCACCCGTTTTATCCAAAGAATCGCCCAATGTCTATGTATTTTGGCATACATCCATTTTGGATGCCTGCAGATCTGCAAAGGAATACATATAAGCCTTCAAAGTTCAGTTGGAAAATCAGAGTAAAACGAATTTCTGAATCGTAGTAGACCATGGTGCGTAATAAGGTCACAAAAACAAAATAGTCCCTAAACAAATTACACAGCCACACCCAGTTTTTCAAGATATGATCAAACAAACATCAAAAATGCCTTTTAAACCTGTCCGTTCATATTTTCTGATAAAACAGGGTAACAAATGTGCTTGATATCAAATTTTCAAATGGAACTACTTTTGACTTCTGTCGGAATGTTTTGAAACAAAGGGAGGGAACTACATCTACACATATATATAAGGGGGTTAATTTTCTGGGTTGAATTCAACTGCTTCGCTAGCTCAGTGGGCTAGACAAAAGGTCCCAATATCTTTTTTTAGTTTTGGTCCTTGGTGGACAAGGGTCAAATCTGAGCAACTACTACTTTTTTTACCCCGTTTTCCCTCATCTTTTATCCTTTTTTTTCCCATTCATTATCCCTAATTCTGAGACATTTAAAAGTACAAATTTCAAATTCAAATTATTAAGAATGTGTGAAAATTTTCAGGCTCTCTATGTATCTACTTTCATTTATTTCCATAAGTCTCTTTTTTTTTTCATCCCAACGCATAAGGCTTCCGTGTTGCCAGGCTTGAGCTATGAAGACGTCCCGAATCGACATGACATTGCTTGCAACCGTGATGACATGTTTCAACTACTCCAAATTGGAAAGAATGGTAGTATGATCAGGCTCCAAAATCAATTGTGATGACAACCCAAAGATATAGGGAAATTTGGCACATTCGATAAAACATAAATCTGGGTTTGCGTTAACTTTTGCGCATCAGTCTATTCATGCACACTTTAATAGTGAGACCAATTTTGTCATAGTAATTTGCAGACAATTTCATTAGAAGAGCATGTATTTTAGTATGTTTTTATTCCCACAAAGAAATCAAGAAAAGAAAAAAAAAAACAGCATTATTTGTGCCTTTTGCCAAGTTCATGTTTTCGCATTGGCGTGAGTGCCATATATCAATATGTCATCATTGAAACCGATTTCAGATTCTTCTCTGGGTCTAATTGTTGCGTGCATTCTGACGGTTTGGCCATGTCATCACGGGCACAGGAGATGTACAAAAATTTGTGACATTTTGCCAGCTTGAGCCTTGCAGCTGTAGATCTATGCCTGACAAAGTACATTGTGGTGGACCCTTTTTGTCTTTCCACATTACCCTGCCACATTGTTTGATAAGTCCTGTAAACCTATTAGACTATTCAAAAAGCAACACTGAACAATTTCCCCCTGACTGCAGTGAGAAAAATTGCTCCCTGTTTTATTTTCATTTCTCATTCATTTTTTAGTAATGATTTATTTACTTTCTCCCACATCTTTCTTGTCAAATGGTACCATCAGCAAAATCTCAAAGTATTTTTTTGCTATTCCCAAATATTTTATGTAGAGAAAAGGGCCCTTAAAAGTTAGTTTTGCTTGTTTTATGCAACTGCCATCAGGTCCTCCTGGAAAGCTTTCTCTCTCTCTCTCTCTCTCTCTCTCTCTCTATCTATCTATCTATCTTTCTCTCTCTTGCTGGTTTTTTCAGTTAGGCTATGATTCTTCATGACTTTTTCATAGATAATTAGTGGTCTCAACATATCCAAAGCTTCAATGTGAGATAGGGAAGCTGATCTGAAAAATATGTAGGCAATTTATATCGAAACGGGTCATTCAGGTGGGTGGGGGTCGGTTCGGAAACCGACCTTCTGTCACCCGTTTTATCCAAAGAATCGCCCAATGTCTATGTATTTTGGCATACATCCATTTTGGATGCCTGCAGATCTGCAAAGGAATACATATAAGCCTTCAAAGTTCAGTTGGAAAATCAGAGTAAAACGAATTTCTGAATCGTAGTAGACCATGGTGCGTAATAAGGTCACAAAAACAAAATAGTCCCTAAACAAATTACACAGCCACACCCAGTTTTTCAAGATATGATCAAACAAACATCAAAAATGCCTTTTAAACCTGTCCGTTCATATTTTCTGATAAAACAGGGTAACAAATGTGCTTGATATCAAATTTTCAAATGGAACTACTTTTGACTTCTGTCGGAATGTTTTGAAACAAAGGGAGGGAACTACATCTACACATATATATAAGGGGGTTAATTTTCTGGGTTGAATTCAACTGCTTCGCTAGCTCAGTGGGCTAGACAAAAGGTCCCAATATCTTTTTTTAGTTTTGGTCCTTGGTGGACAAGGGTCAAATCTGAGCAACTACTACTTTTTTTACCCCGTTTTCCCTCATCTTTTATCCTTTTTTTCCCATTCATTATCCCCAATTCTGAGACATTTAAAAGTACAAATTTCAAATTCAAATTATTAAGAATGTGTGAAAATTTTCAGGCTCTCTATGTATCTACTTTCATTTATTTCCATAAGTCTCTTTTTTTTTTCATCCCAACGCATAAGGCTTCCGTGTTGCCAGGCTTGAGCTATGAAGACGTCCCGAATCGACATGACATTGCTTGCAACCGTGATGACATGTTTCAACTACTCCAAATTGGAAAGAATGGTAGTATGACCAGGCTCCAAAATCAATTGTGATGACAACCCAAAGATATAGGGAAATTTGGCACATTCGATAAAACATAAATCTGGGTTTGCGTTAACTTTTGCGCATCAGTCTATTCATGCACACTTTAATAGTGAGACCAATTTTGTCATAGTAATTTGCAGACAATTTCATTAGAAGAGCATGTATTTTAGTATGTTTTTATTCCCACAAAGAAATCAAGAAAAGAAAAAAAAAACAGCATTATTTGTGCCTTTTGCCAAGTTCATGTTTTCGCATTGGCGTGAGTGCCATATATCAATATGTCATCATTGAAACCGATTTCAGATTCTTCTCTGGGTCTAATTGTTGCGTGCATTCTGACGGTTTGGCCATGTCATCACGGGCACAGGAGATGTACAAAAATTTGTGACATTTTGCCAGCTTGAGCCTTGCAGCTGTAGATCTATGCCTGACAAAGTACATTGTGGTGGACCCTTTTTGTCTTTCCACATTACCCTGCCACATTGTTTGATAAGTCCTGTAAACCTATTAGACTATTCAAAAAGCAACACTGAACAATTTCCCCCTGACTGCAGTGAGAAAAATTGCTCCCTGTTTTATTTTCATTTCTCATTCATTTTTTAGTAATGATTTATTTACTTTCTCCCACATCTTTCTTGTCAAATGGTACCATCAGCAAAATCTCAAAGTATTTTTTTGCTATTCCCAAATATTTTATGTAGAGAAAAGGGCCCTTAAAAGTTAGTTTTGCTTGTTTTATGCAACTGCCATCAGGTCCTCCTGGAAAGCTTTCTCTCTCTCTCTCTCTCTCTCTCTCTCTCTATCTATCTATCTTTTTCTCTCTTGCTGGTTTTTTCAGTTAGGCTATGATTCTTCATGACTTTTTCATAGATAATTAGTGGTCTCAACATATCCAAAGCTTCAATGTGAGATAGGGAAGCTGATCTGAAAAATATGTAGGCAATTTATATCGAAACGGGTCATTCAGGTGGGTGGGGGTCGGTTCGGAAACCGACCTTCTGTCACCCGTTTTATCCAAAGAATCGCCCAATGTCTATGTATTTTGGCATACATCCATTTTGGATGCCTGCAGATCTGCAAAGGAATACATATAAGCCTTCAAAGTTCAGTTGGAAAATCAGAGTAAAACGAATTTCTGAATCGTAGTAGACCATGGTGCGTAATAAGGTCACAAAAACAAAATAGTCCCTAAACAAATTACACAGCCACACCCAGTTTTTCAAGATATGATCAAACAAACATCAAAAATGCCTTTTAAACCTGTCCGTTCATATTTTCTGATAAAACAGGGTAACAAATGTGCTTGATATCAAATTTTCAAATGGAACTACTTTTGACTTCTGTCGGAATGTTTTGAAACAAAGGGAGGGAACTACATCTACACATATATATAAGGGGGTTAATTTTCTGGGTTGAATTCAACTGCTTCGCTAGCTCAGTGGGCTAGACAAAAGGTCCCAATATCTTTTTTTAGTTTTGGTCCTTGGTGGACAAGGGTCAAATCTGAGCAACTACTACTTTTTTTACCCCGTTTTCCCTCATCTTTTATCCTTTTTTTCCCATTCATTATCCCCAATTCTGAGACATTTAAAAGTACAAATTTCAAATTCAAATTATTAAGAATGTGTGAAAATTTTCAGGCTCTCTATGTATCTACTTTCATTTATTTCCATAAGTCTCTTTTTTTTTTCATCCCAACGCATAAGGCTTCCGTGTTGCCAGGCTTGACCTATGAAGACGTCCCGAATCGACATGACATTGCTTGCAACCGTGATGACATGTTTCAACTACTCCAAATTGGAAAGAATGGTAGTATGACCAGGCTCCAAAATCAATTGTGATGACAACCCAAAGATATAGGGAAATTTGGCACATTCGATAAAACATAAATCTGGGTTTGCGTTAACTTTTGCGCATCAGTCTATTCATGCACACTTTAATAGTGAGACCAATTTTGTCATAGTAATTTGCAGACAATTTCATTAGAAGAGCATGTATTTTAGTATGTTTTTATTCCCACAAAGAAATCAAGAAAAGAAAAAAAAAAACAGCATTATTTGTGCCTTTTGCCAAGTTCATGTTTTCGCATTGGCGTGAGTGCCATATATCAATATGTCATCATTGAAACCGATTTCAGATTCTTCTCTGGGTCTAATTGTTGCGTGCATTCTGACGGTTTGGCCATGTCATCACGGGCACAGGAGATGTACAAAAATTTGTGACATTTTGCCAGCTTGAGCCTTGCAGCTGTAGATCTATGCCTGACAAAGTACATTGTGGTGGACCCTTTTTGTCTTTCCACATTACCCTGCCACATTGTTTGATAAGTCCTGTAAACCTATTAGACTATTCAAAAAGCAACACTGAACAATTTCCCCCTGACTGCAGTGAGAAAAATTGCTCCCTGTTTTATTTTCATTTCTCATTCATTTTTTAGTAATGATTTATTTACTTTCTCCCACATCTTTCTTGTCAAATGGTACCATCAGCAAAATCTCAAAGTATTTTTTTGCTATTCCCAAATATTTTATGTAGAGAAAAGGGCCCTTAAAAGTTAGTTTTGCTTGTTTTATGCAACTGCCATCAGGTCCTCCTGGAAAGCTTTCTCTCTCTCTCTCTCTCTCTCTCTCTCTCTATCTATCTATCTATCTTTCTCTCTCTTGCTGGTTTTTTCAGTTAGGCTATGATTCTTCATGACTTTTTCATAGATAATTAGTGGTCTCAACATATCCAAAGCTTCAATGTGAGATAGGGAAGCTGATCTGAAAAATATGTAGGCAATTTATATCGAAACGGGTCATTCAGGTGGGTGGGGGTCGGTTCGGAAACCGACCTTCTGTCACCCGTTTTATCCAAAGAATCGCCCAATGTCTATGTATTTTGGCATACATCCATTTTGGATGCCTGCAGATCTGCAAAGGAATACATATAAGCCTTCAAAGTTCAGTTGGAAAATCAGAGTAAAACGAATTTCTGAATCGTAGTAGACCATGGTGCGTAATAAGGTCACAAAAACAAAATAGTCCCTAAACAAATTACACAGCCACACCCAGTTTTTCAAGATATGATCAAACAAACATCAAAAATGCCTTTTAAACCTGTCCGTTCATATTTTCTGATAAAACAGGGTAACAAATGTGCTTGATATCAAATTTTCAAATGGAACTACTTTTGACTTCTGTCGGAATGTTTTGAAACAAAGGGAGGGAACTACATCTACACATATATATAAGGGGGTTAATTTTCTGGGTTGAATTCAACTGCTTCGCTAGCTCAGTGGGCTAGACAAAAGGTCCCAATATCTTTTTTTAGTTTTGGTCCTTGGTGGACAAGGGTCAAATCTGAGCAACTACTACTTTTTTTACCCCGTTTTCCCTCATCTTTTATCCTTTTTTTCCCATTCATTATCCCCAATTCTGAGACATTTAAAAGTACAAATTTCAAATTCAAATTATTAAGAATGTGTGAAAATTTTCAGGCTCTCTATGTATCTACTTTCATTTATTTCCATAAGTCTCTTTTTTTTTTCATCCCAACGCATAAGGCTTCCGTGTTGCCAGGCTTGAGCTATGAAGACGTCCCGAATCGACATGACATTGCTTGCAACCGTGATGACATGTTTCAACTACTCCAAATTGGAAAGAATGGTAGTATGACCAGGCTCCAAAATCAATTGTGATGACAACCCAAAGATATAGGGAAATTTGGCACATTCGATAAAACATAAATCTGGGTTTGCGTTAACTTTTGCGCATCAGTCTATTCATGCACACTTTAATAGTGAGACCAATTTTGTCATAGTAATTTGCAGACAATTTCATTAGAAGAGCATGTATTTTAGTATGTTTTTATTCCCACAAAAAAATCAAGAAAAGAAAAAAAAAAACAGCATTATTTGTGCCTTTTGCCAAGTTCATGTTTTCGCATTGGCGTGAGTGCCATATATCAATATGTCATCATTGAAACCGATTTCAGATTCTTCTCTGGGTCTAATTGTTGCGTGCATTCTGACGGTTTGGCCATGTCATCACGGGCACAGGAGATGTACAAAAATTTGTGACATTTTGCCAGCTTGAGCCTTGCAGCTGTAGATCTATGCCTGACAAAGTACATTGTGGTGGACCCTTTTTGTCTTTCCACATTACCCTGCCACATTGTTTGATAAGTCCTGTAAACCTATTAGACTATTCAAAAAGCAACACTGAACAATTTCCCCCTGACTGCAGTGAGAAAAACTGCTCCCTGTTTTATTTTCATTTCTCATTCATTTTTTAGTAATGATTTATTTACTTTCTCCCACATCTTTCTTGTCAAATGGTACCATCAGCAAAATCTCAAAGTATTTTTTTGCTATTCCCAAATATTTTATGTAGAGAAAAGGGCCCTTAAAAGTTAGTTTTGCTTGTTTTATGCAACTGCCATCAGGTCCTCCTGGAAAGCTTTCTCTCTCTCTCTCTCTCTCTCTCTCTCTATCTATCTATCTATCTATCTTTCTCTCTCTTGCTGGTTTTTTCAGTTAGGCTATGATTCTTCATGACTTTTTCATAGATAATTAGTGGTCTCAACATATCCAAAGCTTCAATGTGAGATAGGGAAGCTGATCTGAAAAATATGTAGGCAATTTATATCGAAACGGGTCATTCAGGTGGGTGGGGGTCGGTTCGGAAACCGACCTTCTGTCACCCGTTTTATCCAAAGAATCGCCCAATGTCTATGTATTTTGGCATACATCCATTTTGGATGCCTGCAGATCTGCAAAGGAATACATATAAGCCTTCAAAGTTCACTTGGAAAATCAGAGTAAAACGAATTTCTGAATCGTAGTAGACCATGGTGCGTAATAAGGTCACAAAAACAAAATAGTCCCTAAACAAATTACACAGCCACACCCAGTTTTTCAAGATATGATCAAACAAACATCAAAAATGCCTTTTAAACCTGTCCGTTCATATTTTCTGATAAAACAGGGTAACAAATGTGCTTGATATCAAATTTTCAAATGGAACTACTTTTGACTTCTGTCGGAATGTTTTGAAACAAAGGGAGGGAACTACATCTACACATATATATAAGGGGGTTAATTTTCTGGGTTGAATTCAACTGCTTCGCTAGCTCAGTGGGCTAGACAAAAGGTCCCAATATCTTTTTTAGTTTTGGTCCTTGGTGGACAAGGGTCAAATCTGAGCAACTACTACTTTTTTTACCCCATTTTCCCTCATCTTTTATCCTTTTTTTTCCCATTCATTATCCCTAATTCTGAGACATTTAAAAGTACAAATTTCAAATTCAAATTATTAAGAATGTGTGAAAATTTTCAGGCTCTCTATGTATCTACTTTCATTTATTTCCATAAGTCTCTTTTTTTTTTCATCCCAACGCATAAGGCTTCCGTGTTGCCAGGCTTGAGCTATGAAGACGTCCCGAATCGACATGACATTGCTTGCAACCGTGATGACATGTTTCAACTACTCCAAATTGGAAAGAATGGTAGTATGACCAGGCTCCAAAATCAATTGTGATGACAACCCAAAGATATAGGGAAATTTGGCACATTCGATAAAACATAAATCTGGGTTTGCGTTAACTTTTGCGCATCAGTCTATTCATGCACACTTTAATAGTGAGACCAATTTTGTCATAGTAATTTGCAGACAATTTCATTAGAAGAGCATGTATTTTAGTATGTTTTTATTCCCACAAAAAAATCAAGAAAAGAAAAAAAAAAACAGCATTATTTGTGCCTTTTGCCAAGTTCATGTTTTCGCATTGGCGTGAGTGCCATATATCAATATGTCATCATTGAAACCGATTTCAGATTCTTCTCTGGGTCTAATTGTTGCGTGCATTCTGACGGTTTGGCCATGTCATCACGGGCACAGGAGATGTTCAAAAATTTGTGACATTTTGCCAGCTTGAGCCTTGCAGCTGTAGATCTATGCCTGACAAAGTACATTGTGGTGGACCCTTTTTGTCTTTCCACATTACCCTGCCACATTGTTTGATAAGTCCTGTAAACCTATTAGACTATTCAAAAAGCAACACTGAACAATTTCCCCCTGACTGCAGTGAGAAAAATTGCTCCCTGTTTTATTTTCATTTCTCATTCATTTTTTAGTAATGATTTATTTACTTTCTCCCACATCTTTCTTGTCAAATGGTACCATCAGCAAAATCTCAAAGTATTTTTTTGCTATTCCCAAATATTTTATGTAGAGAAAAGGGCCCTTAAAAGTTAGTTTTGCTTGTTTTATGCAACTGCCATCAGGTCCTCCTGGAAAGCTTTCTCTCTCTCTCTCTCTCTCTCTCTCTCTATCTATCTATCTATCTTTCTCTCTCTTGCTGGTTTTTTCAGTTAGGCTATGATTCTTCATGACTTTTTCATAGATAATTAGTGGTCTCAACATATCCAAAGCTTCAATGTGAGATAGGGAAGCTGATCTGAAAAATATGTAGGCAATTTATATCGAAACGGGTCATTCAGGTGGGTGGGGGTCGGTTCGGAAACCGACCTTCTGTCACCCGTTTTATCCAAAGAATCGCCCAATGTCTATGTATTTTGGCATACATCCATTTTGGATGCCTGCAGATCTGCAAAGGAATACATATAAGCCTTCAAAGTTCAGTTGGAAAATCAGAGTAAAACGAATTTCTGAATCGTAGTAGACCATGGTGCGTAATAAGGTCACAAAAACAAAATAGTCCCTAAACAAATTACACAGCCACACCCAGTTTTTCAAGATATGATCAAACAAACATCAAAAATGCCTTTTAAACCTGTCCGTTCATATTTTCTGATAAAACAGGGTAACAAATGTGCTTGATATCAAATTTTCAAATGGAACTACTTTTGACTTCTGTCGGAATGTTTTGAAACAAAGGGAGGGAACTACATCTACACATATATATAAGGGGGTTAATTTTCTGGGTTGAATTCAACTGCTTCGCTAGCTCAGTGGGCTAGACAAAAGGTCCCAATATCTTTTTTAGTTTTGGTCCTTGGTGGACAAGGGTCAAATCTGAGCAACTACTACTTTTTTTACCCCATTTTCCCTCATCTTTTATCCTTTTTTTTCCCATTCATTATCCCTAATTCTGAGACATTTAAAAGTACAAATTTCAAATTCAAATTATTAAGAATGTGTGAAAATTTTCAGGCTCTCTATGTATCTACTTTCATTTATTTCCATAAGTCTCTTTTTTTTTTCATCCCAACGCATAAGGCTTCCGTGTTGCCAGGCTTGAGCTATGAAGACGTCCCGAATCGACATGACATTGCTTGCAACCGTGATGACATGTTTCAACTACTCCAAATTGGAAAGAATGGTAGTATGACCAGGCTCCAAAATCAATTGTGATGACAACCCAAAGATATAGGGAAATTTGGCACATTCGATAAAACATAAATCTGGGTTTGCGTTAACTTTTGCGCATCAGTCTATTCATGCACACTTTAATAGTGAGACCAATTTTGTCATAGTAATTTGCAGACAATTTCATTAGAAGAGCATGTATTTTAGTATGTTTTTATTCCCACAAAAAAATCAAGAAAAGAAAAAAAAAACAGCATTATTTGTGCCTTTTGCCAAGTTCATGTTTTCGCATTGGCGTGAGTGCCATATATCAATATGTCATCATTGAAACCGATTTCAGATTCTTCTCTGGGTCTAATTGTTGCGTGCATTCTGACGGTTTGGCCATGTCATCACGGGCACAGGAGATGTTCAAAAATTTGTGACATTTTGCCAGCTTGAGCCTTGCAGCTGTAGATCTATGCCTGACAAAGTACATTGTGGTGGACCCTTTTTGTCTTTCCACATTACCCTGCCACATTGTTTGATAAGTCCTGTAAACCTATTAGACTATTCAAAAAGCAACACTGAACAATTTCCCCCTGACTGCAGTGAGAAAAATTGCTCCCTGTTTTATTTTCATTTCTCATTCATTTTTTAGTAATGATTTATTTACTTTCTCCCACATCTTTCTTGTCAAATGGTACCATCAGCAAAATCTCAAAGTATTTTTTTGCTATTCCCAAATATTTTATGTAGAGAAAAGGGCCCTTAAAAGTTAGTTTTGCTTGTTTTATGCAACTGCCATCAGGTCCTCCTGGAAAGCTTTCTCTCTCTCTCTCTCTCTCTCTCTCTCTATCTATCTATCTATCTTTCTCTCTCTTGCTGGTTTTTTCAGTTAGGCTATGATTCTTCATGACTTTTTCATAGATAATTAGTGGTCTCAACATATCCAAAGCTTCAATGTGAGATAGGGAAGCTGATCTGAAAAATATGTAGGCAATTTATATCGAAACGGGTCATTCAGGTGGGTGGGGGTCGGTTCGGAAACCGACCTTCTGTCACCCGTTTTATCCAAAGAATCGCCCAATGTCTATGTATTTTGGCATACATCCATTTTGGATGCCTGCAGATCTGCAAAGGAATACATATAAGCCTTCAAAGTTCACTTGGAAAATCAGAGTAAAACGAATTTCTGAATCGTAGTAGACCATGGTGCGTAATAAGGTCACAAAAACAAAATAGTCCTTAAACAAATTACACAGCCACACCCAGTTTTTCAAGATATGATCAAACAAACATCAAAAATGCCTTTTAAACCTGTCCGTTCATATTTTCTGATAAAACAGGGTAACAAATGTGCTTGATATCAAATTTTCAAATGGAACTACTTTTGACTTCTGTCGGAATGTTTTGAAACAAAGGGAGGGAACTACATCTACACATATATATAAGGGGGTTAATTTTCTGGGTTGAATTCAACTGCTTCGCTAGCTCAGTGGGCTAGACAAAAGGTCCCAATATCTTTTTTTAGTTTTGGTCCTTGGTGGACAAGGGTCAAATCTGAGCAACTACTACTTTTTTTACCCCGTTTTCCCTCATCTTTTATCCTTTTTTTCCCATTCATTATCCCCAATTCTGAGACATTTAAAAGTACAAATTTCAAATTCAAATTATTAAGAATGTGTGAAAATTTTCAGGCTCTCTATGTATCTACTTTCATTTATTTCCATAAGTCTCTTTTTTTTTTCATCCCAACGCATAAGGCTTCCGTGTTGCCAGGCTTGAGCTATGAAGACGTCCCGAATCGACATGACATTGCTTGCAACCGTGATGACATGTTTCAACTACTCCAAATTGGAAAGAATGGTAGTATGACCAGGCTCCAAAATCAATTGTGATGACAACCCAAAGATATAGGGAAATTTGGCACATTCGATAAAACATAAATCTGGGTTTGCGTTAACTTTTGCGCATCAGTCTATTCATGCACACTTTAATAGTGAGACCAATTTTGTCATAGTAATTTGCAGACAATTTCATTAGAAGAGCATGTATTTTAGTATGTTTTTATTCCCACAAAGAAATCAAGAAAAGAAAAAAAAACCAGCATTATTTGTGCCTTTTGCCAAGTTCATGTTTTCACATTGGCGTGAGTGCCATATATCAATATGTCATCATTGAAACCGATTTCAGATTCTTCTCTGGGTCTAATTGTTGCGTGCATTCTGACGGTTTAGCCATGTCATCACGGGCACAGGAGATGTACAAAAATTTGTGACATTTTGCCAGCTTGAGCCTTGCAGCTGTAGATCTATGCCTGACAAAGTACATTGTGGTGGACCCTTTTTGTCTTTCCACATTACCCTGCCACATTGTTTGATAAGTCCTGTAAACCTATTAGACTATTCAAAAAGCAACACTGAACAATTTCCCCCTGACTGCAGTGAGAAAAATTGCTCCCTGTTTTATTTTCATTTCTCATTCATTTTTTAGTAATGATTTATTTACTTTCTCCCACATCTTTCTTGTCAAATGGTACCATCAGCAAAATCTCAAAGTATTTTTTTGCTATTCCCAAATATTTTATGTAGAGAAAAGGGCCCTTAAAAGTTAGTTTTGCTTGTTTTATGCAACTGCCATCAGGTCCTCCTGGAAAGCTTTCTCTCTCTCTCTCTCTCTCTCTCTCTCTCTATCTATCTATCTATCTATCTTTCTCTCTCTTGCTGGTTTTTTCAGTTAGGCTATGATTCTTCATGACTTTTTCATAGATAATTAGTGGTCTCAACATATCCAAAGCTTCAATGTGAGATAGGGAAGCTGATCTGAAAAATATGTAGGCAATTTATATCGAAACGGGTCATTCAGGTGGGTGGGGGTCGGTTCGGAAACCGACCTTCTGTCACCCGTTTTATCCAAAGAATCGCCCAATGTCTATGTATTTTGGCATACATCCATTTTGGATGCCTGCAGATCTGCAAAGGAATACATATAAGCCTTCAAAGTTCAGTTGGAAAATCAGAGTAAAACGAATTTCTGAATCGTAGTAGACCATGGTGCGTAATAAGGTCACAAAAACAAAATAGTCCCTAAACAAATTACACAGCCACACCCAGTTTTTCAAGATATGATCAAACAAACATCAAAAATGCCTTTTAAACCTGTCCGTTCATATTTTCTGATAAAACAGGGTAACAAATGTGCTTGATATCAAATTTTCAAATGGAACTACTTTTGACTTCTGTCGGAATGTTTTGAAACAAAGGGAGGGAACTACATCTACACATATATATAAGGGGGTTAATTTTCTGGGTTGAATTCAACTGCTTCGCTAGCTCAGTGGGCTAGACAAAAGGTCCCAATATCTTTTTTTAGTTTTGGTCCTTGGTGGACAAGGGTCAAATCTGAGCAACTACTACTTTTTTTACCCCGTTTTCCCTCATCTTTTATCCTTTTTTTCCCATTCATTATCCCCAATTCTGAGACATTTAAAAGTACAAATTTCAAATTCAAATTATTAAGAATGTGTGAAAATTTTCAGGCTCTCTATGTATCTACTTTCATTTATTTCCATAAGTCTCTTTTTTTTTTCATCCCAACGCATAAGGCTTCCGTGTTGCCAGGCTTGAGCTATGAAGACGTCCCGAATCGACATGACATTGCTTGCAACCGTGATGACATGTTTCAACTACTCCAAATTGGAAAGAATGGTAGTATGACCAGGCTCCAAAATCAATTGTGATGACAACCCAAAGATATAGGGAAATTTGGCACATTCGATAAAACATAAATCTGGGTTTGCGTTAACTTTTGCGCATCAGTCTATTCATGCACACTTTAATAGTGAGACCAATTTTGTCATAGTAATTTGCAGACAATTTCATTAGAAGAGCATGTATTTTAGTATGTTTTTATTCCCACAAAGAAATCAAGAAAAGAAAAAAAAAAACAGCATTATTTGTGCCTTTTGCCAAGTTCATGTTTTCGCATTGGCGTGAGTGCCATATATCAATATGTCATCATTGAAACCGATTTCAGATTCTTCTCTGGGTCTAATTGTTGCGTGCATTCTGACGGTTTGGCCATGTCATCACGGGCACAGGAGATGTACAAAAATTTGTGACATTTTGCCAGCTTGAGCCTTGCAGCTGTAGATCTATGCCTGACAAAGTACATTGTGGTGGACCCTTTTTGTCTTTCCACATTACCCTGCCACATTGTTTGATAAGTCCTGTAAACCTATTAGACTATTCAAAAAGCAACACTGAACAATTTCCCCCTGACTGCAGTGAGAAAAATTGCTCCCTGTTTTATTTTCATTTCTCATTCATTTTTTAGTAATGATTTATTTACTTTCTCCCACATCTTTCTTGTCAAATGGTACCATCAGCAAAATCTCAAAGTATTTTTTTGCTATTCCCAAATATTTTATGTAGAGAAAAGGGCCCTTAAAAGTTAGTTTTGCTTGTTTTATGCAACTGCCATCAGGTCCTCCTGGAAAGCTTTCTCTCTCTCTCTCTCTCTCTCTATCTATCTATCTATCTATCTTTCTCTCTCTTGCTGGTTTTTTCAGTTAGGCTATGATTCTTCATGACTTTTTCATAGATAATTAGTGGTCTCAACATATCCAAAGCTTCAATGTGAGATAGGGAAGCTGATCTGAAAAATATGTAGGCAATTTATATCGAAACGGGTCATTCAGGTGGGTGGGGGTCGGTTCGGAAACCGACCTTCTGTCACCCGTTTTATCCAAAGAATCGCCCAATGTCTATGTATTTTGGCATACATCCATTTTGGATGCCTGCAGATCTGCAAAGGAATACATATAAGCCTTCAAAGTTCAGTTGGAAAATCAGAGTAAAACGAATTTCTGAATCGTAGTAGACCATGGTGCGTAATAAGGTCACAAAAACAAAATAGTCCCTAAACAAATTACACAGCCACACCCAGTTTTTCAAGATATGATCAAACAAACATCAAAAATGCCTTTTAAACCTGTCCGTTCATATTTTCTGATAAAACAGGGTAACAAATGTGCTTGATATCAAATTTTCAAATGGAACTACTTTTGACTTCTGTCGGAATGTTTTGAAACAAAGGGAGGGAACTACATCTACACATATATATAAGGGGGTTAATTTTCTGGATTGAATTCAACTGCTTCGCTAGCTCAGTGGGCTAGACAAAAGGTCCCAATATCTTTTTTTAGTTTTGGTCCTTGGTGGACAAGGGTCAAATCTGAGCAACTACTACTTTTTTTACCCCGTTTTCCCTCATCTTTTATCCTTTTTTTCCCATTCATTATCCCCAATTCTGAGACATTTAAAAGTACAAATTTCAAATTCAAATTATTAAGAATGTGTGAAAATTTTCAGGCTCTCTATGTATCTACTTTCATTTATTTCCATAAGTCTCTTTTTTTTTTTCATCCCAACGCATAAGGCTTCCGTGTTGCCAGGCTTGAGCTATGAAGACGTCCCGAATCGACATGACATTGCTTGCAACCGTGATGACATGTTTCAACTACTCCAAATTGGAAAGAATGGTAGTATGACCAGGCTCCAAAATCAATTGTGATGACAACCCAAAGATATAGGGAAATTTGGCACATTCGATAAAACATAAATCTGGGTTTGCGTTAACTTTTGCGCATCAGTCTATTCATGCACACTTTAATAGTGAGACCAATTTTGTCATAGTAATTTGCAGACAATTTCATTAGAAGAGCATGTATTTTAGTATGTTTTTATTCCCACAAAGAAATCAAGAAAAGAAAAAAAAAAACAGCATTATTTGTGCCTTTTGCCAAGTTCATGTTTTCACATTGGCGTGAGTGCCATATATCAATATGTCATCATTGAAACCGATTTCAGATTCTTCTCTGGGTCTAATTGTTGCGTGCATTCTGACGGTTTGGCCATGTCATCACGGGCACAGGAGATGTACAAAAATTTGTGACATTTTGCCAGCTTGAGCCTTGCAGCTGTAGATCTATGCCTGACAAAGTACATTGTGGTGGACCCTTTTTGTCTTTCCACATTACCCTGCCACATTGTTTGATAAGTCCTGTAAACCTATTAGACTATTCAAAAAGCAACACTGAACAATTTCCCCCTGACTGCAGTGAGAAAAATTGCTCCCTGTTTTATTTTCATTTCTCATTCATTTTTTAGTAATGATTTATTTACTTTCTCCCACATCTTTCTTGTCAAATGGTACCATCAGCAAAATCTCAAAGTATTTTTTTGCTATTCCCAAATATTTTATGTAGAGAAAAGGGCCCTTAAAAGTTAGTTTTGCTTGTTTTATGCAACTGCCATCAGGTCCTCCTGGAAAGCTTTCTCTCTCTCTCTCTCTCTCTCTCTCTCTCTATCTATCTATCTATCTATCTTTCTCTCTCTTGCTGGTTTTTTCAGTTAGGCTATGATTCTTCATGACTTTTTCATAGATAATTAGTGGTCTCAACATATCCAAAGCTTCAATGTGAGATAGGGAAGCTGATCTGAAAAATATGTAGGCAATTTATATCGAAACGGGTCATTCAGGTGGGTGGGGGTCGGTTCGGAAACCGACCTTCTGTCACCCGTTTTATCCAAAGAATCGCCCAATGTCTATGTATTTTGGCATACATCCATTTTGGATGCCTGCAGATCTGCAAAGGAATACATATAAGCCTTCAAAGTTCAGTTGGAAAATCAGAGTAAAACGAATTTCTGAATCGTAGTAGACCATGGTGCGTAATAAGGTCACAAAAACAAAATAGTCCCTAAACAAATTACACAGCCACACCCAGTTTTTCAAGATATGATCAAACAAACATCAAAAATGCCTTTTAAACCTGTCCGTTCATATTTTCTGATAAAACAGGGTAACAAATGTGCTTGATATCAAATTTTCAAATGGAACTACTTTTGACTTCTGTCGGAATGTTTTGAAACAAAGGGAGGGAACTACATCTACACATATATATAAGGGGGTTAATTTTCTGGGTTGAATTCAACTGCTTCGCTAGCTCAGTGGGCTAGACAAAAGGTCCCAATATCTTTTTTTTAGTTTTGGTCCTTGGTGGACAAGGGTCAAATCTGAGCAACTACTACTTTTTTTACCCCGTTTTCCCTCATCTTTTATCCTTTTTTTCCCATTCATTATCCCCAATTCTGAGACATTTAAAAGTACAAATTTCAAATTCAAATTATTAAGAATGTGTGAAAATTTTCAGGCTCTCTATGTATCTACTTTCATTTATTTCCATAAGTCTCTTTTTTTTTTCATCCCAACGCATAAGGCTTCCGTGTTGCCAGGCTTGAGCTATGAAGACGTCCCGAATCGACATGACATTGCTTGCAACCGTGATGACGTTTCAACTACTCCAAATTGGAAAGAATGGTAGTATGACCAGGCTCCAAAATCAATTGTGATGACAACCCAAAGATATAGGGAAATTTGGCACATTCGATAAAACATAAATCTGGGTTTGCGTTAACTTTTGCGCATCAGTCTATTCATGCACACTTTAATAGTGAGACCAATTTTGTCATAGTAATTTGCAGACAATTTCATTAGAAGAGCATGTATTTTAGTATGTTTTTATTCCCACAAAGAAATCAAGAAAAAAAAAAAAAAAAACAGCATTATTTGTGCCTTTTGCCAAGTTCATGTTTTCGCATTGGCGTGAGTGCCATATATCAATATGTCATCATTGAAACCGATTTCAGATTCTTCTCTGGGTCTAATTGTTGCGTGCATTCTGACGGTTTGGCCATGTCATCACGGGCACAGGAGATGTACAAAAATTTGTGACATTTTGCCAGCTTGAGCCTTGCAGCTGTAGATCTATGCCTGACAAAGTACATTGTGGTGGACCCTTTTTGTCTTTCCACATTACCCTGCCACATTGTTTGATAAGTCCTGTAAACCTATTAGACTATTCAAAAAGCAACACTGAACAATTTCCCCCTGACTGCAGTGAGAAAAATTGCTCCCTGTTTTATTTTCATTTCTCATTCATTTTTTAGTAATGATTTATTTACTTTCTCCCACATCTTTCTTGTCAAATGGTACCATCAGCAAAATCTCAAAGTATTTTTTTGCTATTCCCAAATATTTTATGTAGAGAAAAGGGCCCTTAAAAGTTAGTTTTGCTTGTTTTATGCAACTGCCATCAGGTCCTCCTGGAAAGCTTTCTCTCTCTCTCTCTCTCTCTCTCTCTATCTATCTTTCTCTCTCTTGCTGGTTTTTTCAGTTAGGCTATGATTCTTCATGACTTTTTCATAGATAATTAGTGGTCTCAACATATCCAAAGCTTCAATGTGAGATAGGGAAGCTGATCTGAAAAATATGTAGGCAATTTATATCGAAACGGGTCATTCAGGTGGGTGGGGGTCGGTTCGGAAACCGACCTTCTGTCACCCGTTTTATCCAAAGAATCGCCCAATGTCTATGTATTTTGGCATACATCCATTTTGGATGCCTGCAGATCTGCAAAGGAATACATATAAGCCTTCAAAGTTCAGTTGGAAAATCAGAGTAAAACGAATTTCTGAATCGTAGTAGACCATGGTGCGTAATAAGGTCACAAAAACAAAATAGTCCCTAAACAAATTACACAGCCACACCCAGTTTTTCAAGATATGATCAAACAAACATCAAAAATGCCTTTTAAACCTGTCCGTTCATATTTTCTGATAAAACAGGGTAACAAATGTGCTTGATATCAAATTTTCAAATGGAACTACTTTTGACTTCTGTCGGAATGTTTTGAAACAAAGGGAGGGAACTACATCTACACATATATATAAGGGGGTTAATTTTCTGGGTTGAATTCAACTGCTTCGCTAGCTCAGTGGGCTAGACAAAAGGTCCCAATATCTTTTTTTAGTTTTGGTCCTTGGTGGACAAGGGTCAAATCTGAGCAACTACTACTTTTTTTACCCCGTTTTCCCTCATCTTTTATCCTTTTTTTCCCATTCATTATCCCCAATTCTGAGACATTTAAAAGTACAAATTTCAAATTCAAATTATTAAGAATGTGTGAAAATTTTCAGGCTCTCTATGTATCTACTTTCATTTATTTCCATAAGTCTCTTTTTTTTTTTCATCCCAACGCATAAGGCTTCCGTGTTGCCAGGCTTGAGCTATGAAGACGTCCCGAATCGACATGACATTGCTTGCAACCGTGATGACATGTTTCAACTACTCCAAATTGGAAAGAATGGTAGTATGACCAGGCTCCAAAATCAATTGTGATGACAACCCAAAGATATAGGGAAATTTGGCACATTCGATAAAACATAAATCTGGGTTTGCGTTAACTTTTGCGCATCAGTCTATTCATGCACACTTTAATAGTGAGACCAATTTTGTCATAGTAATTTGCAGACAATTTCATTAGAAGAGCATGTATTTTAGTATGTTTTTATTCCCACAAAGAAATCAAGAAAAGAAAAAAAAAAACAGCATTATTTGTGCCTTTTGCCAAGTTCATGTTTTCACATTGGCGTGAGTGCCATATATCAATATGTCATCATTGAAACCGATTTCAGATTCTTCTCTGGGTCTAATTGTTGCGTGCATTCTGACGGTTTGGCCATGTCATCACGGGCACAGGAGATGTACAAAAATTTGTGACATTTTGCCAGCTTGAGCCTTGCAGCTGTAGATCTATGCCTGACAAAGTACATTGTGGTGGACCCTTTTTGTCTTTCCACATTACCCTGCCACATTGTTTGATAAGTCCTGTAAACCTATTAGACTATTCAAAAAGCAACACTGAACAATTTCCCCCTGACTGCAGTGAGAAAAATTGCTCCCTGTTTTATTTTCATTTCTCATTCATTTTTTAGTAATGATTTATTTACTTTCTCCCACATCTTTCTTGTCAAATGGTACCATCAGCAAAATCTCAAAGTATTTTTTTGCTATTCCCAAATATTTTATGTAGAGAAAAGGGCCCTTAAAAGTTAGTTTTGCTTGTTTTATGCAACTGCCATCAGGTCCTCCTGGAAAGCTTTCTCTCTCTCTCTCTCTCTATCTATCTATCTATCTATCTTTCTCTCTCTTGCTGGTTTTTTCAGTTAGGCTATGATTCTTCATGACTTTTTCATAGATAATTGGTGGTCTCAACATATCCAAAGCTTCAATGTGAGATAGGGAAGCTGATCTGAAAAATATGTAGGCAATTTATATCGAAACGGGTCATTCAGGTGGGTGGGGGTCGGTTCGGAAACCGACCTTCTGTCACCCGTTTTATCCAAAGAATCGCCCAATGTCTATGTATTTTGGCATACATCCATTTTGGATGCCTGCAGATCTGCAAAGGAATACATATAAGCCTTCAAAGTTCACTTGGAAAATCAGAGTAAAACGAATTTCTGAATCGTAGTAGACCATGGTGCGTAATAAGGTCACAAAAACAAAATAGTCCCTAAACAAATTACACAGCCACACCCAGTTTTTCAAGATATGATCAAACAAACATCAAAAATGCCTTTTAAACCTGTCCGTTCATATTTTCTGATAAAACAGGGTAACAAATGTGCTTGATATCAAATTTTCAAATGGAACTACTTTTGACTTCTGTCGGAATGTTTTGAAACAAAGGGAGGGAACTACATCTACACATATATATAAGGGGGTTAATTTTCTGGGTTGAATTCAACTGCTTCGCTAGCTCAGTGGGCTAGACAAAAGGTCCCAATATCTTTTTTTAGTTTTGGTCCTTGGTGGACAAGGGTCAAATCTGAGCAACTACTACTTTTTTTACCCCGTTTTCCCTCATCTTTTATCCTTTTTTTCCCATTCATTATCCCCAATTCTGAGACATTTAAAAGTACAAATTTCAAATTCAAATTATTAAGAATGTGTGAAAATTTTCAGGCTCTCGATGTATCTACTTTCATTTATTTCCATAAGTCTCTTTTTTTTTTCATCCCAACGCATAAGGCTTCCGTGTTGCCAGGCTTGAGCTATGAAGACGTCCCGAATCGACATGACATTGCTTGCAACCGTGATGACATGTTTCAACTACTCCAAATTGGAAAGAATGGTAGTATGACCAGGCTCCAAAATCAATTGTGATGACAACCCAAAGATATAGGGAAATTTGGCACATTCGATAAAACATAAATCTGGGTTTGCGTTAACTTTTGCGCATCAGTCTATTCATGCACACTTTAATAGTGAGACCAATTTTGTCATAGTAATTTGCAGACAATTTCATTAGAAGAGCATGTATTTTAGTATGTTTTTATTCCCACAAAGAAATCAAGAAAAGAAAAAAAAAACAGCATTATTTGTGCCTTTTGCCAAGTTCATGTTTTCGCATTGGCATGAGTGCCATATATCAATATGTCATCATTGAAACCGATTTCAGATTCTTCTCTGGGTCTAATTGTTGCGTGCATTCTGACGGTTTGGCCATGTCATCACGGGCACAGGAGATGTACAAAAATTTGTGACATTTTGCCAGCTTGAGCCTTGCAGCTGTAGATCTATGCCTGACAAAGTACATTGTGGTGGACCCTTTTTGTCTTTCCACATTACCCTGCCACATTGTTTGATAAGTCCTGTAAACCTATTAGACTATTCAAAAAGCAACACTGAACAATTTCCCCCTGACTGCAGTGAGAAAAATTGCTCCCTGTTTTATTTTCATTTCTCATTCATTTTTTAGTAATGATTTATTTACTTTCTCCCACATCTTTCTTGTCAAATGGTACCATCAGCAAAATCTCAAAGTATTTTTTTGCTATTCCCAAATATTTTATGTAGAGAAAAGGGCCCTTAAAAGTTAGTTTTGCTTGTTTTATGCAACTGCCATCAGGTCCTCCTGGAAAGCTTTCTCTCTCTCTCTCTCTCTATCTATCTATCTATCTATCTTTCTCTCTCTTGCTGGTTTTTTCAGTTAGGCTATGATTCTTCATGACTTTTTCATAGATAATTAGTGGTCTCAACATATCCAAAGCTTCAATGTGAGATAGGGAAGCTGATCTGAAAAATATGTAGGCAATTTATATCGAAACGGGTCATTCAGGTGGGTGGGGGTCGGTTCGGAAACCGACCTTCTGTCACCCGTTTTATCCAAAGAATCGCCCAATGTCTATGTATTTTGGCATACATCCATTTTGGATGCCTGCAGATCTGCAAAGGAATACATATAAGCCTTCAAAGTTCACTTGGAAAATCAGAGTAAAACGAATTTCTGAATCGTAGTAGACCATGGTGCGTAATAAGGTCACAAAAACAAAATAGTCCCTAAACAAATTACACAGCCACACCCAGTTTTTCAAGATATGATCAAACAAACATCAAAAATGCCTTTTAAACCTGTCCGTTCATATTTTCTGATAAAACAGGGTAACAAATGTGCTTGATATCAAATTTTCAAATGGAACTACTTTTGACTTCTGTCGGAATGTTTTGAAACAAAGGGAGGGAACTACATCTACACATATATATAAGGGGGTTAATTTTCTGGGTTGAATTCAACTGCTTCGCTAGCTCAGTGGGCTAGACAAAAGGTCCCAATATCTTTTTTTAGTTTTGGTCCTTGGTGGACAAGGGTCAAATCTGAGCAACTACTACTTTTTTTACCCCGTTTTCCCTCATCTTTTATCCTTTTTTTCCCATTCATTATCCCCAATTCTGAGACATTTAAAAGTACAAATTTCAAATTCAAATTATTAAGAATGTGTGAAAATTTTCAGGCTCTCTATGTATCTACTTTCATTTATTTCCATAAGTCTCTTTTTTTTTTCATCCCAACGCATAAGGCTTCCGTGTTGCCAGGCTTGAGCTATGAAGACGTCCCGAATCGACATGACATTGCTTGCAACCGTGATGACGTTTCAACTACTCCAAATTGGAAAGAATGGTAGTATGACCAGGCTCCAAAATCAATTGTGATGACAACCCAAAGATATAGGGAAATTTGGCACATTCGATAAAACATAAATCTGGGTTTGCGTTAACTTTTGCGCATCAGTCTATTCATGCACACTTTAATAGTGAGACCAATTTTGTCATAGTAATTTGCAGACAATTTCATTAGAAGAGCATGTATTTTAGTATGTTTTTATTCCCACAAAGAAATCAAGAAAAAAAAAAAAAAAACAGCATTATTTGTGCCTTTTGCCAAGTTCATGTTTTCGCATTGGCGTGAGTGCCATATATCAATATGTCATCATTGAAACCGATTTCAGATTCTTCTCTGGGTCTAATTGTTGCGTGCATTCTGACGGTTTGGCCATGTCATCACGGGCACAGGAGATGTACAAAAATTTGTGACATTTTGCCAGCTTGAGCCTTGCAGCTGTAGATCTATGCCTGACAAAGTACATTGTGGTGGACCCTTTTTGTCTTTCCACATTACCCTGCCACATTGTTTGATAAGTCCTGTAAACCTATTAGACTATTCAAAAAGCAACACTGAACAATTTCCCCCTGACTGCAGTGAGAAAAATTGCTCCCTGTTTTATTTTCATTTCTCATTCATTTTTTAGTAATGATTTATTTACTTTCTCCCACATCTTTCTTGTCAAATGGTACCATCAGCAAAATCTCAAAGTATTTTTTTGCTATTCCCAAATATTTTATGTAGAGAAAAGGGCCCTTAAAAGTTAGTTTTGCTTGTTTTATGCAACTGCCATCAGGTCCTCCTGGAAAGCTTTCTCTCTCTCTCTCTCTCTCTCTCTCTCTATCTATCTATCTATCTTTCTCTCTCTTGCTGGTTTTTTCAGTTAGGCTATGATTCTTCATGACTTTTTCATAGATAATTAGTGGTCTCAACATATCCAAAGCTTCAATGTGAGATAGGGAAGCTGATCTGAAAAATATGTAGGCAATTTATATCGAAACGGGTCATTCAGGTGGGTGGGGGTCGGTTCGGAAACCGACCTTCTGTCACCCGTTTTATCCAAAGAATCGCCCAATGTCTATGTATTTTGGCATACATCCATTTTGGATGCCTGCAGATCTGCAAAGGAATACATATAAGCCTTCAAAGTTCACTTGGAAAATCAGAGTAAAACGAATTTCTGAATCGTAGTAGACCATGGTGCGTAATAAGGTCACAAAAACAAAATAGTCCCTAAACAAATTACACAGCCACACCCAGTTTTTCAAGATATGATCAAACAAACATCAAAAATGCCTTTTAAACCTGTCCGTTCATATTTTCTGATAAAACAGGGTAACAAATGTGCTTGATATCAAATTTTCAAATGGAACTACTTTTGACTTCTGTCGGAATGTTTTGAAACAAAGGGAGGGAACTACATCTACACATATATATAAGGGGGTTAATTTTCTGGGTTGAATTCAACTGCTTCGCTAGCTCAGTGGGCTAGACAAAAGGTCCCAATATCTTTTTTTAGTTTTGGTCCTTGGTGGACAAGGGTCAAATCTGAGCAACTACTACTTTTTTTACCCCGTTTTCCCTCATCTTTTATCCTTTTTTTCCCATTCATTATCCCCAATTCTGAGACATTTAAAAGTACAAATTTCAAATTCAAATTATTAAGAATGTGTGAAAATTTTCAGGCTCTCTATGTATCTACTTTCATTTATTTCCATAAGTCTCTTTTTTTTTTCATCCCAACGCATAAGGCTTCCGTGTTGCCAGGCTTGAGCTATGAAGACGTCCCGAATCGACATGACATTGCTTGCAACCGTGATGACATGTTTCAACTACTCCAAATTGGAAAGAATGGTAGTATGACCAGGCTCCAAAATCAATTGTGATGACAACCCAAAGATATAGGGAAATTTGGCACATTCGATAAAACATAAATCTGGGTTTGCGTTAACTTTTGCGCATCAGTCTATTCATGCACACTTTAATAGTGAGACCAATTTTGTCATAGTAATTTGCAGACAATTTCATTAGAAGAGCATGTATTTTAGTATGTTTTTATTCCCACAAAGAAATCAAGAAAAGAAAAAAAAAACAGCATTATTTGTGCCTTTTGCCAAGTTCATGTTTTCACATTGGCGTGAGTGCCATATATCAATATGTCATCATTGAAACCGATTTCAGATTCTTCTCTGGGTCTAATTGTTGCGTGCATTCTGACGGTTTGGCCATGTCATCACGGGCACAGGAGATGTACAAAAATTTGTGACATTTTGCCAGCTTGAGCCTTGCAGCTGTAGATCTATGCCTGACAAAGTACATTGTGGTGGACCCTTTTTGTCTTTCCACATTACCCTGCCACATTGTTTGATAAGTCCTGTAAACCTATTAGACTATTCAAAAAGCAACACTGAACAATTTCCCCCTGACTGCAGTGAGAAAAATTGCTCCCTGTTTTATTTTCATTTCTCATTCATTTTTTAGTAATGATTTATTTACTTTCTCCCACATCTTTCTTGTCAAATGGTACCATCAGCAAAATCTCAAAGTATTTTTTTGCTATTCCCAAATATTTTATGTAGAGAAAAGGGCCCTTAAAAGTTAGTTTTGCTTGTTTTATGCAACTGCCATCAGGTCCTCCTGGAAAGCTTTCTCTCTCTCTCTCTCTCTCTCTCTCTCTCTATCTATCTATCTTTCTCTCTCTTGCTGGTTTTTTCAGTTAGGCTATGATTCTTCATGACTTTTTCATAGATAATTAGTGGTCTCAACATATCCAAAGCTTCAATGTGAGATAGGGAAGCTGATCTGAAAAATATGTAGGCAATTTATATCGAAACGGGTCATTCAGGTGGGTGGGGGTCGGTTCGGAAACCGACCTTCTGTCACCCGTTTTATCCAAAGAATCGCCCAATGTCTATGTATTTTGGCATACATCCATTTTGGATGCCTGCAGATCTGCAAAGGAATACATATAAGCCTTCAAAGTTCAGTTGGAAAATCAGAGTAAAACGAATTTCTGAATCGTAGTAGACCATGGTGCGTAATAAGGTCACAAAAACAAAATAGTCCCTAAACAAATTACACAGCCACACCCAGTTTTTCAAGATATGATCAAACAAACATCAAAAATGCCTTTTAAACCTGTCCGTTCATATTTTCTGATAAAACAGGGTAACAAATGTGCTTGATATCAAATTTTCAAATGGAACTACTTTTGACTTCTGTCGGAATGTTTTGAAACAAAGGGAGGGAACTACATCTACACATATATATAAGGGGGTTAATTTTCTGGGTTGAATTCAACTGCTTCGCTAGCTCAGTGGGCTAGACAAAAGGTCCCAATATCTTTTTTTAGTTTTGGTCCTTGGTGGACAAGGGTCAAATCTGAGCAACTACTACTTTTTTTACCCCGTTTTCCCTCATCTTTTATCCTTTTTTTCCCATTCATTATCCCCAATTCTGAGACATTTAAAAGTACAAATTTCAAATTCAAATTATTAAGAATGTGTGAAAATTTTCAGGCTCTCTATGTATCTACTTTCATTTATTTCCATAAGTCTCTTTTTTTTTTTCATCCCAACGCATAAGGCTTCCGTGTTGCCAGGCTTGAGCTATGAAGACGTCCCGAATCGACATGACATTGCTTGCAACCGTGATGACATGTTTCAACTACTCCAAATTGGAAAGAATGGTAGTATGACCAGGCTCCAAAATCAATTGTGATGACAACCCAAAGATATAGGGAAATTTGGCACATTCGATAAAACATAAATCTGGGTTTGCGTTAACTTTTGCGCATCAGTCTATTCATGCACACTTTAATAGTGAGACCAATTTTGTCATAGTAATTTGCAGACAATTTCATTAGAAGAGCATGTATTTTAGTATGTTTTTATTCCCACAAAGAAATCAAGAAAAGAAAAAAAAAAACAGCATTATTTGTGCCTTTTGCCAAGTTCATGTTTTCGCATTGGCGTGAGTGCCATATATCAATATGTCATCATTGAAACCGATTTCAGATTCTTCTCTGGGTCTAATTGTTGCGTGCATTCTGACGGTTTGGCCATGTCATCACGGGCACAGGAGATGTACAAAAATTTGTGACATTTTGCCAGCTTGAGCCTTGCAGCTGTAGATCTATGCCTGACAAAGTACATTGTGGTGGACCCTTTTTGTCTTTCCACATTACCCTGCCACATTGTTTGATAAGTCCTGTAAACCTATTAGACTATTCAAAAAGCAACACTGAACAATTTCCCCCTGACTGCAGTGAGAAAAATTGCTCCCTGTTTTATTTTCATTTCTCATTCATTTTTTAGTAATGATTTATTTACTTTCTCCAACATCTTTCTTGTCAAATGGTACCATCAGCAAAATCTCAAAGTATTTTTTTGCTATTCCCAAATATTTTATGTAGAGAAAAGGGCCCTTAAAAGTTAGTTTTGCTTGTTTTATGCAACTGCCATCAGGTCCTCCTGGAAAGCTTTCTCTCTCTCTCTCTCTCTCTCTCTATCTATCTATCTTTCTCTCTCTTGCTGGTTTTTTCAGTTAGGCTATGATTCTTCATGACTTTTTCATAGATAATTGGTGGTCTCAACATATCCAAAGCTTCAATGTGAGATAGGGAAGCTGATCTGAAAAATATGTAGGCAATTTATATCGAAACGGGTCATTCAGGTGGGTGGGGGTCGGTTCGGAAACCGACCTTCTGTCACCCGTTTTATCCAAAGAATCGCCCAATGTCTATGTATTTTGGCATACATCCATTTTGGATGCCTGCAGATCTGCAAAGGAATACATATAAGCCTTCAAAGTTCACTTGGAAAATCAGAGTAAAACGAATTTCTGAATCGTAGTAGACCATGGTGCGTAATAAGGTCACAAAAACAAAATAGTCCCTAAACAAATTACACAGCCACACCCAGTTTTTCAAGATATGATCAAACAAACATCAAAAATGCCTTTTAAACCTGTCCGTTCATATTTTCTGATAAAACAGGGTAACAAATGTGCTTGATATCAAATTTTCAAATGGAACTACTTTTGACTTCTGTCGGAATGTTTTGAAACAAAGGGAGGGAACTACATCTACACATATATATAAGGGGGTTAATTTTCTGGGTTGAATTCAACTGCTTCGCTAGCTCAGTGGGCTAGACAAAAGGTCCCAATATCTTTTTTTAGTTTTGGTCCTTGGTGGACAAGGGTCAAATCTGAGCAACTACTACTTTTTTTACCCCGTTTTCCCTCATCTTTTATCCTTTTTTTCCCATTCATTATCCCCAATTCTGAGACATTTAAAAGTACAAATTTCAAATTCAAATTATTAAGAATGTGTGAAAATTTTCAGGCTCTCTATGTATCTACTTTCATTTATTTCCATAAGTCTCTTTTTTTTTTCATCCCAACGCATAAGGCTTCCGTGTTGCCAGGCTTGAGCTATGAAGACGTCCCGAATCGACATGACATTGCTTGCAACCGTGATGACATGTTTCAACTACTCCAAATTGGAAAGAATGGTAGTATGACCAGGCTCCAAAATCAATTGTGATGACAACCCAAAGATATAGGGAAATTTGGCACATTCGATAAAACATAAATCTGGGTTTGCGTTAACTTTTGCGCATCAGTCTATTCATGCACACTTTAATAGTGAGACCAATTTTGTCATAGTAATTTGCAGACAATTTCATTAGAAGAGCATGTATTTTAGTATGTTTTTATTCCCACAAAGAAATCAAGAAAAGAAAAAAAAAAACAGCATTATTTGTGCCTTTTGCCAAGTTCATGTTTTCGCATTGGCATGAGTGCCATATATCAATATGTCATCATTGAAACCGATTTCAGATTCTTCTCTGGGTCTAATTGTTGCGTGCATTCTGACGGTTTGGCCATGTCATCACGGGCACAGGAGATGTACAAAAATTTGTGACATTTTGCCAGCTTGAGCCTTGCAGCTGTAGATCTATGCCTGACAAAGTACATTGTGGTGGACCCTTTTTGTCTTTCCACATTACCCTGCCACATTGTTTGATAAGTCCTGTAAACCTATTAGACTATTCAAAAAGCAACACTGAACAATTTCCCCCTGACTGCAGTGAGAAAAATTGCTCCCTGTTTTATTTTCATTTCTCATTCATTTTTTAGTAATGATTTATTTACTTTCTCCCACATCTTTCTTGTCAAATGGTACCATCAGCAAAATCTCAAAGTATTTTTTTGCTATTCCCAAATATTTTATGTAGAGAAAAGGGCCCTTAAAAGTTAGTTTTGCTTGTTTTATGCAACTGCCATCAGGTCCTCCTGGAAAGCTTTCTCTCTCTCTCTCTCTCTCTCTCTATCTATCTATCTTTCTCTCTCTTGCTGGTTTTTTCAGTTAGGCTATGATTCTTCATGACTTTTTCATAGATAATTAGTGGTCTCAACATATCCAAAGCTTCAATGTGAGATAGGGAAGCTGATCTGAAAAATATGTAGGCAATTTATATCGAAACGGGTCATTCAGGTGGGTGGGGGTCGGTTCGGAAACCGACCTTCTGTCACCCGTTTTATCCAAAGAATCGCCCAATGTCTATGTATTTTGGCATACATCCATTTTGGATGCCTGCAAATCTGCAAAGGAATACATATAAGCCTTCAAAGTTCACTTGGAAAATCAGAGTAAAACGAATTTCTGAATCGTAGTAGACCATGGTGCGTAATAAGGTCACAAAAACAAAATAGTCCCTAAACAAATTACACAGCCACACCCAGTTTTTCAAGATATGATCAAACAAACATCAAAAATGCCTTTTAAACCTGTCCGTTCATATTTTCTGATAAAACAGGGTAACAAATGTGCTTGATATCAAATTTTCAAATGGAACTACTTTTGACTTCTGTCGGAATGTTTTGAAACAAAGGGAGGGAACTACATCTACACATATATATAAGGGGGTTAATTTTCTGGGTTGAATTCAACTGCTTCGCTAGCTCAGTGGGCTAGACAAAAGGTCCCAATATCTTTTTTTAGTTTTGGTCCTTGGTGGACAAGGGTCAAATCTGAGCAACTACTACTTTTTTTACCCCGTTTTCCCTCATCTTTTATCCTTTTTTTTCCCATTCATTATCCCCAATTCTGAGACATTTAAAAGTACAAATTTCAAATTCAAATTATTAAGAATGTGTGAAAATTTTCAGGCTCTCTATGTATCTACTTTCATTTATTTCCATAAGTCTCTTTTTTTTTTCATCCCAACGCATAAGGCTTCCGTGTTGCCAGGCTTGAGCTATGAAGACGTCCCGAATCGACATGACATTGCTTGCAACCGTGATGACATGTTTCAACTACTCCAAATTGGAAAGAATGGTAGTATGACCAGGCTCCAAAATCAATTGTGATGACAACCCAAAGATATAGGGAAATTTGGCACATTCGATAAAACATAAATCTGGGTTTGCGTTAACTTTTGCGCATCAGTCTATTCATGCACACTTTAATAGTGAGACCAATTTTGTCATAGTAATTTGCAGACAATTTCATTAGAAGAGCATGTATTTTAGTATGTTTTTATTCCCACAAAGAAATCAAGAAAAGAAAAAAAAAAACAGCATTATTTGTGCCTTTTGCCAAGTTCATGTTTTCGCATTGGCATGAGTGCCATATATCAATATGTCATCATTGAAACCGATTTCAGATTCTTCTCTGGGTCTAATTGTTGCGTGCATTCTGACGGTTTGGCCATGTCATCACGGGCACAGGAGATGTACAAAAATTTGTGACATTTTGCCAGCTTGAGCCTTGCAGCTGTAGATCTATGCCTGACAAAGTACATTGTGGTGGACCCTTTTTGTCTTTCCACATTACCCTGCCACATTGTTTGATAAGTCCTGTAAACCTATTAGACTATTCAAAAAGCAACACTGAACAATTTCCCCCTGACTGCAGTGAGAAAAATTGCTCCCTGTTTTATTTTCATTTCTCATTCATTTTTTAGTAATGATTTATTTACTTTCTCCCACATCTTTCTTGTCAAATGGTACCATCAGCAAAATCTCAAAGTATTTTTTTGCTATTCCCAAATATTTTATGTAGAGAAAAGGGCCCTTAAAAGTTAGTTTTGCTTGTTTTATGCAACTGCCATCAGGTCCTCCTGGAAAGCTTTCTCTCTCTCTCTCTCTCTCTCTCTATCTATCTATCTTTCTCTCTCTTGCTGGTTTTTTCAGTTAGGCTATGATTCTTCATGACTTTTTCATAGATAATTAGTGGTCTCAACATATCCAAAGCTTCAATGTGAGATAGGGAAGCTGATCTGAAAAATATGTAGGCAATTTATATCGAAACGGGTCATTCAGGTGGGTGGGGGTCGGTTCGGAAACCGACCTTCTGTCACCCGTTTTATCCAAAGAATCGCCCAATGTCTATGTATTTTGGCATACATCCATTTTGGATGCCTGCAAATCTGCAAAGGAATACATATAAGCCTTCAAAGTTCACTTGGAAAATCAGAGTAAAACGAATTTCTGAATCGTAGTAGACCATGGTGCGTAATAAGGTCACAAAAACAAAATAGTCCCTAAACAAATTACACAGCCACACCCAGTTTTTCAAGATATGATCAAACAAACATCAAAAATGCCTTTTAAACCTGTCCGTTCATATTTTCTGATAAAACAGGGTAACAAATGTGCTTGATATCAAATTTTCAAATGGAACTACTTTTGACTTCTGTCGGAATGTTTTGAAACAAAGGGAGGGAACTACATCTACACATATATATAAGGGGGTTAATTTTCTGGGTTGAATTCAACTGCTTCGCTAGCTCAGTGGGCTAGACAAAAGGTCCCAATATCTTTTTTTAGTTTTGGTCCTTGGTGGACAAGGGTCAAATCTGAGCAACTACTACTTTTTTTACCCCGTTTTCCCTCATCTTTTATCCTTTTTTTTCCCATTCATTATCCCCAATTCTGAGACATTTAAAAGTACAAATTTCAAATTCAAATTATTAAGAATGTGTGAAAATTTTCAGGCTCTCTATGTATCTACTTTCATTTATTTCCATAAGTCTCTTTTTTTTTTCATCCCAACGCATAAGGCTTCCGTGTTGCCAGGCTTGAGCTATGAAGACGTCCCGAATCGACATGACATTGCTTGCAACCGTGATGACATGTTTCAACTACTCCAAATTGGAAAGAATGGTAGTATGACCAGGCTCCAAAATCAATTGTGATGACAACCCAAAGATATAGGGAAATTTGGCACATTCGATAAAACATAAATCTGGGTTTGCGTTAACTTTTGCGCATCAGTCTATTCATGCACACTTTAATAGTGAGACCAGTTTTGTCATAGTAATTTGCAGACAATTTCATTAGAAGAGCATGTATTTTAGCATGTTTTTATTCCCACAAAGAAATCAAGAAAAGAAAAAAAAAACAGCATTATTTGTGCCTTTTGCCAAGTTCATGTTTTCGCATTGGCGTGAGTGCCATATATCAATATGTCATCATTGAAACCGATTTCAGATTCTTCTCTGGGTCTAATTGTTGCGTGCATTCTGACGGTTTGGCCATGTCATCACGGGCACAGGAGATGTACAAAAATTTGTGACATTTTGCCAGCTTGAGCCTTGCAGCTGTAGATCTATGCCTGACAAAGTACATTGTGGTGGACCCTTTTTGTCTTTCCACATTACCCTGCCACATTGTTTGATAAGTCCTGTAAACCTATTAGACTATTCAAAAAGCAACACTGAACAATTTCCCCCTGACTGCAGTGAGAAAAATTGCTCCCTGTTTTATTTTCATTTCTCATTCATTTTTTAGTAATGATTTATTTACTTTCTCCCACATCTTTCTTGTCAAATGGTACCATCAGCAAAATCTCAAAGTATTTTTTTGCTATTCCCAAATATTTTATGTAGAGAAAAGGGCCCTTAAAAGTTAGTTTTGCTTGTTTTATGCAACTGCCATCAGGTCCTCCTGGAAAGCTTTCTCTCTCTCTCTCTCTCTCTCTCTCTCTATCTATCTATCTATCTATCTTTCTCTCTCTTGCTGGTTTTTTCAGTTAGGCTATGATTCTTCATGACTTTTTCATAGATAATTGGTGGTCTCAACATATCCAAAGCTTCAATGTGAGATAGGGAAGCTGATCTGAAAAATATGTAGGCAATTTATATCGAAACGGGTCATTCAGGTGGGTGGGGGTCGGTTCGGAAACCGACCTTCTGTCACCCGTTTTATCCAAAGAATCGCCCAATGTCTATGTATTTTGGCATACATCCATTTTGGATGCCTGCAGATCTGCAAAGGAATACATATAAGCCTTCAAAGTTCAGTTGGAAAATCAGAGTAAAACGAATTTCTGAATCGTAGTAGACCATGGTGCGTAATAAGGTCACAAAAACAAAATAGTCCCTAAACAAATTACACAGCCACACCCAGTTTTTCAAGATATGATCAAACAAACATCAAAAATGCCTTTTAAACCTGTCCGTTCATATTTTCTGATAAAACAGGGTAACAAATGTGCTTGATATCAAATTTTCAAATGGAACTACTTTTGACTTCTGTCGGAATGTTTTGAAACAAAGGGAGGGAACTACATCTACACATATATATAAGGGGGTTAATTTTCTGGGTTGAATTCAACTGCTTCGCTAGCTCAGTGGGCTAGACAAAAGGTCCAAATATCTTTTTTTAGTTTTGGTCCTTGGTGGACAAGGGTCAAATCTGAGCAACTACTACTTTTTTTACCCCGTTTTCCCTCATCTTTTATCCTTTTTTTCCCATTCATTATCCCCAATTCTGAGACATTTAAAAGTACAAATTTCAAATTCAGATTATTAAGAATGTGTGAAAATTTTCAGGCTCTCTATGTATCTACTTTCATTTATTTCCATAAGTCTCTTTTTTTTTTCATCCCAACGCATAAGGCTTCCGTGTTGCCAGGCTTGAGCTATGAAGACGTCCCGAATCGACATGACATTGCTTGCAACCGTGATGACATGTTTCAACTACTCCAAATTGGAAAGAATGGTAGTATGACCAGGCTCCAAAATCAATTGTGATGACAACCCAAAGATATAGGGAAATTTGGCACATTCGATAAAACATAAATCTGGGTTTGCGTTAACTTTTGCGCATCAGTCTATTCATGCACACTTTAATAGTGAGACCAATTTTGTCATAGTAATTTGCAGACAATTTCATTAGAAGAGCATGTATTTTAGTATGTTTTTATTCCCACAAAGAAATCAAGAAAAGAAAAAAAAAACAGCATTATTTGTGCCTTTTGCCAAGTTCATGTTTTCGCATTGGCATGAGTGCCATATATCAATATGTCATCATTGAAACCGATTTCAGATTCTTCTCTGGGTCTAATTGTTGCGTGCATTCTGACGGTTTGGCCATGTCATCACGGGCACAGGAGATGTACAAAAATTTGTGACATTTTGCCAGCTTGAGCCTTGCAGCTGTAGATCTATGCCTGACAAAGTACATTGTGGTGGACCCTTTTTGTCTTTCCACATTACCCTGCCACATTGTTTGATAAGTCCTGTAAACCTATTAGACTATTCAAAAAGCAACACTGAACAATTTCCCCCTGACTGCAGTGAGAAAAATTGCTCCCTGTTTTATTTTCATTTCTCATTCATTTTTTAGTAATGATTTATTTACTTTCTCCCACATCTTTCTTGTCAAATGGTACCATCAGCAAAATCTCAAAGTATTTTTTTGCTATTCCCAAATATTTTATGTAGAGAAAAGGGCCCTTAAAAGTTAGTTTTGCTTGTTTTATGCAACTGCCATCAGGTCCTCCTGGAAAGCTTTCTCTCTCTCTCTCTCTCTCTCTCTATCTATCTATCTTTCTCTCTCTTGCTGGTTTTTTCAGTTAGGCTATGATTCTTCATGACTTTTTCATAGATAATTAGTGGTCTCAACATATCCAAAGCTTCAATGTGAGATAGGGAAGCTGATCTGAAAAATATGTAGGCAATTTATATCGAAACGGGTCATTCAGGTGGGTGGGGGTCGGTTCGGAAACCGACCTTCTGTCACCCGTTTTATCCAAAGAATCGCCCAATGTCTATGTATTTTGGCATACATCCATTTTGGATGCCTGCAAATCTGCAAAGGAATACATATAAGCCTTCAAAGTTCACTTGGAAAATCAGAGTAAAACGAATTTCTGAATCGTAGTAGACCATGGTGCGTAATAAGGTCACAAAAACAAAATAGTCCCTAAACAAATTACACAGCCACACCCAGTTTTTCAAGATATGATCAAACAAACATCAAAAATGCCTTTTAAACCTGTCCGTTCATATTTTCTGATAAAACAGGGTAACAAATGTGCTTGATATCAAATTTTCAAATGGAACTACTTTTGACTTCTGTCGGAATGTTTTGAAACAAAGGGAGGGAACTACATCTACACATATATATAAGGGGGTTAATTTTCTGGGTTGAATTCAACTGCTTCGCTAGCTCAGTGGGCTAGACAAAAGGTCCCAATATCTTTTTTTAGTTTTGGTCCTTGGTGGACAAGGGTCAAATCTGAGCAACTACTACTTTTTTTACCCCGTTTTCCCTCATCTTTTATCCTTTTTTTTCCCATTCATTATCCCCAATTCTGAGACATTTAAAAGTACAAATTTCAAATTCAAATTATTAAGAATGTGTGAAAATTTTCAGGCTCTCTATGTATCTACTTTCATTTATTTCCATAAGTCTCTTTTTTTTTTCATCCCAACGCATAAGGCTTCCGTGTTGCCAGGCTTGAGCTATGAAGACGTCCCGAATCGACATGACATTGCTTGCAACCGTGATGACATGTTTCAACTACTCCAAATTGGAAAGAATGGTAGTATGACCAGGCTCCAAAATCAATTGTGATGACAACCCAAAGATATAGGGAAATTTGGCACATTCGATAAAACATAAATCTGGGTTTGCGTTAACTTTTGCGCATCAGTCTATTCATGCACACTTTAATAGTGAGACCAGTTTTGTCATAGTAATTTGCAGACAATTTCATTAGAAGAGCATGTATTTTAGCATGTTTTTATTCCCACAAAGAAATCAAGAAAAGAAAAAAAAAACAGCATTATTTGTGCCTTTTGCCAAGTTCATGTTTTCGCATTGGCGTGAGTGCCATATATCAATATGTCATCATTGAAACCGATTTCAGATTCTTCTCTGGGTCTAATTGTTGCGTGCATTCTGACGGTTTGGCCATGTCATCACGGGCACAGGAGATGTACAAAAATTTGTGACATTTTGCCAGCTTGAGCCTTGCAGCTGTAGATCTATGCCTGACAAAGTACATTGTGGTGGACCCTTTTTGTCTTTCCACATTACCCTGCCACATTGTTTGATAAGTCCTGTAAACCTATTAGACTATTCAAAAAGCAACACTGAACAATTTCCCCCTGACTGCAGTGAGAAAAATTGCTCCCTGTTTTATTTTCATTTCTCATTCATTTTTTAGTAATGATTTATTTACTTTCTCCCACATCTTTCTTGTCAAATGGTACCATCAGCAAAATCTCAAAGTATTTTTTTGCTATTTCCAAATATTTTATGTAGAGAAAAGGGCCCTTAAAAGTTAGTTTTGCTTGTTTTATGCAACTGCCATCAGGTCCTCCTGGAAAGCTTTCTCTCTCTCTCTCTCTCTCTCTCTCTATCTATCTATCTTTCTCTCTCTTGCTGGTTTTTTCAGTTAGGCTATGATTCTTCATGACTTTTTCATAGATAATTGGTGGTCTCAACATATCCAAAGCTTCAATGTGAGATAGGGAAGCTGATCTGAAAAATATGTAGGCAATTTATATCGAAACGGGTCATTCAGGTGGGTGGGGGTCGGTTCGGAAACCGACCTTCTGTCACCCGTTTTATCCAAAGAATCGCCCAATGTCTATGTATTTTGGCATACATCCATTTTGGATGCCTGCAGATCTGCAAAGGAATACATATAAGCCTTCAAAGTTCAGTTGGAAAATCAGAGTAAAACGAATTTCTGAATCGTAGTAGACCATGGTGCGTAATAAGGTCACAAAAACAAAATAGTCCCTAAACAAATTACACAGCCACACCCAGTTTTTCAAGATATGATCAAACAAACATCAAAAATGCCTTTTAAACCTGTCCGTTCATATTTTCTGATAAAACAGGGTAACAAATGTGCTTGATATCAAATTTTCAAATGGAACTACTTTTGACTTCTGTCGGAATGTTTTGAAACAAAGGGAGGGAACTACATCTACACATATATATAAGGGGGTTAATTTTCTGGGTTGAATTCAACTGCTTCGCTAGCTCAGTGGGCTAGACAAAAGGTCCCAATATCTTTTTTTAGTTTTGGTCCTTGGTGGACAAGGGTCAAATCTGAGCAACTACTACTTTTTTTACCCCGTTTTCCCTCATCTTTTATCCTTTTTTTCCCATTCATTATCCCCAATTCTGAGACATTTAAAAGTACAAATTTCAAATTCAAATTATTAAGAATGTGTGAAAATTTTCAGGCTCTCTATGTATCTACTTTCATTTATTTCCATAAGTCTCTTTTTTTTTTCATCCCAACGCATAAGGCTTCCGTGTTGCCAGGCTTGAGCTATGAAGACGTCCCGAATCGACATGACATTGCTTGCAACCGTGATGACATGTTTCAACTACTCCAAATTGGAAAGAATGGTAGTATGACCAGGCTCCAAAATCAATTGTGATGACAACCCAAAGATATAGGGAAATTTGGCACATTCGATAAAACATAAATCTGGGTTTGCGTTAACTTTTGCGCATCAGTCTATTCATGCACACTTTAATAGTGAGACCAATTTTGTCATAGTAATTTGCAGACAATTTCATTAGAAGAGCATGTATTTTAGTATGTTTTTATTCCCACAAAGAAATCAAGAAAAGAAAAAAAAAAAAAACAGCATTATTTGTGCCTTTTGCCAAGTTCATGTTTTCGCATTGGCGTGAGTGCCATATATCAATATGTCATCATTGAAACCGATTTCAGATTCTTCTCTGGGTCTAATTGTTGCGTGCATTCTGACGGTTTGGCCATGTCATCACGGGCACAGGAGATGTACAAAAATTTGTGACATTTTGCCAGCTTGAGCCTTGCAGCTGTAGATCTATGCCTGACAAAGTACATTGTGGTGGACCCTTTTTGTCTTTCCACATTACCCTGCCACATTGTTTGATAAGTCCTGTAAACCTATTAGACTATTCAAAAAGCAACACTGAACAATTTCCCCCTGACGGCAGTGAGAAAAATTGCTCCCTGTTTTATTTTCATTTCTCATTCATTTTTTAGTAATGATTTATTTACTTTCTCCCACATCTTTCTTGTCAAATGGTACCATCAGCAAAATCTCAAAGTATTTTTTTGCTATTCCCAAATATTTTATGTAGAGAAAAGGGCCCTTAAAAGTTAGTTTTGCTTGTTTTATGCAACTGCCATCAGGTCCTCCTGGAAAGCTTTCTCTCTCTCTCTATCTATCTATCTTTCTCTCTCTTGCTGGTTTTTTCAGTTAGGCTATGATTCTTCATGACTTTTTCATAGATAATTGGTGGTCTCAACATATCCAAAGCTTCAATGTGAGATAGGGAAGCTGATCTGAAAAATATGTAGGCAATTTATATCGAAACGGGTCATTCAGGTGGGTGGGGGTCGGTTCGGAAACCGACCTTCTGTCACCCGTTTTATCCAAAGAATCGCCCAATGTCTATGTATTTTGGCATACATCCATTTTGGATGCCTGCAGATCTGCAAAGGAATACATATAAGCCTTCAAAGTTCAGTTGGAAAATCAGAGTAAAACGAATTTCTGAATCGTAGTAGACCATGGTGCGTAATAAGGTCACAAAAACAAAATAGTCCCTAAACAAATTACACAGCCACACCCAGTTTTTCAAGATATGATCAAACAAACATCAAAAATGCCTTTTAAACCTGTCCGTTCATATTTTCTGATAAAACAGGGTAACAAATGTGCTTGATATCAAATTTTCAAATGGAACTACTTTTGACTTCTGTCGGAATGTTTTGAAACAAAGGGAGGGAACTACATCTACACATATATATAAGGGGGTTAATTTTCTGGGTTGAATTCAACTGCTTCGCTAGCTCAGTGGGCTAGACAAAAGGTCCAAATATCTTTTTTTAGTTTTGGTCCTTGGTGGACAAGGGTCAAATCTGAGCAACTACTACTTTTTTTACCCCGTTTTCCCTCATCTTTTATCCTTTTTTTCCCATTCATTATCCCCAATTCTGAGACATTTAAAAGTACAAATTTCAAATTCAGATTATTAAGAATGTGTGAAAATTTTCAGGCTCTCTATGTATCTACTTTCATTTATTTCCATAAGTCTCTTTTTTTTTTCATCCCAACGCATAAGGCTTCCGTGTTGCCAGGCTTGAGCTATGAAGACGTCCCGAATCGACATGACATTGCTTGCAACCGTGATGACATGTTTCAACTACTCCAAATTGGAAAGAATGGTAGTATGACCAGGCTCCAAAATCAATTGTGATGACAACCCAAAGATATAGGGAAATTTGGCACATTCGATAAAACATAAATCTGGGTTTGCGTTAACTTTTGCGCATCAGTCTATTCATGCACACTTTAATAGTGAGACCAATTTTGTCATAGTAATTTGCAGACAATTTCATTAGAAGAGCATGTATTTTAGTATGTTTTTATTCCCACAAAGAAATCAAGAAAAGAAAAAAAAAACAGCATTATTTGTGCCTTTTGCCAAGTTCATGTTTTCGCATTGGCATGAGTGCCATATATCAATATGTCATCATTGAAACCGATTTCAGATTCTTCTCTGGGTCTAATTGTTGCGTGCATTCTGACGGTTTGGCCATGTCATCACGGGCACAGGAGATGTACAAAAATTTGTGACATTTTGCCAGCTTGAGCCTTGCAGCTGTAGATCTATGCCTGACAAAGTACATTGTGGTGGACCCTTTTTGTCTTTCCACATTACCCTGCCACATTGTTTGATAAGTCCTGTAAACCTATTAGACTATTCAAAAAGCAACACTGAACAATTTCCCCCTGACTGCAGTGAGAAAAATTGCTCCCTGTTTTATTTTCATTTCTCATTCATTTTTTAGTAATGATTTATTTACTTTCTCCCACATCTTTCTTGTCAAATGGTACCATCAGCAAAATCTCAAAGTATTTTTTTGCTATTCCCAAATATTTTATGTAGAGAAAAGGGCCCTTAAAAGTTAGTTTTGCTTGTTTTATGCAACTGCCATCAGGTCCTCCTGGAAAGCTTTCTCTCTCTCTCTCTCTCTCTCTCTATCTATCTATCTTTCTCTCTCTTGCTGGTTTTTTCAGTTAGGCTATGATTCTTCATGACTTTTTCATAGATAATTAGTGGTCTCAACATATCCAAAGCTTCAATGTGAGATAGGGAAGCTGATCTGAAAAATATGTAGGCAATTTATATCGAAACGGGTCATTCAGGTGGGTGGGGGTCGGTTCGGAAACCGACCTTCTGTCACCCGTTTTATCCAAAGAATCGCCCAATGTCTATGTATTTTGGCATACATCCATTTTGGATGCCTGCAAATCTGCAAAGGAATACATATAAGCCTTCAAAGTTCAGTTGGAAAATCAGAGTAAAACGAATTTCTGAATCGTAGTAGACCATGGTGCGTAATAAGGTCACAAAAACAAAATAGTCCCTAAACAAATTACACAGCCACACCCAGTTTTTCAAGATATGATCAAACAAACATCAAAAATGCCTTTTAAACCTGTCCGTTCATATTTTCTGATAAAACAGGGTAACAAATGTGCTTGATATCAAATTTTCAAATGGAACTACTTTTGACTTCTGTCGGAATGTTTTGAAACAAAGGGAGGGAACTACATCTACACATATATATAAGGGGGTTAATTTTCTGGGTTGAATTCAACTGCTTCGCTAGCTCAGTGGGCTAGACAAAAGGTCCCAATATCTTTTTTTAGTTTTGGTCCTTGGTGGACAAGGGTCAAATCTGAGCAACTACTACTTTTTTTACCCCGTTTTCCCTCATCTTTTATCCTTTTTTTTCCCATTCATTATCCCCAATTCTGAGACATTTAAAAGTACAAATTTCAAATTCAAATTATTAAGAATGTGTGAAAATTTTCAGGCTCTCTATGTATCTACTTTCATTTATTTCCATAAGTCTCTTTTTTTTTTCATCCCAACGCATAAGGCTTCCGTGTTGCCAGGCTTGAGCTATGAAGACGTCCCGAATCGACATGACATTGCTTGCAACCGTGATGACATGTTTCAACTACTCCAAATTGGAAAGAATGGTAGTATGACCAGGCTCCAAAATCAATTGTGATGACAACCCAAAGATATAGGGAAATTTGGCACATTCGATAAAACATAAATCTGGGTTTGCGTTAACTTTTGCGCATCAGTCTATTCATGCACACTTTAATAGTGAGACCAGTTTTGTCATAGTAATTTGCAGACAATTTCATTAGAAGAGCATGTATTTTAGCATGTTTTTATTCCCACAAAGAAATCAAGAAAAGAAAAAAAAAACAGCATTATTTGTGCCTTTTGCCAAGTTCATGTTTTCGCATTGGCGTGAGTGCCATATATCAATATGTCATCATTGAAACCGATTTCAGATTCTTCTCTGGGTCTAATTGTTGCGTGCATTCTGACGGTTTGGCCATGTCATCACGGGCACAGGAGATGTACAAAAATTTGTGACATTTTGCCAGCTTGAGCCTTGCAGCTGTAGATCTATGCCTGACAAAGTACATTGTGGTGGACCCTTTTTGTCTTTCCACATTACCCTGCCACATTGTTTGATAAGTCCTGTAAACCTATTAGACTATTCAAAAAGCAACACTGAACAATTTCCCCCTGACTGCAGTGAGAAAAATTGCTCCCTGTTTTATTTTCATTTCTCATTCATTTTTTAGTAATGATTTATTTACTTTCTCCCACATCTTTCTTGTCAAATGGTACCATCAGCAAAATCTCAAAGTATTTTTTTGCTATTTCCAAATATTTTATGTAGAGAAAAGGGCCCTTAAAAGTTAGTTTTGCTTGTTTTATGCAACTGCCATCAGGTCCTCCTGGAAAGCTTTCTCTCTCTCTCTCTCTCTCTCTCTCTATCTATCTATCTTTCTCTCTCTTGCTGGTTTTTTCAGTTAGGCTATGATTCTTCATGACTTTTTCATAGATAATTGGTGGTCTCAACATATCCAAAGCTTCAATGTGAGATAGGGAAGCTGATCTGAAAAATATGTAGGCAATTTATATCGAAACGGGTCATTCAGGTGGGTGGGGGTCGGTTCGGAAACCGACCTTCTGTCACCCGTTTTATCCAAAGAATCGCCCAATGTCTATGTATTTTGGCATACATCCATTTTGGATGCCTGCAGATCTGCAAAGGAATACATATAAGCCTTCAAAGTTCAGTTGGAAAATCAGAGTAAAACGAATTTCTGAATCGTAGTAGACCATGGTGCGTAATAAGGTCACAAAAACAAAATAGTCCCTAAACAAATTACACAGCCACACCCAGTTTTTCAAGATATGATCAAACAAACATCAAAAATGCCTTTTAAACCTGTCCGTTCATATTTTCTGATAAAACAGGGTAACAAATGTGCTTGATATCAAATTTTCAAATGGAACTACTTTTGACTTCTGTCGGAATGTTTTGAAACAAAGGGAGGGAACTACATCTACACATATATATAAGGGGGTTAATTTTCTGGGTTGAATTCAACTGCTTCGCTAGCTCAGTGGGCTAGACAAAAGGTCCCAATATCTTTTTTTAGTTTTGGTCCTTGGTGGACAAGGGTCAAATCTGAGCAACTACTACTTTTTTTACCCCGTTTTCCCTCATCTTTTATCCTTTTTTTCCCATTCATTATCCCCAATTCTGAGACATTTAAAAGTACAAATTTCAAATTCAAATTATTAAGAATGTGTGAAAATTTTCAGGCTCTCTATGTATCTACTTTCATTTATTTCCATAAGTCTCTTTTTTTTTTCATCCCAACGCATAAGGCTTCCGTGTTGCCAGGCTTGAGCTATGAAGACGTCCCGAATCGACATGACATTGCTTGCAACCGTGATGACATGTTTCAACTACTCCAAATTGGAAAGAATGGTAGTATGACCAGGCTCCAAAATCAATTGTGATGACAACCCAAAGATATAGGGAAATTTGGCACATTCGATAAAACATAAATCTGGGTTTGCGTTAACTTTTGCGCATCAGTCTATTCATGCACACTTTAATAGTGAGACCAATTTTGTCATAGTAATTTGCAGACAATTTCATTAGAAGAGCATGTATTTTAGTATGTTTTTATTCCCACAAAGAAATCAAGAAAAGAAAAAAAAAAAAAACAGCATTATTTGTGCCTTTTGCCAAGTTCATGTTTTCGCATTGGCGTGAGTGCCATATATCAATATGTCATCATTGAAACCGATTTCAGATTCTTCTCTGGGTCTAATTGTTGCGTGCATTCTGACGGTTTGGCCATGTCATCACGGGCACAGGAGATGTACAAAAATTTGTGACATTTTGCCAGCTTGAGCCTTGCAGCTGTAGATCTATGCCTGACAAAGTACATTGTGGTGGACCCTTTTTGTCTTTCCACATTACCCTGCCACATTGTTTGATAAGTCCTGTAAACCTATTAGACTATTCAAAAAGCAACACTGAACAATTTCCCCCTGACGGCAGTGAGAAAAATTGCTCCCTGTTTTATTTTCATTTCTCATTCATTTTTTAGTAATGATTTATTTACTTTCTCCCACATCTTTCTTGTCAAATGGTACCATCAGCAAAATCTCAAAGTATTTTTTTGCTATTCCCAAATATTTTATGTAGAGAAAAGGGCCCTTAAAAGTTAGTTTTGCTTGTTTTATGCAACTGCCATCAGGTCCTCCTGGAAAGCTTTCTCTCTCTCTCTATCTATCTATCTTTCTCTCTCTTGCTGGTTTTTTCAGTTAGGCTATGATTCTTCATGACTTTTTCATAGATAATTGGTGGTCTCAACATATCCAAAGCTTCAATGTGAGATAGGGAAGCTGATCTGAAAAATATGTAGGCAATTTATATCGAAACGGGTCATTCAGGTGGGTGGGGGTCGGTTCGGAAACCGACCTTCTGTCACCCGTTTTATCCAAAGAATCGCCCAATGTCTATGTATTTTGGCATACATCCATTTTGGATGCCTGCAGATCTGCAAAGGAATACATATAAGCCTTCAAAGTTCAGTTGGAAAATCAGAGTAAAACGAATTTCTGAATCGTAGTAGACCATGGTGCGTAATAAGGTCACAAAAACAAAATAGTCCCTAAACAAATTACACAGCCACACCCAGTTTTTCAAGATATGATCAAACAAACATCAAAAATGCCTTTTAAACCTGTCCGTTCATATTTTCTGATAAAACAGGGTAACAAATGTGCTTGATATCAAATTTTCAAATGGAACTACTTTTGACTTCTGTCGGAATGTTTTGAAACAAAGGGAGGGAACTACATCTACACATATATATAAGGGGGTTAATTTTCTGGGTTGAATTCAACTGCTTCGCTAGCTCAGTGGGCTAGACAAAAGGTCCCAATATCTTTTTTTAGTTTTGGTCCTTGGTGGACAAGGGTCAAATCTGAGCAACTACTACTTTTTTTACCCCGTTTTCCCTCATCTTTTATCCTTTTTTTCCCATTCATTATCCCCAATTCTGAGACATTTAAAAGTACAAATTTCAAATTCAAATTATTAAGAATGTGTGAAAATTTTCAGGCTCTCTATGTATCTACTTTCATTTATTTCCATAAGTCTCTTTTTTTTTTCATCCCAACGCATAAGGCTTCCGTGTTGCCAGGCTTGAGCTATGAAGACGTCCCGAATCGACATGACATTGCTTGCAACCGTGATGACATGTTTCAACTACTCCAAATTGGAAAGAATGGTAGTATGACCAGGCTCCAAAATCAATTGTGATGACAACCCAAAGATATAGGGAAATTTGGCACATTCGATAAAACATAAATCTGGGTTTGCGTTAACTTTTGCGCATCAGTCTATTCATGCACACTTTAATAGTGAGACCAATTTTGTCATAGTAATTTGCAGACAATTTCATTAGAAGAGCATGTATTTTAGTATGTTTTTATTCCCACAAAGAAATCAAGAAAAGAAAAAAAAAACAGCATTATTTGTGCCTTTTGCCAAGTTCATGTTTTCGCATTGGCGTGAGTGCCATATATCAATATGTCATCATTGAAACCGATTTCAGATTCTTCTCTGGGTCTAATTGTTGCGTGCATTCTGACGGTTTGGCCATGTCATCACGGGCACAGGAGATGTACAAAAATTTGTGACATTTTGCCAGCTTGAGCCTTGCAGCTGTAGATCTATGCCTGACAAAGTACATTGTGGTGGACCCTTTTTGTCTTTCCACATTACCCTGCCACATTGTTTGATAAGTCCTGTAAACCTATTAGACTATTCAAAAAGCAACACTGAACAATTTCCCCCTGACTGCAGTGAGAAAAATTGCTCCCTGTTTTATTTTCATTTCTCATTCATTTTTTAGTAATGATTTATTTACTTTCTCCCACATCTTTCTTGTCAAATGGTACCATCAGCAAAATCTCAAAGTATTTTTTTGCTATTCCCAAATATTTTATGTAGAGAAAAGGGCCCTTAAAAGTTAGTTTTGCTTGTTTTATGCAACTGCCATCAGGTCCTCCTGGAAAGCTTTCTCTCTCTCTCTCTCTCTCTCTATCTATCTTTCTCTCTCTTGCTGGTTTTTTCAGTTAGGCTATGATTCTTCATGACTTTTTCATAGATAATTAGTGGTCTCAACATATCCAAAGCTTCAATGTGAGATAGGGAAGCTGATCTGAAAAATATGTAGGCAATTTATATCGAAACGGGTCATTCAGGTGGGTGGGGGTCGGTTCGGAAACCGACCTTCTGTCACCCGTTTTATCCAAAGAATCGCCCAATGTCTATGTATTTTGGCATACATCCATTTTGGATGCCTGCAAATCTGCAAAGGAATACATATAAGCCTTCAAAGTTCAGTTGGAAAATCAGAGTAAAACGAATTTCTGAATCGTAGTAGACCATGGTGCGTAATAAGGTCACAAAAACAAAATAGTCCCTAAACAAATTACACAGCCACACCCAGTTTTTCAAGATATGATCAAACAAACATCAAAAATGCCTTTTAAACCTGTCTGTTCATATTTTCTGATAAAACAGGGTAACAAATGTGCTTGATATCAAATTTTCAAATGGAACTACTTTTGACTTCTGTCGGAATGTTTTGAAACAAAGGGAGGGAACTACATCTACACATATATATAAGGGGGTTAATTTTCTGGGTTGAATTCAACTGCTTCGCTAGCTCAGTGGGCTAGACAAAAGGTCCCAATATCTTTTTTTAGTTTTGGTCCTTGGTGGACAAGGGTCAAATCTGAGCAACTACTACTTTTTTTACCCCGTTTTCCCTCATCTTTTATCCTTTTTTTCCCATTCATTATCCCCAATTCTGAGACATTTAAAAGTACAAATTTCAAATTCAAATTATTAAGAATGTGTGAAAATTTTCAGGCTCTCTATGTATCTACTTTCATTTATTTCCATAAGTCTCTTTTTTTTTTCATCCCAACGCATAAGGCTTCCGTGTTGCCAGGCTTGAGCTATGAAGACGTCCCGAATCGACATGACATTGCTTGCAACCGTGATGACATGTTTCAACTACTCCAAATTGGAAAGAATGGTAGTATGACCAGGCTCCAAAATCAATTGTGATGACAACCCAAAGATATAGGGAAATTTGGCACATTCGATAAAACATAAATCTGGGTTTGCGTTAACTTTTGCGCATCAGTCTATTCATGCACACTTTAATAGTGAGACCAATTTTGTCATAGTAATTTGCAGACAATTTCATTAGAAGAGCATGTATTTTAGTATGTTTTTATTCCCACAAAGAAATCAAGAAAAGAAAAAAAAAACAGCATTATTTGTGCCTTTTGCCAAGTTCATGTTTTCGCATTGGCGTGAGTGCCATATATCAATATGTCATCATTGAAACCGATTTCAGATTCTTCTCTGGGTCTAATTGTTGCGTGCATTCTGACGGTTTGGCCATGTCATCACGGGCACAGGAGATGTACAAAAATTTGTGACATTTTGCCAGCTTGAGCCTTGCAGCTGTAGATCTATGCCTGACAAAGTACATTGTGGTGGACCCTTTTTGTCTTTCCACATTACCCTGCCACATTGTTTGATAAGTCCTGTAAACCTATTAGACTATTCAAAAAGCAACACTGAACAATTTCCCCCTGACTGCAGTGAGAAAAATTGCTCCCTGTTTTATTTTCATTTCTCATTCATTTTTTAGTAATGATTTATTTACTTTCTCCCACATCTTTCTTGTCAAATGGTACCATCAGCAAAATCTCAAAGTATTTTTTTGCTATTCCCAAATATTTTATGTAGAGAAAAGGGCCCTTAAAAGTTAGTTTTGCTTGTTTTATGCAACTGCCATCAGGTCCTCCTGGAAAGCTTTCTCTCTCTCTCTCTATCTATCTATCTATCTTTCTCTCTCTTGCTGGTTTTTTCAGTTAGGCTATGATTCTTCATGACTTTTTCATAGATAATTGGTGGTCTCAACATATCCAAAGCTTCAATGTGAGATAGGGAAGCTGATCTGAAAAATATGTAGGCAATTTATATCGAAACGGGTCATTCAGGTGGGTGGGGGTCGGTTCGGAAACCGACCTTCTGTCACCCGTTTTATCCAAAGAATCGCCCAATGTCTATGTATTTTGGCATACATCCATTTTGGATGCCTGCAGATCTGCAAAGGAATACATATAAGCCTTCAAAGTTCAGTTGGAAAATCAGAGTAAAACGAATTTCTGAATCGTAGTAGACCATGGTGCGTAATAAGGTCACAAAAACAAAATAGTCCCTAAACAAATTACACAGCCACACCCAGTTTTTCAAGATATGATCAAACAAACATCAAAAATGCCTTTTAAACCTGTCCGTTCATATTTTCTGATAAAACAGGGTAACAAATGTGCTTGATATCAAATTTTCAAATGGAACTACTTTTGACTTCTGTCGGAATGTTTTGAAACAAAGGGAGGGAACTACATCTACACATATATATAAGGGGGTTAATTTTCTGGGTTGAATTCAACTGCTTCGCTAGCTCAGTGGGCTAGACAAAAGGTCCCAATATCTTTTTTTAGTTTTGGTCCTTGGTGGACAAGGGTCAAATCTGAGCAACTACTACTTTTTTTACCCCGTTTTCCCTCATCTTTTATCCTTTTTTTCCCATTCATTATCCCCAATTCTGAGACATTTAAAAGTACAAATTTCAAATTCAAATTATTAAGAATGTGTGAAAATTTTCAGGCTCTCTATGTATCTACTTTCATTTATTTCCATAAGTCTCTTTTTTTTTTCATCCCAACGCATAAGGCTTCCGTGTTGCCAGGCTTGAGCTATGAAGACGTCCCGAATCGACATGACATTGCTTGCAACCGTGATGACATGTTTCAACTACTCCAAATTGGAAAGAATGGTAGTATGACCAGGCTCCAAAATCAATTGTGATGACAACCCAAAGATATAGGGAAATTTGGCACATTCGATAAAACATAAATCTGGGTTTGCGTTAACTTTTGCGCATCAGTCTATTCATGCACACTTTAATAGTGAGACCAATTTTGTCATAGTAATTTGCAGACAATTTCATTAGAAGAGCATGTATTTTAGTATGTTTTTATTCCCACAAAGAAATCAAGAAAAGAAGAAAAAAAAACAGCATTATTTGTGCCTTTTGCCAAGTTCATGTTTTCGCATTGGCGTGAGTGCCATATATCAATATGTCATCATTGAAACCGATTTAAGATTCTTCTCTGGGTCTAATTGTTGCGTGCATTCTGACGGTTTGGCCATGTCATCACGGGCACAGGAGATGTACAAAAATTTGTGACATTTTGCCAGCTTGAGCCTTGCAGCTGTAGATCTATGCCTGACAAAGTACATTGTGGTGGACCCTTTTTGTCTTTCCACATTACCCTGCCACATTGTTTGATAAGTCCTGTAAACCTATTAGACTATTCAAAAAGCAACACTGAACAATTTCCCCCTGACTGCAGTGAGAAAAATTGCTCCCTGTTTTATTTTCATTTCTCATTCATTTTTTAGTAATGATTTATTTACTTTCTCCCACATCTTTCTTGTCAAATGGTACCATCAGCAAAATCTCAAATATTTTTTTGCTGTTCCCAAATATTTTATGTAGAGAAAAGGGCCCTTAAAAGTTAGTTTTGCTTGTTTTATGCAACTGCCATCAGGTCCTCCTGGAAAGCTTTCTCTCTCTCTCTCTATCTATCTATCTATCTTTCTCTCTCTTGCTGGTTTTTTCAGTTAGGCTATGATTCTTCATGACTTTTTCATAGATAATTGGTGGTCTCAACATATCCAAAGCTTCAATGTGAGATAGGGAAGCTGATCTGAAAAATATGTAGGCAATTTATATCGAAACGGGTCATTCAGGTGGGTGGGGGTCGGTTCGGAAACCGACCTTCTGTCACCCGTTTTATCCAAAGAATCGCCCAATGTCTATGTATTTTGGCATACATCCATTTTGGATGCCTGCAGATCTGCAAAGGAATACATATAAGCCTTCAAAGTTCAGTTGGAAAATCAGAGTAAAACGAATTTCTGAATCGTAGTAGACCATGGTGCGTAATAAGGTCACAAAAACAAAATAGTCCCTAAACAAATTACACAGCCACACCCAGTTTTTCAAGATATGATCAAACAAACATCAAAAATGCCTTTTAAACCTGTCCGTTCATATTTTCTGATAAAACAGGGTAACAAATGTGCTTGATATCAAATTTTCAAATGGAACTACTTTTGACTTCTGTCGGAATGTTTTGAAACAAAGGGAGGGAACTACATCTACACATATATATAAGGGGGTTAATTTTCTGGGTTGAATTCAACTGCTTCGCTAGCTCAGTGGGCTAGACAAAAGGTCCCAATATCTTTTTTTAGTTTTGGTCCTTGGTGGACAAGGGTCAAATCTGAGCAACTACTACTTTTTTTACCCCGTTTTCCCTCATCTTTTATCCTTTTTTTCCCATTCATTATCCCCAATTCTGAGACATTTAAAAGTACAAATTTCAAATTCAAATTATTAAGAATGTGTGAAAATTTTCAGGCTCTCTATGTATCTACTTTCATTTATTTCCATAAGTCTCTTTTTTTTTTCATCCCAACGCATAAGGCTTCCGTGTTGCCAGGCTTGAGCTATGAAGACGTCCCGAATCGACATGACATTGCTTGCAACCGTGATGACATGTTTCAACTACTCCAAATTGGAAAGAATGGTAGTATGACCAGGCTCCAAAATCAATTGTGATGACAACCCAAAGATATAGGGAAATTTGGCACATTCGATAAAACATAAATCTGGGTTTGCGTTAACTTTTGCGCATCAGTCTATTCATGCACACTTTAATAGTGAGACCAATTTTGTCATAGTAATTTGCAGACAATTTCATTAGAAGAGCATGTATTTTAGTATGTTTTTATTCCCACAAAGAAATCAAGAAAAGAAGAAAAAAAAACAGCATTATTTGTGCCTTTTGCCAAGTTCATGTTTTCGCATTGGCGTGAGTGCCATATATCAATATGTCATCATTGAAACCGATTTCAGATTCTTCTCTGGGTCTAATTGTTGCGTGCATTCTGACGGTTTGGCCATGTCATCACGGGCACAGGAGATGTACAAAAATTTGTGACATTTTGCCAGCTTGAGCCTTGCAGCTGTAGATCTATGCCTGACAAAGTACATTGTGGTGGACCCTTTTTGTCTTTCCACATTACCCTGCCACATTGTTTGATAAGTCCTGTAAACCTATTAGACTATTCAAAAAGCAACACTGAACAATTTCCCCCTGACTGCAGTGAGAAAAATTGCTCCCTGTTTTATTTTCATTTCTCATTCATTTTTTAGTAATGATTTATTTACTTTCTCCCACATCTTTCTTGTCAAATGGTACCATCAGCAAAATCTCAAAGTATTTTTTTGCTATTCCCAAATATTTTATGTAGAGAAAAGGGCCCTTAAAAGTTAGTTTTGCTTGTTTTATGCAACTGCCATCAGGTCCTCCTGGAAAGCTTTCTCTCTCTCTCTCTATCTATCTATCTATCTTTCTCTCTCTTGCTGGTTTTTTCAGTTAGGCTATGATTCTTCATGACTTTTTCATAGATAATTGGTGGTCTCAACATATCCAAAGCTTCAATGTGAGATAGGGAAGCTGATCTGAAAAATATGTAGGCAATTTATATCGAAACGGGTCATTCAGGTGGGTGGGGGTCGGTTCGGAAACCGACCTTCTGTCACCCGTTTTATCCAAAGAATCGCCCAATGTCTATGTATTTTGGCATACATCCATTTTGGATGCCTGCAGATCTGCAAAGGAATACATATAAGCCTTCAAAGTTCAGTTGGAAAATCAGAGTAAAACGAATTTCTGAATCGTAGTAGACCATGGTGCGTAATAAGGTCACAAAAACAAAATAGTCCCTAAACAAATTACACAGCCACACCCAGTTTTTCAAGATATGATCAAACAAACATCAAAAATGCCTTTTAAACCTGTCCGTTCATATTTTCTGATAAAACAGGGTAACAAATGTGCTTGATATCAAATTTTCAAATGGAACTACTTTTGACTTCTGTCGGAATGTTTTGAAACAAAGGGAGGGAACTACATCTACACATATATATAAGGGGGTTAATTTTCTGGGTTGAATTCAACTGCTTCGCTAGCTCAGTGGGCTAGACAAAAGGTCCCAATATCTTTTTTTAGTTTTGGTCCTTGGTGGACAAGGGTCAAATCTGAGCAACTACTACTTTTTTTACCCCGTTTTCCCTCATCTTTTATCCTTTTTTTCCCATTCATTATCCCCAATTCTGAGACATTTAAAAGTACAAATTTCAAATTCAAATTATTAAGAATGTGTGAAAATTTTCAGGCTCTCTATGTATCTACTTTCATTTATTTCCATAAGTCTCTTTTTTTTTTCATCCCAACGCATAAGGCTTCCGTGTTGCCAGGCTTGAGCTATGAAGACGTCCCGAATCGACATGACATTGCTTGCAACCGTGATGACATGTTTCAACTACTCCAAATTGGAAAGAATGGTAGTATGACCAGGCTCCAAAATCAATTGTGATGACAACCCAAAGATATAGGGAAATTTGGCACATTCGATAAAACATAAATCTGGGTTTGCGTTAACTTTTGCGCATCAGTCTATTCATGCACACTTTAATAGTGAGACCAATTTTGTCATAGTAATTTGCAGACAATTTCATTAGAAGAGCATGTATTTTAGTATGTTTTTATTCCCACAAAGAAATCAAGAAAAGAAAAAAAAAACAGCATTATTTGTGCCTTTTGCCAAGTTCATGTTTTCGCATTGGCGTGAGTGCCATATATCAATATGTCATCATTGAAACCGATTTCAGATTCTTCTCTGGGTCTAATTGTTGCGTGCATTCTGACGGTTTGGCCATGTCATCACGGGCACAGGAGATGTACAAAAATTTGTGACATTTTGCCAGCTTGAGCCTTGCAGCTGTAGATCTATGCCTGACAAAGTACATTGTGGTGGACCCTTTTTGTCTTTCCACATTACCCTGCCACATTGTTTGATAAGTCCTGTAAACCTATTAGACTATTCAAAAAGCAACACTGAACAATTTCCCCCTGACTGCAGTGAGAAAAATTGCTCCCTGTTTTATTTTCATTTCTCATTCATTTTTTAGTAATGATTTATTTACTTTCTCCCACATCTTTCTTGTCAAATGGTACCATCAGCAAAATCTCAAAGTATTTTTTTGCTATTCCCAAATATTTTATGTAGAGAAAAGGGCCCTTAAAAGTTAGTTTTGCTTGTTTTATGCAACTGCCATCAGGTCCTCCTGGAAAGCTTTCTCTCTCTCTCTATCTATCTATCTTTCTCTCTCTTGCTGGTTTTTTCAGTTAGGCTATGATTCTTCATGACTTTTTCATAGATAATTGGTGGTCTCAACATATCCAAAGCTTCAATGTGAGATAGGGAAGCTGATCTGAAAAATATGTAGGCAATTTATATCGAAACGGGTCATTCAGGTGGGTGGGGGTCGGTTCGGAAACCGACCTTCTGTCACCCGTTTTATCCAAAGAATCGCCCAATGTCTATGTATTTTGGCATACATCCATTTTGGATGCCTGCAGATCTGCAAAGGAATACATATAAGCCTTCAAAGTTCAGTTGGAAAATCAGAGTAAAACGAATTTCTGAATCGTAGTAGACCATGGTGCGTAATAAGGTCACAAAAACAAAATAGTCCCTAAACAAATTACACAGCCACACCCAGTTTTTCAAGATATGATCAAACAAACATCAAAAATGCCTTTTAAACCTGTCCGTTCATATTTTCTGATAAAACAGGGTAACAAATGTGCTTGATATCAAATTTTCAAATGGAACTACTTTTGACTTCTGTCGGAATGTTTTGAAACAAAGGGAGGGAACTACATCTACACATATATATAAGGGGGTTAATTTTCTGGGTTGAATTCAACTGCTTCGCTAGCTCAGTGGGCTAGACAAAAGGTCCCAATATCTTTTTTTAGTTTTGGTCCTTGGTGGACAAGGGTCAAATCTGAGCAACTACTACTTTTTTTACCCCGTTTTCCCTCATCTTTTATCCTTTTTTTCCCATTCATTATCCCCAATTCTGAGACATTTAAAAGTACAAATTTCAAATTCAAATTATTAAGAATGTGTGAAAATTTTCAGGCTCTCTATGTATCTACTTTCATTTATTTCCATAAGTCTCTTTTTTTTTTCATCCCAACGCATAAGGCTTCCGTGTTGCCAGGCTTGAGCTATGAAGACGTCCCGAATCGACATGACATTGCTTGCAACCGTGATGACATGTTTCAACTACTCCAAATTGGAAAGAATGGTAGTATGACCAGGCTCCAAAATCAATTGTGATGACAACCCAAAGATATAGGGAAATTTGGCACATTCGATAAAACATAAATCTGGGTTTGCGTTAACTTTTGCGCATCAGTCTATTCATGCACACTTTAATAGTGAGACCAATTTTGTCATAGTAATTTGCAGACAATTTCATTAGAAGAGCATGTATTTTAGTATGTTTTTATTCCCACAAAGAAATCAAGAAAAGAAGAAAAAAAAACAGCATTATTTGTGCCTTTTGCCAAGTTCATGTTTTCGCATTGGCGTGAGTGCCATATATCAATATGTCATCATTGAAACCGATTTCAGATTCTTCTCTGGGTCTAATTGTTGCGTGCATTCTGACGGTTTGGCCATGTCATCACGGGCACAGGAGATGTACAAAAATTTGTGACATTTTGCCAGCTTGAGCCTTGCAGCTGTAGATCTATGCCTGACAAAGTACATTGTGGTGGACCCTTTTTGTCTTTCCACATTACCCTGCCACATTGTTTGATAAGTCCTGTAAACCTATTAGACTATTCAAAAAGCAACACTGAACAATTTCCCCCTGACTGCAGTGAGAAAAATTGCTCCCTGTTTTATTTTCATTTCTCATTCATTTTTTAGTAATGATTTATTTACTTTCTCCCACATCTTTCTTGTCAAATGGTACCATCAGCAAAATCTCAAAGTATTTTTTTGCTATTCCCAAATATTTTATGTAGAGAAAAGGGCCCTTAAAAGTTAGTTTTGCTTGTTTTATGCAACTGCCATCTGGTCCTCCTGGAAAGCTTTCTCTCTCTCTCTCTATCTATCTATCTATCTTTCTCTCTCTTGCTGGTTTTTTCAGTTAGGCTATGATTCTTCATGACTTTTTCATAGATAATTGGTGGTCTCAACATATCCAAAGCTTCAATGTGAGATAGGGAAGCTGATCTGAAAAATATGTAGGCAATTTATATCGAAACGGGTCATTCAGGTGGGTGGGGGTCGGTTCGGAAACCGACCTTCTGTCACCCGTTTTATCCAAAGAATCGCCCAATGTCTATGTATTTTGGCATACATCCATTTTGGATGCCTGCAGATCTGCAAAGGAATACATATAAGCCTTCAAAGTTCAGTTGGAAAATCAGAGTAAAACGAATTTCTGAATCGTAGTAGACCATGGTGCGTAATAAGGTCACAAAAACAAAATAGTCCCTAAACAAATTACACAGCCACACCCAGTTTTTCAAGATATGATCAAACAAACATCAAAAATGCCTTTTAAACCTGTCCGTTCATATTTTCTGATAAAACAGGGTAACAAATGTGCTTGATATCAAATTTTCAAATGGAACTACTTTTGACTTCTGTCGGAATGTTTTGAAACAAAGGGAGGGAACTACATCTACACATATATATAAGGGGGTTAATTTTCTGGGTTGAATTCAACTGCTTCGCTAGCTCAGTGGGCTAGACAAAAGGTCCCAATATCTTTTTTTAGTTTTGGTCCTTGGTGGACAAGGGTCAAATCTGAGCAACTACTACTTTTTTTACCCCGTTTTCCCTCATCTTTTATCCTTTTTTTCCCATTCATTATCCCCAATTCTGAGACATTTAAAAGTACAAATTTCAAATTCAAATTATTAAGAATGTGTGAAAATTTTCAGGCTCTCTATGTATCTACTTTCATTTATTTCCATAAGTCTCTTTTTTTTTTCATCCCAACGCATAAGGCTTCCGTGTTGCCAGGCTTGAGCTATGAAGACGTCCCGAATCGACATGACATTGCTTGCAACCGTGATGACATGTTTCAACTACTCCAAATTGGAAAGAATGGTAGTATGACCAGGCTCCAAAATCAATTGTGATGACAACCCAAAGATATAGGGAAATTTGGCACATTCGATAAAACATAAATCTGGGTTTGCGTTAACTTTTGCGCATCAGTCTATTCATGCACACTTTAATAGTGAGACCAATTTTGTCATAGTAATTTGCAGACAATTTCATTAGAAGAGCATGTATTTTAGTATGTTTTTATTCCCACAAAGAAATCAAGAAAAGAAAAAAAAAAAAAACAGCATTATTTGTGCCTTTTGCCAAGTTCATGTTTTCGCATTGGCGTGAGTGCCATATATCAATATGTCATCATTGAAACCGATTTCAGATTCTTCTCTGGGTCTAATTGTTGCGTGCATTCTGACGGTTTGGCCATGTCATCACGGGCACAGGAGATGTACAAAAATTTGTGACATTTTGCCAGCTTGAGCCTTGCAGCTGTAGATCTATGCCTGACAAAGTACATTGTGGTGGACCCTTTTTGTCTTTCCACATTACCCTGCCACATTGTTTGATAAGTCCTGTAAACCTATTAGACTATTCAAAAAGCAACACTGAACAATTTCCCCCTGACTGCAGTGAGAAAAATTGCTCCCTGTTTTATTTTCATTTCTCATTCATTTTTTAGTAATGATTTATTTACTTTCTCCCACATCTTTCTTGTCAAATGGTACCATCAGCAAAATCTCAAAGTATTTTTTTGCTATTCCCAAATATTTTATGTAGAGAAAAGGGCCCTTAAAAGTTAGTTTTGCTTGTTTTATGCAACTGCCATCAGGTCCTCCTGGAAAGCTTTCTCTCTCTCTCTCTATCTATCTATCTATCTTTCTCTCTCTTGCTGGTTTTTTCAGTTAGGCTATGATTCTTCATGACTTTTTCATAGATAATTGGTGGTCTCAACATATCCAAAGCTTCAATGTGAGATAGGGAAGCTGATCTGAAAAATATGTAGGCAATTTATATCGAAACGGGTCATTCAGGTGGGTGGGGGTCGGTTCGGAAACCGACCTTCTGTCACCCGTTTTATCCAAAGAATCGCCCAATGTCTATGTATTTTGGCATACATCCATTTTGGATGCCTGCAGATCTGCAAAGGAATACATATAAGCCTTCAAAGTTCAGTTGGAAAATCAGAGTAAAACGAATTTCTGAATCGTAGTAGACCATGGTGCGTAATAAGGTCACAAAAACAAAATAGTCCCTAAACAAATTACACAGCCACACCCAGTTTTTCAAGATATGATCAAACAAACATCAAAAATGCCTTTTAAACCTGTCCGTTCATATTTTCTGATAAAACAGGGTAACAAATGTGCTTGATATCAAATTTTCAAATGGAACTACTTTTGACTTCTGTCGGAATGTTTTGAAACAAAGGGAGGGAACTACATCTACACATATATATAAGGGGGTTAATTTTCTGGGTTGAATTCAACTGCTTCGCTAGCTCAGTGGGCTAGACAAAAGGTCCCAATATCTTTTTTTAGTTTTGGTCCTTGGTGGACAAGGGTCAAATCTGAGCAACTACTACTTTTTTTACCCCGTTTTCCCTCATCTTTTATCCTTTTTTTCCCATTCATTATCCCCAATTCTGAGACATTTAAAAGTACAAATTTCAAATTCAAATTATTAAGAATGTGTGAAAATTTTCAGGCTCTCTATGTATCTACTTTCATTTATTTCCATAAGTCTCTTTTTTTTTTCATCCCAACGCATAAGGCTTCCGTGTTGCCAGGCTTGAGCTATGAAGACGTCCCGAATCGACATGACATTGCTTGCAACCGTGATGACATGTTTCAACTACTCCAAATTGGAAAGAATGGTAGTATGACCAGGCTCCAAAATCAATTGTGATGACAACCCAAAGATATAGGGAAATTTGGCACATTCGATAAAACATAAATCTGGGTTTGCGTTAACTTTTGCGCATCAGTCTATTCATGCACACTTTAATAGTGAGACCAATTTTGTCATAGTAATTTGCAGACAATTTCATTAGAAGAGCATGTATTTTAGTATGTTTTTATTCCCACAAAGAAATCAAGAAAAGAAAAAAAAAAAACAGCATTATTTGTGCCTTTTGCCAAGTTCATGTTTTCGCATTGGCGTGAGTGCCATATATCAATATGTCATCATTGAAACCGATTTCAGATTCTTCTCTGGGTCTAATTGTTGCGTGCATTCTGACGGTTTGGCCATGTCATCACGGGCACAGGAGATGTACAAAAATTTGTGACATTTTGCCAGCTTGAGCCTTGCAGCTGTAGATCTATGCCTGACAAAGTACATTGTGGTGGACCCTTTTTGTCTTTCCACATTACCCTGCCACATTGTTTGATAAGTCCTGTAAACCTATTAGACTATTCAAAAAGCAACACTGAACAATTTCCCCCTGACTGCAGTGAGAAAAATTGCTCCCTGTTTTATTTTCATTTCTCATTCATTTTTTAGTAATGATTTATTTACTTTCTCCCACATCTTTCTTGTCAAATGGTACCATCAGCAAAATCTCAAAGTATTTTTTTGCTATTCCCAAATATTTTATGTAGAGAAAAGGGCCCTTAAAAGTTAGTTTTGCTTGTTTTATGCAACTGCCATCAGGTCCTCCTGGAAAGCTTTCTCTCTCTCTCTCTCTCTCTCTCTCTCTCTCTATCTATCTATCTTTCTCTCTCTTGCTGGTTTTTTCAGTTAGGCTATGATTCTTCATGACTTTTTCATAGATAATTGGTGGTCTCAACATATCCAAAGCTTCAATGTGAGATAGGGAAGCTGATCTGAAAAATATGTAGGCAATTTATATCGAAACGGGTCATTCAGGTGGGTGGGGTCGGTTCGGAAACCGACCTTCTGTCACCCGTTTTATCCAAAGAATCGCCCAATGTCTATGTATTTTGGCATACATCCATTTTGGATGCCTGCAGATCTGCAAAGGAATACATATAAGCCTTCAAAGTTCAGTTGGAAAATCAGAGTAAAACAAATTTCTGAATCGTAGTAGACCATGGTGCGTAATAAGGTCACAAAAACAAAATAGTCCCTAAACAAATTACACAGCCACACCCAGTTTTTCAAGATATGATCAAACAAACATCAAAAATGCCTTTTAAACCTGTCCGTTCATATTTTCTGATAAAACAGGGTAACAAATGTGCTTGATATCAAATTTTCAAATGGAACTACTTTTGACTTCTGTCGGAATGTTTTGAAACAAAGGGAGGGAACTACATCTACACATATATATAAGGGGGTTAATTTTCTGGGTTGAATTCAACTGCTTCGCTAGCTCAGTGGGCTAGACAAAAGGTCCCAATATCTTTTTTTAGTTTTGGTCCTTGGTGGACAAGGGTCAAATCTGAGCAACTACTACTTTTTTTACCCCGTTTTCCCTCATCTTTTATCCTTTTTTTCCCATTCATTATCCCCAATTCTGAGACATTTAAAAGTACAAATTTCAAATTCAAATTATTAAGAATGTGTGAAAATTTTCAGGCTCTCTATGTATCTACTTTCATTTATTTCCATAAGTCTCTTTTTTTTTTCATCCCAACGCATAAGGCTTCCGTGTTGCCAGGCTTGAGCTATGAAGACGTCCCGAATCGACATGACATTGCTTGCAACCGTGATGACATGTTTCAACTACTCCAAATTGGAAAGAATGGTAGTATGACCAGGCTCCAAAATCAATTGTGATGACAACCCAAAGATATAGGGAAATTTGGCACATTCGATAAAACATAAATCTGGGTTTGCGTTAACTTTTGCGCATCAGTCTATTCATGCACACTTTAATAGTGAGACCAATTTTGTCATAGTAATTTGCAGACAATTTCATTAGAAGAGCATGTATTTTAGTATGTTTTTATTCCCACAAAGAAATCAAGAAAAGAAAAAAAAAAACAGCATTATTTGTGCCTTTTGCCAAGTTCATGTTTTCGCATTGGCGTGAGTGCCATATATCAATATGTCATCATTGAAACCGATTTCAGATTCTTCTCTGGGTCTAATTGTTGCGTGCATTCTGACGGTTTGGCCATGTCATCACGGGCACAGGAGATGTACAAAAATTTGTGACATTTTGCCAGCTTGAGCCTTGCAGCTGTAGATCTATGCCTGACAAAGTACATTGTGGTGGACCCTTTTTGTCTTTCCACATTACCCTGCCACATTGTTTGATAAGTCCTGTAAACCTATTAGACTATTCAAAAAGCAACACTGAACAATTTCCCCCTGACTGCAGTGAGAAAAATTGCTCCCTGTTTTATTTTCATTTCTCATTCATTTTTTAGTAATGATTTATTTACTTTCTCCCACATCTTTCTTGTCAAATGGTACCATCAGCAAAATCTCAAAGTATTTTTTTGCTATTCCCAAATATTTTATGTAGAGAAAAGGGCCCTTAAAAGTTAGTTTTGCTTGTTTTATGCAACTGCCATCAGGTCCTCCTGGAAAGCTTTCTCTCTCTCTCTCTCTCTCTCTCTCTCTCTCTATCTATCTATCTATCTTTCTCTCTCTTGCTGGTTTTTTCAGTTAGGCTATGATTCTTCATGACTTTTTCATAGATAATTGGTGGTCTCAACATATCCAAAGCTTCAATGTGAGATAGGGAAGCTGATCTGAAAAATATGTAGGCAATTTATATCGAAACGGGTCATTCAGGTGGGTGGGGGTCGGTTCGGAAACCGACCTTCTGTCACCCGTTTTATCCAAAGAATCGCCCAATGTCTATGTATTTTGGCATACATCCATTTTGGATGCCTGCAGATCTGCAAAGGAATACATATAAGCCTTCAAAGTTCAGTTGGAAAATCAGAGTAAAACGAATTTCTGAATCGTAGTAGACCATGGTGCGTAATAAGGTCACAAAAACAAAATAGTCCCTAAACAAATTACACAGCCACACCCAGTTTTTCAAGATATGATCAAACAAACATCAAAAATGCCTTTTAAACCTGTCCGTTCATATTTTCTGATAAAACAGGGTAACAAATGTGCTTGATATCAAATTTTCAAATGGAACTACTTTTGACTTCTGTCGGAATGTTTTGAAACAAAGGGAGGGAACTACATCTACACATATATATAAGGGGGTTAATTTTCTGGGTTGAATTCAACTGCTTCGCTAGCTCAGTGGGCTAGACAAAAGGTCCCAATATCTTTTTTTAGTTTTGGTCCTTGGTGGACAAGGGTCAAATCTGAGCAACTACTACTTTTTTTACCCCGTTTTCCCTCATCTTTTATCCTTTTTTTCCCATTCATTATCCCCAATTCTGAGACATTTAAAAGTACAAATTTCAAATTCAAATTATTAAGAATGTGTGAAAATTTTCAGGCTCTCTATGTATCTACTTTCATTTATTTCCATAAGTCTCTTTTTTTTTTCATCCCAACGCATAAGGCTTCCGTGTTGCCAGGCTTGAGCTATGAAGACGTCCCGAATCGACATGACATTGCTTGCAACCGTGATGACATGTTTCAACTACTCCAAATTGGAAAGAATGGTAGTATGACCAGGCTCCAAAATCAATTGTGATGACAACCCAAAGATATAGGGAAATTTGGCACATTCGATAAAACATAAATCTGGGTTTGCGTTAACTTTTGCGCATCAGTCTATTCATGCACACTTTAATAGTGAGACCAATCTTGTCATAGTAATTTGCAGACAATTTCATTAGAAGAGCATGTATTTTAGTATGTTTTTATTCCCACAAAGAAATCAAGAAAAGAAAAAAAAAAAACAGCATTATTTGTGCCTTTTGCCAAGTTCATGTTTTCGCATTGGCGTGAGTGCCATATATCAATATGTCATCATTGAAACCGATTTCAGATTCTTCTCTGGGTCTAATTGTTGCGTGCATTCTGACGGTTTGGCCATGTCATCACGGGCACAGGAGATGTACAAAAATTTGTGACATTTTGCCAGCTTGAGCCTTGCAGCTGTAGATCTATGCCTGACAAAGTACATTGTGGTGGACCCTTTTTGTCTTTCCACATTACCCTGCCACATTGTTTGATAAGTCCTGTAAACCTATTAGACTATTCAAAAAGCAACACTGAACAATTTCCCCCTGACTGCAGTGAGAAAAATTGCTCCCTGTTTTATTTTCATTTCTCATTCATTTTTTAGTAATGATTTATTTACTTTCTCCCACATCTTTCTTGTCAAATGGTACCATCAGCAAAATCTCAAAGTATTTTTTTGCTATTCCCAAATATTTTATGTAGAGAAAAGGGCCCTTAAAAGTTAGTTTTGCTTGTTTTATGCAACTGCCATCAGGTCCTCCTGGAAAGCTTTCTCTCTCTCTCTCTCTCTCTCTCTCTCTATCTATCTATCTATCTTTCTCTCTCTTGCTGGTTTTTTCAGTTAGGCTATGATTCTTCATGACTTTTTCATAGATAATTGGTGGTCTCAACATATCCAAAGCTTCAATGTGAGATAGGGAAGCTGATCTGAAAAATATGTAGGCAATTTATATCGAAACGGGTCATTCAGGTGGGTGGGGGTCGGTTCGGAAACCGACCTTCTGTCACCCGTTTTATCCAAAGAATCGCCCAATGTCTATGTATTTTGGCATACATCCATTTTGGATGCCTGCAGATCTGCAAAGGAATACATATAAGCCTTCAAAGTTCAGTTGGAAAATCAGAGTAAAACGAATTTCTGAATCGTAGTAGACCATGGTGCGTAATAAGGTCACAAAAACAAAATAGTCCCTAAACAAATTACACAGCCACACCCAGTTTTTCAAGATATGATCAAACAAACATCAAAAATGCCTTTTAAACCTGTCCGTTCATATTTTCTGATAAAACAGGGTAACAAATGTGCTTGATATCAAATTTTCAAATGGAACTACTTTTGACTTCTGTCGGAATGTTTTGAAACAAAGGGAGGGAACTACATCTACACATATATATAAGGGGGTTAATTTTCTGGGTTGAATTCAACTGCTTCGCTAGCTCAGTGGGCTAGACAAAAGGTCCCAATATCTTTTTTTAGTTTTGGTCCTTGGTGGACAAGGGTCAAATCTGAGCAACTACTACTTTTTTTACCCCGTTTTCCCTCATCTTTTATCCTTTTTTTCCCATTCATTATCCCCAATTCTGAGACATTTAAAAGTACAAATTTCAAATTCAAATTATTAAGAATGTGTGAAAATTTTCAGGCTCTCTATGTATCTACTTTCATTTATTTCCATAAGTCTCTTTTTTTTTTCATCCCAACGCATAAGGCTTCCGTGTTGCCAGGCTTGAGCTATGAAGACGTCCCGAATCGACATGACATTGCTTGCAACCGTGATGACATGTTTCAACTACTCCAAATTGGAAAGAATGGTAGTATGACCAGGCTCCAAAATCAATTGTGATGACAACCCAAAGATATAGGGAAATTTGGCACATTCGATAAAACATAAATCTGGGTTTGCGTTAACTTTTGCGCATCAGTCTATTCATGCACACTTTAATAGTGAGACCAATTTTGTCATAGTAATTTGCAGACAATTTCATTAGAAGAGCATGTATTTTAGTATGTTTTTATTCCCACAAAGAAATCAAGAAAAGAAGAAAAAAAAACAGCATTATTTGTGCCTTTTGCCAAGTTCATGTTTTCGCATTGGCGTGAGTGCCATATATCAATATGTCATCATTGAAACCGATTTCAGATTCTTCTCTGGGTCTAATTGTTGCGTGCATTCTGACGGTTTGGCCATGTCATCACGGGCACAGGAGATGTACAAAAATTTGTGACATTTTGCCAGCTTGAGCCTTGCAGCTGTAGATCTATGCCTGACAAAGTACATTGTGGTGGACCCTTTTTGTCTTTCCACATTACCCTGCCACATTGTTTGATAAGTCCTGTAAACCTATTAGACTATTCAAAAAGCAACACTGAACAATTTCCCCCTGACTGCAGTGAGAAAAATTGCTCCCTGTTTTATTTTCATTTCTCATTCATTTTTTAGTAATGATTTATTTACTTTCTCCCACATCTTTCTTGTCAAATGGTACCATCAGCAAAATCTCAAAGTATTTTTTTGCTATTCCCAAATATTTTATGTAGAGAAAAGGGCCCTTAAAAGTTAGTTTTGCTTGTTTTATGCAACTGCCATCAGGTCCTCCTGGAAAGCTTTCTCTCTCTCTCTCTCTCTCTCTCTCTCTCTCTCTATCTATCTATCTATCTTTCTCTCTCTTGCTGGTTTTTTCAGTTAGGCTATGATTCTTCATGACTTTTTCATAGATAATTGGTGGTCTCAACATATCCAAAGCTTCAATGTGAGATAGGGAAGCTGATCTGAAAAATATGTAGGCAATTTATATCGAAACGGGTCATTCAGGTGGGTGGGGGTCGGTTCGGAAACCGACCTTCTGTCACCCGTTTTATCCAAAGAATCGCCCAATGTCTATGTATTTTGGCATACATCCATTTTGGATGCCTGCAGATCTGCAAAGGAATACATATAAGCCTTCAAAGTTCAGTTGGAAAATCAGAGTAAAACGAATTTCTGAATCGTAGTAGACCATGGTGCGTAATAAGGTCACAAAAACAAAATAGTCCCTAAACAAATTACACAGCCACACCCAGTTTTTCAAGATATGATCAAACAAACATCAAAAATGCCTTTTAAACCTGTCCGTTCATATTTTCTGATAAAACAGGGTAACAAATGTGCTTGATATCAAATTTTCAAATGGAACTACTTTTGACTTCTGTCGGAATGTTTTGAAACAAAGGGAGGGAACTACATCTACACATATATATAAGGGGGTTAATTTTCTGGGTTGAATTCAACTGCTTCGCTAGCTCAGTGGGCTAGACAAAAGGTCCCAATATCTTTTTTTAGTTTTGGTCCTTGGTGGACAAGGGTCAAATCTGAGCAACTACTACTTTTTTTACCCCGTTTTCCCTCATCTTTTATCCTTTTTTTCCCATTCATTATCCCCAATTCTGAGACATTTAAAAGTACAAATTTCAAATTCAAATTATTAAGAATGTGTGAAAATTTTCAGGCTCTCTATGTATCTACTTTCATTTATTTCCATAAGTCTCTTTTTTTTTTCATCCCAACGCATAAGGCTTCCGTGTTGCCAGGCTTGAGCTATGAAGACGTCCCGAATCGACATGACATTGCTTGCAACCGTGATGACATGTTTCAACTACTCCAAATTGGAAAGAATGGTAGTATGACCAGGCTCCAAAATCAATTGTGATGACAACCCAAAGATATAGGGAAATTTGGCACATTCGATAAAACATAAATCTGGGTTTGCGTTAACTTTTGCGCATCAGTCTATTCATGCACACTTTAATAGTGAGACCAATTTTGTCATAGTAATTTGCAGACAATTTCATTAGAAGAGCATGTATTTTAGTATGTTTTTATTCCCACAAAGAAATCAAGAAAAGAAGAAAAAAAAACAGCATTATTTGTGCCTTTTGCCAAGTTCATGTTTTCGCATTGGCGTGAGTGCCATATATCAATATGTCATCATTGAAACCGATTTCAGATTCTTCTCTGGGTCTAATTGTTGCGTGCATTCTGACGGTTTGGCCATGTCATCACGGGCACAGGAGATGTACAAAAATTTGTGATATTTTGCCAGCTTGAGCCTTGCAGCTGTAGATCTATGCCTGACAAAGTACATTGTGGTGGACCCTTTTTGTCTTTCCACATTACCCTGCCACATTGTTTGATAAGTCCTGTAAACCTATTAGACTATTCAAAAAGCAACACTGAACAATTTCCCCCTGACTGCAGTGAGAAAAATTGCTCCCTGTTTTATTTTCATTTCTCATTCATTTTTTAGTAATGATTTATTTACTTTCTCCCACATCTTTCTTGTCAAATGGTACCATCAGCAAAATCTCAAAGTATTTTTTTGCTATTCCCAAATATTTTATGTAGAGAAAAGGGCCCTTAAAAGTTAGTTTTGCTTGTTTTATGCAACTGCCATCAGGTCCTCCTGGAAAGCTTTCTCTCTCTCTCTCTATCTATCTATCTATCTTTCTCTCTCTTGCTGGTTTTTTCAGTTAGGCTATGATTCTTCATGACTTTTTCATAGATAATTGGTGGTCTCAACATATCCAAAGCTTCAATGTGAGATAGGGAAGCTGATCTGAAAAATATGTAGGCAATTTATATCGAAACGGGTCATTCAGGTGGGTGGGGGTCGGTTCGGAAACCGACCTTCTGTCACCCGTTTTATCCAAAGAATCGCCCAATGTCTATGTATTTTGGCATACATCCATTTTGGATGCCTGCAGATCTGCAAAGGAATACATATAAGCCTTCAAAGTTCAGTTGGAAAATCAGAGTAAAACGAATTTCTGAATCGTAGTAGACCATGGTGCGTAATAAGGTCACAAAAACAAAATAGTCCCTAAACAAATTACACAGCCACACCCAGTTTTTCAAGATATGATCAAACAAACATCAAAAATGCCTTTTAAACCTGTCCGTTTATATTTTCTGATAAAACAGGGTAACAAATGTGCTTGATATCAAATTTTCAAATGGAACTACTTTTGACTTCTGTCGGAATGTTTTGAAACAAAGGGAGGGAACTACATCTACACATATATATAAGGGGGTTAATTTTCTGGGTTGAATTCAACTGCTTCGCTAGCTCAGTGGGCTAGACAAAAGGTCCCAATATCTTTTTTTAGTTTTGGTCCTTGGTGGACAAGGGTCAAATCTGAGCAACTACTACTTTTTTTACCCCGTTTTCCCTCATCTTTTATCCTTTTTTTCCCATTCATTATCCCCAATTCTGAGACATTTAAAAGTACAAATTTCAAATTCAAATTATTAAGAATGTGTGAAAATTTTCAGGCTCTCTATGTATCTACTTTCATTTATTTCCATAAGTCTCTTTTTTTTTTCATCCCAACGCATAAGGCTTCCGTGTTGCCAGGCTTGAGCTATGAAGACGTCCCGAATCGACATGACATTGCTTGCAACCGTGATGACATGTTTCAACTACTCCAAATTGGAAAGAATGGTAGTATGACCAGGCTCCAAAATCAATTGTGATGACAACCCAAAGATATAGGGAAATTTGGCACATTCGATAAAACATAAATCTGGGTTTGCGTTAACTTTTGCGCATCAGTCTATTCATGCACACTTTAATAGTGAGACCAATTTTGTCATAGTAATTTGCAGACAATTTCATTAGAAGAGCATGTATTTTAGTATGTTTTTATTCCCACAAAGAAATCAAGAAAAGAAAAAAAAAAAACAGCATTATTTGTGCCTTTTGCCAAGTTCATGTTTTCGCATTGGCGTGAGTGCCATATATCAATATGTCATCATTGAAACCGATTTCAGATTCTTCTCTGGGTCTAATTGTTGCGTGCATTCTGACGGTTTGGCCATGTCATCACGGACACAGGAGATGTACAAAAATTTGTGACATTTTGCCAGCTTGAGCCTTGCAGCTGTAGATCTATGCCTGACAAAGTACATTGTGGTGGACCCTTTTTGTCTTTCCACATTACCCTGCCACATTGTTTGATAAGTCCTGTAAACCTATTAGACTATTCAAAAAGCAACACTGAACAATTTCCCCCTGACTGCAGTGAGAAAAATTGCTCCCTGTTTTATTTTCATTTCTCATTCATTTTTTAGTAATGATTTATTTACTTTCTCCCACATCTTTCTTGTCAAATGGTACCATCAGCAAAATCTCAAAGTATTTTTTTGCTATTCCCAAATATTTTATGTAGAGAAAAGGGCCCTTAAAAGTTAGTTTTGCTTGTTTTATGCAACTGCCATCAGGTCCTCCTGGAAAGCTTTCTCTCTCTCTCTCTATCTATCTATCTATCTTTCTCTCTCTTGCTGGTTTTTTCAGTTAGGCTATGATTCTTCATGACTTTTTCATAGATAATTGGTGGTCTCAACATATCCAAAGCTTCAATGTGAGATAGGGAAGCTGATCTGAAAAATATGTAGGCAATTTATATCGAAACGGGTCATTCAGGTGGGTGGGGGTCGGTTCGGAAACCGACCTTCTGTCACCCGTTTTATCCAAAGAATCGCCCAATGTCTATGTATTTTGGCATACATCCATTTTGGATGCCTGCAGATCTGCAAAGGAATACATATAAGCCTTCAAAGTTCAGTTGGAAAATCAGAGTAAAACGAATTTCTGAATCGTAGTAGACCATGGTGCGTAATAAGGTCACAAAAACAAAATAGTCCCTAAACAAATTACACAGCCACACCCAGTTTTTCAAGATATGATCAAACAAACATCAAAAATGCCTTTTAAACCTGTCCGTTCATATTTTCTGATAAAACAGGGTAACAAATGTGCTTGATATCAAATTTTCAAATGGAACTACTTTTGACTTCTGTCGGAATGTTTTGAAACAAAGGGAGGGAACTACATCTACACATATATATAAGGGGGTTAATTTTCTGGGTTGAATTCAACTGCTTCGCTAGCTCAGTGGGCTAGACAAAAGGTCCCAATATCTTTTTTTAGTTTTGGTCCTTGGTGGACAAGGGTCAAATCTGAGCAACTACTACTTTTTTTACCCCGTTTTCCCTCATCTTTTATCCTTTTTTTCCCATTCATTATCCCCAATTCTGAGACATTTAAAAGTACAAATTTCAAATTCAAATTATTAAGAATGTGTGAAAATTTTCAGGCTCTCTATGTATCTACTTTCATTTATTTCCATAAGTCTCTTTTTTTTTTCATCCCAACGCATAAGGCTTCCGTGTTGCCAGGCTTGAGCTATGAAGACGTCCCGAATCGACATGACATTGCTTGCAACCGTGATGACATGTTTCAACTACTCCAAATTGGAAAGAATGGTAGTATGACCAGGCTCCAAAATCAATTGTGATGACAACCCAAAGATATAGGGAAATTTGGCACATTCGATAAAACATAAATCTGGGTTTGCGTTAACTTTTGCGCATCAGTCTATTCATGCACACTTTAATAGTGAGACCAATTTTGTCATAGTAATTTGCAGACAATTTCATTAGAAGAGCATGTATTTTAGTATGTTTTTATTCCCACAAAGAAATCAAGAAAAGAAAAAAAAAAACAGCATTATTTGTGCCTTTTGCCAAGTTCATGTTTTCGCATTGGCGTGAGTGCCATATATCAATATGTCATCATTGAAACCGATTTCAGATTCTTCTCTGGGTCTAATTGTTGCGTGCATTCTGACGGTTTGGCCATGTCATCACGGGCACAGGAGATGTACAAAAATTTGTGACATTTTGCCAGCTTGAGCCTTGCAGCTGTAGATCTATGCCTGACAAAGTACATTGTGGTGGACCCTTTTTGTCTTTCCACATTACCCTGCCACATTGTTTGATAAGTCCTGTAAACCTATTAGACTATTCAAAAAGCAACACTGAACAATTTCCCCCTGACTGCAGTGAGAAAAATTGCTCCCTGTTTTATTTTCATTTCTCATTCATTTTTTAGTAATGATTTATTTACTTTCTCCCACATCTTTCTTGTCAAATGGTACCATCAGCAAAATCTCAAAGTATTTTTTTGCTATTCCCAAATATTTTATGTAGAGAAAAGGGCCCTTAAAAGTTAGTTTTGCTTGTTTTATGCAACTGCCATCAGGTCCTCCTGGAAAGCTTTCTCTCTCTCTCTCTCTCTCTCTCTCTCTCTCTCTATCTATCTATCTTTCTCTCTCTTGCTGGTTTTTTCAGTTAGGCTATGATTCTTCATGACTTTTTCATAGATAATTGGTGGTCTCAACATATCCAAAGCTTCAATGTGAGATAGGGAAGCTGATCTGAAAAATATGTAGGCAATTTATATCGAAACGGGTCATTCAGGTGGGTGGGGGTCGGTTCGGAAACCGACCTTCTGTCACCCGTTTTATCCAAAGAATCGCCCAATGTCTATGTATTTTGGCATACATCCATTTTGGATGCCTGCAGATCTGCAAAGGAATACATATAAGCCTTCAAAGTTCAGTTGGAAAATCAGAGTAAAACAAATTTCTGAATCGTAGTAGACCATGGTGCGTAATAAGGTCACAAAAACAAAATAGTCCCTAAACAAATTACACAGCCACACCCAGTTTTTCAAGATATGATCAAACAAACATCAAAAATGCCTTTTAAACCTGTCCGTTCATATTTTCTGATAAAACAGGGTAACAAATGTGCTTGATATCAAATTTTCAAATGGAACTACTTTTGACTTCTGTCGGAATGTTTTGAAACAAAGGGAGGGAACTACATCTACACATATATATAAGGGGGTTAATTTTCTGGGTTGAATTCAACTGCTTCGCTAGCTCAGTGGGCTAGACAAAAGGTCCCAATATCTTTTTTTAGTTTTGGTCCTTGGTGGACAAGGGTCAAATCTGAGCAACTACTACTTTTTTTACCCCGTTTTCCCTCATCTTTTATCCTTTTTTTCCCATTCATTATCCCCAATTCTGAGACATTTAAAAGTACAAATTTCAAATTCAAATTATTAAGAATGTGTGAAAATTTTCAGGCTCTCTATGTATCTACTTTCATTTATTTCCATAAGTCTCTTTTTTTTTTCATCCCAACGCATAAGGCTTCCGTGTTGCCAGGCTTGAGCTATGAAGACGTCCCGAATCGACATGACATTGCTTGCAACCGTGATGACATGTTTCAACTACTCCAAATTGGAAAGAATGGTAGTATGACCAGGCTCCAAAATCAATTGTGATGACAACCCAAAGATATAGGGAAATTTGGCACATTCGATAAAACATAAATCTGGGTTTGCGTTAACTTTTGCGCATCAGTCTATTCATGCACACTTTAATAGTGAGACCAATTTTGTCATAGTAATTTGCAGACAATTTCATTAGAAGAGCATGTATTTTAGTATGTTTTTATTCCCACAAAGAAATCAAGAAAAGAAAAAAAAAAAACAGCATTATTTGTGCCTTTTGCCAAGTTCATGTTTTCGCATTGGCGTGAGTGCCATATATCAATATGTCATCATTGAAACCGATTTCAGATTCTTCTCTGGGTCTAATTGTTGCGTGCATTCTGACGGTTTGGCCATGTCATCACGGGCACAGGAGATGTACAAAAATTTGTGACATTTTGCCAGCTTGAGCCTTGCAGCTGTAGATCTATGCCTGACAAAGTACATTGTGGTGGACCCTTTTTGTCTTTCCACATTACCCTGCCACATTGTTTGATAAGTCCTGTAAACCTATTAGACTATTCAAAAAGCAACACTGAACAATTTCCCCCTGACTGCAGTGAGAAAAATTGCTCCCTGTTTTATTTTCATTTCTCATTCATTTTTTAGTAATGATTTATTTACTTTCTCCCACATCTTTCTTGTCAAATGGTACCATCAGCAAAATCTCAAAGTATTTTTTTGCTATTCCCAAATATTTTATGTAGAGAAAAGGGCCCTTAAAAGTTAGTTTTGCTTGTTTTATGCAACTGCCATCAGGTCCTCCTGGAAAGCTTTCTCTCTCTCTCTCTCTCTCTCTCTCTCTCTCTATCTATCTATCTATCTTTCTCTCTCTTGCTGGTTTTTTCAGTTAGGCTATGATTCTTCATGACTTTTTCATAGATAATTGGTGGTCTCAACATATCCAAAGCTTCAATGTGAGATAGGGAAGCTGATCTGAAAAATATGTAGGCAATTTATATCGAAACGGGTCATTCAGGTGGGTGGGGGTCGGTTCGGAAACCGACCTTCTGTCACCCGTTTTATCCAAAGAATCGCCCAATGTCTATGTATTTTGGCATACATCCATTTTGGATGCCTGCAGATCTGCAAAGGAATACATATAAGCCTTCAAAGTTCAGTTGGAAAATCAGAGTAAAACGAATTTCTGAATCGTAGTAGACCATGGTGCGTAATAAGGTCACAAAAACAAAATAGTCCCTAAACAAATTACACAGCCACACCCAGTTTTTCAAGATATGATCAAACAAACATCAAAAATGCCTTTTAAACCTGTCCGTTCATATTTTCTGATAAAACAGGGTAACAAATGTGCTTGATATCAAATTTTCAAATGGAACTACTTTTGACTTCTGTCGGAATGTTTTGAAACAAAGGGAGGGAACTACATCTACACATATATATAAGGGGGTTAATTTTCTGGGTTGAATTCAACTGCTTCGCTAGCTCAGTGGGCTAGACAAAAGGTCCCAATATCTTTTTTTAGTTTTGGTCCTTGGTGGACAAGGGTCAAATCTGAGCAACTACTACTTTTTTTACCCCGTTTTCCCTCATCTTTTATCCTTTTTTTCCCATTCATTATCCCCAATTCTGAGACATTTAAAAGTACAAATTTCAAATTCAAATTATTAAGAATGTGTGAAAATTTTCAGGCTCTCTATGTATCTACTTTCATTTATTTCCATAAGTCTCTTTTTTTTTTCATCCCAACGCATAAGGCTTCCGTGTTGCCAGGCTTGAGCTATGAAGACGTCCCGAATCGACATGACATTGCTTGCAACCGTGATGACATGTTTCAACTACTCCAAATTGGAAAGAATGGTAGTATGACCAGGCTCCAAAATCAATTGTGATGACAACCCAAAGATATAGGGAAATTTGGCACATTCGATAAAACATAAATCTGGGTTTGCGTTAACTTTTGCGCATCAGTCTATTCATGCACACTTTAATAGTGAGACCAATTTTGTCATAGTAATTTGCAGACAATTTCATTAGAAGAGCATGTATTTTAGTATGTTTTTATTCCCACAAAGAAATCAAGAAAAGAAGAAAAAAAAACAGCATTATTTGTGCCTTTTGCCAAGTTCATGTTTTCGCATTGGCGTGAGTGCCATATATCAATATGTCATCATTGAAACCGATTTCAGATTCTTCTCTGGGTCTAATTGTTGCGTGCATTCTGACGGTTTGGCCATGTCATCACGGGCACAGGAGATGTACAAAAATTTGTGACATTTTGCCAGCTTGAGCCTTGCAGCTGTAGATCTATGCCTGACAAAGTACATTGTGGTGGACCCTTTTTGTCTTTCCACATTACCCTGCCACATTGTTTGATAAGTCCTGTAAACCTATTAGACTATTCAAAAAGCAACACTGAACAATTTCCCCCTGACTGCAGTGAGAAAAATTGCTCCCTGTTTTATTTTCATTTCTCATTCATTTTTTAGTAATGATTTATTTACTTTCTCCCACATCTTTCTTGTCAAATGGTACCATCAGCAAAATCTCAAAGTATTTTTTTGCTATTCCCAAATATTTTATGTAGAGAAAAGGGCCCTTAAAAGTTAGTTTTGCTTGTTTTATGCAACTGCCATCAGGTCCTCCTGGAAAGCTTTCTCTCTCTCTCTCTATCTATCTATCTATCTTTCTCTCTCTTGCTGGTTTTTTCAGTTAGGCTATGATTCTTCATGACTTTTTCATAGATAATTGGTGGTCTCAACATATCCAAAGCTTCAATGTGAGATAGGGAAGCTGATCTGAAAAATATGTAGGCAATTTATATCGAAACGGGTCATTCAGGTGGGTGGGGGTCGGTTCGGAAACCGACCTTCTGTCACCCGTTTTATCCAAAGAATCGCCCAATGTCTATGTATTTTGGCATACATCCATTTTGGATGCCTGCAGATCTGCAAAGGAATACATATAAGCCTTCAAAGTTCAGTTGGAAAATCAGAGTAAAACGAATTTCTGAATCGTAGTAGACCATGGTGCGTAATAAGGTCACAAAAACAAAATAGTCCCTAAACAAATTACACAGCCACACCCAGTTTTTCAAGATATGATCAAACAAACATCAAAAATGCCTTTTAAACCTGTCCGTTTATATTTTCTGATAAAACAGGGTAACAAATGTGCTTGATATCAAATTTTCAAATGGAACTACTTTTGACTTCTGTCGGAATGTTTTGAAACAAAGGGAGGGAACTACATCTACACATATATATAAGGGGGTTAATTTTCTGGGTTGAATTCAACTGCTTCGCTAGCTCAGTGGGCTAGACAAAAGGTCCCAATATCTTTTTTTAGTTTTGGTCCTTGGTGGACAAGGGTCAAATCTGAGCAACTACTACTTTTTTTACCCCGTTTTCCCTCATCTTTTATCCTTTTTTTCCCATTCATTATCCCCAATTCTGAGACATTTAAAAGTACAAATTTCAAATTCAAATTATTAAGAATGTGTGAAAATTTTCAGGCTCTCTATGTATCTACTTTCATTTATTTCCATAAGTCTCTTTTTTTTTTCATCCCAACGCATAAGGCTTCCGTGTTGCCAGGCTTGAGCTATGAAGACGTCCCGAATCGACATGACATTGCTTGCAACCGTGATGACATGTTTCAACTACTCCAAATTGGAAAGAATGGTAGTATGACCAGGCTCCAAAATCAATTGTGATGACAACCCAAAGATATAGGGAAATTTGGCACATTCGATAAAACATAAATCTGGGTTTGCGTTAACTTTTGCGCATCAGTCTATTCATGCACACTTTAATAGTGAGACCAATTTTGTCATAGTAATTTGCAGACAATTTCATTAGAAGAGCATGTATTTTAGTATGTTTTTATTCCCACAAAGAAATCAAGAAAAGAAAAAAAAAAAACAGCATTATTTGTGCCTTTTGCCAAGTTCATGTTTTCGCATTGGCGTGAGTGCCATATATCAATATGTCATCATTGAAACCGATTTCAGATTCTTCTCTGGGTCTAATTGTTGCGTGCATTCTGACGGTTTGGCCATGTCATCACGGGCACAGGAGATGTACAAAAATTTGTGACATTTTGCCAGCTTGAGCCTTGCAGCTGTAGATCTATGCCTGACAAAGTACATTGTGGTGGACCCTTTTTGTCTTTCCACATTACCCTGCCACATTGTTTGATAAGTCCTGTAAACCTATTAGACTATTCAAAAAGCAACACTGAACAATTTCCCCCTGACTGCAGTGAGAAAAATTGCTCCCTGTTTTATTTTCATTTCTCATTCATTTTTTAGTAATGATTTATTTACTTTCTCCCACATCTTTCTTGTCAAATGGTACCATCAGCAAAATCTCAAAGTATTTTTTTGCTATTCCCAAATATTTTATGTAGAGAAAAGGGCCCTTAAAAGTTAGTTTTGCTTGTTTTATGCAACTGCCATCAGGTCCTCCTGGAAAGCTTTCTCTCTCTCTCTCTATCTATCTATCTATCTTTCTCTCTCTTGCTGGTTTTTTCAGTTAGGCTATGATTCTTCATGACTTTTTCATAGATAATTGGTGGTCTCAACATATCCAAAGCTTCAATGTGAGATAGGGAAGCTGATCTGAAAAATATGTAGGCAATTTATATCGAAACGGGTCATTCAGGTGGGTGGGGGTCGGTTCGGAAACCGACCTTCTGTCACCCGTTTTATCCAAAGAATCGCCCAATGTCTATGTATTTTGGCATACATCCATTTTGGATGCCTGCAGATCTGCAAAGGAATACATATAAGCCTTCAAAGTTCAGTTGGAAAATCAGAGTAAAACGAATTTCTGAATCGTAGTAGACCATGGTGCGTAATAAGGTCACAAAAACAAAATAGTCCCTAAACAAATTACACAGCCACACCCAGTTTTTCAAGATATGATCAAACAAACATCAAAAATGCCTTTTAAACCTGTCCGTTCATATTTTCTGATAAAACAGGGTAACAAATGTGCTTGATATCAAATTTTCAAATGGAACTACTTTTGACTTCTGTCGGAATGTTTTGAAACAAAGGGAGGGAACTACATCTACACATATATATAAGGGGGTTAATTTTCTGGGTTGAATTCAACTGCTTCGCTAGCTCAGTGGGCTAGACAAAAGGTCCCAATATCTTTTTTTAGTTTTGGTCCTTGGTGGACAAGGGTCAAATCTGAGCAACTACTACTTTTTTTACCCCGTTTTCCCTCATCTTTTATCCTTTTTTTCCCATTCATTATCCCCAATTCTGAGACATTTAAAAGTACAAATTTCAAATTCAAATTATTAAGAATGTGTGAAAATTTTCAGGCTCTCTATGTATCTACTTTCATTTATTTCCATAAGTCTCTTTTTTTTTTCATCCCAACGCATAAGGCTTCCGTGTTGCCAGGCTTGAGCTATGAAGACGTCCCGAATCGACATGACATTGCTTGCAACCGTGATGACATGTTTCAACTACTCCAAATTGGAAAGAATGGTAGTATGACCAGGCTCCAAAATCAATTGTGATGACAACCCAAAGATATAGGGAAATTTGGCACATTCGATAAAACATAAATCTGGGTTTGCGTTAACTTTTGCGCATCAGTCTATTCATGCACACTTTAATAGTGAGACCAATTTTGTCATAGTAATTTGCAGACAATTTCATTAGAAGAGCATGTATTTTAGTATGTTTTTATTCCCACAAAGAAATCAAGAAAAGAAAAAAAAAAACAGCATTATTTGTGCCTTTTGCCAAGTTCATGTTTTCGCATTGGCGTGAGTGCCATATATCAATATGTCATCATTGAAACCGATTTCAGATTCTTCTCTGGGTCTAATTGTTGCGTGCATTCTGACGGTTTGGCCATGTCATCACGGGCACAGGAGATGTACAAAAATTTGTGACATTTTGCCAGCTTGAGCCTTGCAGCTGTAGATCTATGCCTGACAAAGTACATTGTGGTGGACCCTTTTTGTCTTTCCACATTACCCTGCCACATTGTTTGATAAGTCCTGTAAACCTATTAGACTATTCAAAAAGCAACACTGAACAATTTCCCCCTGACTGCAGTGAGAAAAATTGCTCCCTGTTTTATTTTCATTTCTCATTCATTTTTTAGTAATGATTTATTTACTTTCTCCCACATCTTTCTTGTCAAATGGTACCATCAGCAAAATCTCAAAGTATTTTTTTGCTATTCCCAAATATTTTATGTAGAGAAAAGGGCCCTTAAAAGTTAGTTTTGCTTGTTTTATGCAACTGCCATCAGGTCCTCCTGGAAAGCTTTCTCTCTCTCTCTCTCTCTCTCTCTCTCTCTCTCTATCTATCTATCTTTCTCTCTCTTGCTGGTTTTTTCAGTTAGGCTATGATTCTTCATGACTTTTTCATAGATAATTGGTGGTCTCAACATATCCAAAGCTTCAATGTGAGATAGGGAAGCTGATCTGAAAAATATGTAGGCAATTTATATCGAAACGGGTCATTCAGGTGGGTGGGGGTCGGTTCGGAAACCGACCTTCTGTCACCCGTTTTATCCAAAGAATCGCCCAATGTCTATGTATTTTGGCATACATCCATTTTGGATGCCTGCAGATCTGCAAAGGAATACATATAAGCCTTCAAAGTTCAGTTGGAAAATCAGAGTAAAACAAATTTCTGAATCGTAGTAGACCATGGTGCGTAATAAGGTCACAAAAACAAAATAGTCCCTAAACAAATTACACAGCCACACCCAGTTTTTCAAGATATGATCAAACAAACATCAAAAATGCCTTTTAAACCTGTCCGTTCATATTTTCTGATAAAACAGGGTAACAAATGTGCTTGATATCAAATTTTCAAATGGAACTACTTTTGACTTCTGTCGGAATGTTTTGAAACAAAGGGAGGGAACTACATCTACACATATATATAAGGGGGTTAATTTTCTGGGTTGAATTCAACTGCTTCGCTAGCTCAGTGGGCTAGACAAAAGGTCCCAATATCTTTTTTTAGTTTTGGTCCTTGGTGGACAAGGGTCAAATCTGAGCAACTACTACTTTTTTTACCCCGTTTTCCCTCATCTTTTATCCTTTTTTTCCCATTCATTATCCCCAATTCTGAGACATTTAAAAGTACAAATTTCAAATTCAAATTATTAAGAATGTGTGAAAATTTTCAGGCTCTCTATGTATCTACTTTCATTTATTTCCATAAGTCTCTTTTTTTTTTCATCCCAACGCATAAGGCTTCCGTGTTGCCAGGCTTGAGCTATGAAGACGTCCCGAATCGACATGACATTGCTTGCAACCGTGATGACATGTTTCAACTACTCCAAATTGGAAAGAATGGTAGTATGACCAGGCTCCAAAATCAATTGTGATGACAACCCAAAGATATAGGGAAATTTGGCACATTCGATAAAACATAAATCTGGGTTTGCGTTAACTTTTGCGCATCAGTCTATTCATGCACACTTTAATAGTGAGACCAATTTTGTCATAGTAATTTGCAGACAATTTCATTAGAAGAGCATGTATTTTAGTATGTTTTTATTCCCACAAAGAAATCAAGAAAAGAAAAAAAAAAAACAGCATTATTTGTGCCTTTTGCCAAGTTCATGTTTTTGCATTGGCGTGAGTGCCATATATCAATATGTCATCATTGAAACCGATTTCAGATTCTTCTCTGGGTCTAATTGTTGCGTGCATTCTGACGGTTTGGCCATGTCATCACGGGCACAGGAGATGTACAAAAATTTGTGACATTTTGCCAGCTTGAGCCTTGCAGCTGTAGATCTATGCCTGACAAAGTACATTGTGGTGGACCCTTTTTGTCTTTCCACATTACCCTGCCACATTGTTTGATAAGTCCTGTAAACCTATTAGACTATTCAAAAAGCAACACTGAACAATTTCCCCCTGACTGCAGTGAGAAAAATTGCTCCCTGTTTTATTTTCATTTCTCATTCATTTTTTAGTAATGATTTATTTACTTTCTCCCACATCTTTCTTGTCAAATGGTACCATCAGCAAAATCTCAAAGTATTTTTTTGCTATTCCCAAATATTTTATGTAGAGAAAAGGGCCCTTAAAAGTTAGTTTTGCTTGTTTTATGCAACTGCCATCAGGTCATCCTGGAAAGCTTTCTCTCTCTCTCTCTCTCTCTCTCTCTCTCTCTATCTATCTATCTATCTTTCTCTCTCTTGCTGGTTTTTTCAGTTAGGCTATGATTCTTCATGACTTTTTCATAGATAATTGGTGGTCTCAACATATCCAAAGCTTCAATGTGAGATAGGGAAGCTGATCTGAAAAATATGTAGGCAATTTATATCGAAACGGGTCATTCAGGTGGGTGGGGGTCGGTTCGGAAACCGACCTTCTGTCACCCGTTTTATCCAAAGAATCGCCCAATGTCTATGTATTTTGGCATACATCCATTTTGGATGCCTGCAGATCTGCAAAGGAATACATATAAGCCTTCAAAGTTCAGTTGGAAAATCAGAGTAAAACGAATTTCTGAATCGTAGTAGACCATGGTGCGTAATAAGGTCACAAAAACAAAATAGTCCCTAAACAAATTACACAGCCACACCCAGTTTTTCAAGATATGATCAAACAAACATCAAAAATGCCTTTTAAACCTGTCCGTTCATATTTTCTGATAAAACAGGGTAACAAATGTGCTTGATATCAAATTTTCAAATGGAACTACTTTTGACTTCTGTCGGAATGTTTTGAAACAAAGGGAGGGAACTACATCTACACATATATATAAGGGGGTTAATTTTCTGGGTTGAATTCAACTGCTTCGCTAGCTCAGTGGGCTAGACAAAAGGTCCCAATATCTTTTTTTAGTTTTGGTCCTTGGTGGACAAGGGTCAAATCTGAGCAACTACTACTTTTTTTACCCCGTTTTCCCTCATCTTTTATCCTTTTTTTCCCATTCATTATCCCCAATTCTGAGACATTTAAAAGTACAAATTTCAAATTCAAATTATTAAGAATGTGTGAAAATTTTCAGGCTCTCTATGTATCTACTTTCATTTATTTCCATAAGTCTCTTTTTTTTTTCATCCCAACGCATAAGGCTTCCGTGTTGCCAGGCTTGAGCTATGAAGACGTCCCGAATCGACATGACATTGCTTGCAACCGTGATGACATGTTTCAACTACTCCAAATTGGAAAGAATGGTAGTATGACCAGGCTCCAAAATCAATTGTGATGACAACCCAAAGATATAGGGAAATTTGGCACATTCGATAAAACATAAATCTGGGTTTGCGTTAACTTTTGCGCATCAGTCTATTCATGCACACTTTAATAGTGAGACCAATTTTGTCATAGTAATTTGCAGACAATTTCATTAGAAGAGCATGTATTTTAGTATGTTTTTATTCCCACAAAGAAATCAAGAAAAGAAAAAAAAAAAACAGCATTATTTGTGCCTTTTGCCAAGTTCATGTTTTCGCATTGGCGTGAGTGCCATATATCAATATGTCATCATTGAAACCGATTTCAGATTCTTCTCTGGGTCTAATTGTTGCGTGCATTCTGACGGTTTGGCCATGTCATCACGGGCACAGGAGATGTACAAAAATTTGTGACATTTTGCCAGCTTGAGCCTTGCAGCTGTAGATCTATGCCTGACAAAGTACATTGTGGTGGACCCTTTTTGTCTTTCCACATTACCCTGCCACATTGTTTGATAAGTCCTGTAAACCTATTAGACTATTCAAAAAGCAACACTGAACAATTTCCCCCTGACTGCAGTGAGAAAAATTGCTCCCTGTTTTATTTTCATTTCTCATTCATTTTTTAGTAATGATTTATTTACTTTCTCCCACATCTTTCTTGTCAAATGGTACCATCAGCAAAATCTCAAAGTATTTTTTTGCTATTCCCAAATATTTTATGTAGAGAAAAGGGCCCTTAAAAGTTAGTTTTGCTTGTTTTATGCAACTGCCATCAGGTCCTCCTGGAAAGCTTTCTCTCTCTCTCTCTCTCTCTCTCTCTCTCTATCTATCTATCTTTCTCTCTCTTGCTGGTTTTTTCAGTTAGGCTATGATTCTTCATGACTTTTTCATAGATAATTGGTGGTCTCAACATATCCAAAGCTTCAATGTGAGATAGGGAAGCTGATCTGAAAAATATGTAGGCAATTTATATCGAAACGGGTCATTCAGGTGGGTGGGGGTCGGTTCGGAAACCGACCTTCTGTCACCCGTTTTATCCAAAGAATCGCCCAATGTCTATGTATTTTGGCATACATCCATTTTGGATGCCTGCAGATCTGCAAAGGAATACATATAAGCCTTCAAAGTTCAGTTGGAAAATCAGAGTAAAACGAATTTCTGAATCGTAGTAGACCATGGTGCGTAATAAGGTCACAAAAACAAAATAGTCCCTAAACAAATTACACAGCCACACCCAGTTTTTCAAGATATGATCAAACAAACATCAAAAATGCCTTTTAAACCTGTCCGTTCATATTTTCTGATAAAACAGGGTAACAAATGTGCTTGATATCAAATTTTCAAATGGAACTACTTTTGACTTCTGTCGGAATGTTTTGAAACAAAGGGAGGGAACTACATCTACACATATATATAAGGGGGTTAATTTTCTGGGTTGAATTCAACTGCTTCGCTAGCTCAGTGGGCTAGACAAAAGGTCCCAATATCTTTTTTTAGTTTTGGTCCTTGGTGGACAAGGGTCAAATCTGAGCAACTACTACTTTTTTTACCCCGTTTTCCCTCATCTTTTATCCTTTTTTTCCCATTCATTATCCCCAATTCTGAGACATTTAAAAGTACAAATTTCAAATTCAAATTATTAAGAATGTGTGAAAATTTTCAGGCTCTCTATGTATCTACTTTCATTTATTTCCATAAGTCTCTTTTTTTTTTTCATCCCAACGCATAAGGCTTCCGTGTTGCCAGGCTTGAGCTATGAAGACGTCCCGAATCGACATGACATTGCTTGCAACCGTGATGACATGTTTCAACTACTCCAAATTGGAAAGAATGGTAGTATGACCAGGCTCCAAAATCAATTGTGATGACAACCCAAAGATATAGGGAAATTTGGCACATTCGATAAAACATAAATCTGGGTTTGCGTTAACTTTTGCGCATCAGTCTATTCATGCACACTTTAATAGTGAGACCAATTTTGTCATAGTAATTTGCAGACAATTTCATTAGAAGAGCATGTATTTTAGTATGTTTTTATTCCCACAAAGAAATCAAGAAAAGAAAAAAAAAAACAGCATTATTTGTGCCTTTTGCCAAGTTCATGTTTTCGCATTGGCGTGAGTGCCATATATCAATATGTCATCATTGAAACCGATTTCAGATTCTTCTCTGGGTCTAATTGTTGCGTGCATTCTGACGGTTTGGCCATGTCATCACGGGCACAGGAGATGTACAAAAATTTGTGACATTTTGCCAGCTTGAGCCTTGCAGCTGTAGATCTATGCCTGACAAAGTACATTGTGGTGGACCCTTTTTGTCTTTCCACATTACCCTGCCACATTGTTTGATAAGTCCTGTAAACCTATTAGACTATTCAAAAAGCAACACTGAACAATTTCCCCCTGACTGCAGTGAGAAAAATTGCTCCCTGTTTTATTTTCATTTCTCATTCATTTTTTAGTAATGATTTATTTACTTTCTCCCACATCTTTCTTGTCAAATGGTACCATCAGCAAAATCTCAAAGTATTTTTTTGCTATTCCCAAATATTTTATGTAGAGAAAAGGGCCCTTAAAAGTTAGTTTTGCTTGTTTTATGCAACTGCCATCAGGTCCTCCTGGAAAGCTTTCTCTCTCTCTCTCTCTCTCTCTCTCTCTCTCTATCTATCTATCTATCTTTCTCTCTCTTGCTGGTTTTTTCAGTTAGGCTATGATTCTTCATGACTTTTTCATAGATAATTGGTGGTCTCAACATATCCAAAGCTTCAATGTGAGATAGGGAAGCTGATCTGAAAAATATGTAGGCAATTTATATCGAAACGGGTCATTCAGGTGGGTGGGGGTCGGTTCGGAAACCGACCTTCTGTCACCCGTTTTATCCAAAGAATCGCCCAATGTCTATGTATTTTGGCATACATCCATTTTGGATGCCTGCAGATCTGCAAAGGAATACATATAAGCCTTCAAAGTTCAGTTGGAAAATCAGAGTAAAACGAATTTCTGAATCGTAGTAGACCATGGTGCGTAATAAGGTCACAAAAACAAAATAGTCCCTAAACAAATTACACAGCCACACCCAGTTTTTCAAGATATGATCAAACAAACATCAAAAATGCCTTTTAAACCTGTCCGTTCATATTTTCTGATAAAACAGGGTAACAAATGTGCTTGATATCAAATTTTCAAATGGAACTACTTTTGACTTCTGTCGGAATGTTTTGAAACAAAGGGAGGGAACTACATCTACACATATATATAAGGGGGTTAATTTTCTGGGTTGAATTCAACTGCTTCGCTAGCTCAGTGGGCTAGACAAAAGGTCCCAATATCTTTTTTTAGTTTTGGTCCTTGGTGGACAAGGGTCAAATCTGAGCAACTACTACTTTTTTTACCCCGTTTTCCCTCATCTTTTATCCTTTTTTTCCCATTCATTATCCCCAATTCTGAGACATTTAAAAGTACAAATTTCAAATTCAAATTATTAAGAATGTGTGAAAATTTTCAGGCTCTCTATGTATCTACTTTCATTTATTTCCATAAGTCTCTTTTTTTTTTCATCCCAACGCATAAGGCTTCCGTGTTGCCAGGCTTGAGCTATGAAGACGTCCCGAATCGACATGACATTGCTTGCAACCGTGATGACATGTTTCAACTACTCCAAATTGGAAAGAATGGTAGTATGACCAGGCTCCAAAATCAATTGTGATGACAACCCAAAGATATAGGGAAATTTGGCACATTCGATAAAACATAAATCTGGGTTTGCGTTAACTTTTGCGCATCAGTCTATTCATGCACACTTTAATAGTGAGACCAATTTTGTCATAGTAATTTGCAGACAATTTCATTAGAAGAGCATGTATTTTAGTATGTTTTTATTCCCACAAAGAAATCAAGAAAAGAAAAAAAAAACAGCATTATTTGTGCCTTTTGCCAAGTTCATGTTTTCGCATTGGCGTGAGTGCCATATATCAATATGTCATCATTGAAACCGATTTCAGATTCTTCTCTGGGTCTAATTGTTGCGTGCATTCTGACGGTTTGGCCATGTCATCACGGGCACAGGAGATGTACAAAAATTTGTGACATTTTGCCAGCTTGAGCCTTGCAGCTGTAGATCTATGCCTGACAAAGTACATTGTGGTGGACCCTTTTTGTCTTTCCACATTACCCTGCCACATTGTTTGATAAGTCCTGTAAACCTATTAGACTATTCAAAAAGCAACACTGAACAATTTCCCCCTGACTGCAGTGAGAAAAATTGCTCCCTGTTTTATTTTCATTTCTCATTCATTTTTTAGTAATGATTTATTTACTTTCTCCCACATCTTTCTTGTCAAATGGTACCATCAGCAAAATCTCAAAGTATTTTTTTGCTATTCCCAAATATTTTATGTAGAGAAAAGGGCCCTTAAAAGTTAGTTTTGCTTGTTTTATGCAACTGCCATCAGGTCCTCCTGGAAAGCTTTCTCTCTCTCTCTCTCTCTCTCTCTCTCTCTCTCTCTCTATCTATCTATCTTTCTCTCTCTTGCTGGTTTTTTCAGTTAGGCTATGATTCTTCATGACTTTTTCATAGATAATTGGTGGTCTCAACATATCCAAAGCTTCAATGTGAGATAGGGAAGCTGATCTGAAAAATATGTAGGCAATTTATATCGAAACGGGTCATTCAGGTGGGTGGGGGTCGGTTCGGAAACCGACCTTCTGTCACCCGTTTTATCCAAAGAATCGCCCAATGTCTATGTATTTTGGCATACATCCATTTTGGATGCCTGCAGATCTGCAAAGGAATACATATAAGCCTTCAAAGTTCAGTTGGAAAATCAGAGTAAAACGAATTTCTGAATCGTAGTAGACCATGGTGCGTAATAAGGTCACAAAAACAAAATAGTCCCTAAACAAATTACACAGCCACACCCAGTTTTTCAAGATATGATCAAACAAACATCAAAAATGCCTTTTAAACCTGTCCGTTCATATTTTCTGATAAAACAGGGTAACAAATGTGCTTGATATCAAATTTTCAAATGGAACTACTTTTGACTTCTGTCGGAATGTTTTGAAACAAAGGGAGGGAACTACATCTACACATATATATAAGGGGGTTAATTTTCTGGGTTGAATTCAACTGCTTCGCTAGCTCAGTGGGCTAGACAAAAGGTCCCAATATCTTTTTTTAGTTTTGGTCCTTGGTGGACAAGGGTCAAATCTGAGCAACTACTACTTTTTTTACCCCGTTTTCCCTCATCTTTTATCCTTTTTTTCCCATTCATTATCCCCAATTCTGAGACATTTAAAAGTACAAATTTCAAATTCAAATTATTAAGAATGTGTGAAAATTTTCAGGCTCTCTATGTATCTACTTTCATTTATTTCCATAAGTCTCTTTTTTTTTTCATCCCAACGCATAAGGCTTCCGTGTTGCCAGGCTTGAGCTATGAAGACGTCCCGAATCGACATGACATTGCTTGCAACCGTGATGACATGTTTCAACTACTCCAAATTGGAAAGAATGGTAGTATGACCAGGCTCCAAAATCAATTGTGATGACAACCCAAAGATATAGGGAAATTTGGCACATTCGATAAAACATAAATCTGGGTTTGCGTTAACTTTTGCGCATCAGTCTATTCATGCACACTTTAATAGTGAGACCAATTTTGTCATAGTAATTTGCAGACAATTTCATTAGAAGAGCATGTATTTTAGTATGTTTTTATTCCCACAAAGAAATCAAGAAAAGAAAAAAAAAAAAACAGCATTATTTGTGCCTTTTGCCAAGTTCATGTTTTCGCATTGGCGTGAGTGCCATATATCAATATGTCATCATTGAAACCGATTTCAGATTCTTCTCTGGGTCTAATTGTTGCGTGCATTCTGACGGTTTGGCCATGTCATCACGGGCACAGGAGATGTACAAAAATTTGTGACATTTTGCCAGCTTGAGCCTTGCAGCTGTAGATCTATGCCTGACAAAGTACATTGTGGTGGACCCTTTTTGTCTTTCCACATTACCCTGCCACATTGTTTGATAAGTCCTGTAAACCTATTAGACTATTCAAAAAGCAACACTGAACAATTTCCCCCTGACTGCAGTGAGAAAAATTGCTCCCTGTTTTATTTTCATTTCTCATTCATTTTTTAGTAATGATTTATTTACTTTCTCCCACATCTTTCTTGTCAAATGGTACCATCAGCAAAATCTCAAAGTATTTTTTTGCTATTCCCAAATATTTTATGTAGAGAAAAGGGCCCTTAAAAGTTAGTTTTGCTTGTTTTATGCAACTGCCATCAGGTCCTCCTGGAAAGCTTTCTCTCTCTCTCTCTCTCTCTCTCTCTCTCTCTCTATCTATCTATCTATCTATCTTTCTCTCTCTTGCTGGTTTTTTCAGTTAGGCTATGATTCTTCATGACTTTTTCATAGATAATTGGTGGTCTCAACATATCCAAAGCTTCAATGTGAGATAGGGAAGCTGATCTGAAAAATATGTAGGCAATTTATATCGAAACGGGTCATTCAGGTGGGTGGGGGTCGGTTCGGAAACCGACCTTCTGTCACCCGTTTTATCCAAAGAATCGCCCAATGTCTATGTATTTTGGCATACATCCATTTTGGATGCCTGCAGATCTGCAAAGGAATACATATAAGCCTTCAAAGTTCAGTTGGAAAATCAGAGTAAAACGAATTTCTGAATCGTAGTAGACCATGGTGCGTAATAAGGTCACAAAAACAAAATAGTCCCTAAACAAATTACACAGCCACACCCAGTTTTTCAAGATATGATCAAACAAACATCAAAAATGCCTTTTAAACCTGTCCGTTCATATTTTCTGATAAAACAGGGTAACAAATGTGCTTGATATCAAATTTTCAAATGGAACTACTTTTGACTTCTGTCGGAATGTTTTGAAACAAAGGGAGGGAACTACATCTACACATATATATAAGGGGGTTAATTTTCTGGGTTGAATTCAACTGCTTCGCTAGCTCAGTGGGCTAGACAAAAGGTCCAAATATCTTTTTTTAGTTTTGGTCCTTGGTGGACAAGGGTCAAATCTGAGCAACTACTACTTTTTTTACCCCGTTTTCCCTCATCTTTTATCCTTTTTTTCCCATTCATTATCCCCAATTCTGAGACATTTAAAAGTACAAATTTCAAATTCAGATTATTAAGAATGTGTGAAAATTTTCAGGCTCTCTATGTATCTACTTTCATTTATTTCCATAAGTCTCTTTTTTTTTTCATCCCAACGCATAAGGCTTCCGTGTTGCCAGGCTTGAGCTATGAAGACGTCCCGAATCGACATGACATTGCTTGCAACCGTGATGACATGTTTCAACTACTCCAAATTGGAAAGAATGGTAGTATGACCAGGCTCCAAAATCAATTGTGATGACAACCCAAAGATATAGGGAAATTTGGCACATTCGATAAAACATAAATCTGGGTTTGCGTTAACTTTTGCGCATCAGTCTATTCATGCACACTTTAATAGTGAGACCAATTTTGTCATAGTAATTTGCAGACAATTTCATTAGAAGAGCATGTATTTTAGTATGTTTTTATTCCCACAAAGAAATCAAGAAAAGAAAAAAAAAAACAGCATTATTTGTGCCTTTTGCCAAGTTCATGTTTTCGCATTGGCGTGAGTGCCATATATCAATATGTCATCATTGAAACCGATTTCAGATTCTTCTCTGGGTCTAATTGTTGCGTGCATTCTGACGGTTTGGCCATGTCATCACGGGCACAGGAGATGTACAAAAATTTGTGACATTTTGCCAGCTTGAGCCTTGCAGCTGTAGATCTATGCCTGACAAAGTACATTGTGGTGGACCCTTTTTGTCTTTCCACATTACCCTGCCACATTGTTTGATAAGTCCTGTAAACCTATTAGACTATTCAAAAAGCAACACTGAACAATTTCCCCCTGACTGCAGTGAGAAAAATTGCTCCCTGTTTTATTTTCATTTCTCATTCATTTTTTAGTAATGATTTATTTACTTTCTCCCACATCTTTCTTGTCAAATGGTACCATCAGCAAAATCTCAAAGTATTTTTTTGCTATTCCCAAATATTTTATGTAGAGAAAAGGGCCCTTAAAAGTTAGTTTTGCTTGTTTTATGCAACTGCCATCAGGTCCTCCTGGAAAGCTTTCTCTCTCTCTCTCTCTCTCTCTCTCTCTCTCTATCTATCTATCTATCTATCTTTCTCTCTCTTGCTGGTTTTTTCAGTTAGGCTATGATTCTTCATGACTTTTTCATAGATAATTGGTGGTCTCAACATATCCAAAGCTTCAATGTGAGATAGGGAAGCTGATCTGAAAAATATGTAGGCAATTTATATCGAAACGGGTCATTCAGGTGGGTGGGGGTCGGTTCGGAAACCGACCTTCTGTCACCCGTTTTATCCAAAGAATCGCCCAATGTCTATGTATTTTGGCATACATCCATTTTGGATGCCTGCAGATCTGCAAAGGAATACATATAAGCCTTCAAAGTTCAGTTGGAAAATCAGAGTAAAACGAATTTCTGAATCGTAGTAGACCATGGTGCGTAATAAGGTCACAAAAACAAAATAGTCCCTAAACAAATTACACAGCCACACCCAGTTTTTCAAGATATGATCAAACAAACATCAAAAATGCCTTTTAAACCTGTCCGTTCATATTTTCTGATAAAACAGGGTAACAAATGTGCTTGATATCAAATTTTCAAATGGAACTACTTTTGACTTCTGTCGGAATGTTTTGAAACAAAGGGAGGGAACTACATCTACACATATATATAAGGGGGTTAATTTTCTGGGTTGAATTCAACTGCTTCGCTAGCTCAGTGGGCTAGACAAAAGGTCCCAATATCTTTTTTTAGTTTTGGTCCTTGGTGGACAAGGGTCAAATCTGAGCAACTACTACTTTTTTTACCCCGTTTTCCCTCATCTTTTATCCTTTTTTTCCCATTCATTATCCCCAATTCTGAGACATTTAAAAGTACAAATTTCAAATTCAAATTATTAAGAATGTGTGAAAATTTTCAGGCTCTCTATGTATCTACTTTCATTTATTTCCATAAGTCTCTTTTTTTTTTCATCCCAACGCATAAGGCTTCCGTGTTGCCAGGCTTGAGCTATGAAGACGTCCCGAATCGACATGACATTGCTTGCAACCGTGATGACATGTTTCAACTACTCCAAATTGGAAAGAATGGTAGTATGACCAGGCTCCAAAATCAATTGTGATGACAACCCAAAGATATAGGGAAATTTGGCACATTCGATAAAACATAAATCTGGGTTTGCGTTAACTTTTGCGCATCAGTCTATTCATGCACACTTTAATAGTGAGACCAATTTTGTCATAGTAATTTGCAGACAATTTCATTAGAAGAGCATGTATTTTAGTATGTTTTTATTCCCACAAAGAAATCAAGAAAAGAAAAAAAAAACAGCATTATTTGTGCCTTTTGCCAAGTTCATGTTTTCGCATTGGCGTGAGTGCCATATATCAATATGTCATCATTGAAACCGATTTCAGATTCTTCTCTGGGTCTAATTGTTGCGTGCATTCTGACGGTTTGGCCATGTCATCACGGGCACAGGAGATGTACAAAAATTTGTGACATTTTGCCAGCTTGAGCCTTGCAGCTGTAGATCTATGCCTGACAAAGTACATTGTGGTGGACCCTTTTTGTCTTTCCACATTACCCTGCCACATTGTTTGATAAGTCCTGTAAACCTATTAGACTATTCAAAAAGCAACACTGAACAATTTCCCCCTGACTGCAGTGAGAAAAATTGCTCCCTGTTTTATTTTCATTTCTCATTCATTTTTTAGTAATGATTTATTTACTTTCTCCCACATCTTTCTTGTCAAATGGTACCATCAGCAAAATCTCAAAGTATTTTTTTGCTATTCCCAAATATTTTATGTAGAGAAAAGGGCCCTTAAAAGTTAGTTTTGCTTGTTTTATGCAACTGCCATCAGGTCCTCCTGGAAAGCTTTCTCTCTCTCTCTCTCTCTCTCTCTCTCTATCTATCTATCTTTCTCTCTCTTGCTGGTTTTTTCAGTTAGGCTATGATTCTTCATGACTTTTTCATAGATAATTGGTGGTCTCAACATATCCAAAGCTTCAATGTGAGATAGGGAAGCTGATCTGAAAAATATGTAGGCAATTTATATCGAAACGGGTCATTCAGGTGGGTGGGGGTCGGTTCGGAAACCGACCTTCTGTCACCCGTTTTATCCAAAGAATCGCCCAATGTCTATGTATTTTGGCATACATCCATTTTGGATGCCTGCAGATCTGCAAAGGAATACATATAAGCCTTCAAAGTTCAGTTGGAAAATCAGAGTAAAACGAATTTCTGAATCGTAGTAGACCATGGTGCGTAATAAGGTCACAAAAACAAAATAGTCCCTAAACAAATTACACAGCCACACCCAGTTTTTCAAGATATGATCAAACAAACATCAAAAATGCCTTTTAAACCTGTCCGTTCATATTTTCTGATAAAACAGGGTAACAAATGTGCTTGATATCAAATTTTCAAATGGAACTACTTTTGACTTCTGTCGGAATGTTTTGAAACAAAGGGAGGGAACTACATCTACACATATATATAAGGGGGTTAATTTTCTGGGTTGAATTCAACTGCTTCGCTAGCTCAGTGGGCTAGACAAAAGGTCCCAATATCTTTTTTTAGTTTTGGTCCTTGGTGGACAAGGGTCAAATCTGAGCAACTACTACTTTTTTTACCCCGTTTTCCCTCATCTTTTATCCTTTTTTTCCCATTCATTATCCCCAATTCTGAGACATTTAAAAGTACAAATTTCAAATTCAAATTATTAAGAATGTGTGAAAATTTTCAGGCTCTCTATGTATCTACTTTCATTTATTTCCATAAGTCTCTTTTTTTTTTTCATCCCAACGCATAAGGCTTCCGTGTTGCCAGGCTTGAGCTATGAAGACGTCCCGAATCGACATGACATTGCTTGCAACCGTGATGACATGTTTCAACTACTCCAAATTGGAAAGAATGGTAGTATGACCAGGCTCCAAAATCAATTGTGATGACAACCCAAAGATATAGGGAAATTTGGCACATTCGATAAAACATAAATCTGGGTTTGCGTTAACTTTTGCGCATCAGTCTATTCATGCACACTTTAATAGTGAGACCAATTTTGTCATAGTAATTTGCAGACAATTTCATTAGAAGAGCATGTATTTTAGTATGTTTTTATTCCCACAAAGAAATCAAGAAAAGAAAAAAAAAAACAGCATTATTTGTGCCTTTTGCCAAGTTCATGTTTTCGCATTGGCGTGAGTGCCATATATCAATATGTCATCATTGAAACCGATTTCAGATTCTTCTCTGGGTCTAATTGTTGCGTGCATTCTGACGGTTTGGCCATGTCATCACGGGCACAGGAGATGTACAAAAATTTGTGACATTTTGCCAGCTTGAGCCTTGCAGCTGTAGATCTATGCCTGACAAAGTACATTGTGGTGGACCCTTTTTGTCTTTCCACATTACCCTGCCACATTGTTTGATAAGTCCTGTAAACCTATTAGACTATTCAAAAAGCAACACTGAACAATTTCCCCCTGACTGCAGTGAGAAAAATTGCTCCCTGTTTTATTTTCATTTCTCATTCATTTTTTAGTAATGATTTATTTACTTTCTCCCACATCTTTCTTGTCAAATGGTACCATCAGCAAAATCTCAAAGTATTTTTTTGCTATTCCCAAATATTTTATGTAGAGAAAAGGGCCCTTAAAAGTTAGTTTTGCTTGTTTTATGCAACTGCCATCAGGTCCTCCTGGAAAGCTTTCTCTCTCTCTCTCTCTCTCTCTCTCTCTATCTATCTATCTATCTTTCTCTCTCTTGCTGGTTTTTTCAGTTAGGCTATGATTCTTCATGACTTTTTCATAGATAATTGGTGGTCTCAACATATCCAAAGCTTCAATGTGAGATAGGGAAGCTGATCTGAAAAATATGTAGGCAATTTATATCGAAACGGGTCATTCAGGTGGGTGGGGGTCGGTTCGGAAACCGACCTTCTGTCACCCGTTTTATCCAAAGAATCGCCCAATGTCTATGTATTTTGGCATACATCCATTTTGGATGCCTGCAGATCTGCAAAGGAATACATATAAGCCTTCAAAGTTCAGTTGGAAAATCAGAGTAAAACGAATTTCTGAATCGTAGTAGACCATGGTGCGTAATAAGGTCACAAAAACAAAATAGTCCCTAAACAAATTACACAGCCACACCCAGTTTTTCAAGATATGATCAAACAAACATCAAAAATGCCTTTTAAACCTGTCCGTTCATATTTTCTGATAAAACAGGGTAACAAATGTGCTTGATATCAAATTTTCAAATGGAACTACTTTTGACTTCTGTCGGAATGTTTTGAAACAAAGGGAGGGAACTACATCTACACATATATATAAGGGGGTTAATTTTCTGGGTTGAATTCAACTGCTTCGCTAGCTCAGTGGGCTAGACAAAAGGTCCCAATATCTTTTTTTAGTTTTGGTCCTTGGTGGACAAGGGTCAAATCTGAGCAACTACTACTTTTTTTACCCCGTTTTCCCTCATCTTTTATCCTTTTTTTCCCATTCATTATCCCCAATTCTGAGACATTTAAAAGTACAAATTTCAAATTCAAATTATTAAGAATGTGTGAAAATTTTCAGGCTCTCTATGTATCTACTTTCATTTATTTCCATAAGTCTTTTTTTTTTTTCATCCCAACGCATAAGGCTTCCGTGTTGCCAGGCTTGAGCTATGAAGACGTCCCGAATCGACATGACATTGCTTGCAACCGTGATGACATGTTTCAACTACTCCAAATTGGAAAGAATGGTAGTATGACCAGGCTCCAAAATCAATTGTGATGACAACCCAAAGATATAGGGAAATTTGGCACATTCGATAAAACATAAATCTGGGTTTGCGTTAACTTTTGCGCATCAGTCTATTCATGCACACTTTAATAGTGAGACCAATTTTGTCATAGTAATTTGCAGACAATTTCATTAGAAGAGCATGTATTTTAGTATGTTTTTATTCCCACAAAGAAATCAAGAAAAGAAAAAAAAAACAGCATTATTTGTGCCTTTTGCCAAGTTCATGTTTTCGCATTGGCGTGAGTGCCATATATCAATATGTCATCATTGAAACCGATTTCAGATTCTTCTCTGGGTCTAATTGTTGCGTGCATTCTGACGGTTTGGCCATGTCATCACGGGCACAGGAGATGTACAAAAATTTGTGACATTTTGCCAGCTTGAGCCTTGCAGCTGTAGATCTATGCCTGACAAAGTACATTGTGGTGGACCCTTTTTGTCTTTCCACATTACCCTGCCACATTGTTTGATAAGTCCTGTAAACCTATTAGACTATTCAAAAAGCAACACTGAACAATTTCCCCCTGACTGCAGTGAGAAAAATTGCTCCCTGTTTTATTTTCATTTCTCATTCATTTTTTAGTAATGATTTATTTACTTTCTCCCACATCTTTCTTGTCAAATGGTACCATCAGCAAAATCTCAAAGTATTTTTTTGCTATTCCCAAATATTTTATGTAGAGAAAAGGGCCCTTAAAAGTTAGTTTTGCTTGTTTTATGCAACTGCCATCAGGTCCTCCTGGAAAGCTTTCTCTCTCTCTCTCTCTCTCTCTCTCTCTCTCTATCTATCTATCTTTCTCTCTCTTGCTGGTTTTTTCAGTTAGGCTATGATTCTTCATGACTTTTTCATAGATAATTGGTGGTCTCAACATATCCAAAGCTTCAATGTGAGATAGGGAAGCTGATCTGAAAAATATGTAGGCAATTTATATCGAAACGGGTCATTCAGGTGGGTGGGGGTCGGTTCGGAAACCGACCTTCTGTCACCCGTTTTATCCAAAGAATCGCCCAATGTCTATGTATTTTGGCATACATCCATTTTGGATGCCTGCAGATCTGCAAAGGAATACATATAAGCCTTCAAAGTTCAGTTGGAAAATCAGAGTAAAACGAATTTCTGAATCGTAGTAGACCATGGTGCGTAATAAGGTCACAAAAACAAAATAGTCCCTAAACAAATTACACAGCCACACCCAGTTTTTCAAGATATGATCAAACAAACATCAAAAATGCCTTTTAAACCTGTCCGTTCATATTTTCTGATAAAACAGGGTAACAAATGTGCTTGATATCAAATTTTCAAATGGAACTACTTTTGACTTCTGTCGGAATGTTTTGAAACAAAGGGAGGGAACTACATCTACACATATATATAAGGGGGTTAATTTTCTGGGTTGAATTCAACTGCTTCGCTAGCTCAGTGGGCTAGACAAAAGGTCCCAATATCTTTTTTTAGTTTTGGTCCTTGGTGGACAAGGGTCAAATCTGAGCAACTACTACTTTTTTTACCCCGTTTTCCCTCATCTTTTATCCTTTTTTTCCCATTCATTATCCCCAATTCTGAGACATTTAAAAGTACAAATTTCAAATTCAAATTATTAAGAATGTGTGAAAATTTTCAGGCTCTCTATGTATCTACTTTCATTTATTTCCATAAGTCTCTTTTTTTTTTTCATCCCAACGCATAAGGCTTCCGTGTTGCCAGGCTTGAGCTATGAAGACGTCCCGAATCGACATGACATTGCTTGCAACCGTGATGACATGTTTCAACTACTCCAAATTGGAAAGAATGGTAGTATGACCAGGCTCCAAAATCAATTGTGATGACAACCCAAAGATATAGGGAAATTTGGCACATTCGATAAAACATAAATCTGGGTTTGCGTTAACTTTTGCGCATCAGTCTATTCATGCACACTTTAATAGTGAGACCAATTTTGTCATAGTAATTTGCAGACAATTTCATTAGAAGAGCATGTATTTTAGTATGTTTTTATTCCCACAAAGAAATCAAGAAAAGAAAAAAAAAAACAGCATTATTTGTGCCTTTTGCCAAGTTCATGTTTTCGCATTGGCGTGAGTGCCATATATCAATATGTCATCATTGAAACCGATTTCAGATTCTTCTCTGGGTCTAATTGTTGCGTGCATTCTGACGGTTTGGCCATGTCATCACGGGCACAGGAGATGTACAAAAATTTGTGACATTTTGCCAGCTTGAGCCTTGCAGCTGTAGATCTATGCCTGACAAAGTACATTGTGGTGGACCCTTTTTGTCTTTCCACATTACCCTGCCACATTGTTTGATAAGTCCTGTAAACCTATTAGACTATTCAAAAAGCAACACTGAACAATTTCCCCCTGACTGCAGTGAGAAAAATTGCTCCCTGTTTTATTTTCATTTCTCATTCATTTTTTAGTAATGATTTATTTACTTTCTCCCACATCTTTCTTGTCAAATGGTACCATCAGCAAAATCTCAAAGTATTTTTTTGCTATTCCCAAATATTTTATGTAGAGAAAAGGGCCCTTAAAAGTTAGTTTTGCTTGTTTTATGCAACTGCCATCAGGTCCTCCTGGAAAGCTTTCTCTCTCTCTCTCTCTCTCTCTCTCTCTATCTATCTATCTATCTTTCTCTCTCTTGCTGGTTTTTTCAGTTAGGCTATGATTCTTCATGACTTTTTCATAGATAATTGGTGGTCTCAACATATCCAAAGCTTCAATGTGAGATAGGGAAGCTGATCTGAAAAATATGTAGGCAATTTATATCGAAACGGGTCATTCAGGTGGGTGGGGGTCGGTTCGGAAACCGACCTTCTGTCACCCGTTTTATCCAAAGAATCGCCCAATGTCTATGTATTTTGGCATACATCCATTTTGGATGCCTGCAGATCTGCAAAGGAATACATATAAGCCTTCAAAGTTCAGTTGGAAAATCAGAGTAAAACGAATTTCTGAATCGTAGTAGACCATGGTGCGTAATAAGGTCACAAAAACAAAATAGTCCCTAAACAAATTACACAGCCACACCCAGTTTTTCAAGATATGATCAAACAAACATCAAAAATGCCTTTTAAACCTGTCCGTTCATATTTTCTGATAAAACAGGGTAACAAATGTGCTTGATATCAAATTTTCAAATGGAACTACTTTTGACTTCTGTCGGAATGTTTTGAAACAAAGGGAGGGAACTACATCTACACATATATATAAGGGGGTTAATTTTCTGGGTTGAATTCAACTGCTTCGCTAGCTCAGTGGGCTAGACAAAAGGTCCCAATATCTTTTTTTAGTTTTGGTCCTTGGTGGACAAGGGTCAAATCTGAGCAACTACTACTTTTTTTACCCCGTTTTCCCTCATCTTTTATCCTTTTTTTCCCATTCATTATCCCCAATTCTGAGACATTTAAAAGTACAAATTTCAAATTCAAATTATTAAGAATGTGTGAAAATTTTCAGGCTCTCTATGTATCTACTTTCATTTATTTCCATAAGTCTCTTTTTTTTTTCATCCCAACGCATAAGGCTTCCGTGTTGCCAGGCTTGAGCTATGAAGACGTCCCGAATCGACATGACATTGCTTGCAACCGTGATGACATGTTTCAACTACTCCAAATTGGAAAGAATGGTAGTATGACCAGGCTCCAAAATCAATTGTGATGACAACCCAAAGATATAGGGAAATTTGGCACATTCGATAAAACATAAATCTGGGTTTGCGTTAACTTTTGCGCATCAGTCTATTCATGCACACTTTAATAGTGAGACCAATTTTGTCATAGTAATTTGCAGACAATTTCATTAGAAGAGCATGTATTTTAGTATGTTTTTATTCCCACAAAGAAATCAAGAAAAGAAAAAAAAAACAGCATTATTTGTGCCTTTTGCCAAGTTCATGTTTTCGCATTGGCGTGAGTGCCATATATCAATATGTCATCATTGAAACCGATTTCAGATTCTTCTCTGGGTCTAATTGTTGCGTGCATTCTGACGGTTTGGCCATGTCATCACGGGCACAGGAGATGTACAAAAATTTGTGACATTTTGCCAGCTTGAGCCTTGCAGCTGTAGATCTATGCCTGACAAAGTACATTGTGGTGGACCCTTTTTGTCTTTCCACATTACCCTGCCACATTGTTTGATAAGTCCTGTAAACCTATTAGACTATTCAAAAAGCAACACTGAACAATTTCCCCCGGACTGCAGTGAGAAAAATTGCTCCCTGTTTTATTTTCATTTCTCATTCATTTTTTAGTAATGATTTATTTACTTTCTCCCACATCTTTCTTGTCAAATGGTACCATCAGCAAAATCTCAAAGTATTTTTTTGCTATTCCCAAATATTTTATGTAGAGAAAAGGGCCCTTAAAAGTTAGTTTTGCTTGTTTTATGCAACTGCCATCAGGTCCTCCTGGAAAGCTTTCTCTCTCTCTCTCTCTCTCTCTCTCTCTCTCTCTATCTATCTATCTATCTTTCTCTCTCTTGCTGGTTTTTTCAGTTAGGCTATGATTCTTCATGACTTTTTCATAGATAATTGGTGGTCTCAACATATCCAAAGCTTCAATGTGAGATAGGGAAGCTGATCTGAAAAATATGTAGGCAATTTATATCGAAACGGGTCATTCAGGTGGGTGGGGGTCGGTTCGGAAACCGACCTTCTGTCACCCGTTTTATCCAAAGAATCGCCCAATGTCTATGTATTTTGGCATACATCCATTTTGGATGCCTGCAGATCTGCAAAGGAATACATATAAGCCTTCAAAGTTCAGTTGGAAAATCAGAGTAAAACGAATTTCTGAATCGTAGTAGACCATGGTGCGTAATAAGGTCACAAAAACAAAATAGTCCCTAAACAAATTACACAGCCACACCCAGTTTTTCAAGATATGATCAAACAAACATCAAAAATGCCTTTTAAACCTGTCCGTTCATATTTTCTGATAAAACAGGGTAACAAATGTGCTTGATATCAAATTTTCAAATGGAACTACTTTTGACTTCTGTCGGAATGTTTTGAAACAAAGGGAGGGAACTACATCTACACATATATATAAGGGGGTTAATTTTCTGGGTTGAATTCAACTGCTTCGCTAGCTCAGTGGGCTAGACAAAAGGTCCCAATATCTTTTTTTAGTTTTGGTCCTTGGTGGACAAGGGTCAAATCTGAGCAACTACTACTTTTTTTACCCCGTTTTCCCTCATCTTTTATCCTTTTTTTCCCATTCATTATCCCCAATTCTGAGACATTTAAAAGTACAAATTTCAAATTCAAATTATTAAGAATGTGTGAAAATTTTCAGGCTCTCTATGTATCTACTTTCATTTATTTCCATAAGTCTCTTTTTTTTTTTCATCCCAACGCATAAGGCTTCCGTGTTGCCAGGCTTGAGCTATGAAGACGTCCCGAATCGACATGACATTGCTTGCAACCGTGATGACATGTTTCAACTACTCCAAATTGGAAAGAATGGTAGTATGACCAGGCTCCAAAATCAATTGTGATGACAACCCAAAGATATAGGGAAATTTGGCACATTCGATAAAACATAAATCTGGGTTTGCGTTAACTTTTGCGCATCAGTCTATTCATGCACACTTTAATAGTGAGACCAATTTTGTCATAGTAATTTGCAGACAATTTCATTAGAAGAGCATGTATTTTAGTATGTTTTTATTCCCACAAAGAAATCAAGAAAAGAAAAAAAAAAACAGCATTATTTGTGCCTTTTGCCAAGTTCATGTTTTCGCATTGGCGTGAGTGCCATATATCAATATGTCATCATTGAAACCGATTTCAGATTCTTCTCTGGGTCTAATTGTTGCGTGCATTCTGACGGTTTGGCCATGTCATCACGGGCACAGGAGATGTACAAAAATTTGTGACATTTTGCCAGCTTGAGCCTTGCAGCTGTAGATCTATGCCTGACAAAGTACATTGTGGTGGACCCTTTTTGTCTTTCCACATTACCCTGCCACATTGTTTGATAAGTCCTGTAAACCTATTAGACTATTCAAAAAGCAACACTGAACAATTTCCCCCTGACTGCAGTGAGAAAAATTGCTCCCTGTTTTATTTTCATTTCTCATTCATTTTTTAGTAATGATTTATTTACTTTCTCCCACATCTTTCTTGTCAAATGGTACCATCAGCAAAATCTCAAAGTATTTTTTTGCTATTCCCAAATATTTTATGTAGAGAAAAGGGCCCTTAAAAGTTAGTTTTGCTTGTTTTATGCAACTGCCATCAGGTCCTCCTGGAAAGCTTTCTCTCTCTCTCTCTCTCTCTCTCTCTATCTATCTATCTATCTTTCTCTCTCTTGCTGGTTTTTTCAGTTAGGCTATGATTCTTCATGACTTTTTCATAGATAATTGGTGGTCTCAACATATCCAAAGCTTCAATGTGAGATAGGGAAGCTGATCTGAAAAATATGTAGGCAATTTATATCGAAACGGGTCATTCAGGTGGGTGGGGGTCGGTTCGGAAACCGACCTTCTGTCACCCGTTTTATCCAAAGAATCGCCCAATGTCTATGTATTTTGGCATACATCCATTTTGGATGCCTGCAGATCTGCAAAGGAATACATATAAGCCTTCAAAGTTCAGTTGGAAAATCAGAGTAAAACGAATTTCTGAATCGTAGTAGACCATGGTGCGTAATAAGGTCACAAAAACAAAATAGTCCCTAAACAAATTACACAGCCACACCCAGTTTTTCAAGATATGATCAAACAAACATCAAAAATGCCTTTTAAACCTGTCCGTTCATATTTTCTGATAAAACAGGGTAACAAATGTGCTTGATATCAAATTTTCAAATGGAACTACTTTTGACTTCTGTCGGAATGTTTTGAAACAAAGGGAGGGAACTACATCTACACATATATATAAGGGGGTTAATTTTCTGGGTTGAATTCAACTGCTTCGCTAGCTCAGTGGGCTAGACAAAAGGTCCCAATATCTTTTTTTAGTTTTGGTCCTTGGTGGACAAGGGTCAAATCTGAGCAACTACTACTTTTTTTACCCCGTTTTCCCTCATCTTTTATCCTTTTTTTCCCATTCATTATCCCCAATTCTGAGACATTTAAAAGTACAAATTTCAAATTCAAATTATTAAGAATGTGTGAAAATTTTCAGGCTCTCTATGTATCTACTTTCATTTATTTCCATAAGTCTCTTTTTTTTTTCATCCCAACGCATAAGGCTTCCGTGTTGCCAGGCTTGAGCTATGAAGACGTCCCGAATCGACATGACATTGCTTGCAACCGTGATGACATGTTTCAACTACTCCAAATTGGAAAGAATGGTAGTATGACCAGGCTCCAAAATCAATTGTGATGACAACCCAAAGATATAGGGAAATTTGGCACATTCGATAAAACATAAATCTGGGTTTGCGTTAACTTTTGCGCATCAGTCTATTCATGCACACTTTAATAGTGAGACCAATTTTGTCATAGTAATTTGCAGACAATTTCATTAGAAGAGCATGTATTTTAGTATGTTTTTATTCCCACAAAGAAATCAAGAAAAGAAAAAAAAAACAGCATTATTTGTGCCTTTTGCCAAGTTCATGTTTTCGCATTGGCGTGAGTGCCATATATCAATATGTCATCATTGAAACCGATTTCAGATTCTTCTCTGGGTCTAATTGTTGCGTGCATTCTGACGGTTTGGCCATGTCATCACGGGCACAGGAGATGTACAAAAATTTGTGACATTTTGCCAGCTTGAGCCTTGCAGCTGTAGATCTATGCCTGACAAAGTACATTGTGGTGGACCCTTTTTGTCTTTCCACATTACCCTGCCACATTGTTTGATAAGTCCTGTAAACCTATTAGACTATTCAAAAAGCAACACTGAACAATTTCCCCCGGACTGCAGTGAGAAAAATTGCTCCCTGTTTTATTTTCATTTCTCATTCATTTTTTAGTAATGATTTATTTACTTTCTCCCACATCTTTCTTGTCAAATGGTACCATCAGCAAAATCTCAAAGTATTTTTTTGCTATTCCCAAATATTTTATGTAGAGAAAAGGGCCCTTAAAAGTTAGTTTTGCTTGTTTTATGCAACTGCCATCAGGTCCTCCTGGAAAGCTTTCTCTCTCTCTCTCTCTCTCTCTCTCTCTCTATCTATCTATCTATCTTTCTCTCTCTTGCTGGTTTTTTCAGTTAGGCTATGATTCTTCATGACTTTTTCATAGATAATTGGTGGTCTCAACATATCCAAAGCTTCAATGTGAGATAGGGAAGCTGATCTGAAAAATATGTAGGCAATTTATATCGAAACGGGTCATTCAGGTGGGTGGGGGTCGGTTCGGAAACCGACCTTCTGTCACCCGTTTTATCCAAAGAATCGCCCAATGTCTATGTATTTTGGCATACATCCATTTTGGATGCCTGCAGATCTGCAAAGGAATACATATAAGCCTTCAAAGTTCAGTTGGAAAATCAGAGTAAAACGAATTTCTGAATCGTAGTAGACCATGGTGCGTAATAAGGTCACAAAAACAAAATAGTCCCTAAACAAATTACACAGCCACACCCAGTTTTTCAAGATATGATCAAACAAACATCAAAAATGCCTTTTAAACCTGTCCGTTCATATTTTCTGATAAAACAGGGTAACAAATGTGCTTGATATCAAATTTTCAAATGGAACTACTTTTGACTTCTGTCGGAATGTTTTGAAACAAAGGGAGGGAACTACATCTACACATATATATAAGGGGGTTAATTTTCTGGGTTGAATTCAACTGCTTCGCTAGCTCAGTGGGCTAGACAAAAGGTCCCAATATCTTTTTTTAGTTTTGGTCCTTGGTGGACAAGGGTCAAATCTGAGCAACTACTACTTTTTTTACCCCGTTTTCCCTCATCTTTTATCCTTTTTTTCCCATTCATTATCCCCAATTCTGAGACATTTAAAAGTACAAATTTCAAATTCAAATTATTAAGAATGTGTGAAAATTTTCAGGCTCTCTATGTATCTACTTTCATTTATTTCCATAAGTCTCTTTTTTTTTTCATCCCAACGCATAAGGCTTCCGTGTTGCCAGGCTTGAGCTATGAAGACGTCCCGAATCGACATGACATTGCTTGCAACCGTGATGACATGTTTCAACTACTCCAAATTGGAAAGAATGGTAGTATGACCAGGCTCCAAAATCAATTGTGATGACAACCCAAAGATATAGGGAAATTTGGCACATTCGATAAAACATAAATCTGGGTTTGCGTTAACTTTTGCGCATCAGTCTATTCATGCACACTTTAATAGTGAGACCAATTTTGTCATAGTAATTTGCAGACAATTTCATTAGAAGAGCATGTATTTTAGTATGTTTTTATTCCCACAAAGAAATCAAGAAAAGAAAAAAAAAACAGCATTATTTGTGCCTTTTGCCAAGTTCATGTTTTCGCATTGGCGTGAGTGCCATATATCAATATGTCATCATTGAAACCGATTTCAGATTCTTCTCTGGGTCTAATTGTTGCGTGCATTCTGACGGTTTGGCCATGTCATCACGGGCACAGGAGATGTACAAAAATTTGTGACATATTGCCAGCTTGAGCCTTGCAGCTGTAGATCTATGCCTGACAAAGTACATTGTGGTGGACCCTTTTTGTCTTTCCACATTACCCTGCCACATTGTTTGATAAGTCCTGTAAACCTATTAGACTATTCAAAAAGCAACACTGAACAATTTCCCCCTGACTGCAGTGAGAAAAATTGCTCCCTGTTTTATTTTCATTTCTCATTCATTTTTTAGTAATGATTTATTTACTTTCTCCCACATCTTTCTTGTCAAATGGTACCATCAGCAAAATCTCAAAGTATTTTTTTGCTATTCCCAAATATTTTATGTAGAGAAAAGGGCCCTTAAAAGTTAGTTTTGCTTGTTTTATGCAACTGCCATCAGGTCCTCCTGGAAAGCTTTCTCTCTCTCTCTCTCTCTCTCTCTCTCTCTATCTATCTATCTATCTTTCTCTCTCTTGCTGGTTTTTTCAGTTAGGCTATGATTCTTCATGACTTTTTCATAGATAATTGGTGGTCTCAACATATCCAAAGCTTCAATGTGAGATAGGGAAGCTGATCTGAAAAATATGTAGGCAATTTATATCGAAACGGGTCATTCAGGTGGGTGGGGGTCGGTTCGGAAACCGACCTTCTGTCACCCGTTTTATCCAAAGAATCGCCCAATGTCTATGTATTTTGGCATACATCCATTTTGGATGCCTGCAGATCTGCAAAGGAATACATATAAGCCTTCAAAGTTCAGTTGGAAAATCAGAGTAAAACGAATTTCTGAATCGTAGTAGACCATGGTGCGTAATAAGGTCACAAAAACAAAATAGTCCCTAAACAAATTACACAGCCACACCCAGTTTTTCAAGATATGATCAAACAAACATCAAAAATGCCTTTTAAACCTGTCCGTTCATATTTTCTGATAAAACAGGGTAACAAATGTGCTTGATATCAAATTTTCAAATGGAACTACTTTTGACTTCTGTCGGAATGTTTTGAAACAAAGGGAGGGAACTACATCTACACATATATATAAGGGGGTTAATTTTCTGGGTTGAATTCAACTGCTTCGCTAGCTCAGTGGGCTAGACAAAAGGTCCCAATATCTTTTTTTAGTTTTGGTCCTTGGTGGACAAGGGTCAAATCTGAGCAACTACTACTTTTTTTACCCCGTTTTCCCTCATCTTTTATCCTTTTTTTCCCATTCATTATCCCCAATTCTGAGACATTTAAAAGTACAAATTTCAAATTCAAATTATTAAGAATGTGTGAAAATTTTCAGGCTCTCTATGTATCTACTTTCATTTATTTCCATAAGTCTCTTTTTTTTTTCATCCCAACGCATAAGGCTTCCGTGTTGCCAGGCTTGAGCTATGAAGACGTCCCGAATCGACATGACATTGCTTGCAACCGTGATGACATGTTTCAACTACTCCAAATTGGAAAGAATGGTAGTATGACCAGGCTCCAAAATCAATTGTGATGACAACCCAAAGATATAGGGAAATTTGGCACATTCGATAAAACATAAATCTGGGTTTGCGTTAACTTTTGCGCATCAGTCTATTCATGCACACTTTAATAGTGAGACCAATTTTGTCATAGTAATTTGCAGACAATTTCATTAGAAGAGCATGTATTTTAGTATGTTTTTATTCCCACAAAGAAATCAAGAAAAGAAAAAAAAAACAGCATTATTTGTGCCTTTTGCCAAGTTCATGTTTTCGCATTGGCGTGAGTGCCATATATCAATATGTCATCATTGAAACCGATTTCAGATTCTTCTCTGGGTCTAATTGTTGCGTGCATTCTGACGGTTTGGCCATGTCATCACGGGCACAGGAGATGTACAAAAATTTGTGACATTTTGCCAGCTTGAGCCTTGCAGCTGTAGATCTATGCCTGACAAAGTACATTGTGGTGGACCCTTTTTGTCTTTCCACATTACCCTACCACATTGTTTGATAAGTCCTGTAAACCTATTAGACTATTCAAAAAGCAACACTGAACAATTTCCCCCTGACTGCAGTGAGAAAAATTGCTCCCTGTTTTATTTTCATTTCTCATTCATTTTTTAGTAATGATTTATTTACTTTCTCCCACATCTTTCTTGTCAAATGGTACCATCAGCAAAATCTCAAAGTATTTTTTTGCTATTCCCAAATATTTTATGTAGAGAAAAGGGCCCTTAAAAGTTAGTTTTGCTTGTTTTATGCAACTGCCATCAGGTCCTCCTGGAAAGCTTTCTCTCTCTCTCTCTCTCTCTCTCTCTCTCTATCTATCTATCTATCTTTCTCTCTCTTGCTGGTTTTTTCAGTTAGGCTATGATTCTTCATGACTTTTTCATAGATAATTGGTGGTCTCAACATATCCAAAGCTTCAATGTGAGATAGGGAAGCTGATCTGAAAAATATGTAGGCAATTTATATCGAAACGGGTCATTCAGGTGGGTGGGGGTCGGTTCGGAAACCGACCTTCTGTCACCCGTTTTATCCAAAGAATCGCCCAATGTCTATGTATTTTGGCATACATCCATTTTGGATGCCTGCAGATCTGCAAAGGAATACATATAAGCCTTCAAAGTTCAGTTGGAAAATCAGAGTAAAACGAATTTCTGAATCGTAGTAGACCATGGTGCGTAATAAGGTCACAAAAACAAAATAGTCCCTAAACAAATTACACAGCCACACCCAGTTTTTCAAGATATGATCAAACAAACATCAAAAATGCCTTTTAAACCTGTCCGTTCATATTTTCTGATAAAACAGGGTAACAAATGTGCTTGATATCAAATTTTCAAATGGAACTACTTTTGACTTCTGTCGGAATGTTTTGAAACAAAGGGAGGGAACTACATCTACACATATATATAAGGGGGTTAATTTTCTGGGTTGAATTCAACTGCTTCGCTAGCTCAGTGGGCTAGACAAAAGGTCCCAATATCTTTTTTTAGTTTTGGTCCTTGGTGGACAAGGGTCAAATCTGAGCAACTACTACTTTTTTTACCCCGTTTTCCCTCATCTTTTATCCTTTTTTTCCCATTCATTATCCCCAATTCTGAGACATTTAAAAGTACAAATTTCAAATTCAAATTATTAAGAATGTGTGAAAATTTTCAGGCTCTCTATGTATCTACTTTCATTTATTTCCATAAGTCTCTTTTTTTTTTCATCCCAACGCATAAGGCTTCCGTGTTGCCAGGCTTGAGCTATGAAGACGTCCCGAATCGACATGACATTGCTTGCAACCGTGATGACATGTTTCAACTACTCCAAATTGGAAAGAATGGTAGTATGACCAGGCTCCAAAATCAATTGTGATGACAACCCAAAGATATAGGGAAATTTGGCACATTCGATAAAACATAAATCTGGGTTTGCGTTAACTTTTGCGCATCAGTCTATTCATGCACACTTTAATAGTGAGACCAATTTTGTCATAGTAATTTGCAGACAATTTCATTAGAAGAGCATGTATTTTAGTATGTTTTTATTCCCACAAAGAAATCAAGAAAAGAAAAAAAAAACAGCATTATTTGTGCCTTTTGCCAAGTTCATGTTTTCGCATTGGCGTGAGTGCCATATATCAATATGTCATCATTGAAACCGATTTCAGATTCTTCTCTGGGTCTAATTGTTGCGTGCATTCTGACGGTTTGGCCATGTCATCACGGGCACAGGAGATGTACAAAAATTTGTGACATTTTGCCAGCTTGAGCCTTGCAGCTGTAGATCTATGCCTGACAAAGTACATTGTGGTGGACCCTTTTTGTCTTTCCACATTACCCTACCACATTGTTTGATAAGTCCTGTAAACCTATTAGACTATTCAAAAAGCAACACTGAACAATTTCCCCCTGACTGCAGTGAGAAAAATTGCTCCCTGTTTTATTTTCATTTCTCATTCATTTTTTAGTAATGATTTATTTACTTTCTCCCACATCTTTCTTGTCAAATGGTACCATCAGCAAAATCTCAAAGTATTTTTTTGCTATTCCCAAATATTTTATGTAGAGAAAAGGGCCCTTAAAAGTTAGTTTTGCTTGTTTTATGCAACTGCCATCAGGTCCTCCTGGAAAGCTTTCTCTCTCTCTCTCTCTCTCTCTCTCTCTCTATCTATCTATCTATCTTTCTCTCTCTTGCTGGTTTTTTCAGTTAGGCTATGATTCTTCATGACTTTTTCATAGATAATTGGTGGTCTCAACATATCCAAAGCTTCAATGTGAGATAGGGAAGCTGATCTGAAAAATATGTAGGCAATTTATATCGAAACGGGTCATTCAGGTGGGTGGGGGTCGGTTCGGAAACCGACCTTCTGTCACCCGTTTTATCCAAAGAATCGCCCAATGTCTATGTATTTTGGCATACATCCATTTTGGATGCCTGCAGATCTGCAAAGGAATACATATAAGCCTTCAAAGTTCAGTTGGAAAATCAGGGTAAAACGAATTTCTGAATCGTAGTAGACCATGGTGCGTAATAAGGTCACAAAAACAAAATAGTCCCTAAACAAATTACACAGCCACACCCAGTTTTTCAAGATATGATCAAACAAACATCAAAAATGCCTTTTAAACCTGTCCGTTCATATTTTCTGATAAAACAGGGTAACAAATGTGCTTGATATCAAATTTTCAAATGGAACTACTTTTGACTTCTGTCGGAATGTTTTGAAACAAAGGGAGGGAACTACATCTACACATATATATAAGGGGGTTAATTTTCTGGGTTGAATTCAACTGCTTCGCTAGCTCAGTGGGCTAGACAAAAGGTCCCAATATCTTTTTTTAGTTTTGGTCCTTGGTGGACAAGGGTCAAATCTGAGCAACTACTACTTTTTTTACCCCGTTTTCCCTCATCTTTTATCCTTTTTTTCCCATTCATTATCCCCAATTCTGAGACATTTAAAAGTACAAATTTCAAATTCAAATTATTAAGAATGTGTGAAAATTTTCAGGCTCTCTATGTATCTACTTTCATTTATTTCCATAAGTCTCTTTTTTTTTTCATCCCAACGCATAAGGCTTCCGTGTTGCCAGGCTTGAGCTATGAAGACGTCCCGAATCGACATGACATTGCTTGCAACCGTGATGACATGTTTCAACTACTCCAAATTGGAAAGAATGGTAGTATGACCAGGCTCCAAAATCAATTGTGATGACAACCCAAAGATATAGGGAAATTTGGCACATTCGATAAAACATAAATCTGGGTTTGCGTTAACTTTTGCGCATCAGTCTATTCATGCACACTTTAATAGTGAGACCAATTTTGTCATAGTAATTTGCAGACAATTTCATTAGAAGAGCATGTATTTTAGTATGTTTTTATTCCCACAAAGAAATCAAGAAAAGAAAAAAAAAACAGCATTATTTGTGCCTTTTGCCAAGTTCATGTTTTCGCATTGGCGTGAGTGCCATATATCAATATGTCATCATTGAAACCGATTTCAGATTCTTCTCTGGGTCTAATTGTTGCGTGCATTCTGACGGTTTGGCCATGTCATCACGGGCACAGGAGATGTACAAAAATTTGTGACATTTTGCCAGCTTGAGCCTTGCAGCTGTAGATCTATGCCTGACAAAGTACATTGTGGTGGACCCTTTTTGTCTTTCCACATTACCCTACCACATTGTTTGATAAGTCCTGTAAACCTATTAGACTATTCAAAAAGCAACACTGAACAATTTCCCCCTGACTGCAGTGAGAAAAATTGCTCCCTGTTTTATTTTCATTTCTCATTCATTTTTTAGTAATGATTTATTTACTTTCTCCCACATCTTTCTTGTCAAATGGTACCATCAGCAAAATCTCAAAGTATTTTTTTGCTATTCCCAAATATTTTATGTAGAGAAAAGGGCCCTTAAAAGTTAGTTTTGCTTGTTTTATGCAACTGCCATCAGGTCCTCCTGGAAAGCTTTCTCTCTCTCTCTCTCTCTCTCTCTCTCTATCTATCTATCTATCTTTCTCTCTCTTGCTGGTTTTTTCAGTTAGGCTATGATTCTTCATGACTTTTTCATAGATAATTGGTGGTCTCAACATATCCAAAGCTTCAATGTGAGATAGGGAAGCTGATCTGAAAAATATGTAGGCAATTTATATCGAAACGGGTCATTCAGGTGGGTGGGGGTCGGTTCGGAAACCGACCTTCTGTCACCCGTTTTATCCAAAGAATCGCCCAATGTCTATGTATTTTGGCATACATCCATTTTGGATGCCTGCAGATCTGCAAAGGAATACATATAAGCCTTCAAAGTTCAGTTGGAAAATCAGAGTAAAACGAATTTCTGAATCGTAGTAGACCATGGTGCGTAATAAGGTCACAAAAACAAAATAGTCCCTAAACAAATTACACAGCCACACCCAGTTTTTCAAGATATGATCAAACAAACATCAAAAATGCCTTTTAAACCTGTCCGTTCATATTTTCTGATAAAACAGGGTAACAAATGTGCTTGATATCAAATTTTCAAATGGAACTACTTTTGACTTCTGTCGGAATGTTTTGAAACAAAGGGAGGGAACTACATCTACACATATATATAAGGGGGTTAATTTTCTGGGTTGAATTCAACTGCTTCGCTAGCTCAGTGGGCTAGACAAAAGGTCCCAATATCTTTTTTTAGTTTTGGTCCTTGGTGGACAAGGGTCAAATCTGAGCAACTACTACTTTTTTTACCCCGTTTTCCCTCATCTTTTATCCTTTTTTTCCCATTCATTATCCCCAATTCTGAGACATTTAAAAGTACAAATTTCAAATTCAAATTATTAAGAATGTGTGAAAATTTTCAGGCTCTCTATGTATCTACTTTCATTTATTTCCATAAGTCTCTTTTTTTTTTCATCCCAACGCATAAGGCTTCCGTGTTGCCAGGCTTGAGCTATGAAGACGTCCCGAATCGACATGACATTGCTTGCAACCGTGATGACATGTTTCAACTACTCCAAATTGGAAAGAATGGTAGTATGACCAGGCTCCAAAATCAATTGTGATGACAACCCAAAGATATAGGGAAATTTGGCACATTCGATAAAACATAAATCTGGGTTTGCGTTAACTTTTGCGCATCAGTCTATTCATGCACACTTTAATAGTGAGACCAATTTTGTCATAGTAATTTGCAGACAATTTCATTAGAAGAGCATGTATTTTAGTATGTTTTTATTCCCACAAAGAAATCAAGAAAAGAAAAAAAAAAACAGCATTATTTGTGCCTTTTGCCAAGTTCATGTTTTCGCATTGGCGTGAGTGCCATATATCAATATGTCATCATTGAAACCGATTTCAGATTCTTCTCTGGGTCTAATTGTTGCGTGCATTCTGACGGTTTGGCCATGTCATCACGGGCACAGGAGATGTACAAAAATTTGTGACATTTTGCCAGCTTGAGCCTTGCAGCTGTAGATCTATGCCTGACAAAGTACATTGTGGTGGACCCTTTTTGTCTTTCCACATTACCCTGCCACATTGTTTGATAAGTCCTGTAAACCTATTAGACTATTCAAAAAGCAACACTGAACAATTTCCCCCTGACTGCAGTGAGAAAAATTGCTCCCTGTTTTATTTTCATTTCTCATTCATTTTTTAGTAATGATTTATTTACTTTCTCCCACATCTTTCTTGTCAAATGGTACCATCAGCAAAATCTCAAAGTATTTTTTTGCTATTCCCAAATATTTTATGTAGAGAAAAGGGCCCTTAAAAGTTAGTTTTGCTTGTTTTATGCAACTGCCATCAGGTCCTCCTGGAAAGCTTTCTCTCTCTCTCTCTCTCTCTCTCTCTATCTATCTATCTTTCTCTCTCTTGCTGGTTTTTTCAGTTAGGCTATGATTCTTCATGACTTTTTCATAGATAATTAGTGGTCTCAACATATCCAAAGCTTCAATGTGAGATAGGGAAGCTGATCTGAAAAATATGTAGGCAATTTATATCGAAACGGGTCATTCAGGTGGGTGGGGGTCGGTTCGGAAACCGACCTTCTGTCACCCGTTTTATCCAAAGAATCGCCCAATGTCTATGTATTTTGGCATACATCCATTTTGGATGCCTGCAGATCTGCAAAGGAATACATATAAGCCTTCAAAGTTCAGTTGGAAAATCAGAGTAAAACGAATTTCTGAATCGTAGTAGACCATGGTGCGTAATAAGGTCACAAAAACAAAATAGTCCCTAAACAAATTACACAGCCACACCCAGTTTTTCAAGATATGATCAAACAAACATCAAAAATGCCTTTTAAACCTGTCCGTTCATATTTTCTGATAAAACAGGGTAACAAATGTGCTTGATATCAAATTTTCAAATGGAACTACTTTTGACTTCTGTCGGAATGTTTTGAAACAAAGGGAGGGAACTACATCTACACATATATATAAGGGGGTTAATTTTCTGGGTTGAATTCAACTGCTTCGCTAGCTCAGTGGGCTAGACAAAAGGTCCCAATATCTTTTTTTAGTTTTGGTCCTTGGTGGACAAGGGTCAAATCTGAGCAACTACTACTTTTTTTACCCCGTTTTCCCTCATCTTTTATCCTTTTTTTCCCATTCATTATCCCCAATTCTGAGACATTTAAAAGTACAAATTTCAAATTCAAATTATTAAGAATGTGTGAAAATTTTCAGGCTCTCTATGTATCTACTTTCATTTATTTCCATAAGTCTCTTTTTTTTTTCATCCCAACGCATAAGGCTTCCGTGTTGCCAGGCTTGAGCTATGAAGACGTCCCGAATCGACATGACATTGCTTGCAACCGTGATGACATGTTTCAACTACTCCAAATTGGAAAGAATGGTAGTATGACCAGGCTCCAAAATCAATTGTGATGACAACCCAAAGATATAGGGAAATTTGGCACATTCGATAAAACATAAATCTGGGTTTGCGTTAACTTTTGCGCATCAGTCTATTCATGCACACTTTAATAGTGAGACCAATTTTGTCATAGTAATTTGCAGACAATTTCATTAGAAGAGCATGTATTTTAGTATGTTTTTATTCCCACAAAGAAATCAAGAAAAGAAAAAAAAAACAGCATTATTTGTGCCTTTTGCCAAGTTCATGTTTTCGCATTGGCGTGAGTGCCATATATCAATATGTCATCATTGAAACCGATTTCAGATTCTTCTCTGGGTCTAATTGTTGCGTGCATTCTGACGGTTTGGCCATGTCATCACGGGCACAGGAGATGTACAAAAATTTGTGACATTTTGCCAGCTTGAGCCTTGCAGCTGTAGATCTATGCCTGACAAAGTACATTGTGGTGGACCCTTTTTGTCTTTCCACATTACCCTGCCACATTGTTTGATAAGTCCTGTAAACCTATTAGACTATTCAAAAAGCAACACTGAACAATTTCCCCCTGACTGCAGTGAGAAAAATTGCTCCCTGTTTTATTTTCATTTCTCATTCATTTTTTAGTAATGATTTATTTACTTTCTCCCACATCTTTCTTGTCAAATGGTACCATCAGCAAAATCTCAAAGTATTTTTTTGCTATTCCCAAATATTTTATGTAGAGAAAAGGGCCCTTAAAAGTTAGTTTTGCTTGTTTTATGCAACTGCCATCAGGTCCTCCTGGAAAGCTTTCTCTCTCTCTCTCTCTCTCTCTCTCTCTCTCTATCTATCTATCTTTCTCTCTCTTGCTGGTTTTTTCAGTTAGGCTATGATTCTTCATGACTTTTTCATAGATAATTGGTGGTCTCAACATATCCAAAGCTTCAATGTGAGATAGGGAAGCTGATCTGAAAAATATGTAGGCAATTTATATCGAAACGGGTCATTCAGGTGGGTGGGGGTCGGTTCGGAAACCGACCTTCTGTCACCCGTTTTATCCAAAGAATCGCCCAATGTCTATGTATTTTGGCATACATCCATTTTGGATGCCTGCAGATCTGCAAAGGAATACATATAAGCCTTCAAAGTTCAGTTGGAAAATCAGAGTAAAACGAATTTCTGAATCGTAGTAGACCATGGTGCGTAATAAGGTCACAAAAACAAAATAGTCCCTAAACAAATTACACAGCCACACCCAGTTTTTTAAGATATGATCAAACAAACATCAAAAATGCCTTTTAAACCTGTCCGTTCATATTTTCTGATAAAACAGGGTAACAAATGTGCTTGATATCAAATTTTCAAATGGAACTACTTTTGACTTCTGTCGGAATGTTTTGAAACAAAGGGAGGGAACTACATCTACACATATATATAAGGGGGTTAATTTTCTGGGTTGAATTCAACTGCTTCGCTAGCTCAGTGGGCTAGACAAAAGGTCCCAATATCTTTTTTTAGTTTTGGTCCTTGGTGGACAAGGGTCAAATCTGAGCAACTACTACTTTTTTTACCCCGTTTTCCCTCATCTTTTATCCTTTTTTTCCCATTCATTATCCCCAATTCTGAGACATTTAAAAGTACAAATTTCAAATTCAAATTATTAAGAATGTGTGAAAATTTTCAGGCTCTCTATGTATCTACTTTCATTTATTTCCATAAGTCTCTTTTTTTTTTCATCCCAACGCATAAGGCTTCCGTGTTGCCAGGCTTGAGCTATGAAGACGTCCCGAATCGACATGACATTGCTTGCAACCGTGATGACATGTTTCAACTACTCCAAATTGGAAAGAATGGTAGTATGACCAGGCTCCAAAATCAATTGTGATGACAACCCAAAGATATAGGGAAATTTGGCACATTCGATAAAACATAAATCTGGGTTTGCGTTAACTTTTGCGCATCAGTCTATTCATGCACACTTTAATAGTGAGACCAATTTTGTCATAGTAATTTGCAGACAATTTCATTAGAAGAGCATGTATTTTAGTATGTTTTTATTCCCACAAAGAAATCAAGAAAAGAAAAAAAAAACAGCATTATTTGTGCCTTTTGCCAAGTTCATGTTTTCGCATTGGCGTGAGTGCCATATATCAATATGTCATCATTGAAACCGATTTCAGATTCTTCTCTGGGTCTAATTGTTGCGTGCATTCTGACGGTTTGGCCATGTCATCACGGGCACAGGAGATGTACAAAAATTTGTGACATTTTGCCAGCTTGAGCCTTGCAGCTGTAGATCTATGCCTGACAAAGTACATTGTGGTGGACCCTTTTTGTCTTTCCACATTACCCTGCCACATTGTTTGATAAGTCCTGTAAACCTATTAGACTATTCAAAAAGCAACACTGAACAATTTCCCCCTGACTGCAGTGAGAAAAATTGCTCCCTGTTTTATTTTCATTTCTCATTCATTTTTTAGTAATGATTTATTTACTTTCTCCCACATCTTTCTTGTCAAATGGTACCATCAGCAAAATCTCAAAGTATTTTTTTGCTATTCCCAAATATTTTATGTAGAGAAAAGGGCCCTTAAAAGTTAGTTTTGCTTGTTTTATGCAACTGCCATCAGGTCCTCCTGGAAAGCTTTCTCTCTCTCTCTCTCTCTCTCTCTCTATCTATCTATCTTTCTCTCTCTTGCTGGTTTTTTCAGTTAGGCTATGATTCTTCATGACTTTTTCATAGATAATTAGTGGTCTCAACATATCCAAAGCTTCAATGTGAGATAGGGAAGCTGATCTGAAAAATATGTAGGCAATTTATATCGAAACGGGTCATTCAGGTGGGTGGGGGTCGGTTCGGAAACCGACCTTCTGTCACCCGTTTTATCCAAAGAATCGCCCAATGTCTATGTATTTTGGCATACATCCATTTTGGATGCCTGCAGATCTGCAAAGGAATACATATAAGCCTTCAAAGTTCAGTTGGAAAATCAGAGTAAAACGAATTTCTGAATCGTAGTAGACCATGGTGCGTAATAAGGTCACAAAAACAAAATAGTCCCTAAACAAATTACACAGCCACACCCAGTTTTTCAAGATATGATCAAACAAACATCAAAAATGCCTTTTAAACCTGTCCGTTCATATTTTCTGATAAAACAGGGTAACAAATGTGCTTGATATCAAATTTTCAAATGGAACTACTTTTGACTTCTGTCGGAATGTTTTGAAACAAAGGGAGGGAACTACATCTACACATATATATAAGGGGGTTAATTTTCTGGGTTGAATTCAACTGCTTCGCTAGCTCAGTGGGCTAGACAAAAGGTCCCAATATCTTTTTTTAGTTTTGGTCCTTGGTGGACAAGGGTCAAATCTGAGCAACTACTACTTTTTTTACCCCGTTTTCCCTCATCTTTTATCCTTTTTTTCCCATTCATTATCCCCAATTCTGAGACATTTAAAAGTACAAATTTCAAATTCAAATTATTAAGAATGTGTGAAAATTTTCAGGCTCTCTATGTATCTACTTTCATTTATTTCCATAAGTCTCTTTTTTTTTTTCATCCCAATGCATAAGGCTTCCGTGTTGCCAGGCTTGAGCTATGAAGACGTCCCGAATCGACATGACATTGCTTGCAACCGTGATGACATGTTTCAACTACTCCAAATTGGAAAGAATGGTAGTATGACCAGGCTCCAAAATCAATTGTGATGACAACCCAAAGATATAGGGAAATTTGGCACATTCGATAAAACATAAATCTGGGTTTGCGTTAACTTTTGCGCATCAGTCTATTCATGCACACTTTAATAGTGAGACCAATTTTGTCATAGTAATTTGCAGACAATTTCATTAGAAGAGCATGTATTTTAGTATGTTTTTATTCCCACAAAGAAATCAAGAAAAGAAAAAAAAAACAGCATTATTTGTGCCTTTTGCCAAGTTCATGTTTTCGCATTGGCGTGAGTGCCATATATCAATATGTCATCATTGAAACCGATTTCAGATTCTTCTCTGGGTCTAATTGTTGCGTGCATTCTGACGGTTTGGCCATGTCATCACGGGCACAGGAGATGTACAAAAATTTGTGACATTTTGCCAGCTTGAGCCTTGCAGCTGTAGATCTATGCCTGACAAAGTACATTGTGGTGGACCCTTTTTGTCTTTCCACATTACCCTGCCACATTGTTTGATAAGTCCTGTAAACCTATTAGACTATTCAAAAAGCAACACTGAACAATTTCCCCCTGACTGCAGTGAGAAAAATTGCTCCCTGTTTTATTTTCATTTCTCATTCATTTTTTAGTAATGATTTATTTACTTTCTCCCACATCTTTCTTGTCAAATGGTACCATCAGCAAAATCTCAAAGTATTTTTTTGCTATTCCCAAATATTTTATGTAGAGAAAAGGGCCCTTAAAAGTTAGTTTTGCTTGTTTTATGCAACTGCCATCAGGTCCTCCTGGAAAGCTTTCTCTCTCTCTCTCTCTCTCTCTCTCTCTCTCTATCTATCTATCTTTCTCTCTCTTGCTGGTTTTTTCAGTTAGGCTATGATTCTTCATGACTTTTTCATAGATAATTAGTGGTCTCAACATATCCAAAGCTTCAATGTGAGATAGGGAAGCTGATCTGAAAAATATGTAGGCAATTTATATCGAAACGGGTCATTGAGGTGGGTGGGGGTCGGTTCGGAAACCGACCTTCTGTCACCCGTTTTATCCAAAGAATCGCCCAATGTCTATGTATTTTGGCATACATCCATTTTGGATGCCTGCAGATCTGCAAAGGAATACATATAAGCCTTCAAAGTTCAGTTGGAAAATCAGAGTAAAACGAATTTCTGAATCGTAGTAGACCATGGTGCGTAATAAGGTCACAAAAACAAAATAGTCCCTAAACAAATTACACAGCCACACCCAGTTTTTCAAGATATGATCAAACAAACATCAAAAATGCCTTTTAAACCTGTCCGTTCATATTTTCTGATAAAACAGGGTAACAAATGTGCTTGATATCAAATTTTCAAATGGAACTACTTTTGACTTCTGTCGGAATGTTTTGAAACAAAGGGAGGGAACTACATCTACACATATATATAAGGGGGTTAATTTTCTGGGTTGAATTCAACTGCTTCGCTAGCTCAGTGGGCTAGACAAAAGGTCCCAATATCTTTTTTTAGTTTTGGTCCTTGGTGGACAAGGGTCAAATCTGAGCAACTACTACTTTTTTTACCCCGTTTTCCCTCATCTTTTATCCTTTTTTTCCCATTCATTATCCCCAATTCTGAGACATTTAAAAGTACAAATTTCAAATTCAAATTATTAAGAATGTGTGAAAATTTTCAGGCTCTCTATGTATCTACTTTCATTTATTTCCATAAGTCTCTTTTTTTTTTTCATCCCAACGCATAAGGCTTCCGTGTTGCCAGGCTTGAGCTATGAAGACGTCCCGAATCGACATGACATTGCTTGCAACCGTGATGACATGTTTCAACTACTCCAAATTGGAAAGAATGGTAGTATGACCAGGCTCCAAAATCAATTGTGATGACAACCCAAAGATATAGGGAAATTTGGCACATTCGATAAAACATAAATCTGGGTTTGCGTTAACTTTTGCGCATCAGTCTATTCATGCACACTTTAATAGTGAGACCAATTTTGTCATAGTAATTTGCAGACAATTTCATTAGAAGAGCATGTATTTTAGTATGTTTTTATTCCCACAAAGAAATCAAGAAAAGAAAAAAAAAACAGCATTATTTGTGCCTTTTGCCAAGTTCATGTTTTCGCATTGGCGTGAGTGCCATATATCAATATGTCATCATTGAAACCGATTTCAGATTCTTCTCTGGGTCTAATTGTTGCGTGCATTCTGACGGTTTGGCCATGTCATCACGGGCACAGGAGATGTACAAAAATTTGTGACATTTTGCCAGCTTGAGCCTTGCAGCTGTAGATCTATGCCTGACAAAGTACATTGTGGTGGACCCTTTTTGTCTTTCCACATTACCCTGCCACATTGTTTGATAAGTCCTGTAAACCTATTAGACTATTCAAAAAGCAACACTGAACAATTTCCCCCTGACTGCAGTGAGAAAAATTGCTCCCTGTTTTATTTTCATTTCTCATTCATTTTTTAGTAATGATTTATTTACTTTCTCCCACATCTTTCTTGTCAAATGGTACCATCAGCAAAATCTCAAAGTATTTTTTTGCTATTCCCAAATATTTTATGTAGAGAAAAGGGCCCTTAAAAGTTAGTTTTGCTTGTTTTATGCAACTGCCATCAGGTCCTCCTGGAAATCTTTCTCTCTCTCTCTCTCTCTCTCTCTCTATCTATCTATCTTTCTCTCTCTTGCTGGTTTTTTCAGTTAGGCTATGATTCTTCATGACTTTTTCATAGATAATTGGTGGTCTCAACATATCCAAAGCTTCAATGTGAGATAGGGAAGCTGATCTGAAAAATATGTAGGCAATTTATATCGAAACGGGTCATTCAGGTGGGTGGGGGTCGGTTCGGAAACCGACCTTCTGTCACCCGTTTTATCCAAAGAATCGCCCAATGTCTATGTATTTTGGCATACATCCATTTTGGATGCCTGCAGATCTGCAAAGGAATACATATAAGCCTTCAAAGTTCAGTTGGAAAATCAGAGTAAAACGAATTTCTGAATCGTAGTAGACCATGGTGCGTAATAAGGTCACAAAAACAAAATAGTCCCTAAACAAATTACACAGCCACACCCAGTTTTTCAAGATATGATCAAACAAACATCAAAAATGCCTTTTAAACCTGTCCGTTCATATTTTCTGATAAAACAGGGTAACAAATGTGCTTGATATCAAATTTTCAAATGGAACTACTTTTGACTTCTGTCGGAATGTTTTGAAACAAAGGGAGGGAACTACATCTACACATATATATAAGGGGGTTAATTTTCTGGGTTGAATTCAACTGCTTCGCTAGCTCAGTGGGCTAGACAAAAGGTCCCAATATCTTTTTTTAGTTTTGGTCCTTGGTGGACAAGGGTCAAATCTGAGCAACTACTACTTTTTTTACCCCGTTTTCCCTCATCTTTTATCCTTTTTTTCCCATTCATTATCCCCAATTCTGAGACATTTAAAAGTACAAATTTCAAATTCAAATTATTAAGAATGTGTGAAAATTTTCAGGCTCTCTATGTATCTACTTTCATTTATTTCCATAAGTCTCTTTTTTTTTTCATCCCAACGCATAAGGCTTCCGTGTTGCCAGGCTTGAGCTATGAAGACGTCCCGAATCGACATGACATTGCTTGCAACCGTGATGACATGTTTCAACTACTCCAAATTGGAAAGAATGGTAGTCTGACCAGGCTCCAAAATCAATTGTGATGACAACCCAAAGATATAGGGAAATTTGGCACATTCGATAAAACATAAATCTGGGTTTGCGTTAACTTTTGCGCATCAGTCTATTCATGCACACTTTAATAGTGAGACCAATTTTGTCATAGTAATTTGCAGACAATTTCATTAGAAGAGCATGTATTTTAGTATGTTTTTATTCCCACAAAGAAATCAAGAAAAGAAAAAAAAAACAGCATTATTTGTGCCTTTTGCCAAGTTCATGTTTTCGCATTGGCGTGAGTGCCATATATCAATATGTCATCATTGAAACCGATTTCAGATTCTTCTCTGGGTCTAATTGTTGCGTGCATTCTGACGGTTTGGCCATGTCATCACGGGCACAGGAGATGTACAAAAATTTGTGACATTTTGCCAGCTTGAGCCTTGCAGCTGTAGATCTATGCCTGACAAAGTACATTGTGGTGGACCCTTTTTGTCTTTCCACATTACCCTACCACATTGTTTGATAAGTCCTGTAAACCTATTAGACTATTCAAAAAGCAACACTGAACAATTTCCCCCTGACTGCAGTGAGAAAAATTGCTCCCTGTTTTATTTTCATTTCTCATTCATTTTTTAGTAATGATTTATTTACTTTCTCCCACATCTTTCTTGTCAAATGGTACCATCAGCAAAATCTCAAAGTATTTTTTTGCTATTCCCAAATATTTTATGTAGAGAAAAGGGCCCTTAAAAGTTAGTTTTGCTTGTTTTATGCAACTGCCATCAGGTCCTCCTGGAAAGCTTTCTCTCTCTCTCTCTCTCTCTCTCTCTCTATCTATCTATCTATCTATCTTTCTCTCTCTTGCTGGTTTTTTCAGTTAGGCTATGATTCTTCATGACTTTTTCATAGATAATTGGTGGTCTCAACATATCCAAAGCTTCAATGTGAGATAGGGAAGCTGATCTGAAAAATATGTAGGCAATTTATATCGAAACGGGTCATTCAGGTGGGTGGGGGTCGGTTCGGAAACCGACCTTCTGTCACCCGTTTTATCCAAAGAATCGCCCAATGTCTATGTATTTTGGCATACATCCATTTTGGATGCCTGCAGATCTGCAAAGGAATACATATAAGCCTTCAAAGTTCAGTTGGAAAATCAGAGTAAAACGAATTTCTGAATCGTAGTAGACCATGGTGCGTAATAAGGTCACAAAAACAAAATAGTCCCTAAACAAATTACACAGCCACACCCAGTTTTTCAAGATATGATCAAACAAACATCAAAAATGCCTTTTAAACCTGTCCGTTCATATTTTCTGATAAAACAGGGTAACAAATGTGCTTGATATCAAATTTTCAAATGGAACTACTTTTGACTTCTGTCGGAATGTTTTGAAACAAAGGGAGGGAACTACATCTACACATATATATAAGGGGGTTAATTTTCTGGGTTGAATTCAACTGCTTCGCTAGCTCAGTGGGCTAGACAAAAGGTCCCAATATCTTTTTTTAGTTTTGGTCCTTGGTGGACAAGGGTCAAATCTGAGCAACTACTACTTTTTTTACCCCGTTTTCCCTCATCTTTTATCCTTTTTTTCCCATTCATTATCCCCAATTCTGAGACATTTAAAAGTACAAATTTCAAATTCAAATTATTAAGAATGTGTGAAAATTTTCAGGCTCTCTATGTATCTACTTTCATTTATTTCCATAAGTCTCTTTTTTTTTTCATCCCAACGCATAAGGCTTCCGTGTTGCCAGGCTTGAGCTATGAAGACGTCCCGAATCGACATGACATTGCTTGCAACCGTGATGACATGTTTCAACTACTCCAAATTGGAAAGAATGGTAGTATGACCAGGCTCCAAAATCAATTGTGATGACAACCCAAAGATATAGGGAAATTTGGCACATTCGATAAAACATAAATCTGGGTTTGCGTTAACTTTTGCGCATCAGTCTATTCATGCACACTTTAATAGTGAGACCAATTTTGTCATAGTAATTTGCAGACAATTTCATTAGAAGAGCATGTATTTTAGTATGTTTTTATTCCCACAAAGAAATCAAGAAAAGAAAAAAAAAAACAGCATTATTTGTGCCTTTTGCCAAGTTCATGTTTTCGCATTGGCGTGAGTGCCATATATCAATATGTCATCATTGAAACCGATTTCAGATTCTTCTCTGGGTCTAATTGTTGCGTGCATTCTGACGGTTTGGCCATGTCATCACGGGCACAGGAGATGTACAAAAATTTGTGACATTTTGCCAGCTTGAGCCTTGCAGCTGTAGATCTATGCCTGACAAAGTACATTGTGGTGGACCCTTTTTGTCTTTCCACATTACCCTGCCACATTGTTTGATAAGTCCTGTAAACCTATTAGACTATTCAAAAAGCAACACTGAACAATTTCCCCCTGACTGCAGTGAGAAAAATTGCTCCCTGTTTTATTTTCATTTCTCATTCATTTTTTAGTAATGATTTATTTACTTTCTCCCACATCTTTCTTGTCAAATGGTACCATCAGCAAAATCTCAAAGTATTTTTTTGCTATTCCCAAATATTTTATGTAGAGAAAAGGGCCCTTAAAAGTTAGTTTTGCTTGTTTTATGCAACTGCCATCAGGTCCTCCTGGAAAGCTTTCTCTCTCTCTCTCTCTCTCTCTCTCTATCTATCTATCTTTCTCTCTCTTGCTGGTTTTTTCAGTTAGGCTATGATTCTTCATGACTTTTTCATAGATAATTAGTGGTCTCAACATATCCAAAGCTTCAATGTGAGATAGGGAAGCTGATCTGAAAAATATGTAGGCAATTTATATCGAAACGGGTCATTCAGGTGGGTGGGGGTCGGTTCGGAAACCGACCTTCTGTCACCCGTTTTATCCAAAGAATCGCCCAATGTCTATGTATTTTGGCATACATCCATTTTGGATGCCTGCAGATCTGCAAAGGAATACATATAAGCCTTCAAAGTTCAGTTGGAAAATCAGAGTAAAACGAATTTCTGAATCGTAGTAGACCATGGTGCGTAATAAGGTCACAAAAACAAAATAGTCCCTAAACAAATTACACAGCCACACCCAGTTTTTCAAGATATGATCAAACAAACATCAAAAATGCCTTTTAAACCTGTCCGTTCATATTTTCTGATAAAACAGGGTAACAAATGTGCTTGATATCAAATTTTCAAATGGAACTACTTTTGACTTCTGTCGGAATGTTTTGAAACAAAGGGAGGGAACTACATCTACACATATATATAAGGGGGTTAATTTTCTGGGTTGAATTCAACTGCTTCGCTAGCTCAGTGGGCTAGACAAAAGGTCCCAATATCTTTTTTTAGTTTTGGTCCTTGGTGGACAAGGGTCAAATCTGAGCAACTACTACTTTTTTTACCCCGTTTTCCCTCATCTTTTATCCTTTTTTTCCCATTCATTATCCCCAATTCTGAGACATTTAAAAGTACAAATTTCAAATTCAAATTATTAAGAATGTGTGAAAATTTTCAGGCTCTCTATGTATCTACTTTCATTTATTTCCATAAGTCTCTTTTTTTTTTTCATCCCAACGCATAAGGCTTCCGTGTTGCCAGGCTTGAGCTATGAAGACGTCCCGAATCGACATGACATTGCTTGCAACCGTGATGACATGTTTCAACTACTCCAAATTGGAAAGAATGGTAGTATGACCAGGCTCCAAAATCAATTGTGATGACAACCCAAAGATATAGGGAAATTTGGCACATTCGATAAAACATAAATCTGGGTTTGCGTTAACTTTTGCGCATCAGTCTATTCATGCACACTTTAATAGTGAGACCAATTTTGTCATAGTAATTTGCAGACAATTTCATTAGAAGAGCATGTATTTTAGTATGTTTTTATTCCCACAAAGAAATCAAGAAAAGAAAAAAAAAACAGCATTATTTGTGCCTTTTGCCAAGTTCATGTTTTCGCATTGGCGTGAGTGCCATATATCAATATGTCATCATTGAAACCGATTTCAGATTCTTCTCTGGGTCTAATTGTTGCGTGCATTCTGACGGTTTGGCCATGTCATCACGGGCACAGGAGATGTACAAAAATTTGTGACATTTTGCCAGCTTGAGCCTTGCAGCTGTAGATCTATGCCTGACAAAGTACATTGTGGTGGACCCTTTTTGTCTTTCCACATTACCCTGCCACATTGTTTGATAAGTCCTGTAAACCTATTAGACTATTCAAAAAGCAACACTGAACAATTTCCCCCTGACTGCAGTGAGAAAAATTGCTCCCTGTTTTATTTTCATTTCTCATTCATTTTTTAGTAATGATTTATTTACTTTCTCCCACATCTTTCTTGTCAAATGGTACCATCAGCAAAATCTCAAAGTATTTTTTTGCTATTCCCAAATATTTTATGTAGAGAAAAGGGCCCTTAAAAGTTAGTTTTGCTTGTTTTATGCAACTGCCATCAGGTCCTCCTGGAAAGCTTTCTCTCTCTCTCTCTCTCTCTCTCTCTCTCTCTCTCTATCTATCTATCTTTCTCTCTCTTGCTGGTTTTTTCAGTTAGGCTATGATTCTTCATGACTTTTTCATAGATAATTAGTGGTCTCAACATATCCAAAGCTTCAATGTGAGATAGGGAAGCTGATCTGAAAAATATGTAGGCAATTTATATCGAAACGGGTCATTGAGGTGGGTGGGGGTCGGTTCGGAAACCGACCTTCTGTCACCCGTTTTATCCAAAGAATCGCCCAATGTCTATGTATTTTGGCATACATCCATTTTGGATGCCTGCAGATCTGCAAAGGAATACATATAAGCCTTCAAAGTTCAGTTGGAAAATCAGAGTAAAACGAATTTCTGAATCGTAGTAGACCATGGTGCGTAATAAGGTCACAAAAACAAAATAGTCCCTAAACAAATTACACAGCCACACCCAGTTTTTCAAGATATGATCAAACAAACATCAAAAATGCCTTTTAAACCTGTCCGTTCATATTTTCTGATAAAACAGGGTAACAAATGTGCTTGATATCAAATTTTCAAATGGAACTACTTTTGACTTCTGTCGGAATGTTTTGAAACAAAGGGAGGGAACTACATCTACACATATATATAAGGGGGTTAATTTTCTGGGTTGAATTCAACTGCTTCGCTAGCTCAGTGGGCTAGACAAAAGGTCCCAATATCTTTTTTTAGTTTTGGTCCTTGGTGGACAAGGGTCAAATCTGAGCAACTACTACTTTTTTTACCCCGTTTTCCCTCATCTTTTATCCTTTTTTTCCCATTCATTATCCCCAATTCTGAGACATTTAAAAGTACAAATTTCAAATTCAAATTATTAAGAATGTGTGAAAATTTTCAGGCTCTCTATGTATCTACTTTCATTTATTTCCATAAGTCTCTTTTTTTTTTCATCCCAACGCATAAGGCTTCCGTGTTGCCAGGCTTGAGCTATGAAGACGTCCCGAATCGACATGACATTGCTTGCAACCGTGATGACATGTTTCAACTACTCCAAATTGGAAAGAATGGTAGTATGACCAGGCTCCAAAATCAATTGTGATGACAACCCAAAGATATAGGGAAATTTGGCACATTCGATAAAACATAAATCTGGGTTTGCGTTAACTTTTGCGCATCAGTCTATTCATGCACACTTTAATAGTGAGACCAATTTTGTCATAGTAATTTGCAGACAATTTCATTAGAAGAGCATGTATTTTAGTATGTTTTTATTCCCACAAAGAAATCAAGAAAAGAAAAAAAAAACAGCATTATTTGTGCCTTTTGCCAAGTTCATGTTTTCGCATTGGCGTGAGTGCCATATATCAATATGTCATCATTGAAACTGATTTCAGATTCTTCTCTGGGTCTAATTGTTGCGTGCATTCTGACGGTTTGGCCATGTCATCACGGGCACAGGAGATGTACAAAAATTTGTGACATTTTGCCAGCTTGAGCCTTGCAGCTGTAGATCTATGCCTGACAAAGTACATTGTGGTGGACCCTTTTTGTCTTTCCACATTACCCTGCCACATTGTTTGATAAGTCCTGTAAACCTATTAGACTATTCAAAAAGCAACACTGAACAATTTCCCCCTGACTGCAGTGAGAAAAATTGCTCCCTGTTTTATTTTCATTTCTCATTCATTTTTTAGTAATGATTTATTTACTTTCTCCCACATCTTTCTTGTCAAATGGTACCATCAGCAAAATCTCAAAGTATTTTTTTGCTATTCCCAAATATTTTATGTAGAGAAAAGGGCCCTTAAAAGTTAGTTTTGCTTGTTTTATGCAACTGCCATCAGGTCCTCCTGGAAATCTTTCTCTCTCTCTCTCTCTCTCTCTCTCTATCTATCTATCTTTCTCTCTCTTGCTGGTTTTTTCAGTTAGGCTATGATTCTTCATGACCTTTTCATAGATAATTAGTGGTCTCAACATATCCAAAGCTTCAATGTGAGATAGGGAAGCTGATCTGAAAAATATGTAGGCAATTTATATCGAAACGGGTCATTCAGGTGGGTGGGGGTCGGTTCGGAAACCGACCTTCTGTCACCCGTTTTATCCAAAGAATCGCCCAATGTCTATGTATTTTGGCATACATCCATTTTGGATGCCTGCAGATCTGCAAAGGAATACATATAAGCCTTCAAAGTTCAGTTGGAAAATCAGAGTAAAACGAATTTCTGAATCGTAGTAGACCATGGTGCGTAATAAGGTCACAAAAACAAAATAGTCCCTAAACAAATTACACAGCCACACCCAGTTTTTCAAGATATGATCAAACAAACATCAAAAATGCCTTTTAAACCTGTCCGTTCATATTTTCTGATAAAACAGGGTAACAAATGTGCTTGATATCAAATTTTCAAATGGAACTACTTTTGACTTCTGTCGGAATGTTTTGAAACAAAGGGAGGGAACTACATCTACACATATATATAAGGGGGTTAATTTTCTGGGTTGAATTCAACTGCTTCGCTAGCTCAGTGGGCTAGACAAAAGGTCCCAATATCTTTTTTTAGTTTTGGTCCTTGGTGGACAAGGGTCAAATCTGAGCAACTACTACTTTTTTTACCCCGTTTTCCCTCATCTTTTATCCTTTTTTTCCCATTCATTATCCCCAATTCTGAGACATTTAAAAGTACAAATTTCAAATTCAAATTATTAAGAATGTGTGAAAATTTTCAGGCTCTCTATGTATCTACTTTCATTTATTTCCATAAGTCTCTTTTTTTTTTCATCCCAACGCATAAGGCTTCCGTGTTGCCAGGCTTGAGCTATGAAGACGTCCCGAATCGACATGACATTGCTTGCAACCGTGATGACATGTTTCAACTACTCCAAATTGGAAAGAATGGTAGTATGACCAGGCTCCAAAATCAATTGTGATGACAACCCAAAGATATAGGGAAATTTGGCACATTCGATAAAACATAAATCTGGGTTTGCGTTAACTTTTGCGCATCAGTCTATTCATGCACACTTTAATAGTGAGACCAATTTTGTCATAGTAATTTGCAGACAATTTCATTAGAAGAGCATGTATTTTAGTATGTTTTTATTCCCACAAAGAAATCAAGAAAAGAAAAAAAAAACAGCATTATTTGTGCCTTTTGCCAAGTTCATGTTTTCGCATTGGCGTGAGTGCCATATATCAATATGTCATCATTGAAACCGATTTCAGATTCTTCTCTGGGTCTAATTGTTGCGTGCATTCTGACGGTTTGGCCATGTCATCACGGGCACAGGAGATGTACAAAAATTTGTGACATTTTGCCAGCTTGAGCCTTGCAGCTGTAGATCTATGCCTGACAAAGTACATTGTGGTGGACCCTTTTTGTCTTTCCACATTACCCTGCCACATTGTTTGATAAGTCCTGTAAACCTATTAGACTATTCAAAAAGCAACACTGAACAATTTCCCCCTGACTGCAGTGAGAAAAATTGCTCCCTGTTTTATTTTCATTTCTCATTCATTTTTTAGTAATGATTTATTTACTTTCTCCCACATCTTTCTTGTCAAATGGTACCATCAGCAAAATCTCAAAGTATTTTTTTGCTATTCCCAAATATTTTATGTAGAGAAAAGGGCCCTTAAAAGTTAGTTTTGCTTGTTTTATGCAACTGCCATCAGGTCCTCCTGGAAAGCTTTCTCTCTCTCTCTCTCTCTCTCTCTCTCTCTCTATCTATCTATCTTTCTCTCTCTTGCTGGTTTTTTCAGTTAGGCTATGATTCTTCATGACTTTTTCATAGATAATTAGTGGTCTCAACATATCCAAAGCTTCAATGTGAGATAGGGAAGCTGATCTGAAAAATATGTAGGCAATTTATATCGAAACGGGTCATTCAGGTGGGTGGGGGTCGGTTCGGAAACCGACCTTCTGTCACCCGTTTTATCCAAAGAATCGCCCAATGTCTATGTATTTTGGCATACATCCATTTTGGATGCCTGCAGATCTGCAAAGGAATACATATAAGCCTTCAAAGTTCAGTTGGAAAATCAGAGTAAAACGAATTTCTGAATCGTAGTAGACCATGGTGCGTAATAAGGTCACAAAAACAAAATAGTCCCTAAACAAATTACACAGCCACACCCAGTTTTTCAAGATATGATCAAACAAACATCAAAAATGCCTTTTAAACCTGTCCGTTCATATTTTCTGATAAAACAGGGTAACAAATGTGCTTGATATCAAATTTTCAAATGGAACTACTTTTGACTTCTGTCGGAATGTTTTGAAACAAAGGGAGGGAACTACATCTACACATATATATAAGGGGGTTAATTTTCTGGGTTGAATTCAACTGCTTCGCTAGCTCAGTGGGCTAGACAAAAGGTCCCAATATCTTTTTTTAGTTTTGGTCCTTGGTGGACAAGGGTCAAATCTGAGCAACTACTACTTTTTTTACCCCGTTTTCCCTCATCTTTTATCCTTTTTTTCCCATTCATTATCCCCAATTCTGAGACATTTAAAAGTACAAATTTCAAATTCAAATTATTAAGAATGTGTGAAAATTTTCAGGCTCTCTATGTATCTACTTTCATTTATTTCCATAAGTCTCTTTTTTTTTTCATCCCAACGCATAAGGCTTCCGTGTTGCCAGGCTTGAGCTATGAAGACGTCCCGAATCGACATGACATTGCTTGCAACCGTGATGACATGTTTCAACTACTCCAAATTGGAAAGAATGGTAGTATGACCAGGCTCCAAAATCAATTGTGATGACAACCCAAAGATATAGGGAAATTTGGCACATTCGATAAAACATAAATCTGGGTTTGCGTTAACTTTTGCGCATCAGTCTATTCATGCACACTTTAATAGTGAGACCAATTTTGTCATAGTAATTTGCAGACAATTTCATTAGAAGAGCATGTATTTTAGTATGTTTTTATTCCCACAAAGAAATCAAGAAAAGAAAAAAAAAACAGCATTATTTGTGCCTTTTGCCAAGTTCATGTTTTCGCATTGGCGTGAGTGCCATATATCAATATGTCATCATTGAAACCGATTTCAGATTCTTCTCTGGGTCTAATTGTTGCGTGCATTCTGACGGTTTGGCCATGTCATCACGGGCACAGGAGATGTACAAAAATTTGTGACATTTTGCCAGCTTGAGCCTTGCAGCTGTAGATCTATGCCTGACAAAGTACATTGTGGTGGACCCTTTTTGTCTTTCCACATTACCCTGCCACATTGTTTGATAAGTCCTGTAAACCTATTAGACTATTCAAAAAGCAACACTGAACAATTTCCCCCTGACTGCAGTGAGAAAAATTGCTCCCTGTTTTATTTTCATTTCTCATTCATTTTTTAGTAATGATTTATTTACTTTCTCCCACATCTTTCTTGTCAAATGGTACCATCAGCAAAATCTCAAAGTATTTTTTTGCTATTCCCAAATATTTTATGTAGAGAAAAGGGCCCTTAAAAGTTAGTTTTGCTTGTTTTATGCAACTGCCATCAGGTCCTCCTGGAAAGCTTTCTCTCTCTCTCTCTCTCTCTCTCTCTCTCTCTCTCTCTATCTATCTATCTTTCTCTCTCTTGCTGGTTTTTTCAGTTAGGCTATGATTCTTCATGACTTTTTCATAGATAATTAGTGGTCTCAACATATCCAAAGCTTCAATGTGAGATAGGGAAGCTGATCTGAAAAATATGTAGGCAATTTATATCGAAACGGGTCATTCAGGTGGGTGGGGGTCGGTTCGGAAACCGACCTTCTGTCACCCGTTTTATCCAAAGAATCGCCCAATGTCTATGTATTTTGGCATACATCCATTTTGGATGCCTGCAGATCTGCAAAGGAATACATATAAGCCTTCAAAGTTCAGTTGGAAAATCAGAGTAAAACGAATTTCTGAATCGTAGTAGACCATGGTGCGTAATAAGGTCACAAAAACAAAATAGTCCCTAAACAAATTACACAGCCACACCCAGTTTTTCAAGATATGATCAAACAAACATCAAAAATGCCTTTTAAACCTGTCCGTTCATATTTTCTGATAAAACAGGGTAACAAATGTGCTTGATATCAAATTTTCAAATGGAACTACTTTTGACTTCTGTCGGAATGTTTTGAAACAAAGGGAGGGAACTACATCTACACATATATATAAGGGGGTTAATTTTCTGGGTTGAATTCAACTGCTTCGCTAGCTCAGTGGGCTAGACAAAAGGTCCCAATATCTTTTTTTAGTTTTGGTCCTTGGTGGACAAGGGTCAAATCTGAGCAACTACTACTTTTTTTACCCCGTTTTCCCTCATCTTTTATCCTTTTTTTCCCATTCATTATCCCCAATTCTGAGACATTTAAAAGTACAAATTTCAAATTCAAATTATTAAGAATGTGTGAAAATTTTCAGGCTCTCTATGTATCTACTTTCATTTATTTCCATAAGTCTCTTTTTTTTTTCATCCCAACGCATAAGGCTTCCGTGTTGCCAGGCTTGAGCTATGAAGACGTCCCGAATCGACATGACATTGCTTGCAACCGTGATGACATGTTTCAACTACTCCAAATTGGAAAGAATGGTAGTATGACCAGGCTCCAAAATCAATTGTGATGACAACCCAAAGATATAGGGAAATTTGGCACATTCGATAAAACATAAATCTGGGTTTGCGTTAACTTTTGCGCATCAGTCTATTCATGCACACTTTAATAGTGAGACCAATTTTGTCATAGTAATTTGCAGACAATTTCATTAGAAGAGCATGTATTTTAGTATGTTTTTATTCCCACAAAGAAATCAAGAAAAGAAAAAAAAAACAGCATTATTTGTGCCTTTTGCCAAGTTCATGTTTTCGCATTGGCGTGAGTGCCATATATCAATATGTCATCATTGAAACCGATTTCAGATTCTTCTCTGGGTCTAATTGTTGCGTGCATTCTGACGGTTTGGCCATGTCATCACGGGCACAGGAGATGTACAAAAATTTGTGACATTTTGCCAGCTTGAGCCTTGCAGCTGTAGATCTATGCCTGACAAAGTACATTGTGGTGGACCCTTTTTGTCTTTCCACATTACCCTGCCACATTGTTTGATAAGTCCTGTAAACCTATTAGACTATTCAAAAAGCAACACTGAACAATTTCCCCCTGACTGCAGTGAGAAAAATTGCTCCCTGTTTTATTTTCATTTCTCATTCATTTTTTAGTAATGATTTATTTACTTTCTCCCACATCTTTCTTGTCAAATGGTACCATCAGCAAAATCTCAAAGTAATTTTTTGCTATTCCCAAATATTTTATGTAGAGAAAAGGGCCCTTAAAAGTTAGTTTTGCTTGTTTTATGCAACTGCCATCAGGTCCTCCTGGAAAGCTTTCTCTCTCTCTCTCTCTCTCTCTCTATCTATCTATCTCTCTCTTGCTGGTTTTTTCAGTTAGGCTATGATTCTTCATGACTTTTTCATAGATAATTAGTGGTCTCAACATATCCAAAGCTTCAATGTGAGATAGGGAAGCTGATCTGAAAAATATGTAGGCAATTTATATCGAAACGGGTCATTCAGGTGGGTGGGGGTCGGTTCGGAAACCGACCTTCTGTCACCCGTTTTATCCAAAGAATCGCCCAATGTCTATGTATTTTGGCATACATCCATTTTGGATGCCTGCAGATCTGCAAAGGAATACATATAAGCCTTCAAAGTTCAGTTGGAAAATCAGAGTAAAACGAATTTCTGAATCGTAGTAGACCATGGTGCGTAATAAGGTCACAAAAACAAAATAGTCCCTAAACAAATTACACAGCCACACCCAGTTTTTCAAGATATGATCAAACAAACATCAAAAATGCCTTTTAAACCTGTCCGTTCATATTTTCTGATAAAACAGGGTAACAAATGTGCTTGATATCAAATTTTCAAATGGAACTACTTTTGACTTCTGTCGGAATGTTTTGAAACAAAGGGAGGGAACTACATCTACACATATATATAAGGGGGTTAATTTTCTGGGTTGAATTCAACTGCTTCGCTAGCTCAGTGGGCTAGACAAAAGGTCCCAATATCTTTTTTTAGTTTTGGTCCTTGGTGGACAAGGGTCAAATCTGAGCAACTACTACTTTTTTTACCCCGTTTTCCCTCATCTTTTATCCTTTTTTTCCCATTCATTATCCCCAATTCTGAGACATTTAAAAGTACAAATTTCAAATTCAAATTATTAAGAATGTGTGAAAATTTTCAGGCTCTCTATGTATCTACTTTCATTTATTTCCATAAGTCTCTTTTTTTTTTCATCCCAACGCATAAGGCTTCCGTGTTGCCAGGCTTGAGCTATGAAGACGTCCCGAATCGACATGACATTGCTTGCAACCGTGATGACATGTTTCAACTACTCCAAATTGGAAAGAATGGTAGTATGACCAGGCTCCAAAATCAATTGTGATGACAACCCAAAGATATAGGGAAATTTGGCACATTCGATAAAACATAAATCTGGGTTTGCGTTAACTTTTGCGCATCAGTCTATTCATGCACACTTTAATAGTGAGACCAATTTTGTCATAGTAATTTGCAGACAATTTCATTAGAAGAGCATGTATTTTAGTATGTTTTTATTCCCACAAAGAAATCAAGAAAAGAAAAAAAAAACAGCATTATTTGTGCCTTTTGCCAAGTTCATGTTTTCGCATTGGCGTGAGTGCCATATATCAATATGTCATCATTGAAACCGATTTCAGATTCTTCTCTGGGTCTAATTGTTGCGTGCATTCTGACGGTTTGGCCATGTCATCACGGGCACAGGAGATGTACAAAAATTTGTGACATTTTGCCAGCTTGAGCCTTGCAGCTGTAGATCTATGCCTGACAAAGTACATTGTGGTGGACCCTTTTTGTCTTTCCACATTACCCTGCCACATTGTTTGATAAGTCCTGTAAACCTATTAGACTATTCAAAAAGCAACACTGAACAATTTCCCCCTGACTGCAGTGAGAAAAATTGCTCCCTGTTTTATTTTCATTTCTCATTCATTTTTTAGTAATGATTTATTTACTTTCTCCCACATCTTTCTTGTCAAATGGTACCATCAGCAAAATCTCAAAGTAATTTTTTGCTATTCCCAAATATTTTATGTAGAGAAAAGGGCCCTTAAAAGTTAGTTTTGCTTGTTTTATGCAACTGCCATCAGGTCCTCCTGGAAAGCTTTCTCTCTCTCTCTCTCTCTCTCTCTATCTATCTATCTTTCTCTCTCTTGCTGGTTTTTTCAGTTAGGCTATGATTCTTCATGACTTTTTCATAGATAATTAGTGGTCTCAACATATCCAAAGCTTCAATGTGAGATAGGGAAGCTGATCTGAAAAATATGTAGGCAATTTATATCGAAACGGGTCATTCAGGTGGGTGGGGGTCGGTTCGGAAACCGACCTTCTGTCACCCGTTTTATCCAAAGAATCGCCCAATGTCTATGTATTTTGGCATACATCCATTTTGGATGCCTGCAGATCTGCAAAGGAATACATATAAGCCTTCAAAGTTCAGTTGGAAAATCAGAGTAAAACGAATTTCTGAATCGTAGTAGACCATGGTGCGTAATAAGGTCACAAAAACAAAATAGTCCCTAAACAAATTACACAGCCACACCCAGTTTTTCAAGATATGATCAAACAAACATCAAAAATGCCTTTTAAACCTGTCCGTTCATATTTTCTGATAAAACAGGGTAACAAATGTGCTTGATATCAAATTTTCAAATGGAACTACTTTTGACTTCTGTCGGAATGTTTTGAAACAAAGGGAGGGAACTACATCTACACATATATATAAGGGGGTTAATTTTCTGGGTTGAATTCAACTGCTTCGCTAGCTCAGTGGGCTAGACAAAAGGTCCCAATATCTTTTTTTAGTTTTGGTCCTTGGTGGACAAGGGTCAAATCTGAGCAACTACTACTTTTTTTACCCCGTTTTCCCTCATCTTTTATCCTTTTTTTCCCATTCATTATCCCCAATTCTGAGACATTTAAAAGTACAAATTTCAAATTCAAATTATTAAGAATGTGTGAAAATTTTCAGGCTCTCTATGTATCTACTTTCATTTATTTCCATAAGTCTCTTTTTTTTTTCATCCCAACGCATAAGGCTTCCGTGTTGCCAGGCTTGAGCTATGAAGACGTCCCGAATCGACATGACATTGCTTGCAACCGTGATGACATGTTTCAACTACTCCAAATTGGAAAGAATGGTAGTATGACCAGGCTCCAAAATCAATTGTGATGACAACCCAAAGATATAGGGAAATTTGGCACATTCGATAAAACATAAATCTGGGTTTGCGTTAACTTTTGCGCATCAGTCTATTCATGCACACTTTAATAGTGAGACCAATTTTGTCATAGTAATTTGCAGACAATTTCATTAGAAGAGCATGTATTTTAGTATGTTTTTATTCCCACAAAGAAATCAAGAAAAGAAAAAAAAAACAGCATTATTTGTGCCTTTTGCCAAGTTCATGTTTTCGCATTGGCGTGAGTGCCATATATCAATATGTCATCATTGAAACCGATTTCAGATTCTTCTCTGGGTCTAATTGTTGCGTGCATTCTGACGGTTTGGCCATGTCATCACGGGCACAGGAGATGTACAAAAATTTGTGACATTTTGCCAGCTTGAGCCTTGCAGCTGTAGATCTATGCCTGACAAAGTACATTGTGGTGGACCCTTTTTGTCTTTCCACATTACCCTGCCACATTGTTTGATAAGTCCTGTAAACCTATTAGACTATTCAAAAAGCAACACTGAACAATTTCCCCCTGACTGCAGTGAGAAAAATTGCTCCCTGTTTTATTTTCATTTCTCATTCATTTTTTAGTAATGATTTATTTACTTTCTCCCACATCTTTCTTGTCAAATGGTACCATCAGCAAAATCTCAAAGTATTTTTTTGCTATTCCCAAATATTTTATGTAGAGAAAAGGGCCCTTAAAAGTTAGTTTTGCTTGTTTTATGCAACTGCCATCAGGTCCTCCTGGAAAGCTTTCTCTCTCTCTCTCTCTCTCTCTCTATCTATCTATCTTTCTCTCTCTTGCTGGTTTTTTCAGTTAGGCTATGATTCTTCATGACTTTTTCATAGATAATTAGTGGTCTCAACATATCCAAAGCTTCAATGTGAGATAGGGAAGCTGATCTGAAAAATATGTAGGCAATTTATATCGAAACGGGTCATTCAGGTGGGTGGGGGTCGGTTCGGAAACCGACCTTCTGTCACCCGTTTTATCCAAAGAATCGCCCAATGTCTATGTATTTTGGCATACATCCATTTTGGATGCCTGCAGATCTGCAAAGGAATACATATAAGCCTTCAAAGTTCAGTTGGAAAATCAGAGTAAAACGAATTTCTGAATCGTAGTAGACCATGGTGCGTAATAAGGTCACAAAAACAAAATAGTCCCTAAACAAATTACACAGCCACACCCAGTTTTTCAAGATATGATCAAACAAACATCAAAAATGCCTTTTAAACCTGTCCGTTCATATTTTCTGATAAAACAGGGTAACAAATGTGCTTGATATCAAATTTTCAAATGGAACTACTTTTGACTTCTGTCGGAATGTTTTGAAACAAAGGGAGGGAACTACATCTACACATATATATAAGGGGGTTAATTTTCTGGGTTGAATTCAACTGCTTCGCTAGCTCAGTGGGCTAGACAAAAGGTCCCAATATCTTTTTTTAGTTTTGGTCCTTGGTGGACAAGGGTCAAATCTGAGCAACTACTACTTTTTTTACCCCGTTTTCCCTCATCTTTTATCCTTTTTTTCCCATTCATTATCCCCAATTCTGAGACATTTAAAAGTACAAATTTCAAATTCAAATTATTAAGAATGTGTGAAAATTTTCAGGCTCTCTATGTATCTACTTTCATTTATTTCCATAAGTCTCTTTTTTTTTTCATCCCAACGCATAAGGCTTCCGTGTTGCCAGGCTTGAGCTATGAAGACGTCCCGAATCGACATGACATTGCTTGCAACCGTGATGACATGTTTCAACTACTCCAAATTGGAAAGAATGGTAGTATGACCAGGCTCCAAAATCAATTGTGATGACAACCCAAAGATATAGGGAAATTTGGCACATTCGATAAAACATAAATCTGGGTTTGCGTTAACTTTTGCGCATCAGTCTATTCATGCACACTTTAATAGTGAGACCAATTTTGTCATAGTAATTTGCAGACAATTTCATTAGAAGAGCATGTATTTTAGTATGTTTTTATTCCCACAAAGAAATCAAGAAAAGAAAAAAAAAAACAGCATTATTTGTGCCTTTTGCCAAGTTCATGTTTTCGCATTGGCGTGAGTGCCATATATCAATATGTCATCATTGAAACCGATTTCAGATTCTTCTCTGGGTCTAATTGTTGCGTGCATTCTGACGGTTTGGCCATGTCATCACGGGCACAGGAGATGTACAAAAATTTGTGACATTTTGCCAGCTTGAGCCTTGCAGCTGTAGATCTATGCCTGACAAAGTACATTGTGGTGGACCCTTTTTGTCTTTCCACATTACCCTGCCACATTGTTTGATAAGTCCTGTAAACCTATTAGACTATTCAAAAAGCAACACTGAACAATTTCCCCCTGACTGCAGTGAGAAAAATTGCTCCCTGTTTTATTTTCATTTCTCATTCATTTTTTAGTAATGATTTATTTACTTTCTCCCACATCTTTCTTGTCAAATGGTACCATCAGCAAAATCTCAAAGTATTTTTTTGCTATTCCCAAATATTTTATGTAGAGAAAAGGGCCCTTAAAAGTTAGTTTTGCTTGTTTTATGCAACTGCCATCAGGTCCTCCTGGAAAGCTTTCTCTCTCTCTCTCTCTCTCTCTCTCTATCTATCTATCTTTCTCTCTCTTGCTGGTTTTTTCAGTTAGGCTATGATTCTTCATGACTTTTTCATAGATAATTAGTGGTCTCAACATATCCAAAGCTTCAATGTGAGATAGGGAAGCTGATCTGAAAAATATGTAGGCAATTTATATCGAAACGGGTCATTCAGGTGGGTGGGGGTCGGTTCGGAAACCGACCTTCTGTCACCCGTTTTATCCAAAGAATCGCCCAATGTCTATGTATTTTGGCATACATCCATTTTGGATGCCTGCAGATCTGCAAAGGAATACATATAAGCCTTCAAAGTTCAGTTGGAAAATCAGAGTAAAACGAATTTCTGAATCGTAGTAGACCATGGTGCGTAATAAGGTCACAAAAACAAAATAGTCCCTAAACAAATTACACAGCCACACCCAGTTTTTCAAGATATGATCAAACAAACATCAAAAATGCCTTTTAAACCTGTCCGTTCATATTTTCTGATAAAACAGGGTAACAAATGTGCTTGATATCAAATTTTCAAATGGAACTACTTTTGACTTCTGTCGGAATGTTTTGAAACAAAGGGAGGGAACTACATCTACACATATATATAAGGGGGTTAATTTTCTGGGTTGAATTCAACTGCTTCGCTAGCTCAGTGGGCTAGACAAAAGGTCCCAATATCTTTTTTTAGTTTTGGTCCTTGGTGGACAAGGGTCAAATCTGAGCAACTACTACTTTTTTTACCCCGTTTTCCCTCATCTTTTATCCTTTTTTTCCCATTCATTATCCCCAATTCTGAGACATTTAAAAGTACAAATTTCAAATTCAAATTATTAAGAATGTGTGAAAATTTTCAGGCTCTCTATGTATCTACTTTCATTTATTTCCATAAGTCTCTTTTTTTTTTCATCCCAACGCATAAGGCTTCCGTGTTGCCAGGCTTGAGCTATGAAGACGTCCCGAATCGACATGACATTGCTTGCAACCGTGATGACATGTTTCAACTACTCCAAATTGGAAAGAATGGTAGTATGACCAGGCTCCAAAATCAATTGTGATGACAACCCAAAGATATAGGGAAATTTGGCACATTCGATAAAACATAAATCTGGGTTTGCGTTAACTTTTGCGCATCAGTCTATTCATGCACACTTTAATAGTGAGACCAATTTTGTCATAGTAATTTGCAGACAATTTCATTAGAAGAGCATGTATTTTAGTATGTTTTTATTCCCACAAAGAAATCAAGAAAAGAAAAAAAAAACAGCATTATTTGTGCCTTTTGCCAAGTTCATGTTTTCGCATTGGCGTGAGTGCCATATATCAATATGTCATCATTGAAACCGATTTCAGATTCTTCTCTGGGTCTAATTGTTGCGTGCATTCTGACGGTTTGGCCATGTCATCACGGGCACAGGAGATGTACAAAAATTTGTGACATTTTGCCAGCTTGAGCCTTGCAGCTGTAGATCTATGCCTGACAAAGTACATTGTGGTGGACCCTTTTTGTCTTTCCACATTACCCTGCCACATTGTTTGATAAGTCCTGTAAACCTATTAGACTATTCAAAAAGCAACACTGAACAATTTCCCCCTGACTGCAGTGAGAAAAATTGCTCCCTGTTTTATTTTCATTTCTCATTCATTTTTTAGTAATGATTTATTTACTTTCTCCCACATCTTTCTTGTCAAATGGTACCATCAGCAAAATCTCAAAGTATTTTTTTGCTATTCCCAAATATTTTATGTAGAGAAAAGGGCCCTTAAAAGTTAGTTTTGCTTGTTTTATGCAACTGCCATCAGGTCCTCCTGGAAAGCTTTCTCTCTCTCTCTCTCTCTCTCTCTATCTATCTATCTTTCTCTCTCTTGCTGGTTTTTTCAGTTAGGCTATGATTCTTCATGACTTTTTCATAGATAATTAGTGGTCTCAACATATCCAAAGCTTCAATGTGAGATAGGGAAGCTGATCTGAAAAATATGTAGGCAATTTATATCGAAACGGGTCATTCAGGTGGGTGGGGGTCGGTTCGGAAACCGACCTTCTGTCACCCGTTTTATCCAAAGAATCGCCCAATGTCTATGTATTTTGGCATACATCCATTTTGGATGCCTGCAGATCTGCAAAGGAATACATATAAGCCTTCAAAGTTCAGTTGGAAAATCAGAGTAAAACGAATTTCTGAATCGTAGTAGACCATGGTGCGTAATAAGGTCACAAAAACAAAATAGTCCCTAAACAAATTACACAGCCACACCCAGTTTTTCAAGATATGATCAAACAAACATCAAAAATGCCTTTTAAACCTGTCCGTTCATATTTTCTGATAAAACAGGGTAACAAATGTGCTTGATATCAAATTTTCAAATGGAACTACTTTTGACTTCTGTCGGAATGTTTTGAAACAAAGGGAGGGAACTACATCTACACATATATATAAGGGGGTTAATTTTCTGGGTTGAATTCAACTGCTTCGCTAGCTCAGTGGGCTAGACAAAAGGTCCCAATATCTTTTTTTAGTTTTGGTCCTTGGTGGACAAGGGTCAAATCTGAGCAACTACTACTTTTTTTACCCCGTTTTCCCTCATCTTTTATCCTTTTTTTCCCATTCATTATCCCCAATTCTGAGACATTTAAAAGTACAAATTTCAAATTCAAATTATTAAGAATGTGTGAAAATTTTCAGGCTCTCTATGTATCTACTTTCATTTATTTCCATAAGTCTCTTTTTTTTTTCATCCCAACGCATAAGGCTTCCGTGTTGCCAGGCTTGAGCTATGAAGACGTCCCGAATCGACATGACATTGCTTGCAACCGTGATGACATGTTTCAACTACTCCAAATTGGAAAGAATGGTAGTATGACCAGGCTCCAAAATCAATTGTGATGACAACCCAAAGATATAGGGAAATTTGGCACATTCGATAAAACATAAATCTGGGTTTGCGTTAACTTTTGCGCATCAGTCTATTCATGCACACTTTAATAGTGAGACCAATTTTGTCATAGTAATTTGCAGACAATTTCATTAGAAGAGCATGTATTTTAGTATGTTTTTATTCCCACAAAGAAATCAAGAAAAGAAAAAAAAAAACAGCATTATTTGTGCCTTTTGCCAAGTTCATGTTTTCGCATTGGCGTGAGTGCCATATATCAATATGTCATCATTGAAACCGATTTCAGATTCTTCTCTGGGTCTAATTGTTGCGTGCATTCTGACGGTTTGGCCATGTCATCACGGGCACAGGAGATGTACAAAAATTTGTGACATTTTGCCAGCTTGAGCCTTGCAGCTGTAGATCTATGCCTGACAAAGTACATTGTGGTGGACCCTTTTTGTCTTTCCACATTACCCTGCCACATTGTTTGATAAGTCCTGTAAACCTATTAGACTATTCAAAAAGCAACACTGAACAATTTCCCCCTGACTGCAGTGAGAAAAATTGCTCCCTGTTTTATTTTCATTTCTCATTCATTTTTTAGTAATGATTTATTTACTTTCTCCCACATCTTTCTTGTCAAATGGTACCATCAGCAAAATCTCAAAGTATTTTTTTGCTATTCCCAAATATTTTATGTAGAGAAAAGGGCCCTTAAAAGTTAGTTTTGCTTGTTTTATGCAACTGCCATCAGGTCCTCCTGGAAAGCTTTCTCTCTCTCTCTCTCTCTCTCTCTCTATCTATCTATCTTTCTCTCTCTTGCTGGTTTTTTCAGTTAGGCTATGATTCTTCATGACTTTTTCATAGATAATTAGTGGTCTCAACATATCCAAAGCTTCAATGTGAGATAGGGAAGCTGATCTGAAAAATATGTAGGCAATTTATATCGAAACGGGTCATTCAGGTGGGTGGGGGTCGGTTCGGAAACCGACCTTCTGTCACCCGTTTTATCCAAAGAATCGCCCAATGTCTATGTATTTTGGCATACATCCATTTTGGATGCCTGCAGATCTGCAAAGGAATACATATAAGCCTTCAAAGTTCAGTTGGAAAATCAGAGTAAAACGAATTTCTGAATCGTAGTAGACCATGGTGCGTAATAAGGTCACAAAAACAAAATAGTCCCTAAACAAATTACACAGCCACACCCAGTTTTTCAAGATATGATCAAACAAACATCAAAAATGCCTTTTAAACCTGTCCGTTCATATTTTCTGATAAAACAGGGTAACAAATGTGCTTGATATCAAATTTTCAAATGGAACTACTTTTGACTTCTGTCGGAATGTTTTGAAACAAAGGGAGGGAACTACATCTACACATATATATAAGGGGGTTAATTTTCTGGGTTGAATTCAACTGCTTCGCTAGCTCAGTGGGCTAGACAAAAGGTCCCAATATCTTTTTTTAGTTTTGGTCCTTGGTGGACAAGGGTCAAATCTGAGCAACTACTACTTTTTTTACCCCGTTTTCCCTCATCTTTTATCCTTTTTTTCCCATTCATTATCCCCAATTCTGAGACATTTAAAAGTACAAATTTCAAATTCAAATTATTAAGAATGTGTGAAAATTTTCAGGCTCTCTATGTATCTACTTTCATTTATTTCCATAAGTCTCTTTTTTTTTTCATCCCAACGCATAAGGCTTCCGTGTTGCCAGGCTTGAGCTATGAAGACGTCCCGAATCGACATGACATTGCTTGCAACCGTGATGACATGTTTCAACTACTCCAAATTGGAAAGAATGGTAGTATGACCAGGCTCCAAAATCAATTGTGATGACAACCCAAAGATATAGGGAAATTTGGCACATTCGATAAAACATAAATCTGGGTTTGCGTTAACTTTTGCGCATCAGTCTATTCATGCACACTTTAATAGTGAGACCAATTTTGTCATAGTAATTTGCAGACAATTTCATTAGAAGAGCATGTATTTTAGTATGTTTTTATTCCCACAAAGAAATCAAGAAAAGAAAAAAAAAACAGCATTATTTGTGCCTTTTGCCAAGTTCATGTTTTCGCATTGGCGTGAGTGCCATATATCAATATGTCATCATTGAAACCGATTTCAGATTCTTCTCTGGGTCTAATTGTTGCGTGCATTCTGACGGTTTGGCCATGTCATCACGGGCACAGGAGATGTACAAAAATTTGTGACATTTTGCCAGCTTGAGCCTTGCAGCTGTAGATCTATGCCTGACAAAGTACATTGTGGTGGACCCTTTTTGTCTTTCCACATTACCCTGCCACATTGTTTGATAAGTCCTGTAAACCTATTAGACTATTCAAAAAGCAACACTGAACAATTTCCCCCTGACTGCAGTGAGAAAAATTGCTCCCTGTTTTATTTTCATTTCTCATTCATTTTTTAGTAATGATTTATTTACTTTCTCCCACATCTTTCTTGTCAAATGGTACCATCAGCAAAATCTCAAAGTATTTTTTTGCTATTCCCAAATATTTTATGTAGAGAAAAGGGCCCTTAAAAGTTAGTTTTGCTTGTTTTATGCAACTGCCATCAGGTCCTCCTGGAAAGCTTTCTCTCTCTCTCTCTCTCTCTCTCTCTCTCTCTCTATCTATCTATCTTTCTCTCTCTTGCTGGTTTTTTCAGTTAGGCTATGATTCTTCATGACTTTTTCATAGATAATTAGTGGTCTCAACATATCCAAAGCTTCAATGTGAGATAGGGAAGCTGATCTGAAAAATATGTAGGCAATTTATATCGAAACGGGTCATTCAGGTGGGTGGGGGTCGGTTCGGAAACCGACCTTCTGTCACCCGTTTTATCCAAAGAATCGCCCAATGTCTATGTATTTTGGCATACATCCATTTTGGATGCCTGCAGATCTGCAAAGGAATACATATAAGCCTTCAAAGTTCAGTTGGAAAATCAGAGTAAAACGAATTTCTGAATCGTAGTAGACCATGGTGCGTAATAAGGTCACAAAAACAAAATAGTCCCTAAACAAATTACACAGCCACACCCAGTTTTTCAAGATATGATCAAACAAACATCAAAAATGCCTTTTAAACCTGTCCGTTCATATTTTCTGATAAAACAGGGTAACAAATGTGCTTGATATCAAATTTTCAAATGGAACTACTTTTGACTTCTGTCGGAATGTTTTGAAACAAAGGGAGGGAACTACATCTACACATATATATAAGGGGGTTAATTTTCTGGGTTGAATTCAACTGCTTCGCTAGCTCAGTGGGCTAGACAAAAGGTCCCAATATCTTTTTTTAGTTTTGGTCCTTGGTGGACAAGGGTCAAATCTGAGCAACTACTACTTTTTTTACCCCGTTTTCCCTCATCTTTTATCCTTTTTTTCCCATTCATTATCCCCAATTCTGAGACATTTAAAAGTACAAATTTCAAATTCAAATTATTAAGAATGTGTGAAAATTTTCAGGCTCTCTATGTATCTACTTTCATTTATTTCCATAAGTCTCTTTTTTTTTTCATCCCAACGCATAAGGCTTCCGTGTTGCCAGGCTTGAGCTATGAAGACGTCCCGAATCGACATGACATTGCTTGCAACCGTGATGACATGTTTCAACTACTCCAAATTGGAAAGAATGGTAGTATGACCAGGCTCCAAAATCAATTGTGATGACAACCCAAAGATATAGGGAAATTTGGCACATTCGATAAAACATAAATCTGGGTTTGCGTTAACTTTTGCGCATCAGTCTATTCATGCACACTTTAATAGTGAGACCAATTTTGTCATAGTAATTTGCAGACAATTTCATTAGAAGAGCATGTATTTTAGTATGTTTTTATTCCCACAAAGAAATCAAGAAAAGAAAAAAAAAACAGCATTATTTGTGCCTTTTGCCAAGTTCATGTTTTCGCATTGGCGTGAGTGCCATATATCAATATGTCATCATTGAAACCGATTTCAGATTCTTCTCTGGGTCTAATTGTTGCGTGCATTCTGACGGTTTGGCCATGTCATCACGGGCACAGGAGATGTACAAAAATTTGTGACATTTTGCCAGCTTGAGCCTTGCAGCTGTAGATCTATGCCTGACAAAGTACATTGTGGTGGACCCTTTTTGTCTTTCCACATTACCCTGCCACATTGTTTGATAAGTCCTGTAAACCTATTAGACTATTCAAAAAGCAACACTGAACAATTTCCCCCTGACTGCAGTGAGAAAAATTGCTCCCTGTTTTATTTTCATTTCTCATTCATTTTTTAGTAATGATTTATTTACTTTCTCCCACATCTTTCTTGTCAAATGGTACCATCAGCAAAATCTCAAAGTATTTTTTTGCTATTCCCAAATATTTTATGTAGAGAAAAGGGCCCTTAAAAGTTAGTTTTGCTTGTTTTATGCAACTGCCATCAGGTCCTCCTGGAAAGCTTTCTCTCTCTCTCTCTCTCTCTCTCTCTATCTATCTATCTTTCTCTCTCTTGCTGGTTTTTTCAGTTAGGCTATGATTCTTCATGACTTTTTCATAGATAATTAGTGGTCTCAACATATCCAAAGCTTCAATGTGAGATAGGGAAGCTGATCTGAAAAATATGTAGGCAATTTATATCGAAACGGGTCATTCAGGTGGGTGGGGGTCGGTTCGGAAACCGACCTTCTGTCACCCGTTTTATCCAAAGAATCGCCCAATGTCTATGTATTTTGGCATACATCCATTTTGGATGCCTGCAGATCTGCAAAGGAATACATATAAGCCTTCAAAGTTCAGTTGGAAAATCAGAGTAAAACGAATTTCTGAATCGTAGTAGACCATGGTGCGTAATAAGGTCACAAAAACAAAATAGTCCCTAAACAAATTACACAGCCACACCCAGTTTTTCAAGATATGATCAAACAAACATCAAAAATGCCTTTTAAACCTGTCCGTTCATATTTTCTGATAAAACAGGGTAACAAATGTGCTTGATATCAAATTTTCAAATGGAACTACTTTTGACTTCTGTCGGAATGTTTTGAAACAAAGGGAGGGAACTACATCTACACATATATATAAGGGGGTTAATTTTCTGGGTTGAATTCAACTGCTTCGCTAGCTCAGTGGGCTAGACAAAAGGTCCCAATATCTTTTTTTAGTTTTGGTCCTTGGTGGACAAGGGTCAAATCTGAGCAACTACTACTTTTTTTACCCCGTTTTCCCTCATCTTTTATCCTTTTTTTCCCATTCATTATCCCCAATTCTGAGACATTTAAAAGTACAAATTTCAAATTCAAATTATTAAGAATGTGTGAAAATTTTCAGGCTCTCTATGTATCTACTTTCATTTATTTCCATAAGTCTCTTTTTTTTTTCATCCCAACGCATAAGGCTTCCGTGTTGCCAGGCTTGAGCTATGAAGACGTCCCGAATCGACATGACATTGCTTGCAACCGTGATGACATGTTTCAACTACTCCAAATTGGAAAGAATGGTAGTATGACCAGGCTCCAAAATCAATTGTGATGACAACCCAAAGATATAGGGAAATTTGGCACATTCGATAAAACATAAATCTGGGTTTGCGTTAACTTTTGCGCATCAGTCTATTCATGCACACTTTAATAGTGAGACCAATTTTGTCATAGTAATTTGCAGACAATTTCATTAGAAGAGCATGTATTTTAGTATGTTTTTATTCCCACAAAGAAATCAAGAAAAGAAAAAAAAAACAGCATTATTTGTGCCTTTTGCCAAGTTCATGTTTTCGCATTGGCGTGAGTGCCATATATCAATATGTCATCATTGAAACCGATTTCAGATTCTTCTCTGGGTCTAATTGTTGCGTGCATTCTGACGGTTTGGCCATGTCATCACGGGCACAGGAGATGTACAAAAATTTGTGACATTTTGCCAGCTTGAGCCTTGCAGCTGTAGATCTATGCCTGACAAAGTACATTGTGGTGGACCCTTTTTGTCTTTCCACATTACCCTGCCACATTGTTTGATAAGTCCTGTAAACCTATTAGACTATTCAAAAAGCAACACTGAACAATTTCCCCCTGACTGCAGTGAGAAAAATTGCTCCCTGTTTTATTTTCATTTCTCATTCATTTTTTAGTAATGATTTATTTACTTTCTCCCACATCTTTCTTGTCAAATGGTACCATCAGCAAAATCTCAAAGTATTTTTTTGCTATTCCCAAATATTTTATGTAGAGAAAAGGGCCCTTAAAAGTTAGTTTTGCTTGTTTTATGCAACTGCCATCAGGTCCTCCTGGAAAGCTTTCTCTCTCTCTCTCTCTCTCTCTATCTATCTTTCTCTCTCTTGCTGGTTTTTTCAGTTAGGCTATGATTCTTCATGACTTTTTCATAGATAATTAGTGGTCTCAACATATCCAAAGCTTCAATGTGAGATAGGGAAGCTGATCTGAAAAATATGTAGGCAATTTATATCGAAACGGGTCATTCAGGTGGGTGGGGGTCGGTTCGGAAACCGACCTTCTGTCACCCGTTTTATCCAAAGAATCGCCCAATGTCTATGTATTTTGGCATACATCCATTTTGGATGCCTGCAGATCTGCAAAGGAATACATATAAGCCTTCAAAGTTCAGTTGGAAAATCAGAGTAAAACGAATTTCTGAATCGTAGTAGACCATGGTGCGTAATAAGGTCACAAAAACAAAATAGTCCCTAAACAAATTACACAGCCACACCCAGTTTTTCAAGATATGATCAAACAAACATCAAAAATGCCTTTTAAACCTGTCCGTTCATATTTTCTGATAAAACAGGGTAACAAATGTGCTTGATATCAAATTTTCAAATGGAACTACTTTTGACTTCTGTCGGAATGTTTTGAAACAAAGGGAGGGAACTACATCTACACATATATATAAGGGGGTTAATTTTCTGGGTTGAATTCAACTGCTTCGCTAGCTCAGTGGGCTAGACAAAAGGTCCCAATATCTTTTTTTAGTTTTGGTCCTTGGTGGACAAGGGTCAAATCTGAGCAACTACTACTTTTTTTACCCCGTTTTCCCTCATCTTTTATCCTTTTTTTCCCATTCATTATCCCCAATTCTGAGACATTTAAAAGTACAAATTTCAAATTCAAATTATTAAGAATGTGTGAAAATTTTCAGGCTCTCTATGTATCTACTTTCATTTATTTCCATAAGTCTCTTTTTTTTTTCATCCCAACGCATAAGGCTTCCGTGTTGCCAGGCTTGAGCTATGAAGACGTCCCGAATCGACATGACATTGCTTGCAACCGTGATGACATGTTTCAACTACTCCAAATTGGAAAGAATGGTAGTATGACCAGGCTCCAAAATCAATTGTGATGACAACCCAAAGATATAGGGAAATTTGGCACATTCGATAAAACATAAATCTGGGTTTGCGTTAACTTTTGCGCATCAGTCTATTCATGCACACTTTAATAGTGAGACCAATTTTGTCATAGTAATTTGCAGACAATTTCATTAGAAGAGCATGTATTTTAGTATGTTTTTATTCCCACAAAGAAATCAAGAAAAGAAAAAAAAAACAGCATTATTTGTGCCTTTTGCCAAGTTCATGTTTTCGCATTGGCGTGAGTGCCATATATCAATATGTCATCATTGAAACCGATTTCAGATTCTTCTCTGGGTCTAATTGTTGCGTGCATTCTGACGGTTTGGCCATGTCATCACGGGCACAGGAGATGTACAAAAATTTGTGACATTTTGCCAGCTTGAGCCTTGCAGCTGTAGATCTATGCCTGACAAAGTACATTGTGGTGGACCCTTTTTGTCTTTCCACATTACCCTGCCACATTGTTTGATAAGTCCTGTAAACCTATTAGACTATTCAAAAAGCAACACTGAACAATTTCCCCCTGACTGCAGTGAGAAAAATTGCTCCCTGTTTTATTTTCATTTCTCATTCATTTTTTAGTAATGATTTATTTACTTTCTCCCACATCTTTCTTGTCAAATGGTACCATCAGCAAAATCTCAAAGTATTTTTTTGCTATTCCCAAATATTTTATGTAGAGAAAAGGGCCCTTAAAAGTTAGTTTTGCTTGTTTTATGCAACTGCCATCAGGTCCTCCTGGAAAGCTTTCTCTCTCTCTCTCTCTCTCTCTATCTATCTTTCTCTCTCTTGCTGGTTTTTTCAGTTAGGCTATGATTCTTCATGACTTTTTCATAGATAATTAGTGGTCTCAACATATCCAAAGCTTCAATGTGAGATAGGGAAGCTGATCTGAAAAATATGTAGGCAATTTATATCGAAACGGGTCATTCAGGTGGGTGGGGGTCGGTTCGGAAACCGACCTTCTGTCACCCGTTTTATCCAAAGAATCGCCCAATGTCTATGTATTTTGGCATACATCCATTTTGGATGCCTGCAGATCTGCAAAGGAATACATATAAGCCTTCAAAGTTCAGTTGGAAAATCAGAGTAAAACGAATTTCTGAATCGTAGTAGACCATGGTGCGTAATAAGGTCACAAAAACAAAATAGTCCCTAAACAAATTACACAGCCACACCCAGTTTTTCAAGATATGATCAAACAAACATCAAAAATGCCTTTTAAACCTGTCCGTTCATATTTTCTGATAAAACAGGGTAACAAATGTGCTTGATATCAAATTTTCAAATGGAACTACTTTTGACTACTACTACCCGGAAGCAATTCCTTCTCATGTTGTACTTACATAGGTGGTAACGGGCTTTTTCCTCCCTGGGCTTGTTCGCCCGGGCTTGTTCATCCGTGCTTGTTCGTCCCAAATGATTTCTCGTCTCTCCGGTCTTGTTCGTCCGGGCTTGTTCGTCCCAACTGATTTGAACAGTCACCACGTTTTTTTTTTTCCTCTGTCTTTCCTTAATTTGAGAAAGTACACAAAAATAAGGCAAAAAGAATTACTTATCGTCTCCGATCGACTTATACTAGACTGACACTCTGCGGTTTATGTGTATCTGCCAACTTGTGAAAGGTGTTAATAGTGAATAGATCGAAAAGGTGTTAACGAACAAGCTCGGGCGAATAAGCCCAGGGACGAACTGGTTTTAGGATGAACAAGCCCGGAGCCTTCGGCACTATGTATTTTCGCCAATATTGGACGCATTGGGGGGGGGGGGGGGTTAAAAATCTGTCATTTCATGTCATACTGTATTTTCAAGTTCTATTATATTAAAATACCTGTGACACAAACGTGAAGAAGATTGTAATTTCTCTGTCAGTTTTGGACTTCTGTATAGATCTATAACAACTTTTGTTTGCATGGCATATTCTTAGAAAAATCCTTATGCTTGCTTATTAAATTTCATTGCATGAATTGTAAATTGACCTTGCAATTCCTGTATTGCAGGTATTGTATGGTTACTGAGAGAACAAGATGCTCAGTTTTTAGATGGTAGAAAGCTATTTATGCACGTTATGCCATGACATCTATAGGCTTTAAGCAAATTTGTACTATTTCTACTGAAATGAAAAATATGGGGTTGCATAGGTGAAATCAGGGATCATTGGACTGTGCTTGTTCTCATAAAACTTAAGCTTCGTGATCTTATCTATATCATACTTGGACCTGTGCAAGCTCTAAGGACAGTCCTTCGATAATTTCAATCTCACCATTGACCTTTTCACATGCATTGTTTTCCTCTAGATTTCACGTGCCGAGCCCCGTAGCTCAGTCGGTAGCGTACAGGACTTGAGAACAGGAGGTCGCTGGTTCGATCCCCGGCTCGGCCAATTTCCTTCCGAGGATTGATGATAGTCATTGCGACAGGATTCATTTGTCTCCCACCTCTGACCATTGCTTCGACAATGGCTATGTGAGAAAGCAGCCAGTGGCTTGGAAAGAATATTCTGCGGAGTATTGGTAAAAGAAAATCAAGGAAAGCATGGATAGGTGCACTGGCCGCCGCGATATAACTGAAATAATGTTGAAAACGGCGTTAAACACCCTACAATCAATCAATCAATCAATCTAGATTTCACGTGTGGCATACTTCAACCAATCAAAACTGACAAAACAAAAGCGGGAAGACAAGCTTTGGGAAATAAGGGAAGCCATGTTGACTCGGAGGGAAAAAAATAGGTAAGTTTTTGTACTATATTTCTTGTAGTATTTAAATTCCTGGCGGGGTTGTATTCCTGGATGATCTACAGCAGCATGGTAATTGCTACATGTAATTATCATTGGCTTATTTGCTGTCTTCCTACAGAAGTCAAACTGCCTAAATTTCGGCATAATCAAACAATGAATAACAGATTTAGCTTAATGGACCATTGGTGCAGGGAATTACAGGGCGAATTATAGCATGTGGGGCCGGGGAATACACTTTGCCGTTGAAGGCGAAACTTGCTTCCGCATAGTTAACTCCCTTGACTGATGGACTGTCTGCAGACGACGTATGATAAATATTTTTCTTTTTATTTTTGTTAATTATCCGTTGCTATGTCAAACTTCTTCTTCCTAGATACCTTTACGAAGTTTCTAATCAATACTTTGATTTTATGTGATAAACGTAAATCTATACAAAGACCTTCAAGACGTTTAACCTGAATATATTCCGGACATTTGCTTTATGTTCGGACGGTTTACAGTCAAAACGTACTTTAGTCGGTGTGCGTTCCACTTTTGGTCAAAGAGTCCTTCAATGCTTATTAGAACGTCCGACTATTGAAAAATTGGTAGCAGACAAGTTTGGTAAACTGATTTTACAAAGTACATTGATTGCAAGTTTCAGTAACAAGATAACGCCGCACAACATGTTTTCGCCCACAACATGTTTTTGTCCGGCCTCGAAAACGGATAAATAAAATCTAAACGCTCACGAGATTTTTGTGTTTGGCACACGCCTTTGTTTACATTGGGGATAGAAACGTAAACTTGTTTCCAAGACAAAATATGGCTATCAGAAAGGCAATAAAAGCTTTTTATGAAGTTCAAAGACGCCATTTTGGTGCAATTTGCTAAATGCTGTATAACTTTAAAGTTTGGATCACAACAGATCATGCATGCATGAAATATTAGGGAATGTTTACACTGCAGAAGTATTTGTTCCCGGATGCGCGTGCACTTAGCTGTTTAAGTAAAGTTATAGTGCTCATAAAGCACTATTTTTGTGAATACCATTTGTCAAAGTTTGTAAGGATGATTTAAACCATTTTTTACTCACAAATTTCACTTGCCTGAACATAAAACATTGAATAAAGATCACATGGGTCAGTGTTTTCTCCAACGCATGCCCTTGCGGTATTTAGCGCATCAAATTCCTAGTTCAATTAGTAATTGACTCAATTCAGCTCACCTTCAGGGCCCGAAGGGCACACTTGAAAAACAATGACGATCAGTCGCATCAAATCTGGCTCAAAATATCTATCCACACATTCAGGTGTCAAATTCACTCGCATGATGACAGCACGGTGCATCCTGAGTAAACACACCATCAGCCAATCAAGTTCAAGTATTCCAATTGTCAAGGTCATGGGGAGTCTGGTTGTGTATAACATCAACTTTGTGGACTTTTCATTTGCAATTTTTCCATGAAGGCGTAAATTAATTATGAGTGTCAGAAATGCAGAATTTATTGTCAAATTCATTTTTTAGCAATTGTATGATAAGTTGAAAAATATTTTTCTACAAAATATCGATTTTCAAGAGAAAATAAATGAATTTGACTGCCAATGTACTTTTGCTAATAAAAAATTCGTACATTGACTTTTATATGCACCATTACAATGTTGTATGCATGACTTCAACGCATGAGTTCAGCGCAAGATGAAACTGATTTCAAGGTTCTTCATATCCTGTCCAATCAAAATGACAAGAGAAGAAATGGGGCAGTCTACTCCTAAAACTAGTAATTCCATGACAACTATAAGTCTATCTGAAAATGAATCAAGACGATCTCTTGTTGAAGAAAAGACCAAGGTTAATAATTGTTGACTGCAAAGAAGCAAGAGGTCTGTATCATTGTAACAGTAGGGATATACCAGTAACAGTCCTGTAATCTGCCTGAAAAAACATTTGATATCAAAACATATGAAGGGACCCTTCAGGCCCCCTTTCCTGAAAAGCCGTAGAAAACACTTGGTGGGTTTATTTGTTTTTCTGCTCTATAGTATTAAGGTTATTCGAAGGGGTGACACGTTCGTGTGTCCCATTTGTGATACAGTACCATTACCCACTAACATTGAACCATAAACGGTTCAAACTGTAAATATGTTAAATTAGGCTTTCCATGGTTAATCCTTGTCCCAAAAGTTAAAGTTTTTTCTAACTCAATGAAAATGTGTTATTTGGTACTTTAATTTTCGTGAACAGTATACTTATCATATATGGACGAATTTAGGTTGAGTATCTCCAGGGCTATCAGATTATGACCGTTTCCAATATGTTGTCTCTTGATAGATAATCACGAGGTTAGATTAATCTTTTTTGATGTTGATTTGTTATATTTTGATTGATAGAAAATATGGTTCATTAGAGAAATTAATTGAATTTGTCTGTTAGGGATGCCGCATGAACATATCGGTAGGTGGACGAAAATATGTTGTGCCGGGACGATTATGTATAAATAGTGTCACTTGCTTCGTAGCATTTTTCACACCAAATGTCTTGCTTTGATTTGTTGATAATTTCACTCTAATGTCTGAATAGTAGTAAAACTGTTTGGTTTAACACCCCGAAATGGAAGCCAGGTAGTCAAGGTGATGATTATAAAGCTGCATTAACTCTTTACCACACAATCCCAACTTTTAACGACCTTGAGGTTGAGGCCTTTTGAAAACATTGTGGGCAAAGGAGAAAATGCTGGTAACAAGCAATTAGTCCTTTTTCTACAATGTTTTCAAAAAGCTTCTTCTTCAGGTTCGTTAAATCTCAGGAATGTGTACATAATATACTTTGTCTTATGTTGTATGTATGTGTACTTGTTAGAATTATTGAGATGGCATTTTCTTTTATTTTCCGTAATTTCCCCGTTCCATGGAGTCATGGCTCAAGGGATTGTCTATTTAACCCTTCAACGTACAATGCTGACTTTTAACGACCCTGAGAAAGGAGACTGTAGAAAACAGCATTTTCTCCTTTTTCCACAATGTTTTACCCTATTGAAAACAAAGTTTATGTTTTAAGCAATATTTAACATTTTACCATACAATGCGGATTTAATAACCATTAGGAAAACATTGTGGGGCAAGGAGAAAATGCTGGTAACCAGCATTTTCTCCTTATCCCACAATGTTTTCTACCCTAAGAAAAATTGCATCATTTGAGCTGCACTGAAATTGTCGTCTGCAAGTGCTTTCACTTTGGAAAGGTCTACATTTTTGTTGTGTGGTAAAGAGTTAATTTGTTGTCTGCAAATGCTTTTAGTTCAGACAAGGCTAAAATTTTGTCATCTGGTGAAGAGTTAAGAGTGGAGACATGTTTATTTACTTGTTGAAGGTTTGTGTCCAGGGTGGAGGAGATCCTACATGAATGGAAGCTAGTCAGCTGTGGTCCTAAAACACCTGCCCCAAAAATAAGTCTACACTTTAACTCTTTATCACACATGACACAATCCCGACTGTTAATGTCCCTGAAAGAGAAGGGTTTTGAAAACATTGTGAGAAAGGAGAAAATGCTGTTTACCTTTTCCCACAATGTTTTCGACCCTATCAAATACAGAAATTACCATTTAAGAAACATAAAATTTGCCATTTGCAAATACTTTCAATTTGGTCCAGTCCAAAATTTTGTTGTTTGGTAAAGAGTTAACATACTCTTAATAATTTTCTATATCCTTTCTATGGTGAAGAGTATAGTTAACAATTCATATTTTGCAGTCTGATCTTGGTTTGGCCAATATTGGCCTGTGCATGCTGAAGATATAGAAACATCAATTAAAATACTTACTGTTTAGCAAACAACAAAAGTTTAGACTTGCCTAAATTAACCCTTAACTCTTTACCAAACTACAAAATTTTAGACAAGTCCAGATTGAAAGCATTTGCAGACAACAAATTAATGACTTTATATTGAAATTTGTCATGGGACAGGTAGAAAACATTTTGGATAAAGAAGAAAATGCTGTTTAGCAGCATTTTCTCCTATTCCAACAATGTTTTCAAAAAGCTTCCTACTTAGGGTTGTTGATAGTTGGGATTGTGTGGTAAAGGGTTAAACTGCTGAATAAATAGAATGAAGATTTCCAGCCAATAGAAATTACAGAAACTTTGCGATTACAAAGTGCTTGTTGTCGTGTCGATGGTTCTGTGCAGTCTGATCTTGATCTACATTGTTCACAAAAGAGCATTTAGTCGGGCTTAGGAGCCTAAGGGTTAATATATTTAAAGCAGCAAATTAGATGTGCTCCAAGTAAAGGTATTGTTGAAAGAATAGAAAAGATTGTGAGGAAAGGAATGAGTGCTGATTACCAGCATTTTCTCTTTTTTCCTCAAAAGCTTTCAAAAGCTTTCTTTTTCATGATCGAAAAAGCACATGCTGAAGTGAAAAAGAGTTAAAGATAGTCCAATGCTTTTTAACTTCTAGAATTGGGCATATGTTGAGTCATTTGCCATGCTAGATTTTGTGTGAAATAGTTTAGTTTTCTTTGTTATTAACCCTTATCCTGCTAAATAAGTTTAATAAAAACCTTCAAGCTGCTAGTAAAAACCCAAATGATGTTAATTTAAAATTATTTTTGGAAAAAAACATCTCCTCGTTGGACAGTGTAGATCAAGATCAGACTGCACAGAACATGCAGTCTGATCTTGATCTATGCTGTCCACAAAAGGTCAGTGAGTAGCAGCTTAAGGGTTAATCTATAAATTGCTGAGCAAACCCAAACACATTCTCTGTTATTCTTGTTATTTTGCAGTTGGTCTTTTCCAGAAGTTCTTGATAAAGGGGACAGTGTTGACCAAAGATTAGACTGCATACTTTGTGCAGTCTGATTTTGATCTACACTGTCTGCAAAGATGACTATAGTCATTAAAGGCACTTTAAGAGTCAATGATTTATAATTTCAGGAGACTTATACAAGTGGTCACTGGGAAGAGAAGACAGAAAGCTTGAACCTTGCCAATGTAAGTTTTCAGTTGACCCATGGCTTGCTGCACAAGAGGGACGAACGGTTAGAAAAGTCTGCTGAGAAAAAAAGCATTGATGAGGAGGATGTAGAGAATAAAGAAGGTTTGTGTGTATTTTAAGTTTAATGCCCTTTCAACAGCTTGGGTTGTATCATGGCGGTCAGTGCACCTACACATGTGTTTTCTGGCTTCTCATACCAGTACTGACACAACTTTCTTTACAATTCACTGACTGCTTTTCTCACATGCATCAGAGGTGAAAGGTAAAAAAATTGCCAGAGAGAAAAATTGCCTCAAGTGGGTATTGAACTTGCAATCACCAGGTCACAAGTCAGATAGGCTAACCACTGAGCTACCTAGCTAGGGGTGAATGAAAAAAGGTAAAGAGGGTCTAATTTGATCGGAAGAAAGTTTGATGAAAACTTGTAATTGATTTTTAAACTGATTCTTTACTATTAAGCCCTTCACAAGTTTGTGTTTTTACAAGCTTAACTCTCTACCACATAATCTTGAATTTTAACAACCCTGAGAAAATAGCCTCTTGAAAACCTTGTGGGGAAAGGAGAAAATGCTTGTAACCATTATTTTCTCCTTTTCTCAGAAGATTTTCTACACATTCACTAACAGTTACCACCATTTCACCTAAATTCAACATATCATCTGCAAATGCTTTCACTTGGACCAGTCTAAAATTTTGTTGTTCAGTAAAGAGTTAAGGATGAAGGCTTTTGAAAGCTTTAGGGGTAACCAGCATTTTCTGCTTGTCCAATGATGTTCTCTATCCTTTCAATGGTAGATCCCATTGGCTAAGCCAAGTTAACCATTTACCACACAATTCCGAATTATAATGACTCTGAGAAAGAAAGCTTTGAAAACATTGTGGGAAAAGAAGAAAATGCTAGTAACCAGCATTTTCTCCTTTCCCACAATTTTTTCCACCCTTCCCAATATAAATTCCAATATTTGTCATTTTATTTTGTCATCTGCAGTTGCTATAAATCAGACAATTAAAGAATATTTATTACTTGATTAGTGATTATTGCCGACGCATGTCGGTACTTTGACCCATCTCAAATTAAAGATGGATTTGTCAACAGATTATCGGCAATTAAAGGATCGAATTATGTGGATTTTTTTCGGCGATTGATATCAGTTTATGAACTGTGCCACTTCCTGTATCAATGTGGCAGTAGGGGGGGCATGACTGTTTTACAAACAGACATCTTGTTCATAACTGCAAATTTGTGCGCTTAACAGTGAAAGAAACAATTTGCAAACCTCGGGTGATCGTTGATCGAATGTTTAGATGTAGGTACGCAGTCGACCGAGTTGTGACGAGTGCTGTTGCCGAGCACTAATGGGGATCGTTCATTTTTCCTTTTACTAGGCACCATGTGAATGACAAATAATATTTTACGCAGACGGCATGCTCTTTCTCTAAAAAAAAAGTGTCTCAAAACCTCAGTAAGATTTTAATTTTCGTAAAATAATTGTGCACCTCGTGTCTGAAGTTATAACTATGTATCTGATTGGTATATTATATGCCTTATTTCTTCCTGTCAGAGTTGCCCAGATATGACATTTTGGCCCATATCCGTTTCGATCCATAGCAAACTCGATGCATACACTGTAAAATATGTATTAAAGTTTGTAACATGAGCCATTGAAAACCAGTTAATCTTTATAAAAGGATGAAATTTTAAACTTGTCTGAATTGAAAACATTTGCGGATGGCAAGTTAGATTTTGCTGAAATGTTGGTTATTGGCTGTGAAAGTGCAGAAACCTCGTAGGAATAAAGAGAGCATTTTCTTCTTTTTCCAAAAGTTTTTCATGAGGCTATATCCTTAGAGACCTTAACACTCGGGATTGTGTGGTAAAGAGTTAAGTAGCTGGTGGGCGTTTTATATCGAAGATCAGACTTCGCATTCAGTGCAAGCTGATCTTGATCTCCATGGGTATTTTGGCTGACCTGGGTCGAAACTTTCTGCTTTTGGCAAATTTTCTGCATGTCAAAGGACCAGTGTATCTTATGATTCAGTCTGTTGTTAAAAAGGAAAAAAAAAAAAAGGATTTTATGGATCCATAAATACATGTATAAATGTATATGACGGCTCTTTTGGAATGATATATCACGGAGATGCATTAAGCCCCCTTTTGCCAGAGCATGGCTCATTTGTGTTTTCCATAATCATAACCAGGAGGTCTTCAAATTTATCAATCCTAGATGACTTTACTCAGATGAGGGCTTTAGGTCCAACGACCCCTTGTTTATGAAAATTGGCTTTCCAACTTGGTTGATCATAGTAACTTGGAGATTCCATAGACGTTTAACGGGGAAAATTGAAAGTGGCATTTACAGCAGATATTTTGACAAAACTTTTATAGAAATGTTCCTTGAGCAGTCTTGTATCATCCACATGATTTCTTCAACTGGTAGTCTTTAGCTCATCTGTTTACGAAGAAAACGTCAAGCTATTGTTAAAGCCTGTGCGTCCTTGTCGTCATGCAAAAACTTTGACATTTTATAATATCTCTGTTCTTCCTGAAGATATTTACTTCAAACTTGTACAAGTTATTTACTGTCAAAAAGGGTAACCATATAACCGGGGCAGGTAACTATCAAAATATTTTGACACAGTTACGCACTTTTGTACTTCTTTGAATTTTCAGAACGTTTGACATTTTATCATATCTGTCATTAATGAAGATATTTACTTCAAACACGGACTTTTTGTTAACTATTGAAAGGGGAATTTTTATCAGTACAATAGAGGCAGATGCACCTTTTTCGACTGAGAACTTTTAGCTCAGCTGTTTTTAGACATGGTATATTCATAGCCCTAGTGTCATCATCTTCGTCGATTGTGTTGTCGTCATGCAAAATCTTTGACATTTTACGATATCTTTGTTATTACTGTAGATGTTCACTTTAAACTTGGACAGGTTGTTAACCATCAACAGGGAAACATAAGCAATAAGGGTAAATAACTATGTAGTTATGCCCCTTTTACAACATTGTGTTTTCACTGAAAATCAAGTAACTGCAGCCGAGCGTTGGCACCCGCATATGTTGCTCTTGTTACCAAACACAACTGTTGTTGAACATTGGCGCCCTTTTTATATGTTGCCATAGAAACCAAAATGCAAAAATAAAAAGAAGTACCTAAAAATTCTCTTCTCAGACACCAAATCATGCTCTGTGATATTAGCTTTTATAAGACTTTGCGTTTTTCGTTGTCATTGCTCAAAGGACATGTTTACTTTTTCAACTTATAGACTGAGTATGGTAAAATGAAAGAAAGATATGATTCATTGCTTAGCCACTGTGGGTGTTTTGCACTTGACAGACATGTTCCCCGGACTTGTCCTCTATCAGCAATTTTTTGCGCGCTGCTCATTTTGATTTGTTACCATTTTCATTTGTTGCCAAAGCAACGTAAAGGAAGAAAATAGGAAACAAAAAATCCTTTGAACATTATCACCCATCAATCCATAAAAGAACATGAGGCCAAGGTATCAAAAGTACTCATTATATTGGTCTTTACAATATTTATGTTTTTCTATTTTGTTGTCAAATCCACAGACTGTCAGTGTGAGACATGTAGATATTTTTTATTAGTCTGTATAAATGTGATAGCAGTTTTTAAGCCTATACAAATGTGATAGCAGCTTTATGCTTCTAGGCCTTGTCTTCCTACCTCTTCTCCCGTGCTCATGCCCAGGCCTTCAGCGCCTTCAGCGCTTTGATTAAAGAACTGGATTGCTTGGTAAGGGGTTAAACAGATTGAATCGTCAGTATATTTTGCCATTGTATAAAGCAAGGAGTAAAGTGTTTGTTTGCTTAAAATAGTGTCGTCCCTTTTGTTAATGGCAGGCAATATCTGATGTATGAGACTCCTTCACTAGGCACATTTACTTTTAAAAGTCTAATTTTAGCTATGCCATATTGAGGAATCCCTATCATAGCCATGCTTTTGTCTGTGTAGTGATTTCAAGAAACCTTTAAGATTTTCTAATTCAGTGTATTTTTACCATTAATACTTAATATAAGTATATAGTACAAACTGGAGCTAGTTGTCAAAAGCTGTAAAATTTTGTGGTATAGATGTTTCAAAACATACATGTACTTTCAGTTCAGTTCCTGTATTTGTACAATTTAAAAAAAAAAAAATGGAGGTGGATGTACCATGCTATGTGTGTTTTACCTGGAGTATCAGTTGAATTTTGGATGGTCGATTTGAAAAGGATGCCATCCCAGTACAGCCATCTTGTTGTTCTCCTGGATGTGTTCAAAATGAAAATGTTTAGTTCTCTCATATTATTTTCCATCACACAGACTGTGTGATTTTAGATTCTTATATATATATATATATATATGAACTATGCTCTGGCAAAAGGGGACTAAACACATTTCCGTGATCCATGATACCAAGCAAGTCATCATCTAATAGTGGATGCATAAAATCCATTTTCTCTAACAAGCAACTGAATTCCAAGGTACACTACTCCTTGACCATACAGAAAATTGACCATAGTGAAAACTTTCGGCCCAGGTCAGTCTGGGCAGTCTGCAATGAGAATTGTATTGCAACCACTAGATCACGAGTCACATACCCTAACCACTATGCTACCTGGACAGGCAAAGAGTTCAATAGTAGGAATGAAATATATCTTTATTTTACGCACTGCACAGAAGACAGTACAGAGTTATGGTATTGTGTATACTCCAGACTTTGACAGCGAGGCTTTGTTTCAAGGATTTGATCAACTACCCTTTGGTACATGTGAGGATTCAGTCAGGTAGAGATCAATTATTAATTGTAACGTAAACCGGAAATGTTTGCATTGTGGAAATCTTTGTATTGATGAAAATCGCAGTCATGCGATTAATTTCGAATTTAAGCTACAGTAAGGTGTATTTTATTTAGACTCCGAGTCATGTGGGAGGGATTGACTGGGACCCTTGTCAATATGACTTTGTGCCTTTTTTCATCAAAGTTGACCAGAATACCAGTCCAGTGGCAGCTAATATTGCCACTTAAACATGTTTTATATGTTGTGTGTTTCACATGCAAGATAGTCTGTTACAGTTTTCATGGAAATTAAAACATGCATAAGTTCAATTGGTAATTTTTGAAATTTTAGACCCACATAAAATATCCGCTTGTACAGTTTTGCATGCCCAGTTTCTTTTATTCCAAATGCTTTATGCTTAATTTTCTTAATCATTTACCACACAGTCCTAGTTTTAACGACCCTGACCCTGACCCAGACGGCTTTTGAAAACATTGAGGGAAAAGGAGGAAATGCTGATAACCAGCAGTTTCTCCTTTCTTCACAATTTTTGGCTCACCTGAGCACAAAGTGCTCGTGGTGAGCTATTGTGATCGTGCTGTGTCCAGCGTCCGCCGTGCGGTGTGCGTCGTCCGTTGTCCTTGGTCAACTTTTTACCTTCTGTATGCTCTATAGAGGCCACATTTTCTATCCGATCCTCATGAAACTTGGTCAGAATATTTGTCTTGATAAAATCTCGGACAAGTTCGAACTTGGGTCATGTGGGATAAAAAAATAGGTCACTGGGTCAAATCTTAGAAAAACCTTGTGTGGGCTGTAGAGGCCACATTTTTAGTCAGATACTTGTGAAACTTGGTCATCTCGGTCGAGTTTGAAATTGGGTCATGTGGGGTCAAAAACTAGGTCACTAGGTCAAATCTTAGAAAAACCTTGTGTGCGCTCTATAGGCCACATTTTCAGTCCCATACTAATGAAACTAAGTCAGTATCTTTGTCTTGATGATATCTTGGAAGAGTTTGAAACTGGGTCACCTCAAGTCAAAAACCAGGTCACCAGGTGAAATCTTAGGAAAACCTTGTGTGCGCTCTAGAGGACACATTGTCAGTCCGATACTCATGAAACTTGACAGAATGTTTGTCTTGATAAAAACTAGGAAGAGTTTGAAATTGGGTCATGTGGGGTCAAAAACTAGGTCACTAGGTCAAATTAAAGAAATACCTTGTGGGCACTTTAGAAGCCACATTTTTCGTTCAATTGACTTGAATATTGGTCAGAATGTTTGTCATAATTAAATCTCAGATGAGTTTGAAATTGGGTCACCTGGGGTCATAAACTAGGTTGCTAGGTCGAATCAAAGAAATACCATGTGGACATTCTAGAGGCCGCATTGTTTGCTCAATTGACTTGAAAATTGATCAGAATGGTTGTCTTAATTAAATCTCGGACGAGTTCGGGGTCATAACCTAGGTCACTAGGTCAAATCAAAGAAATACCTTGTGGGCACTCTAGAGACGACATTTATTGCTCAATTGATACGAAAATCGGTCAGAATGTTTGTCTTGATGAAATCTTGGATAACTTCAAAATTGGGTCACCTGGGGACACAATCTAAGTCACTAGGTCAAATTAAAGAAATACCTTGTGGGCAGTCTAGAGGCCACTTTTATCGCTAAATTGTCTTGAAAATTGGTCAGAATCTTTGTCTAAATAAAATCTCGGATGAGTTTGAATTTGGGATACCTTGGGTCATAAACTAGGTCACAAGGTCAAATTAAAGAAATACCTTGTGGGCACTTTAGAGGCCACATTTATTGCTGAATTGACTTAAAAATTGGTCAGAATGTTTTTCTTGATGAAATTTCAGATGGGTTTGAATTTTGGTCACCTTGAGTCATAAACTAGGTCACTAGGTCAACTAAAAGAATTTTTTGTGGGCGCTCTAGAGGCTACAATTCTTACTCAATTGACCTGAAAATTGATCAGCACGTTTGTCTTGATAAAATCTTGGATTAGTTCAAAATTGCGTCACATAGGGTCATAAACTAGGTCACTAGGTCAGATTTAAAGAAATATCTTGTGGGCGCTCTAGTGGCCACAATTCTTGCTCAGTTGCCCTGAAAATTGGTCAGCGTGTTTGTCTTGATAATATCTTGGATGAGTTGGAAATATGGTCACATAGGGTCATAAACTAGGTCACTAGGTCAAATTGATGAAATACATTTTGGACACCCCAGAGGCCACATTTCAGCTCAGCTGACCTGACAATTGGTCAGAATGTTTGTCTTAATAATATCTCAGATGAGTTCTAAATTGAATCATTATGACCCTGGAGTGAAATTTCGCCTATTGACTCAGGTGAGCGATCCAGGGCCATCATGGCCCTCTTGTTTAAAATGCGTACAGTCTAAGAGTGCAGTTCTACATGAACATGTTCAATATAAGTACTTCTTTAGGAGAAGTTATTTCAAAAAGAAGATCAGAGGTATTTAATGAAAACAATAATGAATGAAAAAATTTTGATAAGTATCAGACATGAGTATGTAGTTTGTTCATTATATGCAATGTTTTGTAGAGTTTTCTGCTCTAAATAATCCTCAAAATAGGCGTTTTCAAGTATTGTCTAATTCTTGCAATAATAGATATGAGCCATGCTCTGGCAAAATGGGGCTTAATACATCTCTGTGATGCATTGCACCATTCAAGCTATCACATAATTATAGATCCATAATAGCCTCTTTTTTAAACAATTGACTGAATCATGAGGTAGACTGGTCCTTTGACATACAGAAAATTGACCAATAGCGAAAAGTTTCGGCCCGGGACAGTCTGCGCGGACTGCATTAAGCCCCCTTTTTCCCAGAGCATGGTGCATGGTTTTCATTGTGTGATGAAGTGTGTTACATGCTGTTATTTAGCTTCATATTATACGGACATGATCTATTATTGGGAAGAAAATTTGTTGAAAAAACATAATTAGTTGAACGTTGAATCCTTTTAATGTAAATCTTTTATTTGTTACGGGAAAGAAAATATGTTTTTAAGCTGTGTATTCATTGAATTTTCTATCCTGTTATGTGCAAAGTTGTGTTTACTTTGCAAACCTATTTCCAAATTTGCAACTTCAGTAGAAAAAGAAATGGTCAGAATTGTTTTGATAGGACATAGCAATCCAACCAAAGAATGTTGTGACCACATTTTCTTGATTGATTGCATTATATTCAGATCTCTGTTACATCAAAACAAGCTAAATTCTCATGAATAATTTCTCCATTTGCTGTCTTTATTTTCAAAAGCCATGTACGGCAGAAGTGTAAGAGCCTGTCTCCCTTAGGTAGATATAGGCTGGATGATAAAACCATTTTGTCCATAAGTTGTCAAGCTAAGGTCATTTATGTGGCTTCATGACAAATGTTATCCCTTTCAGTTTCAAGATTGCATAGGTTACAATGGGTAGAGATTCCTATTTGTGATTTTGCATCAATCAACTTTCTTCAGTTAAGGATCTCGTGTGATGCTTGTCATGTGACTGTGTATGATTTTCACCTTGCATATTCATTTGGCAAGCAAGAAAATGGAGTTGAGATACTCTACAAGGGTATGCTGTAGCTCTAACAATAGCTATCACAACTTTCCACCATTGTTTACAATTGTTAGGGTACCTTACTTAAATTTCTTCTGACCAAGATTTGTTACCAACAACAAATCTGGGCCCGGTTTCATGAAAAAACTTATTGTCTCTTACTTTGCTCAAGTCTGCTGACAGACCTCATTTCTGACTTAAGTTCATTTTGTTACTTGACAACCAGTTTTACAAATATTTACAGACTTAAGAAACATTCTCAAATCCTAGGTTGACACAACATTTCACTCAACTTAGCAAGATAATGGACTTAAGTCTGTTAAAATGACTTAAGTCCATTATTTTTCTGACCTGAGTCTGAAACATTTGTAAATGTAGGATTTGAGAATGTGTTTAAAGCCTGTTAATGTTAGTGAAATGTGTCTGAAATAACAAAGTCAATTCAAGTCGAAAAATAAAACTCTTGGCGAACTTGAGCAAAATAAAAGACTCACATTTGTGTGTGTGTGTGTGTGTGTGTGAAGCCAGGCCCTGCAACTTCATTTCATTCTTTTGGGCCATAATTACAGCCAATTTATTGATTTAATCACACATAATCAAATTTTGTAAATTGGGTTATAATTGACTGAAAATAAATACTTTCATGTAGTATTTTTAAGACAATGTATTGTGCACTCTAACTTAGTGAATTTCAGGGTACCAAGACAACCATCAGAAATCATTATTTTCTTCCCAGAGCAAAAAATGCCAAGAAATACTTCTATTACCTAGTAAACCAATGCAAAAAAAAAAAACATTTGAATGGTGATTTTATGATGGTGAAAGTATCAGGCTCTGAGCTTTTTCTATTATCCAAGGAATAACAGAAGAAGAGAGAGGAAAAACAATATTTCCTGTCTCAAATGAAAATCACCTGCATAATTATTGATCCATAAGATCCATTTTGCCTCACAGCAGGCTGAACCCTGAGAAAGAATGGTCCTTGAGCATGCAGAAAATTGACCAAAAGCAAAAAGTTTTGACCTAGGTCAGTCAGTGCAAACTGCGCAGGCTCATCTGGTTCGATGTCTTTTGCAGATGCATTAAACCTGCTTTTCACAGAGCAAGGCTCATTTGTATTTTACTTTAGATTTCAAAAGAAGTCCATCTACAAGGATAGATAAACAAACACAGTTTTTGAAAGAAAGGATGATGGAATATAAACATGCTGCTGCAAAAGCAAAGAGAAACAATGGCATACGTCTAGACAAACAGTGCCTTAGAATGGCAAAGGTTTGTGTGATGTTATAATCTTTATTACTATATTATTCCACCAGTTAAATTAGCACAAAGTCTAAGTCTGACTGACACCTGACTGCATTCTGCTGTTTTAACTTTTCAGCAAATTACAAAATTTTGGACTTTACCAAGTTAGAAGCATTTGCAGACAACAAATCAGATGTGGCTGAAAAAAGATGTCTGTTTTAAAAATGGTTGAAAACTTCGTGTGAAAAGCAGAAAATTCTGGTTACCAGCATTTTGTCCTTTTCTCACAATGTTTTCAAAACATTTTTTCTTCAGGGTTGTTAAAACACAGGATTGTAACTATGGATCCATAATTACTAGTATATGATGGCTTGATTGATACAATGCAGCAAAGAGGTGCATTTAGACCCTTTTGCCAGAGCATGGCTCGTTTGAATGAAATGGATATTCCCAGTCCTAATAAATGAACTAACACTTGTATAATTTCTAGGGTTTTTTATACAAAAATATCTCACAAAATATTGAAGTGTTGACACTAGGTTAGACTGCATGTTCTCCTTGGTCTGACCTTGATCAGCACTATCAGCAAACAAAGTCGTGCTTTGGGCTTCTAGGGTAATAGCGCTGAAAGGGTCTTGTATGTATAACTTAAACATTCTCTTTTTTTAACTTGGGCAAAAAAGAACAATACTTTGTTTCTTTTTCCTTAACACTGCATAATCATGCTATCTTTGTAGACATCAGAAAATGAAATGTCTAGCTGTTTGCCCATACATGTAGAATAGCAATTATATTTGGCTACTTGGCTTTTGAAATTTGTCTGATATATGCATCTAGCTACATGTATGAAAGTTATTTTTAGATACAATTTCAGATATTGGAGATTTATTTTGAAGGGTTTTGAACCTATGATAGAGGCTTCAGAAGGAGGACTACCAGTAGATCTGACACAGTCAAGTGTTTGGTTCAACTCATTACCAAACAACAAAATTTTAGATGTCCAAATTGAAGGCACTTGCAGACGACAAATTGAATGTGACTGAAATGGTGAATTTTGTCTCTAAAAGGATAGAAAAAATTGTGGGAAAAGGAGAAAATGCTGGTTACCAGTAGCTTCTCCTTTTTTAGCTCCACTGGCCAAAGGCCAGCGAGCTATTGTCATGGCGTTGTGTCCGTCGTGCGTCCGTCCGTCCGTTCGTCCGTGCGTGCGTCCGTAAACTTTTTCTTTAAAAAACTTCTCCTCAGAAACTATTGACTGGATTTTTACCAAATTTCACAGGAATGTTCCTTTGGTGGTCCTCTTTCAAATTCCTTCAAATAATTGTGTTCCATGAAGAATTCTGGTTGCCATGGCAACCAAAGTAAAAAACCTTTAAAAATCTTCTCCTCCCAAACCGCTATTTGGATAGCATTATTATTTTGCAGGAATGTTCCTTAGATACAGGTTTACAGAATTCCTTTTAAAAAAATGATCTGTCAAAAAACATGGCTTTTATGGGAGACTCTTTTTCCTTTTATGGTATATAGTAAAATCTTTGAAAAAGATGGTGGTTGTCTGCCAAATTGTTTCTATGGTGGTTGTATACCAAATTCCTTTTAAAAAAATGATACACCTAAAAACACATTTTTTTATAGACAAGGCTTATATTTCAAAAAAAATGTTCTTCTCCAAAACTATTTATTGTGTTAGTTTTATCGACTAACAAAGAAAAAGGAAGAAAATTGGATTGACTTGACCTAGTCAGGGCTGTCCTATTTAAGCCCACACATTTTCCTTGGTATTAAGATCACAATTTACTCCAATGATATGCTATTAGTTAGTACTAGTAATAAAATATCACTGGCCATAAATAAAATAAAAGCTTGAGCACCTTTCACAACTTGAGCTTTTCAATTTTGCCTTATTACTAAGCCTGAGTAAGCATGCCAAGATAAAAAAGAAAAAGTATTTTAATAACAAAACCCCCATGTTGTAGGTACTTTATAGTCCTTTTGATATAGAACAAGAGAACCTCTGCACTTTTAATTTTTATTAGTTCTGGTAAAGGTTTGTTGACCTACTAATGAGTAAATGCAGAGTGGACAGAAGGGGTGTAAATCCTGGTGACCTGGTACAGAGTGGGACAGGGCTTTACATTTGTGATAAGGCATTAATGTTATCCAGTCAAACTGATCCCGCAGCTTCAGTACACCAGAATTAATCTGTGCCCTGGAGCAGGATATTTGATTTATGTAAATGCATTTGTAGACCATTTTGTGTTGTTTGCCACAGAAGACATTCTAACTGTGACTGTGAAAAGTTGATTATTAGGGATTAGGTGTTCATTGTATGCCAGCATATTTCATTCTATCTGGTGTATTGATGTAGGTTGATCTATATTGCTATAACATTCATTCATTTGCCCTCCTAGCTGTTCTTTTAGATTACCCCTTTACCACACAATCACAACTTTTAATGACCCTGAGAAAGACATATTTTCTATATTTTGATGTTTCCCCACCCAAAATGGTTTGTGAAAGGACCTGTTGCAGACAACATATCTTCAAATTAGTAAGACATATATAAAAAAGGATAGAAATTATTGTGGGAAACTAAGAAAATGCTGGTTACCATTTTTTTCTTCTTTTCTCACAAGTTTTTTCCGTACCTTTTTTCTTCAGTGAGCTAAAATGCAGGATTGAATGGTAATTGTTAAAAACTTCTTTTCGCCATTATAGAAATATCAGGCCTGTGGAGCGATACAGGCGCTCAAGCGCCTCTAGTTCACAGTGTTTTTGAGAGGCTTCTTTTTCAGGGTCGTCAAAACTCAGGATTGTGTGGTAAAGAGTTAATCATGTGGTTACCGGTGCATGTATATAAAAACATGAATTTTGGTTTTTAGTCCTTCAAAAAGAGCCCCTCAGTGTTGTTTTGGTTTGAATATTTCATGAAGAAATTCGACATTCTAGATCCAAGACCAGACAGAATGGTACATGTGATTTTATCTAAATCTACTATGATGCCATAAACAAGTCTAGTTGTGAGTGTTGACCTTGCGTTAAGATTCTGAATGTTCAGTTTCAACTTATGGGTAAAGCAATATTGATAATCAGACAACAGTTGCATGTTTAATTAAAAAAAAGTACATGATGTTTAGTTTGGACTTTTTTTGCCAACAGATCATGTAGGATTGACAATACACGGTTTGCTTTGCATTGTTTTAACTGTTTACCACACAATCCCGACTTTAATGACCCTGGGAAAGAAGCCTTTTGAAAACATTGTGGGAAAGGAGAAAATCCTGGGAATCAGCATTTTCTCCTTTTCCCACAATATTTTCTACCCTTCCCAAAACAAACTTCAATTTTTCAGTCACATTTATTTTGTTGTCTGCAACTGCTTTCAATTTGGACTAGTCTATAAGCTTGTCGTTATGTAAAGAGTTAACCCATTACAAATATAACTTTGTACCTCCCTGCAATGAACAGCATCTGAACATATTGTGATAGCAACAAAATTGATTGCAGTAAAAGGTCAAAAGTGTCGTTTCAGACTATATTGAGGATACTCAATCAGTTTCTCCAGTTTTACTGCTTTATATAAAAATTAGAAAGATGTACAATTAGAAAATGAGACTATTTGTACAAAACAATCATGGATTTATCAATCTGTTACTAGGTTCCTCCATCCCTGGCGGAACAATTTTAACACAGCTCTATCTTCAAAATTATGCCTAAAACTGCTAAAAACAAAATTCAAAATTTACAACCAATAGCAAAAAGCAAAATGTTGCAATTTCATCCTATTTCTTTATAACCCTTTACCAAACGACAAAATTTTTGACTGGTCCAAATTGAAAGCAACTGCAGACAGCAGATTTAATGTGGTTCAAATGGTGAAATTTGTTACTGAATGACTAGAAAATATTGTGGGAAAAGGAAAAATTGCTGGTTACCAGCATTTTCTCCTTTTCAAACAGTGTTTTCCAAAGGCTTCTTCCTTAGGGTCATTAAAACTAGGGATTGTGTGGTAAAGGGTTGATGGAAAATCTCACTGTACTGGGCAGTGTTGATCAAGTTCAGACTGTCTGATTTGTTCTGTCTGATCTTTGATTTACACTGCCCATCATATTTACCATCATATTGCAAACAATGTACTTGCTCATACAGAGAAAACAAACCAATTTCACAGTAGTAATTACCTTTGACAAAATTCTTTAACTCTTTACCACACAACTTAATTTTTGACTTGTCCAAATTCAAAGCATTTGCAGACGAAAAATCGAAGTTGGCTCAAATGAAACTTACCTTTATTTGAGTAGAAAACATTGTGAGAAAAGGAGAAAATACTGGTTACCGACATTTTCCCCTTCCAATTTCCATTTTCAACATCATTTCAGTTATATCTTTTTAAAGCCACTGACTACTTTTCTGACATGCATCAGAGGTGAGAGGCAAAAACTCGCCAGAAAGAAAGTTTGCTGGAACCAGGTATCGAACTCGCAACCACCAGGTCACAAGTCAAATACGCTAACCAGTGAGTTACCAGGACTGGCACATTCTAAGTTTCATGAGTATTGGACTGAAAATGCGGCCTCTAGAGAATACACAAGCTTCTAAGATTTGACCAAGTGACCTTGTGTTTGACCTGACATGACCCATTTTTGAATACGTCCAAGATATCATCAAGACAAACATTTTGACCAATTTCCAAGAGTATCGGACTGACAATGTGGCCTCTATAGAGAACACGACGGATCACGACGGATGCCAGACAAAGCATGAGCATAAAAGCTCACCATGATCACAAAAGCTTACCTTGAGCACTTTGTTCTCAGGTGAGCTATAAAATGTTTCCTTGTTTTTCAATGTTTACAGTTAGCTTACAACCTTCATCATCAACAGTAAAATATTGGTAAGGAATGTTACATCAGTATGTATTTACAAACATTTCAATGCATTCAACTTAAAGGCTATAGATCAATTAGATCTTTAACCCTTTACCACACAATCCCGACTTTTAACAACCTTGAGGAAGGAAACTTTAGAAAACAATGTAGGAAGAGAGAAAATGCTGGTAACCAGCATCTTCTCCTTTTCCCACAATGTTTTCTATCCTATCAAGGACAAATGTTACCACCTGAGCAATCTTAAATTTGTCGTATGCAAAGGCTCTTAATTTGGAGTTAACTCTTTACCAAACGACAAAATTTTAGACCTGTCCAAATTGGAAGTGTTTGCAGATGACAAATTAAATGTGACTCAAAAATCCAGTCTGATACCCATCTCTGCATCACACTGTCTTCCTGAAAATAGATATTAAAATTCACATTGATTCAACTCTACTTCAAAACCTTTTGGTGCCTTTCAAGGCAACCAGAGTTTTAGTATGAATCAAATTCTTTGAAGAGTTTCTGAAGAGGGCCATGGGAGGATCATTTCTGTGAAATTTCTTTAAAATCCGATGAGCAGTTTCAGTGAAGATGTTTGAAATAAAAGTTAATGCACGGACGGACAGACACAGGGCCATGACAAAAGCCCGCTGGCCCTCAGCCAGTGGAGCTAATGAAAACCATACAAAAATCAAAGCACTGAAAGTACTGACAGACTAGCGAATTTGATTGATTGATTGTATGTATGGTGTTTGACCCTACTTTCAACATTATTTCAGTTATGTAGCAGTGGACAATGCATATATCCATGCTTTCCTTGAGCTTCTTCTACCAATATTGTTTAACTATAATCCACTATAAGTTTAACCATTAACCTGCTAAAAATGTTAAATGAAACTTTCAAGCTGATGGTAACCACCTGAATATTGCTATTTCAAAGTTACATTTTGGAAAAAAATATCCTTTTATCGGACAATGTAGATCCAAGATCAGACTGCATGCTCTGTGCTGTCTGATCTTAATCCATACTGTCCGCAAAAGGTCAATGAGTTGTGGTAGTGCTGGTAAAAGAAACTCCAGGAAAGCATGGATAGGTGCTCTGGCCGATGCAATATCACTGAAATAATGTTAAAAATGGCATTAAACACCATACAATCAATTAATCAATATCCAGTAGCACAAGATGTAGTTAACTATTTAACTCCCTTTACAAAACCAAAAATTTTACACTCATCCAAATTCAAAGCTGTTGTAGACCATAAATTAAATGTGGCTGAACTGATGAAATGTGATTCCAAAAGGGCAGAAAAAAATGTGCGAAAAGGAGAAAATGATGGTTATCAGTATTTTCTCCTTTTCCCGCAATATTTTCAAAGGGATTCTTCCTCAGTGTCATTAAAACTTGGAATTCTTAGGTAAAGGGTTAATATTCAAGAGGTAGAACTAGAACTTGTCACAGGATGTGACTTAATACCCCTGCAAGAGCTGTAATTGACCTATGTTTTTTTTTCAGGAATGTACTCATTTAATTAAAAATGTTGGTAAGGAACAGATAATGGTGTCTATCTTCATAATTATATATAAACTACCATGTGAAGGAGTTTTAGAATGGATGCATAAGGCTTTAAATTGCATTTTAAAAACCTTCAATATATGATCAAAGTATGTGCAAAGTTTTAAAACAATTGCAGAAAAACTTTTGTGGGAGTTCACGACACAAAATTACGAGTATTTCATACAGAGATGGATGTTAAGAGAAAAAGAGGTGTCAAGTTCAAGGGCAGATAATTCATGAAGCAGGAGGAGTTGACACTTAAAAATTGCGTCTTGCACACCTTCAATATATGATGAATGTATGTGCAAAGTTCCAATACAATTGAAAGAAAACTGGAGGAGGAGTTTGCAACACAAAATTAGTAGTATTTTGTACACAGAAGGACACAAGGACGGACTGACAGACAGGCTGATTCCAGTATACCCCCGAAAACATTCGTTTTGCGGGGGTATAATAACAGTTCCGCATAACAGTTTAACTGTACACAATGATCTAAATAATAAATGACAAGGGTTCTCTGTCCAGTGAAGGTTGATAAAGCCTGGCATTTGCTACAAGTTAATACCTAGGTGTATCCATTTATAATAGATTCATTCATAATGTCATAGTGGTGTAGGAATAAGTGATTCTCTGCTTTGCATAGGTCACTTAATTTACATATAAGCAAAGATCATGTACCTTATAAATGATATCTTGTTCACTTAATTACTTTGTAAGACAAAATGTTCAACTTAGAGAGGTAGATATATAGTTGTTTTTGTCTAAATTGTCATATATAACAGAATTAAGATTTCCAACAGAAAGAAGTATTTTCTGTGAGGCAGTATTTGACAACTGGGGGATTTTTTGTTTACGTTGAATCTAGGTCAGTCTTGATGCCTATAGACTAGTTTTGCTATTCAAAAATCACTGATACTTGTAAAACTCTCTTTAACATCTTTGCATGCTAAGTGAATAAAATGGACTTCTCTGGACGAGATATTTGAGTACTATTATTACAACTCGGGGGTATTGTAGAAAATTAATTATCAAGAACTAGCGGACAATGAAAATCAACGATCAAACTGCACTATTTTGCAGTCTGATCTTGATCTACAATGTACACATCCTCGTCCCAGGTCACTGTCAGCACAAGAGAAGTTCAAGATTTGACAGAAAATAATTGTTTAACATTGAATTACTTTTATGACCCCACACCTATTCAACTGACCACAAAACGTTGCTGTTTTATTTTATGATTTTTTTTTAAATGAAAATGCTCTATTTAACGGACTGATACCAGTCTAGGTTTGGTCTTATATCTTGCACTATCCTCCGTACTGTAGAGCTAACAGTATTTTGGGGGAGTTATCCATATGGGCAACCAGTGGCAACGATTAATAAACAAAAATCAATAAATTAAAATCATCAAAACTTTACAATTAAATCATTTCTGATACAAAACCTACCTCAGTCACTTTCTCTGGGGATACTTCTACCTCACTGGGGCAACCAAGCACACAGGAAACATAACTGTAAAATGTAATTGTTCATTTGTTACACTCTCACTGATCTGCCATAAAACAGTATCACACATTTACTTACAGATACATCTATAATCATTTTCAGCAAGTTTTTAACCCATTTCATCTTTATTTTTTGAACATTTAATCATTCTTGTATCTTAATGCCAAATGTTACTCTTGATGGTAGCAATGTTGCACAGATTACGACTGACAGAAAATGCATTTCATTTTTTGGCAGCTTCAAAGAAATTACTGTTATCATTTCTAATTCTAAATCGAAGACAAATCCCTCGAGTTTCTTTATCCCTTACACCATATATATTGGTAATTCATCTACATGTATATTTACACAGTTGACTACATTCTGAGCCATTCTACACAGCATTTAACAGATTTTCTTTTCTCTCTGGCTGTAAGGATATATCTTTAATCATGTACTCTCATCTCTCTGTAGTAGACCACTTTTAACCCTTAAGCTGCTAAAAAAAATGAAACGAACATTTCTACTCAGTCGTAAAAACCCAAATATTGGGATTTTAAAGTTGATATCAATGCAAAAAATGAAACGAAAGTTTCCATTCAATAGTAAAAACCCAAATGTTCCAATTTTGAAGTTGGTTTTAATAAAAAAAAAAATACCGTAGCAGACAATTTAGGTCCAAGATCAGGCTGCATGTTCTGTGCAGTCTGATATTGATCTACACTGTCTGCAAAAGCACCCCAAGTCATGCTAAACAGCCTAAGGGTTAACACTTTACCAAACAACAAAATTTAACACTTTACCACTTAATCCTGACTTTTAATGACCCTGAGGAAGAAGCCTTTTGAAAACATCGAGGGAAAAGGAGAAAATGCTGGTAACCAGCATTTTATCCTTTCTCCACAATGTTTTCTACTCTTCCCAAAACAAATTTCAATTTTTGAGTCACATTAATTTTGTCGTCTGCAAACACTTTCAATTTGGACGAGCCTAAAATTTTGTTGTTTGGTAAAGACTTAAGACTTGTCCAAATTGAAAGCTTTTGCAGATGACAAAATAAGCATGACTCAAACATAGAACTTTGTGTTGGGAAAGGGTAGAAAACATTGTGGAAAGGGCAGAAAATGCTGCTTACCATATTTTTTTTCCTTTTCCTTCTATATTTTCAAAAGCTGTCTTTCTGAGGGTCGTTAAAAGTCGCAATTATGTGGTATAGAGTTAAAACATGTTGAAATCAAAGGAATAGAAATTTTGAAAAGTGAATTTGTGACTGTGCTGACTAAATGGTGTTTACAGGACTTTCAAAATTATTTCAGTCATACCATGGTGACAGCTCACATATTCATGTATTTCCTTGGTTCCATTGGTACTAGGCTAGGACTCTTCTGAAGTGTCTTCACTCCAATGACAAACCAAATGGATCCAGTGAAGCTCGAACCCAGGGCCCCCAGGTCACGAGTCCTACACTTTACCACTGAGCCATGCAGGACCCCAAATTCTGTGCTTAACTCTTTACCACACAACATACATGAAGACTTGTCTCAATTGAAAGCACTTTCAGACAACAATTTAAATGTGGCTTAGATGATAAATTTGTCTTCCAGAGGGTAGAAAACATTGTGGGAAAATGAGAAAATGCTGGTTACCAGCATTTTCTCTTTTTTTCCCACAATTTTTCGAAAAAAGCTTCATCCTAAAGGTTGTTAAAACTCGGGATTGTGTGGCAAAGGGTTAACTAAGCAGGATTACCAATGGAATGGAAGAATAAGAACCCACATATCCCACATCTAAATATATCATGGTGACACTTCTTGACACTGGCTTTTCAGCTTATATCTTTACAAAACGAAATAATTTTGGACTGGACCAAATTGAAAGCTTTTGCAGCCGACAAATTTTATGTAGCTTGAATGTTTTTGTCTTTGATAGCATAGAAAACATTATGGAAAGGAGAAAATCCTGGTTGTTTTTCGTATTGAGCTTTCTTTTCCAAGGTCATTAAAACTTGGGATCATGTGGAAAAGGGTTGAATAGAAAATCTGTGACAAAATTTGACACATAATCTAAGTTATACAATCTTGATATCTGAGTATTGACACTGGAATGCACTATCTGGTCACTCACACTAATCACAATTCAATACTTCTTATTTCCATTGGTGGAACTCTTCAAGTTAAAGGTGTGTTTAGATCTACTACTGGGACAAACATTGGGCATACCTCGGGTGATCAAGTCCCTCTGCTGTATCACATAGCTTGATATGCATCTACATGGTACATTTCTTTGCTGGAAGCTCACCATTCTACACTTATTGAAATTGTAAGGCTCCTCTTAAAAAGAAAAACATGAGTCACAATTTTCTATCCATACCTTTCTAGGAATATTTTCGCCGGCAAACAGTTTGTACATTCAATTTATAGCATGGAATATCAATTCTGTTGGGAGCGTTCATCAACAGATCGATAGATGTAAATAACTTTACCATGGTTGTTCATGTCGTTGCTAAGCGATTTACATGGGCACCGCCATGTTTAAGATCATATGATTGGTAGCTAAAAATGGAAGCCTCTTTCATACGGATGAGGTTAGATGTTTGTACAGAATCAGCTGAGTTGTGACAAGTGCTGGGACCATGTGTAAACAAAAATCAATGACATCCTACATGAAGTATGATCAAATACAGCCATTTTTACTAACAGAGGCACATTTCAGGGTTTTCCCTGAGGGTCATGTGACTCCCTTCAAATGAATAGAAGAAGGCAAACAGATAAATTTTAGAGGTCTTTTAGAAAATTTGGGAGTCCAAATTTCAGGAAATATGGAGTCGGGAAAAACCTTGCACATTTCATTGCAATGCAATGTCTAATATGTATATTACGGCTTTTATTTCTCATTTCCTTTTCCCTAAATGGGTTAGTGAATGATTTTTGCTATGTTACCAGCACTACATAGGTTTCCATAATATTACACTGTCTCGCGAGACTTGTTTATTTTCTTACCAAATATGCACAAGCGTGTGCAAAGAGAGATAACTCAGACTGGCAACAGTAAGTATTTCATAGGTTGCTGCACTCCTTTCTAAAAATGCCTATTCAACACATACAGAACAAACAACAACTTGGCAAAGTTATCTTTTCACATGAACTGGGAAAAGGTAGACATTGAGCTTTTGGCAGCTTAATATCCCAACTTTTAACAACCTCGGGGAAGAAGGCCTTTGAAAACATTGTGGGAAAAGGAGGAGAAAATGCTGGTAACCAGCATTCTCTCCTTTTCCCATCATGTTTTCTACCCTATGCGATACAAATCCCATCACCTGAGCATCACTTCATTTGTCAACTGCAAATGCTTTCAATTTGGACCAGCCTAACATTTTGTCTTTGGTAAAGAGTTAGGGCCTTTGTGCTTCAAGAGTCAATAATTATAACCTACCTCTAACTGAAATTTCAGCAGTCTTTGCTGCAGATATAACTGTCTGGAATCTCTGTACACTTTCTTCTACTGAACAGTTTATATTCTTCCTGAAATGATACAACTTATCAACCTTACTCCTTTACCAAGTAATCATGTACTCTTATAACTCTAAGGAAGCTTTTGAAAACATTGAGGGAAAAGGAGAAGATGCTGTTAATCAGCATTTGATTTTTTTCCCCACAATGTTTTCCACTCCTTTTAAAGACAATCACAATAATTTGGAATTCAATTTGACAAGCCTAAAATTTTGTCATCAGGTAAGGAGCTAATATAATTATTTCTAAACCTTTTACCACATAATCCAGAGTTCTAACAAGTCTGAGGCAAACGGCTTTTGAAAACTCTGTAAAAAAAGGAGAAAATGCTGGTTACCAGCATTTTCTTCTTTTCGCACAATATTTTCTTCAATTTCAAACAGAGAAATCATCGTTTTAGCTATACCTAAAGTAGCTTTTTCAGTGGCATTTCCTAAATGTGGCATTTCCTAAAAGTGAGTGGCCATAACTATTTCATCTAATTCCAAATTTCCGTTGACTTGCATGCATTTTTAAGTGTGAAAGAAAATTAATTACACAGCCCCTGATCATAAGGAAAACTATTCTAATAGAAATCAAGGTTGCATTTTATCAAGTTAAAAAATAAACATTTCATTGCAAAATTCTATTTTCTTTATTTTTATAAAGGTTTCATTACAATAGCTTCATCTATTAAGCCAGAATAAATCAAGAAGTAAAGTAGGAAATACACATGTGTAAACCAATGGGGATTCAGACTCTGAGGAAATATTTATGGCCACTGACTATACTCAACTTCTTTACCTAATGACAAAATTTTTAGATCTGTCCAAATTGAAAGTATTTGCAGACAAAAAATTAAATGTAGTTCAAATAATGACTTTGTCTCTGACAGGGCAGAAAATATTGTGGGAAAAGGAGAAAATGCTGGTTAACAGCATTTTCTCCTTTTCTCACAATTTTTTTAAAAAGCCTTCTCTTTAGGGTTGTTACAGTCCCGGGTTGTTGGTTAAGAGTTAAGCCATTTTTAAGACTTTGTGATGGAATTTCACAAAGGTGTCTGGGATTGTAATATGATATAAAATAAAAGAGGACCAAAATATCTTTAAATTCTTTGGGAGTTTCAACTGGGCTGTCACTCACAGCCCTATGGGTTACAGTATAAAACAGCATAAGAAGTCACATGATGAACTGTACAGATTAAAAAGTTATCAGAATGCAATTTCTCAAAACTTTGTCAAATTCTTTTCTCAAAAGAATTATGCTGTAATTTAACAGGACTTCCGTACTTAATGTAATGACCGATAAAAAAATCATTAACCCTTTACCACAGAATCAATAACTGACAAAAGATTTTGGTAACCAGTATTTTCTCCTTTTCCCACAATCTTTTCTAATCTTTCAGACAAATTTCATAATTTTAGCCAAATTAAACTTATTGTCTGCAGATGTTTTCAAAACCGGCACAGTCTAAATTTTTGCCATCTTGTAAAAAGTACCCTTTTACCATACAATTCCTTGCTTTAATGACCTTGAGGAGAAAGGTCCAAGAAAAAATTATGGGAAAAGAAGACATGCTGGTAAACAGGTGGGGCTTTGAAATCTCTAATCCAATACATTTCCTCATGCAAGTTGTAGCATAAAAATGTTGAAAACAATGTGGCAACAGCGAGAATATTGCTAATTATGAGCAATTCCTCCTGTTGCCACACTGTCCTCAAATATATCATATGAACCATACTCTGTGAAAAGAGGGCTTAAGGTATCTACAATAAGTTTTGACCCATTTCTCCTGTGGATTGTTTGTTTGTATTGAAATTTAACGCTGTTTGGACAACAGCAGTCTGTACACCTACATGTTTCCTGGTTTTCTTGCCCCAGTACTGGCACAACTTCCTTTCAAAATCACTAACTACTTTTCCCACATGCATAAGAGGTGAGAGGCGAAAAATCGCCAGAAAGAAAATTTGCCTCGACCAAGTATCGAACTGGCAACCACCAGGTCACAAGTCAGGCATGCTAACCACTGAGCTACCTGGGCAGACTCCTTTGGATTTTGCAGGCTGATATGGGTCGAAAACTTTTGCTATTGGTCAATTTTCTGCAGCTCAAATGACTATTGCACCTCAGAATTCAACTGGTTCTTAAACAATATGCATTTTATGTGAGGGCTTGCTTGGTATAATCCAAACATTCCTGTGTTTTAACATCATTGAGGGAAAAGCCTTTCCAAAACAGTGTGGAAAATAGAAAACATGTGCGCAAACTGCATTCGCTCCTTTTTTCACTATGTTCTCTACCCTTTCAAAGACATTTTCCATCATTTGAGCCGAATTCTAATCAAAGGACTGATAGCCCTGAGAGTCGCCTGGTGTGTGATGGTGTGTAATCTCATCTGCTTTACATCACCCTTTTTTGAATTTCAAAACAAAAATCTATTAACAATATTCAAAATACCAAGTAACCTGGCCACAAAAAAATTGTATATGCAAGCATAGGTTCTGAATTTGTCATCCTAACATTACAAACAAAAATATCAAACTTCACACGAAAAAGAAATATGTAAAGAGAATTGTGCTTTATGTATCAGTAATAGCTTTGAAAAGTCCAAAGTGACCTAGTCTTTACCCTGGTGACTTCAATTAAAAAAGAAAAGATTATCAAAAGGTATCGTCAAGATAAAATAACTGATGAAGTTCTATCGTTATTTGCAGTTCTTCCTTAGCTTAATGACTCAAAAGAATCTGGGAAAAACTAAGGCCTCTGGGTGGCTGCATGAGAAATCTTCCCGTGTAGAAATTGTCCCTAAATTGAATTTTGGAAAAATTGTCCACATATTCAAAATTCTTTTATAGCGTTTTTAAAGATGCCTTAGAAAACTTTTTTTTTTTAACTTTTTCTTCCCTGCTACGTAGGTTTTTTTAATTCAAGTGCTATAAACTGTCATTGTAAATACAGCAATGACTAGCAATGTCGCTGCTACAGCACAAGCCAAACAATATGGCCCAATAACCTGACCATCGGCCTCTGAGGCCCACGCAACCCTTCTCTTATGTCTGGCCTAGTGAGCCACATTTTCACCAGAGGCAACCAATTTCCAACATGTGCAGTATTTCATCAAAATAAACATTTCAACCAAGTTTGATGTCCGTTGGACTGGAGACTCTACTATACAGTGAGACAGTACTATACAGTGCCCATAACTTTCATCAGCGTAGCTGACTACGCTGGTCTACTTCATGGTTTTGACATACTGGAATAAATAACTACAATTTTGAGAATGATAAAAAATGTTGACATATTTATTCTGCGTCCCCCCTTCTCAGGCCTGTTTGAAATCACGAAGCTTGCAACCGCTAATTAATATCTTTTAACTTTTTAAATGCGTTACCCTGTAACCCATTACCATATGGCTACATGTATTTTCAGGCACATCAATTTTAGCAATAACTAGTCACTGTGCAACCCTTCTTGTCACTTCTTGGCCCCGTGCATTTAAAAAAAATATTGAGAACGATCTCATGCTTAGCACAAAACCGTAGTCAATGGCCTGGGTTTTGATCACGGGAGTTTTGAACTCAGATGATGCTAATAAACATTTAGAACGTTTTCATCTGAGCACAGTATGCACTAAAATTCGTTCACGAACGTAAGCGACCCAACATCTGAAAATAAACTATACTAGAAGATTCGGCCATAAGAAGATTCAGCCCATGGCCAACCACATTTTTAGAGAAGACTCGACCCAAAAATTCTGAGAGTTCGGCCCCGAAAATGAGACGATTCGGCCCAATTACTTTTCTTAATTATGATTATGCTTGTCATGATTTATGGTACTACAGGTTCGGAAAATGGCAAGTTCGGTATAAATTATCTATACAGTAAATGATTTGGAGGTTTCCATGCAGTAAATGATTTGGAGGTTTCCATGAAACAGCGAGTTATATAACTATAGAAGTTAAGTATATTTTTAGTACTTTATTATCATTATTTCTTAATGTGCCCAAGACCCCCACCCCTACCTCCCCACACACATCCTTAAGAAGGTCTGACACTGATGCTGTTGTCATTGATTGGGTTTCGCTCCAATGATTGGAGACTGGTGTTTGATATGAAAGCCATGTAAAGGTGTGATAAATGCCATTCTGCAGCATCTCTTTCCATTATCTACACTTTAAATCAATCAACCCTCCACTTCCTTTTGACCGAACTTCGTTGTCATTTACCCATTGGGTCGAATTATCTTGAACCTAAAAATTACATATTCGGATGCTGAACATTGACAAACATGGAGGCTTTGACAGCTGATGCTAGCTAGTGTCGATCCAGTTAGTTTGCCGGATCCTGCAAACAAAAATAAATTGAATTCTTACCCTGAACAGTTAACAAAAAAGTGATTTGGGGGGAATATTATCGTAGTTTTAGCAGTTTTAATAACGAAATCAACTCAAACACTAGCTTCGGTGGTATTTTCTTGAAATTAGTGGCCCCCTACCTTAAAATGTAATGACTACAGAGGTAGCAACCAACCTTAAAACGTAGTGTTTACGTGGCAACCAATCAATTTCCGTTTAAAAATAGAACACCATCGATTTTTAACATCGATTATTACCAGCATATTATCTGGAAGATCTCATGTATTGTCCTCCCAGCTACGATTCGGATGGGGAAAGCGATATTTTAAATCTGTTAGCAAAACATTTAATCAACACCTCTTTTCTTTGGATACACTGTCCTGCCGTCGTTCTGCACAAAACTACGAGTCAGACTCCTGAAGACGAGCAAGAATGCGCTCCTTGAGCATGAGATTGAGCTCAAACAAGTTTTATAAGCACGGGGCCTGGACGTGATGTTGGACCGCCACAATCACTAATTAGTAGGATTTAGAACTGCGTCCACACCAGTTAAAAGCTGTAGATCTATATATTGCATTGGTATATAAACTAAATATTCGCGATTCACAACCTACGTGACGTTATGTCCACCTTTTACAAACACTGCGATAAAGTTGTAATTTGTGTGGGTTACTGCAGATCTATTTTGGGGTATTTGAATTCCGGTGGAGTGAAGAGTCAAGCCCTCAGATTGGTGGTTGTAAGAACTGCGCAGTTTCCACTTAAATTCCGAATCCACACAAAATCAAAAGCCGATGAGGGACAACGCAAATAACGGCGATTGATTCATAAATATGTAAATTTATGAAGAACCTCTGACCAGTACACATGACATCATGATCACGTGATCACAATATCTATATTTGTCCCACAGCTATACTTAAACGTCGATTTTATGTCACTTATATACACACACAAAATCTAAACAAACAACATTGAACGGTTATTATAAATTTTGGAGCTATTGCATATGTTTATTCAAGAATTTAGATAACTGTTTGTAAGATTTTTTTGCCATTCATTTCAATCGAAAAAGACATTTCGTTTAATCCTTAACAAGTGGCATAGTATCGTTGTTCAACTATACATTCCATCTTAAGAAGCACCTGCTGAGCGGTGATTTAGTGCAGCCAAGGTTCCGTGCACGTTACATACGGCATTTACCACAGTGTTTTGGTTCAGCCAAAATATGCGAGTGCAAGGAAATAATGTAAAGTCTAGAATAAAAAGTTGTGTAGTTCTAAGCTAACAATTCTTCCACAAATAGAAGCGTGTCGTAGAAAAGACGATTTCAGTCGTAGAGTATTTCATTTTAGGCATATCCGGAAACTGTTATAATATATGCAAATTATACTTGATGCTTGTGTAAACGATTGGTTATCGTATATGCAAGTGGACGAAATGGTTGTTTCAAACTGTTGAAATAGTTCAGTCTTTAAAGACATATTCATGATCACAAAATGCACCATTTCCGAGTTATAATTTTACAACGGAAAAAAAAAAAACTTGCTTGTTCACCGAATAATTACGGAACTAGGTTACGTCTCGCAAACCGGAACTGGGACAGGAAGCAGTACAAGGCCGGAGGTATGCTTACGTCACCCCATGGATCAAGATGATAACAATGAGAGCCTGGTTGCTACGCAACCAGGCGACTCAAAAATGAATTAAATTATTATTTGCGAATGGTTAGAATTATGCATTGTTCAACATAAATACCTGTAATTATCTCAAGATATACGCTTAACTTATGTTTTAAAATAGAAATAGTAATAATTTGTTCCTAAGTTTCGTCATGAAACAATTTTATCATTTCATCTTCTTCTGCTTTTTTATTTTTTCTCAACACAGCAATTTTGTTCCTTAAGTTTTGTCATGAAAGAACTTCATTTTTTTTTTTTTTCTCAAGAAACTCTTTGAAGTAGCTCTTACTGTCCTTAAACATTTACAAAACAATCCCAGATTTTTATCAAGTTTTAGCAACCCTGAGGGAAGCAAATTTTCTCTCTATGTCTTCTACACTTCAAAACACAAATTTTAATTTTTGAGCCACATTTATTTTGTTGTCTGTAAATGCTTTCAATTTGGACAGGTCTAAAATTTTAAGTTTTGAGTCACATTTGAGCCATGCTCTGGCAAAAGGGCACCTACTGCACCTTCACAGTGCATGATACCAAGCAAGTCATCACATGATCATGGATCCTAAAGTCCATTTTGTCTAACGACCGATTGAATCATGAGGTGGACTGGTCCTTTGACATACATAAATTTACCAATAGCAAAAAGTTTTGGCTCAGGTCAGCCTGAGTAGACTGCGCGTCTTTAAATGCTTTCAGTTTGGACCAGTTCAAAATTTGTCGTTTGGAAAAGCATTAACCTAACTGTCATTGCAACTGCAGTTTATGGACTGTCTGATACTGATGAAAACTTTCATGCCAAAGAACAAAATATGAATGAAACAGTGGCTGTACATAAACTCTTTACCACATGATAGTATTTTGGACTTGACCAACCTGAAAGCATTATCACACAACAAAATAAATGCAGCTCAAATGATGCTTTCTGTCTTTGATATGGTAGAAAACATTGTGGGAAAAGAACAAAATGCTGGTTACAAGCATTTTCATTTTCATCCTCAGTATTTTCCAAAGCCTTCCTTCTTCTGGGTGACAAAAACTCAGGATTATGTTGTAAAGAGTTAGTCAAAGGAATGGAAGAAATTACCAAAATAAACAATTTATGCATCTGTCAAAATATTCAAAAAACTGTCTACCGCATTTGCCACAAAGTTTGTTTGGGACACAGGGATTTAAAAGAATATACTACAGGTACAAAAAAGGTTAGTTTAACAATAAACTGTAGGTGCAAAACATGAATAAAAACACTGAACTAAAAACATCAAAGTAAAAGTTGAGGCTTGTTTTGTGTCATTTCTATGCTTCAATCTACAACAGTTGAACAACAACCCCGTAGTTTACCAGCTGAGCAGTACACTATTGTACGCTGGGAATGTGGTTAGATAAATGGGATTTGTCTTTAACAGAGTTGAAAACATTGTAAGAAAGGAGTTTCTCCTTTCCCCACAATATTTTCTACTCTTTAAAGATGAGTGATCTCAAAAGCCGTTTTCCTCAGGCATTTACTCTTTTCCCAATAATGTTTTCTGCCCTCTTTAAAGCCAACTAATATCATTTTAGCCATAAATGTGTCCAAAAAAAGGAAATCTAGAATTTTTTTGTTTTGTAAATAATCAACTCTTTGCCACACAATAAAATTTTGTACTCAACCAAATTAAAAGTATTTGCAGACAACAAATTAAATGTTGCTAAAATGATAATTTCTGTCTTTGATAGGGTTGAAAACATTGAGGGAAAAGGAGTTAATGCTAGTCTCCAGAGTTTTCTCTTTTTCCACAAATGTTTTCAAAAGCCTTCTTTTTCAGGGTTGTTGAAGTTGGAATTTGTGGTAAAGGGTTAATATTCAGTCAAGATGTAAGACTAATTTTTTAAGGTCTAGAAGTTATTCCATTGCCAAAAAGAGACCCTTGGTCCTGGTTTAGAACAAAGTAGCTGCCAGAGTATCTTCAAAATGACATGAAAGCTGTCTGCAGTTTTATTTTGGATCTATTTGCCTGCAACTTGGCACTAAACTCGTCTTGCCATTTACTGCTGTGTGCAGTCTGATCTTGATCTACATGCTCTGCAATACCTTTTCATGATCCCATGTCAATGAAAGGAATTACTCATTATATCCTACAGGTGACTTTTTTTGTCTTACTCCTGACCTTGTTGGAAAAAATTGTGGCAAAGGGTAAAAATGAAATTCATAGTTAGTAGTTTCCATTTTGCAACGATGTTCTAGACATTTGTTCTAACTTTTGTGTTGTCTGCAAATATGTTTCAGAGGTATGCGACTTAAGGACTAACCTGAAACTGCAGCCTTGTCTACCAATTACATCATGCAACCTTTGGAGCCCAGCACTGTATTGTCGTCATCAAGAATGTGCAAACAGTAAGAGGTTGTAAGTTCAACTTCATACATCTGTAAATGAATAAATACAAGTATAAAAATGTCAGAAACAATTTCTATTATGTAGTAGAAATAGACCCTCATCCCACTCCCAACATTTTCCTGAAATATAAAGCAAGTCACACAGACATGAAATGAGAGTGTCCTTTGGCAAGATGCTTCAGAGCCCCAACCAAGTACTGGTTTGATTGAGGATATACTTGAATAAATCATCTGTCTCTCTTCTGTGAACAAAACAACATTGTGAGCGTAAAAAAAACCACACAGTCAATAAGCAATCCACAACTGATTGTTTATTGATTTACTTCCAAGCAGACCTTTCAAAATCCAAGCCAGGTAGCACAGTCTGTAGTAGTGGTGAAACGGTTTACCGATTAACCGATTAATCGCGGTCTATTCAAAGAAAAAACCGAAACCGGTTCGAATTTTACCGTATCGGTATTTCTGCAATATGTCAACTTCTCTTAATTGCATCAGAAAGTCCGGTTTTCCCAAAAATTCTGTCAGAAATCGATCGTTTTTCAACTTACAGTTCTAAAGATTTCCGAAAGCGAAAGTTGTTTATTTTTTTCCACAGGCGGTGTCACCGGTGTTTAGGTAAAACTATGACCACATAAAATTCACGACACGAACTCCAAATAAACGTCGAGCTTTAATGCTTTTGGATCAATGGAGTTTGTATGTTATTCATTTCTTATAACTTTGCTCACACTTATTTTTGCGTTTTCCAGTAGTTAAGCTGCAAAGTATTAGTGTTAGTGCAGTAAGCAACTGAGTAAGTTAGTGCATCGCACTGTCTACTCTGTTGAGCCATGTCCCGAAGTTCGGTATAGTAGCGCTGGTTTTTATATAAACAAGTACGCTCTTGAAGAAAAAAAATGGCAGACGAAAATCGTCAAGATAGCGAGTGTTAAAGACTAGTCAATTTTAGTTTGTTTTTATTTGTTCATGCGAAACAATTGATTTTTAGTTCATTATCTTGAAAGAATGGAAGAGTTCCAAGCACATGTACTAGTTTTCTTTATCACCTTTTGAGCATATGCTACCCTAACAGTGACTACAAGTGGTCAGATATGCTAAATGTCAGCATATACAGCATATTGCAATACGTATTGCAATACGGGTCAGCCGTATTGCAATATATTGCAATACGCTTTTTACCGTATTGTTTCACCCCTAGTCTGTAGCATACAGGACTTGAAACCAGGGGGTCACTGGTTTGAATCTTAAACTTTGCAAATTTCTTTCTGAGGATTGATGATAGTCAAGGGAACATCATTTATTCCTTTCTCATCACTGATCATTTTTCTGACAATAGTTATGTGGAAAAGCAGCAGTGGCTTTGGAAGAATATTCTGTAGATTACTGGTAAACAAAAAACCAGGAAAAGCATGGATAGTTGCAGTGGCAGCCGCTGTATAATTCAATTAAAGTTGAAAAATGGTTTTAAACAAAAAACATCAAAATTACCAATGTAGCTAACACAGTTTTACCCCTTAAAGCACCTTTCACAACTATAGTTGCCTTTGCGGCCATGTAGGTCAAGATCAGACTGCACAAAAAAGCAGTCTGATCTTTGATCTGCACTGTCCACTTTGCCGAGACATTCCGGATAGCAGTAACCTTGAAAATGCAATTATTTGGGTTTATTTCCGGACTAAAAATGTTTGTTGGGTTTATTCTGCACTCTAAGGGTTAACAGGCAACAGTCTCACTGTCAATAAATGATTTGATTCGATTTGCCAATCAACTATTTACTCATTAGTCATCATAATATTAACCTGGAACTTTTTATGTCTGTTTTAAGGAGCAGATTCTCTACTCTTTTTTCCCCAAAACATGTTGACAGCAATGTAATTTCAAAGTCCAACTTAATAACCACAGTTTGTGACTTACATGTACTCTTTAACTCGTTACCACACAATTCCGAGTCTTAAAGACCCCCGGTGCAGCCTTTTGAAAACATTGTGGGGAAAGGAGGAACTTTCTCCGGCAATTACTATCATTTCAGCTAAATTTCATCATTTGGTATAAGAGTTCATGAACATGAGCCATGCTCTGTGAAAAGGGGACTTAATGCATCTCAGTGATGTTTGGTACTGAGCAAGTCATCACATGATCATAGATCTATAATCAGTGTTCCCACTCACATCTCTTTTTGGGAGTGCATGCGCTCCCTGGAATACAAATTTGGGAGTGCAAGAGAAATTCTAGGAGTGCACTTAATATTGAGAATTATAGAGCATCTATAGAGGACAGTAAGGGTCTGTTGTATTGAAAATTTGTTTTGATGAGTCTTACTCTGCAGTCAGCTGCTCTTGAAAACAATATGGGTAATTCAAAAAAAGATGCTTGTTATAAATTCCTTACTCACGGGACTAGTTTCAGAGGGACAACTCTACAGCCTGACGGCCAGTAGAATTTTCCATTTCACTATCAATTTCAGACACTAATTAGGTTTCACTTATTGTTTTATAGAGATATTTATGTAAATTTACTGTTTAAAGTCATTGATAAAACTGAATAAACAGTTTGAAATGCCTATGATCGGACGATATTGAACCAATTTTTGTTGTGTCATGGGTTTTTGCGTTTCTTGCGGCGATCTTTTTTTCATGTCTTTCAAGTTTTGGAGTAGTATTTCCACATGATTTGACATAGATTTGTCAATAAGAATGGCATATAACTCCAAAACCTTTAATTTTACACTAGAAAAGCGGATTGAAACCAAATTTGATTAGCGGTGATAAACAGTGACTTTCACACTTGTTAACTTGTCCCAACAGGCGCCACTGGTTATCCACAATGGGAGCCCTGAAATCTGTGCGTGCATGCACGTTTCACTTCATATTTTTGTGCGTGATTATTCAATTCTGTGCGTGAATCACACACATTATGTGCGTGAATGGGAACCCTGATAATGTCTATTTTGTCTAATAACTGACTGAATCATGAGGGAGTCTGGTCCTTAGACATACAGAAAATTGACCACTACAAAAAGTTTCAGCTCAGTTCAGCGCATAGACTGCACATGCTGACCTTGGTCTATGCTCTAGGCAGATGCATTAAGTACCCTTTTCACACAGCATGGCTCGTATGTAACTTTTGCCATATTTTTGTCAAACCTTAAGACATAATTATTCTCAACCCTTTACCACACAACAAAATTTTAGACCAGACCAAATTGAAAGCATTTGCAGATCACAATGAAATGCTGGTTACCAGCATTTTCTTCTTTTACCACAATGTTTTCAAAAGCCTTCTTCTTAAGGCTTGTTAAAACTCCAGACTGTGTGGCAAAGAGTTAAAACAATACAGTTTATAGAGGTTTAAAAGTATTTCCACTCAAACACTTGATTTTGCTTAGAGTCCAGCAGCAGCCAGTGTAGACTGCAAGTTCTCTGCTGCCTTATCTTGGATCTACCTGTCTGCAGCTAGGTACTGGGCAGTCTTATCTTGGATCTACCTGTCTACAACTAGGTACTGGGCTGCCTTATCTTGGATCTACCTGTCTACAACTAGGTACTGGGCTGCCTTATCTTGGATCTACCTGTCTACAACTAGGTACTGGGCTGCCTTATCTTGGATCTACCTGTCTGCAACTAGACTAAAGTGACCAAAATATCTCCTCAACTGCTGCTTTGTGCAGTCTGATCTTGATCTACATCCTCCTAAGTACCTATCCATGTTTCAATGGTGGTATCGCGAATTACTCATTAATCCTGTGGGTAAACCTTTGAATCTTTACATAGAATCTCCTTGGAAAACATTGTGGCAAAAGGTCAAACAGAGAGTAATGAGCACTTTCTCACGCTGGAGGTTCTTTTTTTCTATCCTTTCCCACACAACAAATTCCAGACTCTTCTGAATTCAAAACAATTGCAAATTCAAAATTGAAACAAGTGAGTTAAGATCCCTGCTAGGACAGAATACATTGTGGGAATAGGAGAAAATACTGGTTACCAACATTTTCTCCTTTCCCCACAATGTTTTCAAAAGCTTTCTCCAACAGGGTCATTTAAACCCGGGATTGTTTGGCAAAGGTTTAAATTGACTTTTACAGGGTATTACAATGTTTATCTGACATAATTATAATGGGTCAAGTTATATTTCAAATTTCTGTCTTACCTCCCTGTATTCCTCTGATTTGTTTAATTCATGTGTGTTTCAACTGTGGGCATGCCTTTCCTGCTGTGCTTTAAGCATATCTGATTGTATGATTGTTCTTGAGCATTAATACGACATGGTGTTCAAGACCTCCTTGAGTTGTGAAGCGAGCCCTGCGGCCTTCCACAATACAGCAAAAAGGTTTGTTCCCACATGAGATGTGTCTCTCTAACCAGGATTTTGAATGCCACAATTTATTATACACTTTACATTCCTCCCACAAACATGCTACCATCTCATTCTTTTTTTGCGGATTAACATGATAGGTGCAAATATGGTCCATAATTTCATCATTTTTCAGTTCTATATCACAATCTTTCCACTGGCATTCAATACATGCTGGAGCTCTTTTGATGGGGTAGTTTCCCTTTTGTTACAGACAGCGCTGTCAACAGGGGTGCAACTGGGGCTTTGGTCCCAATGATATGGGGGTTCATTCTCTGCATGTATGTGTCTGGGTTTACGGGAACATGGGCATTATTGCTGCTGACTAGGGGCAAGAAGTCCATTGTTTCTTTGGTATGGGGTACACTGGAAATAGAAAAATGTATTACTTGAAAATAAATACTAACAAAATCTCCATTAGCTCTATTACTGCCAATGATCACTAAAGTAGCTTTTGAGACAACACAAATCAAGATCAGACTGCACATGCACCAAATGTGCTGGCTGATCTATGATCTACACTGGCTGCTACCTGAAAGTAAACTACCACCAGTCATCTCCAATAGCATTGAAAAGCTTGACAAAATGGAATTTCTGCAGTTGGTCATGAAATGATTAATTCCAATACCGGTAAGCCCAATATACTAGTTTGAAATAGAAGACTTAATGGTCTTGGCTACACGCCTTTTTAACAGCTGAGGCCATATCATGGCGGTCAGTGCACCTATGCATGTGTTTCCTTGCTTTCTCACACCAGTATTGACACAACTTTCTTTCCAAGACACTGACTATTTTTCTCACATGCATCAGAGGTGAGAGGTGAAAAATCACCAGAAAGAAAGTTTGACTCAACACGGTATCACCCACAACCACCAGGTCACGAGTCAGACACACTAACCACTGTGCTACCCAGGTGAGTGTTTGTCTTGGAAAGTACTCAAAACACTGTAGGAATATGTGAACATTTTCTCCTTTCAAAACATTGTTTCAAAAAGCCAACTTCCTCAGGGTTATATATAGAGAATAGATGGTTGGTGTCTTGGATGGGTTAAGTTTATCGGGCAAGGCGGAGAAATTTATCTGGTGAGCCGAAGGCGAACCGGATAAATTCCAGAGCCGAGCCCGATAAACTTAATCCATCCAAGACACCAACTATCTATTCTTTTTATCCTGTCACGCACTGTAAATGAACAAAACAAAACAAAAAACAGACATGATACAAAGACTGTACCTTTTATTCAATATCTTATGGTACTGATACCATAAAATTCCCGAGCCGAGCCTGACAAAATTTCCTGGAATCAAAGACACTACTGTCTGTTCTTCAAATTTTCCAATCCATGACACTATTCTGTTTATCCTGTTTCACATTTACAAACATAAATCCAACTAGATAGAATATTTAGCTCGAAATTAAGGCATGTATTGACATCTTTCGCACTATGAAAAAAACACACTTGTATGGCGAACTGTGCAAAGCGCTTTTGGTATGCAGCTGTAATAATGACGTCATGAATAATATTGACTACGTCATAAACCTGACGTAAACGCTCAGAAGAATATTGTGGCAAAGAATTCTGATTTATTTTAAGTAAGAAAAATCAACACATGCACAGAATTTTAAGCGATAATTTTACTTTGAAATATTGATTTCGTGTACCGACACCTAAAAAAGGAGTTCCGGCTGGTCAGATGGCCAACTAGCCTAATAAACCTTAATCACGTGACCAACTGACATACTAAACCTAGTCACGTGGTCAAGTGACCGTATATCACCAAGTTTATATGACCCCCTGTTATATGACGGAATTTATAGGAGGTGACAGGATAAAAAACAAGAGCACTACATGCGGGTGCCAATGCTCGGCTATGGACACTTGATTTTCAGTGAAAATTCTACGTAAAAAAAGGAACATAACTGTATCAAAAATCCTTTGATGGATACATGCTCTTGATGTATAGGTTTCCCTTTTGATAATTAAGATTTTGTCCAAGTCTGAAGCAAATATCTTCAGTAATAACAGATGTTAAAGATGTATAAAATGTCAAAGGTTTCACACAATGCAGATGATGCTAGGGCTACGACAAAACCTTGACAATTTCTTTGAAAACACCCGAGCTAACAAGGCTTATCTGGTGAATGGTTTAAAGGCCAGAAGTTACAGACTGGTCCTTTTGCTTGCATTTTTCTATTTTTATCCTATTTTCACTCAAAAATGTTGCAAATTTATATTAGCAAGTGATTCATGATATATGTACTTATTAAAGAATTTTGCATAGGAGAAAATGCTGGTTACAAGCATTTTCTCCTTTTCCAATAATGTTTTTAAAAAGCCTTATTCCAGGGGATTGTTAAAAGTCGGGATGGTGTGGCTATTGCCCTCATGGTTTATTTATTGCGCTTTGTAACTCACACCTGTGGTTTATTGAACGATAAACCATGATAGAAAAAATATTTCTTAATTCAAATCTTGATTCATGTCGATTGCCAAATTGTCTTGCCAAGAAGTAGGTGATTTTACACTTTACCACACAATCCCAACTTTTAACATCCCTGAATAAGAAGGCATCTGAAAACATTGTGGTAAAAGGAGAAAATGCCGATAAGCATTTTTCTCTTTTTCCCAGAATGTTTTCTACCCTATCAAATACAGAAATCTTTTGAGCTACATTCAATATGTCGTCTGCAAATGCTTTCAATTTGGTGATGTGAAACATTTTTTTGGTTTGATAAGTGTTAAATCAGAGAATAACCTGAAATCTGTAGCCTGGTCTATGAATAACATCATGCAACATTTGTCTAAGAAAGCATAATAAGAAAAAAAATCTTACATTAAATTAAGAACTTTCTTGTCTTCATCTTAATCATACAGCGTCAATATTTTACAGCAAGTTTCGCACTCCAGGTTGTATCTTCATCATGGACATACACGTAAGTCTGAAAATAAATACAAGAAACTGAGAAAACTGAATTTCTGTTCTGTGTTGGAAAAATTCCAGCGTTTTACTCCAAACAATTTCCTAAAAGTATCTAACGACACACAAACATGACATTGGAGTGTCCTTTGGCAAGATACTTCAGAGCCCCAGCCAAGTACAGGCGAGACCCAGGATGTAATGGAGTACATTATGCACATGTCTCTGTTATGTGACTGACAAAAAGTGAGAGCAACCTCGAACAGCACATAATCAATTAACACATCACAATGAATTGCACACAAATGTGAGCCATACTCAGTGAAAAGGGGACTTAATGTATCTCTGTGATGCATTATACCACAGGGATACATGATACAAAGCATGTCATCATATAGATGTGAGCCATGCTCAGTGAAAAGGGGACTTAATGTATCTCTGTGATGCATTATACCACAGGGATACATGATACCAAGCATGTCATCATATAGATGTGAGCCATGCTCAGTGAAAAGGGGACTTAATGTATCTCTGACAGGGTGCCCAATCATGTACTGCAGTACGTAATTTACATATAAATTCTACTCCGCGCATACAAATTTTTTTCTGCTTACGTGCATGAATGCAGTGTCAAAAGTATGCACGTACAAAAAGGAAAGTAATTACGTAAACTGCACGTACAAATTAGATACCACTTCATATTGCATGCCAAACAAACAAAATGAAAGTAGCTTTCCTCATAAGTGGGTACCATGCTTTGTCCTCAAAATAGAGCGGTTTACCAAATATTTTCGCTATATATATTTTGCGGCTCCGTCGTCTGTCTGAGTAATTTTCGCTACGATTTTTTTAAGGTGTCAGAATTTACGTGTACAGGAAATCTGGTAATTAATTTTCAATGAGAAATTAAAATCATTTAATTATATTATGATGCGCAGTTATTGTTAAAAACACATTTTCTGACATATGAAAGCTGAAAAATCGAGCCGCAAATTAAACGTGTAATTTTTCGTATGTATGGCGTCTGCTGCAGAAAAAATGTCATCACAACAAAAGCTGTTAAAATATTTTACAGCGTGAAGATCTGAGAAAGGTAGGTTTATACAAGTGATTCTACCATTACACATTTTGTTTGATTTTGCCCCAAAACGGCATGGCCTTTATTTGACAGAGTTTGAGCTTACAATAAGCCAATCGGCCTGCTCCTCTGAGATTTCAAAATAGCGAGATCTACGAACATCATCTTGTACAATAAGCATCAATCTGTCTACGCTTCCTTTTTAAAGCAGTTCTAATGTACTTCGCAACTTTGAGAAAGGAATAGAGGTGAAAAATCTTACATAAAGGCAGTCGATTATCAAAACTCATGGCCGTGTTCGGCCTTAAACCCTGAAACCTTGCGATTGTATCTTAGTATGTGCATGTCCTGGAGACATATGATGCATCCATATAATCATCAAATGCACAATTTAATAATTTAATTAAGATCCCATTCATTATGGTAAAGGAGCTAGGGTGTTAAAATTAATTAATAAAACTGAAACAGCCCAAAGTTACTCTGTACCCCCTAATTTTTCTTTTTACCCCCAATTCAAAACCTAGGGGGTACAGTGCACCCCCAATTTTTTCTTTGTACCCCAAGTTCAAAGCCTGGAGGGTGCATGTACCCCCAAATTGAAAACCCAGCGGGCATGCTGTCTGAGATGCATTATACCACAGGAATGTATGATACCAAGCATGTCATCATACAGATGTGAGCCATGCTCAGTGAAAAGGGGACTTAATGTATCTCTGTGATGCATTATACCACAGGGGTACATGATACCAAGCATGTCATCATACAGATGTGAGCCTTGATCAGTGAAAAGGGGACTTAATGTATCTCTGTGATGCATTATACAACAGGGATACATGATACAAAGCATGTCATCATACAGATGTGAGCCATGCTCAGTGAAAATGGGACTTAATGTATCTCTGTGATGCATTATACCACAGGGATACATGATACAAAGCATGTCATCATATAGATGTGAGCCATGCTCAGTGAAAAGGGGACTTAATTGTATCTCTGTGATACATTATACCACAGGGATACATGATACCAAGCATGTCATCATATACACAGTAATTATGGATCCATAAAATCCATCTTGTCTACCAAATTACTGAATTATAAGGTAGACTGATCCTTTTACATGCAGAAAATTGATAGTTTCAATAGCTTATATAGATCCATTAAGCACCCTTTTCACTGAGCATGGCTTGTTTATATATAAGGAGATTGTTCTGTGCTGTTGTGCTATCTTTATCTACAGCTTCAAGAATACCTATTCATGTTGCCTATGGTAGTGAAAGAAATTAATTGTTACACCCCCACTTTGACTTAGTGTCTTCATCAAAACTATTTTGAAACCATTGTGAGAACAGGAGAAATTGATGGTAACCAGCAGGGTTAAGTTTCATGAAAAAAACTTAAGTCTCTTATTTAGCTCAAATTCTGTACTGTACTCATTGTCTGACTGAAGTTGTGGTTGTTGTCTGAGACCCATTTCACTAACTTGAAAAGTCTGAAGTTACACTCTCAAATGCTTAGTCACATTTCAGACCCAACTCAGCAGAATAAATGACTCAACTCAGTTAACCCTATACCACACAATCCCAACATTTAACAACCCTAAAGGAGAAAGCTTTTGAAAACATTGTGGGAAAAGGAGAAAATGCTGGTAACCAGCATTTTCTCCTTTTCCCACAATGTTTTCTACCATTCCCAAAACAAGTTTCAGTATTTGAGTCACATTTATTTTGTCGTCTGCAATTCGTTTCAATTTGGACCGATCTAAAATTTTTTTGTGTGGTCAGGAGATTACAGACTCAAGTCAATTGTTTTCCTGAGTGGAGTCTGAAACATTCTGTCAACTCAGGATCTGAGAAGGTTACTAAAGTTAGTGTTAATGTTAGTAAAATGCATCTCGAATAACAAACATAGCTTTAGTTGAAAAATGAGTCCATTTGTAGACTAGAGCAAAGTAAGAGACTTAAGTTTTTTTTGTGAAACCGGGCCCAGTTTTTTATTTTGTGACATGGTTTAAAAAGTAATTAAACCTTGATTCATGTTATCTGCAAATTTGTTTAACTCTTTACCAAACGACTGATTTTTGGACTAGACCAAATTCAAAGCATTTGCAGATGACAAATTAAATGTTGCCAAAATGATAATTTCTGTCTCTGATAGGATAGAAAAACATCATGGGAAAAGGAGAAAATGCTGGTTACCAGCATTTTCTCCTTTTCCCACAATGTTTTCAAAAGCTTTCTCTTTTAGGGTCGTTAAAGGTCAGGATTGTGTGGTAAAGGGTTAATGAGAATGATAATGACTTAATCAACCCTTTATCACACAATCCCAAGGTTTAACTACCACAAGAAAGCTTTTGAAAACATTGTTGGAAATGAAGGAGGTGCTGGTAACCAGCATTTTCTCCTTTTGCAACAATGTTTTCTGCTCGAAGTTCCATCATTTGAGCCATCTTTGAATTGTTGTCTACAAAAGCTCTGGATTTGGACAACTCGAAAATTTCATCGTTTTGGTAAAACATTTTAACAAAACTTTGGACATGTCCAAATTGGACGCATTTGTAGGCAACAAAATAAATTTAACTCTTTACCACACAATCCCGACTTTTAACGACCCTGAGAAAGAAGCCTTTTGAAAACCTTGTAGGAAAAGGAGAAAAGGAGAAAATGCTGGTAACCAGCATTTTCTCCTTTTCCCACAATGTTTTCTACCCTTTCCAAAACAAATTTCAATTCTTAAGTTGCATTTAATTTGTCGTCTGCAAATGCTTTCAATTTGGACTGGTCTAAAATTTTGTCGTCTGGTACAGGGTCAACTCAAAAATTTAAATTTGTTTTGGGAAGGGAAGAAAACATTTTGGTTACTACCATTTCCTCCCTTTTCTACAATCTTATCAAAAGCCTTTTGCCCATGGTCATACAGTCAGGAATTTTGTACGGGTTAACCCTTTGCCACACAATACCATCTGGAAGGAGATGGCTTTAAAAAACATTCTGAGAAACAGACAAAATGCTGGTTACCAGAACTGTCCCTGTTTCTCATAATGTTTTCTATCCTTTCAAACATTAAAACTATCATTAAGGCTAACTCTTATAATGTGGTCTGCTAATGCTTTCAAATTGGACAGACCAAGAATTTCAGCCTTTGTATGGCGTTAACTGCTTACCAAACAACAAAATTTCAGACTATACCTAATTGAAAGCATTTGCAGGTGATAAAACAAGTTATTTCATTGAAATGGTATCCTCTACTAAAAAAAAAAAACTTTTTTGATAGAAACATATAAGAAGTATTGTTTTGCATGTACATGTGGCCTATTTGTTATTGGTCCATATTGAAATTATATGTTAAGCCCTCCTTTTCCATGACATGGCATTTCATTAGAGGAAAACAAATAAAGATTGTCTGTATCATATGATAAACAATATAAATATCAACTTTCATAAAATTTTGTCCATTAGTTAAAGAGATATTGGTCTATAATGGAAATATACATCAAGCCCCCTTTTTTCCATGACATGGGGTTAAATAAAAAAAAGTCTATCTGCAGACTATAATAAGGAACAAAATGTAAGAAGTTTCATCCATTTTCGTCACGGATTTCAAAAGATATCTGGACGGACAGACAACAGATTGTTACTAGTCCTTAATGAAATTATATATTAAGCCCCTTTTTTCCATGACATGGCATTTCATTAGATAAAAACAAATAATGATTGTCTGTGTCTTATGATAAACAATGTAAATATGAAGTTTCATAAAATTCTGTCCATTTGTTAAAGAGATATTGGGCCATAATGGAAATATACATCAAGCCACCTTTTTCCATGAAAGGGAGTTAAATAAAAAAAAAAAAGTCTACTGGTAGACCATCATAAGGACATGTATGAAGTTTCAGTTTTCGTCAAGGATCTTTCGGAGCTATCTGTCAGGTTGGGCGGACGAACGGATGAACAACGCAAAAACTGGATCTACTCTGTCTAATATGGAGATACTCTTCCATGAAAAAAAGATTTAAGTTTAAAATAGCAAAATTTTAGGTTTTTACTATAGGTTTGAAAGTTTAACTTATTTAGCAGGACACGGGTTAATGCATCTTCATGATTCTTGGTACCAAGAGCCTGCCCGGGTAGATCAGTGGTTAGCCTATCTGACTTGTGACCTGGTGGTTTGAGTTCTATACCAGGTTGAGGCAAACTTTCTTTCCGGCAATTTTTCGCCTCTCACCTCTTGATGCATGTGAGAAAAGTAGTCAGTGATTTGGAAGAAAGTTGTGTCAGTACTAGTGTAAGAAAGCCAGGAAACATATGCGTAGGTGCACTAATGTGACCTTAGCTGTTAAAACAGTGTTAAACTCCAATTCAATCAATCAATCTATCATGATAGCAAGAAGTCATTACATAACTATAGATTCCCAAAATCCATTTTATCTAACAACAGACTAAATCATCATGTACACCTACTCTTTGACATGCAGGAACTTGACCAACAGCAGAAAGTTTCTGCCCAGGTCAGCCTGTGCAGACTGTGCAAGCTCAACTGGGCTTTACAAATGCATAAAGCCCCCTTTTCACAGAGCATCACTCATTTTCTTTGTATCATTTCTCAGTTTCTGTGTCCAAAAAAAACCCAAACCCTATGTGGTAGGGAGATAACCTGTTACAACACAAAAATACATAAGAGTTGAAAACTTGTTTCAGTATGTGGAAAAATATAGAAGTTATAATTGATTTACTGAAAAAGTTCAGAAAAGAGCTCCAAGTACAATGATGCTGGGAAAAAGTTCCAAAAACATCACACAAATATGACAGATTCAAAACATGATTTTGCTCCAAGAAAATACATTTAAAAAAAAAAAATAGAGTCTTTGCAAGCTTTTTTTGATTATCATCAAATATTTCGTGTAAAAGGCAATGAGAAAAACAGCTGTGGTTGCCAGAAAAGGAGAAAATGCTGGAAACCAGCATTTTCTCCTTTTCCCGCAGTGATTTGAAAAGCTTTCTCCATTGGAGTTGTTTAAACTCAGAATTGTGTGGTGAAGGTAAACCAAACACAAACAAAAATGTTTTTTTATTTATACTTCTCTCTCTCCAATCAATTGATGGTTTGCAAACTATTGCTTAACCCTTTAGCAACAACCCTGAGGAAGAAGGCCATAAAAATTATTGTGGGAGAAGGATAAAATGCTGGTTAAAAAACATTTTTGTGGCATTTGTGGAAGGCAATGGTATTTTGAAAATCATGTATCATAGTTGTGCAAAACTGAAGGAAGTAAACCCAATTTAACTCATTTTTTCTAAGACAAGTATTTCGATAGCACTCAGATAAACAATTAACAACGGTGTATTAAAATAAACAGGATAAGGCCATCGATCATGGGAATACTTCTTTTTAACTGAAAATATCTATATCCTCTATGACCTGTTGGCGCAATGATACACACAACCTTTGTCTCCTGACCGTGTTCATCCCAAAATCAGTTAGTCCCTGGGCTTGTTCGTTCCTTGACTTGTTCATCCAGGCCTGTTCATCCTACATTATTGCTTTTTAATTCTTGAAATCATTAAATCCACACAATGGCTCCACTGACAAATGCCCCACTAGTGCTTTCACTGCTTTGATTTATTCTAAATGTTTTCTTCCCTTTCAAAGATAAATCCAAACATTTGAGCCACATTCTATGTGTTGTCTGCAAATAATTCAATTTGAATATGTGAAAAAAAAAAAAAAAAAAAAATGTTAAGTATAGGGTTAATTTAGGGGCAAAACATTTTTTGAAGTTGTCTAGATCTACTTATAGACTAATATGACAATCAAAATATTCACACACCCCCCTTAACATGTTCATTATATTTGAAGTTTGATGAACAATTGGAAGGCTGTCACATTCACTGTAGTTTTATTGATACCATATGCAAAAAGCCGGCTGGGACGATCAAACCCGGACGAACAAGCTCGGGAACGAAAAAGGCCAATCACGTAATCGTCAACACGAAGCAGTTTGACTTTTCGAGGAAGACAGCAAAATAATCAATGATAATTAGCACTTACCATGCTAGTGTAGATCATTCAGGAGTACAATCCCACAAGGAATTCAAAATACTACAACAGAGACTTACCTATTTTTTTTACGTCCGAGTCAACATTGCTTCCCGTTTTCCATAGCTCGACGTCCCGTTTTTGTTTTGTCCATCTTGATTGGTTGATGTATGCCACACGTGAAATCTAGAGGAATACGACGCACGTGAAAAGGTCAAAGGCGAGATTGAAATTATCAGAGGAATGCCCTTAGAGCTTGCACAGGTCCAAGTTTGATATAGATAAGATCACAAAGCTTAATTTTTAGGAGAACAAGCACATTCCAATGGACACGTATATCTTAGAGCCATGTTGTTGTTGTTGTTGAAATTCCTCCGTTGACTTTTCGAAGAACCCAAGAACCCTTGGTATTGAATAACTTGAAACTTAAAGCAAAATTTTTCAAACTGATATGTCGTATAGTACTGATTAATTTAAGTTTTATTTACGCTTAGCATAGAGTATGTATTTACGCATCTATCATGTTCTGTGAAAAGGATGCTTGATGGATTTGCAAAGGTACCGACTCAGGTCAGCCAGTGCAGTCCGCGCAGGCTGACCTGGGCCGAAACTTATTCTGTTTGTTGATTTTCTGTGTGTCAAAGGGCCAGTCTACATCATAATTCAGTCGGCTTTTAGCCAAAATGTACTTTATTGATCCATGATCATGTGATGTTCTGCTTGGTATCATGCATCACGGAGATGCATTAAGCCCACTTTTGCAAGAGCATGGCCCATTTTATTTCAGACGTGTACATTTATTCAAAGATATGAAAGAAGCACAAGATCTATACATGACAATGTCTGTATAGGGTCACATTGACTCTACGAGCGCTTCCATAATATGACGTCACTTTCACGTTTTTTTTGTGTGTGTGTGTGTGTTTTTTTTTTTTGTCTAAGAGAGGCAACTCAGTTATTATAGTGTACAGTAAAGGCAGAGTTATTTTCCGTGTAAGACTAAACAAAAAAAAAACAAAAAAAAAAAAAAGGGGGGGTCGCAAGTTACTGATTTTTTTTTTATTTCAAAGTTTCTTTACTATCTCTATTCAAAATTATCCACTTAACCCTTTATCAATCAGTCTCGAGCTTTATCGATCTCTAGGAAGAATGCTGTTAAAAACATCATTGGGAAAGTGGAAAATACAGGTTACAGGTCTGCTTTTTCTCCTATTCCAAAAATGTTTTTTACCCTTCCAAGGACAAAAACTCCTTTTAGAGATGTATTTGCTATGTTGTCTGCAGAAGATTTCAATATGGTCAAGTCTTAATCTTTTGTCGTCTGCTTAAGAGTTAAGTGTTCACATTTTCTTACTGTGATGAGTAAGGTGTCATATGTGTTTGTTCCGGTGCATAAATTTAGTTGCTTTTTATTTGTATATGTATAGGCTCAGGCTGTTGAATAAAAAAAAGTCCTATCTGATCTAAGACCTACACAGCCCCATATTTTTTATTTCAGTAGAAATAGTATAAATTTGCCTAAATCCTATCAAGATGTCATGGTATAATGTGCATTTATAGCTTTCTACCATGTAAACACTGAGCATTTTGTTATCTCAGTAACCATACAAGACTTGCAAGTTTCAACACAGGAATTGCAGGTTTAATTTACAATTCATGCAATTAAATTTAATTAGCAAACATAAAGATTGTTTCTAAGAATATGCCATGCAAACAAAAGTTGTTATAGATCTATAGTCTAAAACTGACAGGGACATCAAAATCTTCTTCAACTTTGTGTTAAGATGTTCAGGTATGAAAGAACTTGAAAATAAATACAGAATGACCAGGTAATTTGACATTTTCAACAATGATTTGTTTCATTGAGTCACATTTACGGCATAAAAACAGATTTTTAAACCTTTCAATGCGTGTGCTGGTTGCGAAACTACACAGTAACGAAACCTCCGACCGCAAACTTATTCGAAGGCGAAACTCTCGTTAACCTCACATAGTTAACTCCCTTGACTATTCGATCATGCCTGCAGACGACGTAAATGTTTTTCATTTTATTTCTATTAATTATGCGTTGTTATGCCAAACTTATATTTCCAATTCTTAAATGCGGTTACAGAATGTCTAACTGATACCTTTATTTTATGTAAGAAACGTAAATCAATGCACACACCTTCAATGATAAATAGGTCTCAACTCGAATATATTCCGGACAGTCTTGTTCGGACAGTGCGCAGTCAAAACGCCCCACGCTCAGTGCGTCCCACTTTAGCCAAACTGTCCTCCAAATTTGGTTAAAATGTCCCACTTTGAAAAAACATATGGTCGAAACGTACCTTCGGTATTGCTTATTTGTCCTTATAATATTACATTGTTAGATAAATTTATAAAAAAAAATAGGAGCTTCTGATCCTTTACCAAATGACAAAATTTTGGACTGGACCAAATTGAATGCACTTGCAGATGACAAATAAAACCTAACTCAAGTGATTAGTTCTGCCTTTTAAAGGGTAGAAAACATTGTGGGAAAAGAAGAAAATGCTGGTTACAAGCATTTTTTTACTCCCTTTTCCCACAATGTTTTCATAAGGCTTTTTTCGCAGGGTCATGCAAATCTAGCTCAAGTGATTTCTTCTGCCTCTGAGAGGATAGAAAACATTGTGGGAAAAGGAGAAAATGCTAGTTACTAGCACTTTTTACTATCTTATCCCACAATGTTTATAAAAGGCTTTTTCCGCAGGGTCGTGTAAGGGTTGCATTGTACGGTAAAGGGTTAACCCTTAGACTGCTAAGCCAGACTCTGTGCACTTTTGCAGACAGTCTAGACCAAGTACGTGCACAAAATATGCAGTCTGCTTGTTGATCTACACTGTCTAATACAGGATTTTCATTTGGGTGAAATCAGCTTTGAAATTGCAATAGTTGGTTTTTTTTTAGCATTGAGTGGAAATTTTTGTGTCATTCAATAAGCAGTTTAATGATTAAAATGTCATTTGCAGAAATTTCTTGTAGGTACGGAAATTGTAAAAAAAAACCCCCAAGCATTGCATGTGGCAAGGATTAAAGGTGTGAAATGAGGTCAGTGGCATACGGGTAAAAATGTTTACTTAATACTACATGACCTGCAACAGGCAGGGTTTGCTTTGGCACATGATTTAGTGTGTTTTGATAAGGAAAATGAAAAGTAATTTTTTCAACAATGTGTCATTGTGGAGTGGACGCACAAATACGATAAGGATTACTCATGATCATGGTTCCCACTCACATCTCTTTTTGGGAGTGCTTGTGCTCCCTGTAATACAAATTTGGGAGTGCTAGAGAAATTCCAGGAGTGCATTTAATATTGATAATTATAGAGCATCTATGGAAGAAAGGGTCTGTTGTATTGAAAGTTTGTTTTGATAAGTCTAATTCTGCAGTCAGCTGCTCTTGAAAACAATACGGGAAATTTAAAAAAAGAAGATGCTTCTTGTAATTTCCTTACTCACGGGACCAGTTTCAGAGGGACAACTTACAGCCTGACGGCCAGTAGAATTTTCCATTTCACTGTCAATTTCAGACACTAATTAGCTTTTACTTATTGTTTTATAGAGATATTTATGTAAATTTACTGTTCAAAGTGATTGATAAAGCTGAATAGACAGTTTGAAATGCCTATGATTGGACGATGTCAAACCAATTTTTGTTGTGTCATGTGTTTTCGCGTATCTTGCAGCGATCTTTTTTTCATGCCTGTTAAGTTTTAGAGTAGTATTTCTGCATGATTTGACATAGATTTTGTCAATGAGAATTGCATGTACCTTCAAAACCTTTAATTTTACACTAGAAAAGCGGATTGATACCAAGTTTGATTAGCGGTGTAAACAGCGACTTTCACACTTGATAACTTGTCCCAACTGGCACCACGGGTGATCGACAACGGGAGCGCTGAAACCTATGCGTGCATGCACGTTTCACTGCATATTTTGTCAGAATGTTTGTCAGAATATCTTGGACAAGTTTGAAATTGGGTGAAATGTTAGGTCAAAAAGTAGGTGACTGGGCCAAATCTTAGAAAACATTTCTTATAGAAGCCACATTTTCAGCCTTAAACTCATGTTAGTCAGTTTGAATGTTTGTCTTGATGAAAGCTTTGACAATTTTGAAATTGGGTCATGTTGGGTCAAAAAGTAGGTCATCGGGCTAAATCTTAGAAAACAACCTTGTGTGCACTCTAGAGGCCACAATTTCAGCCTTATACTCTTGAAACTTGGTCAGAATATTTGTCTTGATAATGTCTTGGACACGTTTGAAATTGGGTCATGTCAGGTCAAAAAGTAGGTCACTGGGCCAAATCTTAGAAAAACCTTGTGTGTACTACAGAGGCCACATTTTTAGCCTTGAATTCATGAAAGTGGGTTGGAATGTTTGTCTTGATGATATCTCAGACAAGTTTGAAATTGGGTCATGTCAAGTCAAAAAGTAGGTCATCAGGCTAAATCTTAGAAAAACCTGGTGTGCACTGTAGAAGCCACAGTTTCAGCCTGAAACTTCTGAAAGTTGGTTGGAATGTTTTTCTAGATATCTCGGACAATGTTGAAATTAGGTGTGTACCAAAGAAAAAAAAATTTAGACTTGCTTAAATTTAACACTTAACCCTTTACCAAATAATCCAAAGTTTTAACCACCCTGAGAAAGAAAGCCTTTGAAAACATTGTTGAAAAAGGATAAAATGCTGGTAACCAGCATTTTCTAATTCTAGAATTACTGCTAGACTTGGGCATATTTTGAGTCATGTTGCTATGCTACATTTTGTGTGAAATAGTTAACCCTCATCCTACTAAATAAAAGAAAAGAAAATTTCAAGCTGATAGGAAAAACCCAAATTTTCATATTTCAAAGGTATTTTTGGAGGAAAGATATCTCCGTATCGGACAGTGTAGATCCAAGATCACACTGCACATTCTGTGCAGTCTGATCTTGATCTAGGCTGTCTGCGAAATGTCAGTGAGTAGTGCTTAGCAGCCTAAGGGTTAAGTTTTCAATTTTATTAACACTTTAATTGCTGAACAAACCCATTGACATTTTCTGATATTTTTGGTATTTTGCAGTTTCTTTTGTCCAGAGGGTTTTGGTAAAGGGGAAAGTGTTGATCAGAGATCAGACTGCATATTTTGTGCATTTTGACTTTGATCTACATTGTCTGCAAAGATGACAATATAGCCATGATAGGGACCTTATGGGTTAATGATTTATAATTTCAGGGGGCTTATACAAGTGGTCGCTGGGAAAAGAAGACAGAAAGCTTGAACCTTGCCAATGTAAGTTGTCTGTTGATCCATATCTGACTGCACAGCAGGGACAAATGGTTTGAAAATTCTGCTGGGAAAGAAGGCATTGATGAGGAGGATGGAGAGAATGAAGAAGGTATAGAGGGTCAAATTGGTACAAAACAAAGTTTGATGAAAACTTGTGATTGATTGTTGGGCTGATGCTTGACTACAGTATATTTAGCCCTTTTTTTTGTGTGTTTGTACAAGCTTAACTCTTTAACAAATGATTTACAAAGGCGCCGCCATGTTTAGGATCATGTGATTGGTAGTTCAAAATGGAAACTTCCTTTATATAGACGAGGTAAGATGTAGGTATCTTATCGATCAAGTTGTGATGAGTGTGACTTAATCTAAATTATCAGGTAGAGTGGTCCCTGGACTTCTAGAGTCCTCAAAGTTGAAAGCATCTGCAGAAGACATATTGAAAGTGATACAAATGTACCAAAGTTCTTTGATAGGGTAGTAAACATGGTGGGAAAAGGAGTAAATATTGGTGATCAACATTTTCTCCTTTTACCACCATGTTTTCAAAAGCCTTCTGCTTCAGGATCGTTAAAACATGGGATTGTGTGGTAAAGATTTAATTCTTTTACCACGCAAGCAAAATATGGTCTTGTCCAAATTGAGAGCATTTGTAGAGGAAATTATTTGTAGCTTAAATGATGGAATTTATTGATAATAGGGTAGAAAACATTGTGGGAAAAGTAATAAAGCTGGTTACCAGCATTTTCTCCTTTTTCCACAGTGTTTTCAAAAGGCGTCTTCCTCGAGGTCGTTTAAAAGTCAGGATTGTTTGGTAAAGGGATTGTTTTGAAAACAGCTTTAGGTAAGCAGCATTTTCTCCTTGTCTGACGGTGTTCTCTATTCTTTTACTGCTAAATCCTATTGTCTAAGCCATGTTAAATTTGTTGTCTTCAAATGCTTTCGTTTGGGCCAAAAAATGTAAAAAATATTGGCTGAGACCTCTGCTGTATAATGGTATCGCACCACTGCGAGACTGCTTCCAGGTCATAGTTTTCAAAAGTAGTCCCATATGGAATTTTGCCGTAGCACTTCTGTTCCACTGTTTCATGGTGTTGAGATGGCTTGGAGGTATATAATTTAGATTTGCTTCAAATTTGGGTAATCGGGGACCACTTATGCATTTGTATTGTATTTCGACATGACTATTTTGTATTACTGGAGGAACATGGTTGTGTACAGGTGTTCCTCAGAGGCAAATTTTAGGGTGCCTGTACTGGTTGGAATTTAGCGAAAAACGCAATAGGTTGACATATTGGCTTCTTTGCATTTTTGGTAGGACTATGGTCATACTTTGGAGAGCAACAGACCGAGAAGCCAGAATTTTGCCATTAAGTGATCTGTGGAACTATAAACATTATCGATTATGCTCTATTTTCAACCTGGCCAAAGACCAGTGGTGTGACATCTACATGAGACGTGAGTGAAAGTATGAGAACCTGTCTGGTGACTATATTCTTTGACATAACCAGCTGAAATTTGGTATACAAGTAGCTGAGAGGCCTTGAAACAGGATTCTATCAAAAGTTGGGCCGAGGTATAAAGAATTAAAATTTTTAATTTGACCTAGAACTTAAATTAGCAAAATTTCAAAGTTTTTGGACTGGACTCCACTAAGAATTTTGTCCCAGAATCCTTTGCACCCAATGAAATCTATAGATACTTTGTCTGGAAGTTTTCAACTGGCAAACATTTGAATATCTGTTCAGATAAGTGATATAAATTCTGTTTTAAAATTTTAAATTCTAATTTAAATTCTTTTTCTAGAATTTAGAATGGATTCATTTTTAGCTCACCTGAGCACAAAGTGCTCAAGGTGAGCTTTTGTGATCGTGCTGTGTCCGGTGCCGGACGTGCGTCATCCTTCCTGCTGTTGTCAACATTTACCTTGTGTGCACTCTAGAGGCCACATTTTCAGCCAGATCCTCATGAATCTTGGTCAGAATGATTGTCTGGATAATATCTTGGACACGTCTGAAATTGGGTCACATGGGGTCGAAAAGTAGGTCACAGGGCCAGATCTTAGAAAACGCTTGGCTACATTTTCAGTCTGATTCTCATGAAACTTGGTCAGAATTTTTGTCTAGATAAAATCTTGGGCAAGTTTGAAATTGGATCCAGTTGGGTCAAAAAGTAGGTCACTGGGCCAAATCTTGAAAAAACCCTGTGTGCACTCTAGAGGCCACATTTTCAGTCTGACATATATGAAACTTGGTCAGAATGTTTGTCTGGATAAAATCTCGGACAAGTTTGAAATTGGGTCATGTCGAGTCAGATTCAGATTCAAGGATCCAAGAGATCCTGCTGGAGCTGGGTTTCCAACCTGCACAGCCCACAGAATGGCAGTTATGGTCAGTAAGAAATCTTTGGATATTGACCCAAAGTTTCATGCAAGCAACATCTATAATAACAAGCTCTCTGTCAATACAGACCATATTTTAACCTGGAGGGGAATTTCGTTAATAATAGTAGGAAATGTCTTGACAGGGGTATCTGCAGTGGTCATGAAAATGCATCAGGGCAAAAGGAGCCAGACTGCTCGTTGGACTTACGGAGCTGTAAATACTATTTTGATACCTATAAGGCTCTTTGCCTATCTCTTCTTGTCCTTGTTGGTCCATCTATCCTAACTATCCCCAGACCTGTATTCATCTGCCCTCTCTTCTTTTGAAAACATTGTGGCAGGAGCCGGAATTACATACAGGACCCAGCTTCCTTCCTTCACTCAATCTCCTCCCCCCTCTCTCTCTCTTATGTTTGCAGAAGCAGTTCTTAATCATATACAGCCTCCCCCCTCTCTCACCCCTCCTCTTTCTATCTCTCTCTCTCTCTGATTTCTTGTTTACATCCTTGCTTGTCTTAACTCTGTCCAAGGTTACAAGTTAACTTGTTTTTGTCTCTAGGCATATGCATGAATGTTGTTGTCTAAGACTCCTTTCACACAGTCACGTTCTGGACAGCCCCTTTCCTGCATCGAGCGATGCTCATGTTCTAGTCTTGCCCTGATAGCTTGCCTCTTTTTCCTGTATCGGCTTGTCTTTTTAAGCGTTTTACTCTCTAATGCCCTTCTTGATATCTGTTGTAACCATTTCCGTGCCAAAATGCACAATGATGTACCAGAAACTGTCCAAAGTTTTTTCTGTACTGCCCTGTTGATTCTGTTATCTGACAGTAGTATCAGGGCTGACAGTCTCACAGTGAATGTCCTTGAGTAGCTGATTGATCCATTGATACATCTACATGTATTTGTTTTAGGTACAATGCATTGTGGTTGATGCTATGCAGTTTAACTAGGTCCTGCTTCTCGGCCATATCTGTTTTATTAATCTCGGTAACCTTGGAGCTGACTTCTACAGTTAGTTTCTGCAAGTGACTTGTCACTGGAAATGGCAGGTCTAACTGACTGAACAAGCATTCAGCCCTCGAAATTCCCATGGGTGTGTCTAGCAAAGCCATGACTAGGTAAGTATTGATAGATGCCAGCGTTGTTTTGGGTATTTCATCATATATCTTCGTCATCAGCAATTCATATCGACATGTACTGCTGTAAAATTGCAACTTCATAGCAAGGCCATGTTCATGTTCTGCCTTGTAGACTAACTCAGCCTTCCCTTATTTTCTATTGGAATACTCTTTGATGAAAGTGTTGATGGTTTCCAGCATTTTCCCAATGCTGATGATGTGGTTACCTTTAAAGTCATTTTCTGCCTCTTTCAGAGAATGTGACCAAAGATTGTGCTGCTTCTGTGGGGCTGTAAACTGTCTGTGACTGGAGATGTTACACTGTTTTCATCTGTATGCATTGAAAATTCAGGTAATTTTTTCTTCTAGGCGAAAAAAAAATCCTTTTCTTGAACAGCTTAACGGTTTCTTCTTCTTTCTTTTTCTGTCTTCTCTGTTCATTAGCTCTACTGGCTGTAAGCTGTAAGCCAGCAGTGCATATGTCATGGCATGGTTTCTGTCATCTGTTCGTCTGTCTGTCTGTCCATCCGTCTTTTTTTTTGTTTGCGCGATAAAGTCTGCATTTGTGGTCGGATTTTCGTGAAACTTGCACAGTTTGTTTATCTCCTCAATAGCTTGAAACCTATTGATTTTTAGCTTGCTAAAGGTATTTTTTTCACAGTGTAGAATAAGATTAGAAAAGGTCTGATCTATTTTCTTAACTTTCTGATATTTTGAATTTTCTGCCAGATTAGGCCCATAATTGCAACAGTTGGACATTCATTTAACCTGTTAATTTTTATGGCAGTGTAAAGATTCAATAGTTGAACCATTTAAAGCTTGACTGTTTCCAAATAAAACGTGGAGGTATTGTCGTAGCCTTGTTGTCTTTGTCATTATGGTAGGAAAACTGACATTTTTACATATTGCTGTTATTGCTGAAGATATTTACTTCAAATTTTGGCTAGTTGTTTATTATCAAGAAGAGAACCCATACCACAGGAGCAGGTTGCCGCTAAAATATTTTTGAGACCGTTATACTCCCTTTTCACCAACATGCAGTACACTTTTCTTACAGATTTCATATAACATACTTTTTAGCATCTTTTCAATAGAATATTTTATCCACCTATCCACCTCTCCTTTACCTATTCAATCAAACAAAGAAACCTTGGCAAGGCAATTTGACCTATCAATCATGCAGCACAATGTTTATTGTTTTATCCAATATCTACTGCTCAAGCTGATTACTCTGGTTTGTTTTTTTTTTTTGCTATGAAGCAAGTCATGATGAAAATTGTATTGCAACCACCAGGTCACGAGTTGGATATGCTAACCACTGAGCCACTCGGGTGGACAAAGAGTGAAGTAGTAGGAATGAAATATATCTGTATTTTTATGCACAGAATACAGTACAGTGTTACAGTATTGTATAATCCGAACTTTGACAATGAGGTTGGGTTTCAATGATTTGACCAGCTACCCTTTGGTGCATGTAAGGATCCAGTCAGGTAGAGTAACGCAAAATGGAAATGTTTGCATTTTGGAAAACTTTGCAATTTTCGCATATTGATAAAAATTATCAATCTGCGTAAATTTAAGCTACATTAAGGTATATTTTATTTAGACACTGGGTGATGTGGGAGGGATTGACTGGGACCCTTGTCAATATGACTTAGTGCCTTTTTTCATCAGTGTTGACCAGAATACCAGTCTGATGGGAGCTAATACTGCCAAGTGAACATGTTTCACATGCAAGGTAGTCTATTGCAGTTTTTTGTGGAAATTGAAACATGTGTAAGTTCAGTATTTGGTAATTTGTGAAATTTTAGACCAGCAATAATATCCACTTTTACAGTATTGCATGTCATTTTTCTTTTATTCCTAATGTTTTATTCCTAATGCTTTATGCTTAACATTTTTTAATCCTTTACCACACAATTCTGAGTTTTAACGACCTTGACCCAGAAGGCTTTTGAAAACATTGATGGAAAAGGAGAAAATGCTGATGACCAGCAGTTTCTTTCTCCACAATTTTTATACCATTTCCAAGACTAATTTCCACGTTTGTGTCACATTTTATTTGTCATCTTGTTACGGGAGATCACTCCTTCCTTACAGCATAGCTTCTTCCTGTATAAAATCAATACCTGTAAACTGTGTTAGGGAGAATTCTCTTTAGCTCAGTGCTTAGTGTATTGGTCTTTGAAACCTCGATAAATGAGGATCTGTGCCGCACGGGTTTGAATCCCAGCAGGAGCGGTTTATATTTGAGCTATGCATTTGCTGGGAACTTTCATGTTCATAAGAATCTGCAAATGCTCTCAATTTGTATAACATTTTGTCATTTGGAACAAGTGTTCAATCTTTACCCAACGACAAAATTAAAAGACACCTTTTTTTATGCTTTACTGCAAAATCCCAACTTTTAACGACCCAGAGGAATAAAGCTGTTGAAAACAATATGGGAAAAGAAGAAAATGCTGGTTACCAGCATGTTCTCCTTTTCCCACATTTCATCTGTAAATGCTTTCAGTTTGGACCAGTCTAAACTTCTGTTGTTGGGTAAAGAGTTAAAGCATTTGCAGACAACATATCAAATGTGCCTCAAATGATGGGACTTATGTCTGAATTCTATATCAGTGTATCGTTGACTGGTACACCATGCTAGACCGCCAGAGGTTGTTTTTTTGTACTTACCTGGCCCAGTCTGTCAGAGGACATCATTGTATTAAACCAAGTATACAGGTAATCTCTATTTCCTGACTTTTTTTGCCTCTTTCAGTGATAATCATTATTTGTATGTAATGTTCCTCTTTTTCATCCTCCACTAGGAAGTTTGGGTTAACTCCTTACCACAGGACAAAAATGTAGACTCATCCAAATTGAAAGCATTCGCAGATGACGGTTAACATGTCGCTCAAATAATGAAATTTGTCTTTGATAGGATAGAAAACATTGTGGCAAAAGGAGAAAGTGCTGGTTACCTCAAGGTTTTCAAAAAACTTTTTTCTCAAGGTTGTTAAAACTTGGGATAGTGTGGTGAAAAGTTAAACTTGAACTGGGTCTGTCAGTTGGTCTGTTTGTTTTGGCATACATGGACACAGTTTTATGTCCTGTTCTTCCCCTACAGTTTCCAAACAGTTTGACAGAAATTTCCCACCAAAGCCATCCTGGTATGAGAACTTGTGCAGAATTGTAATTGATAAAGTATTGCAGGAGTTAGGCCTTTAGAATTTTTTTTCTGACCTGTTCACAAGGCAACCATATTGTTGGCCTGGGACAGTTTTAGGCTTGTATGTTTTGAACCTTTAACCCTTTACCAAACAACAAAAATGTAGACCAGTCCAAATTTCCAAATTGAAAGCACTTGCAAACAACAATTTTAATACGACTCAAATGGTTGAATTTTTTCTTTGATATGGTAGAAAATGTTGCGGGAAAAGAAGAAACGGTGGTAACCAGCATTTTCTTCTTTTCCAACAATGTTTTCAAAAGGCTTCTTTCCTCAAGTTGTTAAAACTCGGGATTTGTGGTAAAGGATTAATGAAGGCTTCTTTTCCATCAATATAGCCCAATTGTGATTTCAGCCCTTTTTCATGCATCTATACTAGATAGGTCTTGAAAACTTTTTCAGAAGATGGATTCTTTCTGTTTGAAAGCTACTGATCTACATACACTGTTCAATTATGCATGTTTCCTTTTGAAATATCTTTATCCCTTTACGGAATAAGCATGTGCTTTCATGACTTTTAGGAAGAAGGTAACTAGCTTGTTCTCCTTTTCTCACATTTTTTTTCAGGCTTTTTAAGGCCTTGTTTGAAATTTTGTTTATGCAAACATTTTCTTTCCAAGGTTGATTTGGTCAGGATATGTATCATAACAAAGAAGCAGACAGTGTTGATCCAAGGTCAGACTGCATGTTTTGTGCAGTCTGATCTTTATGTACACAGTAGGCAAAAGCAATTAAAGCTGTTTTAATCACTTAAACTCTTTACCAAATGACAAAATTTTAGACTGGTCCAAACTGAAAGCATTTGCAGACAACAAAATAAATGTGGTAGAAAATATGAAATTTGTTTTGGGAAGGTTAGAAAATATTGTTGTAAAAGGAGAAAATGCTGGTTACCAGCTTTTTTTTTCTCCTTTTCCCACAAGGTTTTTTAAAAGGCTTCTTTCACAGAGTTGTCAAGAGTTGGGATAGTGTGATAAAGAGTTGGGGGTTAACTTTGTGGCTGTTTCAGTGATCTAGATCTGCTGCAAGCCCTACAATGGTCAGTGAGAATACAGATGATGGAAGATTGTTGGTGTTTGTTAAGTAAATAGAGTAACTTACCGTCTAATTTTCAACTTTTCCTGAACCCTTTATAAAACCACCCTGTGTTTTCTTGACCCTAAGAAAAAGGCATTTTCTTCTTTTCCAGCAATGTTTTCTATGCTCATTTGAGCAGCATTTAACTCTTTTTCCAAACGACAAAATTTTAGACGAATTGAAAGCAGTTGCAGACGACAAATTTAGTGTAGCTTAAATAGTGATTTATGTATTGGATGGGTAGAAAACACTGTGGGAAAAGGAGAAAATGCTGGTTACCAGCATTTTCTCCTTTGCCTACAACGTTTTCAAAAGGCTTCTCAGGGTCTTTAAAAGTCAGGATTGTGTGGTAAATATTTAATTTGTTGTTTGTAAAGGTTTTCTGTAACGACTAGTGTAACATTTTGTTGTCTAGTAAACAGTGAAAGAAGATGAGAAGTTTTGATGTTAGTGGGATGAAATTGGAGCTAGGCTTCATTTTTCTGTGATGAGATTCTGCTGTAAAAATAGCTCAAGTATAATTTATGATAAAATACCAGAAACAATTTTCTCATGGCTGATGACAGTTTTTACATTGGGTATTGCAGTGCTTCACTTGGACCCTTTTTGTTCTGAAGAATTAGAAAACATACTACGAGTTTGTTCAGAATGGAGTCATCTGTCGCTACATACCTTTCTATATAACTGGTAAAGCACATGGCATGTTTCTCCATACTGCATTTAGATAAAAACTCACTTGTACCCTTAAGACACTGGTCAATAATTCTGACAATTAGTTTCTAAGGGAGCTGTTATCTTGCAGGTTAATAGTACTCATTGAAACATGCAAGAAAATGCCCTTAACTCTTTATCAAACATGAAAATGTAGGACTTGTTCAAATTGAAAGCATTGCTGATGACAACTTAAATGTGACTCAAATGATGTACATGTAATTTAATTTGGAAAGGGTTGAAAACATTTTGGGAAAAAGGAGAAAATGCTGGTTCCTAACATTTTCTCCTTTTTCCACAATATTTTCAAAAGCCTTCCTTCTCGGGGTCATTAAAAGTCGGGATTGCTCACATTGGCGAGTGATCTTTGGCTTCGGGCAAGTACAAAAAATACCTGACCTGCCCGACTGGGCGAATGCATTGTCTGACATATATCATGCACTTAAAGCCTTTAAAACTGGGCAAAATTTCAGACGGAGAACTGCTAATCAAGCGGAAGTTTACATCTATAGTTGAGATTATGTCTAGTTACACACCATTACGTGCATACACTCCATACAATGCCAGTCGATCAAATGTCAACTTCACCATGCCCAATCTGCATCCAATGGTGTGCCCAGAGAATTTTCCACATGATCTGTATGGCAAACCGATCAGAAATCATGTACGGGATTAAGTGGCCGCCCATATTTTCTAAAGCTCAACTCTGTGTTATATGGTGTGGATCCTGTTACCATGGCTAGCATTATATAGTGACAACCTCAGGACGATATTATACCAGGGTATATTCGGCTGTCTACGCTTTAGTATTCTTTTCTTATCTTACGGGAATAGCAGAGGGAAATCCAAACAGGTTCAGTGGTTTTCTAAAAATTCTGAAGTGGCATGACCTATTTCTTATTAAATTGATTGAATCACTACAGATGCATTACAAAGAAGGTTATGCATGTAAGAAGATAATTATGTAAACAAATTAGATTGATTTTGCACTTGAACGATAAGTCATTTGATCAGAAAATTGACAGAATGTATTTTTAGTTGCAGTGTTCAGGAACACCATCTGTTTTTCTACATTTACTGTAGAAAAATGAATTCCTCTCTTTGCATGGTGATAATAAACAGGCAGTTCAATAAAAATCTGAAATTCAGATATAATAACATATCTTGACATTTAGTTTAGTTCAAAACTCTGCAGGGCGAGTAACTTTTTATACCTGCTCGCCCTGTTGGGCGACATTTATTTTCTTAGGGAGCTTCTGTGTTGCAGTGAGACAGTAGTCATTGAAACATGTAAGAAAACCCCATTAATTAAGTCAGTTTTCGTAAAAAAGTCACTTGACTCCTTTTTGAATAAACTGGATGACACATCTGTTGGTCGTAGCATTTTGGGAAATCAAGCCTTTACTTACAGTGATTTGATTATGTTTTCAGGTGAATACCTCATCAATTTTCTGGCTCTGTGTCATAGAATTTTCATTTTAGTTTTTTTTTCTCTCACATAGATATATGAGTTTTGCTTGATTGTAATACTGATTTGGACTAATCTAAAATTTTGTTGTTTGGTAATGAGTGAAAGAAGAGAACCTTTGTCCTATATGACTTTTTGTGAAATGTCACATGCCTCTGGTACCTTCAAACCTTATCCTTTTTTCAAAAATAGTTTTAAAACTTTTTAGAATTTTCATTTTAGTTTTTTTTTCTCTCACATAGATATATGAGTTTTGCTTGATTGTAATACTGATTATATATATTATTATTTCATCCGTTTGATGTTATCTTCTTAGACAAGCTGAGACATTTTGAGAAAAAAAATACTGTTTTACGTCTTTACCAAACAACAAAATTCAAGCATTTGCAGATGACACATAAATGTAACTCAAAACCTGGATTTGGTTTTTGGAATGGTAGAAAACATTGTGGGAAAAGGTGAAAATGCTGGTTACCAGCATTTTCTCCTTTTTCCACCATGTTTTCAAAAGGCTTTTTCCTCAGGGTTGTTAAAACTTTGGATTGTTTGGTAAAGGGCTAAGCCTTGAAATCATTACCAATTTAAACCATTATTCATTTAACCATTTAATTTAATCAAATAGATTGCTCAAGTACATTATAAAGAACTTGGCATATATACACTAACCATTCTTGAGACAATCTTAGTTTTATTCACTAGAATTTTTCTTTTTGAATTTCAGAGTAACACAATCTCTGATTGTAGATTGGCTAACTTAGTTTCTGATTGCTGGTTGGCTAAACCAGTCAGCTAAACCATTTGGTTTGGCCACTCAGAAAATTGTGTTACTTTTTGAATCCAGAATAAGATAAAGAATGCAATTTAAAATGGTTGGTAAATACAAGCCGAGTTTTCTCTAGTCAGTCGTTGTATGATGCAACAGCTTTTTAGTCTTTGTCCTACTTTTTCATCCAATCAAAAAGCATATATTTGAAAAATTCTGACTGTCTACTTCTTTTAAACTGCCTCAAGCAGGGTTTATTTTGACCATTTAATCAATTAAACGTTGTGTTTATTTGGGTTTACCGCGCTGCGTGCATAAAACCCACCTCCCTCATTAATATTCATCTACCATTTAAATTTACACATATAGGTACTGAAAACTCGACAAACGCTGTAGAAAGAAGAGAATGGGAAAACACAACGTTTTTTAAACTCTTTCGCAGCCAATGTCGTACTGGAAAGACTTTGTGGACGGCATAGGTCAAGATCAGACTGCACAAAATGCACAAACTGTCTGCTATCTTGTGTTAGTCTTTGACCAAAAAAAGATTTAAGTTAAAAGAGAAGGATACTTATAGACCATATGAAAAGTCGGCTCCGTTTAGTTGGCATTGAAAGAGTTTTTTTGAAATTTACAGAAAATCCCAAATCCCATATTGTTGTAAACTAGTTTATTGCAGTGTCATATCGATACATGCATTTAACATGAAATATCTGAGCCATGCTCTGCGAAAATGGGGCTAAATGCTTCTGCAAATGAGTATCGACCCAGGTCAGCCTGCTTGGACTGTGTAAGCTTTTAAGGCCCCAACTTTTTGCTTTCGGCCAATTTTGTGCATTTCAAACTTTTACCTGCTTATTTCAAAAATGGATTTTATGGATCCATAATCATGTGATGTCGTGCTTGGTACCATGCATCATGGAGTTGCATCAAGCCCCCTTTTGCCAGGGCATGGCTTATATTCTATATGTCTATAGCAATTTTTGTCCGTCTTTCACAATAATTTGTGAATGAATGAAGTGGGAAAAATCCATGTAATGTTAGATTTAGCATTGTTTTAGCAATTAGGGCGTGTCTTTGTGAATGATGAAGGGGGAAAGTCCATATATGGCGCCATTGTTTTAGCGATGATGTAATTAGGGCGGACAACGACTAGGTCAGTTAGGTGCTGTGAAGAAAAAATTAAACGATTTAAACAGCCACAGTCAGTCGTTATGCTCCCTCCTTTTGGCTGTTTAAATCATTTAATTTTTTCTTCACAGCATCTAACTATTACATAAATCTCAATTATTATCTTACGCTCAGAGTATCAGTCAGATATTTTTAGCTCGGCTGTTGTCGAAGAAAATGTCAGTGTATTGTCATAGCCCTGGCATCGTCATCTGCATCTTCATCGTCTTCATTGTCATGCTAAAACTCTGACAATCTATGATATTGACCTTGACATTTTATAATACCTGTGTTATTACAGAATACATTTGCTTCAAACTTGGACAAGTTGTTTAACTATTAAAAAGGAAACCTATACAACAAGGGCAGGTAACCATCAAAGTATTTTTGACAAGACTTATGCCCCATTTTTGACTTGGAATTTTCACTGAAAATCAAGTATCTGCAGCCGAGCATAGGCACCCATATGCGGTGCTCTTGTTGATTAATTAAATTGTCAATTAAGCATGTAGACTATTCTTGTAACTCAAGTATTGATAAACAGTTTGGTACCAACATTTTGTGACATATTATTGGACCACTGGATGCGTCATGGATACATGCTACAAGTTTCACTGAAATACACTGATAGAGTAAAAGGTTAGAAAGGATTAAAAAACACAACTAACTGCTTCCCAGCGCACAACATAAGACCACTTTGACGTCGCCTTGAAAAGTCATTGTAAACTTTTTCCATGCAGTCACCACCAATGTGTATACATTTTCTATAAAAGGCAATACATTTGTTGTATGTGGAAATGTAGAAAATGGTTATCGATGGAAGGGAAGACAGAATTTGCAGTGTTTCCATGTCATGGCATCTTGCTAATGTCAGAATCCCGGCCCTTTGGATGGGACTTGATGAACACGGAAATGAACAAGAGTTGAAACAGTTGACACGCTCTTGTAAGGGAAGCAGTGTCAATTTTGGATGTAAGTGCATTTTATCTATCTACCTTACTGAAGTAGGACAAATTCACTGTCTATCTGTGTTGTTCTCTGTGCACTAGTTGCATGCCTTGGCTTTTTATAAGACAACAAGCATGCGTTTCCTGCCAGACTTGGGCACCATTGCCTTTACTGGATATGAGGATTTCGGTGTGTTATAATAACTGAACGACTAAGTTTATTTCATACATAGACAACAGCACATTTATTTTTCATAGATAAAAGAAAGATTGTGAGAACAATGGAAAAACATTTATATTCCTCTTCATGGAAAAAGTTTCAGATGACTTTTTAAAGCGACCTGGCTTTTAATTAGTGATGGGATGATGATCGGAAAAGATCGATTAATAATCGTTTAACGTTTGAATGTACTTGTAATACAACTATAGCACATGTTGAAAATGTATTCATACCTTGCTACCTGACAGAAGTTACCCTTAGACAAACATGCTATTAGTTAGTGGTGCTTTTCAATCCTTTGTACGTTTTTACTCGATAGTTGTATTTTGATGAAAATTGTAGCATGTGTCAATGCCATATCCAATAAAACGTCACCAAATTTTGGTGTTAAACTGTTGATAACTAGTCGAGTTATGAGAAAAGTCTACATACTTAATGGACATCCCTCGCACACAGTTTTTCTTTTTTTTTGTAGATAAATTGATACCTTGTTGAACTTGAATATTTTGTGCATTTTAATGAAACACTGGTTATGCAAATGTCTCCTTCATTTGTCCTTTAAATGTTTTGAACTGTGACCTTTCATTTATCGGAAACTCCAGATTACAAGACACAATTTTTTAATGTCTATTTGAAATCAAGAATTATCTTACCTGTAACTTGATTCAGACATTTTGTATATATAATGCCTTCCTTTCTTCTCTCTCTAAACACATAGGCATGAGTATTAACTCTTTACCAGATGGCAAAATTTTACACTTGTCCATATTTAAAGCTCTTGCAGATGACAAATCAAAGTGGCTTAATCATTAAAACCTACCTCTAACAGGGTAGAAAACATTGTGGGAAAAGGAGGAAATGCTGGATACCAGCATTTTCTCCTTTTACCATAATGTTTTCCAAAGCCTTCTTCCTCAGCGTTATTAAAAGTCAGTATCATTTGGTACAGAGTTAAATCACCTTTTCTGCAAAGTGACCTTGCAGTTCTACATATACATGTATATACTCATGGGAGTGCCCTTGGGCAAGACACTTCAGAGCCCTAGCCTAGGATTTCTGAAATCAGGAAATACATGAATATGTGAGCTTTTGCTGTGATATGACTGAAATATTGTTGAAAATGGCATAAAACACCATTGAATCAATCAATCAACATGTACATACAGTAACAGTATATGTACAGTTTTTGCTTTCAATCTTTTCAGTACCTTTTTCCTGATGCAGCAAAACCACTGGATTCTGAAGATGACCTTGAACTTCAACCCTCAATGTCTGGAAAAGACTTGAAAGATCATCCAATTGCCAAGATAAGGAAATAATTCTCGAAGTAAATTAATTACTTAACCCTTGTGGACTAAGCACAGCTTGTGAGAGACAGTGATGTAGGGTTTTGAATCCCCTGATGAGGTAGGGGGTGTCAATCTTTAGAACTGTCCACATTATGGCATGAGCTCAGCTTTATGTGTTTTTGTGGAGCAATATCAGACTGATTTTTGTGGACACTCTGTATGCAAGAACAGATTGCAGAGGACATGCAGTCTGATCTTGCATCTATACTGTCAACTTCGATATGAAATATTCTAGCAAACACACCTCTGAAATTGCAATGTTTTGGTCTGTTTTCCTGATTGTTTAGTCTGTCCATCTGTCTATCCATGTTGGTAGGTTAAAGGTCAAGGTCACAGCAAGGTCATATGTGTTGCAGTGGTACTATTCCTGTCTGGCTTTATGAATTTCAGTATAACTTTGCAGAATTATTAACCACATACAGATGATGTGTCACACTCAAGAACCATGTCACTTGGAATAAAGAGAAATTCTGGATGGTTCTGTTCCTGTCTGGCCCGCAACTTTTTAATTATGGATGAATTTCAATACACCTGTGTACAATTGTCATCCACATAAAGATGGTGTGTCACCTGCAAAAGCAGGGACATGTAATGCTCTTGTTAGACTTTGATTTGATTTTCTCTTTGTTATAATTTTTGGAGATTATGATTCCATGGCAATGTGTGTTTTGAAAAACATCTGGCATGTGAGGCATAAGTTGACTCTTTTATTGACAGGATCTGGCAAAGCAGTTAAAATCAGTCCCTGTGGAAGGGTTGCTGCACCGACTGTCTATCTGTATGTGTGTCCTGAACCAAAACCACGGGGGTCTGTTTGCCGTGGCTCAGATCTGGCAGGAGTTTGTGATGGAGATGACGTATAGATGGGAGAACAACTATGTTATTAATGGGTGAGACTTTTCTTAAAGATAAATCCTTATAATCAGAGAGAAAAGATGCTGTTGAAATTTGATAGACTTTAAAATGGTTCAGAATTTAGTGAGCTGTGAAAGCAAAGATAAATTACCAATATATATGTTGTAAGGAAACATCACAACAATGATTTCTTTGATTGCCTCCAGAAAATGAAATGCTTTTTGTATCATTGGTAATCTATGCAACCTTGCAACCATCAGGGGCAACATTTGGCATGAAGATAGACAAATGATTATAGTTTGATACAATAAATATTAAATGGGTGAAAAACTGGCTGACCTAACTAAAAAGATTGGCAGTGAACAAAATGTATACAGCTAATGCCTTTACCAGACTACAGAATTTTAGCCTTGCCCAAACTGAATGCATTCGCAGACAACAATTTTAATGTGGCTCAAATTGTGCAATTTTTCTTTGATAGGGTAGAAAACATGGTGGTAAAAGGAGAAAATAATGGTTACCAGCATTTTGTCCTTTTCCCATCATGTTTTCAAAAGGCTTCTTTCCCAGGGTCGTTAAAAGGCTGCATTGTGTGGTAAAGAGTTAAAATGATAGGACTTTCTGTGAAAGGATGGAAAACATTGTGGTAAAAGGAGCAATTGTGCAGTTGGGAGGGGATGGTAGAGTAGTGTCATATAATACACAGTGTTTATCTACATGATGTAAAAACTGCAGTTTTTTTTTACTGACTTGGTGTGAATTTCTTAACCCTTTACCTAACGAAGAAAAAAAAATATTCTTGTCCAAGTTGAAATCATTACAAATTCAGTACGGCTGAAATGATAGAATTTGTCTTGATAGGTTAGAAAACATTATTGGAAAAGAAGAAAATGCTGGTTTCCAGTGTTTTCTTCTATTCCCATAATGTTCAAAAGGCTTTTTTCTCAGGTCAGTAACCCTTTACCACATGATGCCATCTTTTAAAGACCCTGGGAAAAAAGCCTATTGAAAACATTGTGGGAAAAGGAGAAAAAAAGTCTGGTAACCATTATTTTCTCCTTTTCCCACAATGTTTTCTACCGTATCAAAGAAAAATTACACCGTTTGAGCCATATTGAAATTGTCATTTGCAAAAGCTTTCGATTTGGACAAGGCTAAAATTTTGTCCTCTGGTCAAGAGTTGAAACTTGAGATTGTAGGGTAAAGGGATAATCATATGGTCATGTTTTATGGTTTTCACTGAAGAGGTTCTTAAATGTTATATACATACAAAATAAATATTGATCAATGTGTTGTTCTTTCTCTTACCTACAGTGTTGACTTTGGGCCACGTAACTTTGGCTCCTGTATGCTTCAGCAAAAGTTACAGGTATGGGCTTCAGTTTTTGCTGTATTAGATCTAACCCTTATCCTGCTAAATAAGTTAAATAGAACTTCGAAGCCAATAGTAAAAACCTAAATAGTGTTATTTCAAACTTAGTTTTTGGAGAAAAATATATCCTCATTGGAAAGTGTAGATCCAATATCAGACTACACATTCTGTGCAGTCTGATCTTGATCCGCAGTGTCTGCAAAAGGTCAGTGAGTCGGGCTTAGCAGGCTACTGTTTAAATATGTACAAGACAACAAAATTTTAGACTTATGCAAATGGGCATCATTTTCTGACAACAGATTTTTAGACCTGCCCAATTTTACAACATTTTCAGACAATTTTTTTTTTAGACTAGCCAAAACTGAAAGCATTTGAAAATGACATACGAAATGTAGCTCATGATCATCTGATGGATTTGTATTAAAGTTTGAAAAAATAGAAAACATTGTGAGATAAGAGAGAAAATGCTGGCATTTTCTCCTTTCCCAGAATGTTTTCAAGAGCCTTCTTCTTAGGGATTGTGAACACTGGTGATTGTCTTGTAAAGGGGTAAGTAAAACTTAATTCTTGATGTAAAACTATCATTTCCGTCAAAGTGATCGATTTCTCTTATTGCCAGAAAGTTTTCTAATGTCTTCTTTCACCAAAAAATGGCTGCTACTTGAAAGGGACATACAATTCTATTTGTGTTTTTTTCCCCAATTTATTATGACAGATGTTAAACTGCTGTAAAAGCATTAAGGTTACACAGGGGATATGGACATACCCACTGGGTCTCAGCCCCAGTCCCCAGATCATGGCCCTTCCACATCCAAAGCAGCCAGATCAGTGTTGACAGAGGAAATATTTCAAAATGACAATCAATCTGGTTCTAATGAAGGAAGGAGTAATATTTTGGAATCTGCTGGTAAACTGGATAAACCAGAACATAGTGTAAACAGGCAGACTGACCAATCAGAAAGTAATGCTAGCATACAGGCAGGCCAATCAGATTCTTCAAGTGGAGTTCAAAATAACCAATCAGAAAATAGAAACTTGACATTGACATTTGGTGAAAGAAAAGTTAATTCTGATGATTCAAGTTAAGAGGAGGAGTTTTTTGAATGTGACAATGAAAATACTAGTGATGAAAAAGATGTGGATACTAGTGTCAGAGCTGAAAACACTGAAGTAAAAGAAGCAGAAGAAGGAAAAAATACCGGGAACCAGTTTGAATCAGATTTAGACTTTGACCAAGAATGCAAATAGTTCCTTGACTGGTTCACAAAGTGGACTAGTAGTATTTCCGTTCAAAGTGAATCAGTGTTCAAAGAAACATTTACCTATAGACCGCTGGCTCCCTATCGAGAATTAACATTGATAAATTGTGATGAAAACTTATACATACCAGTTACCCAGGAACCTGCTCCTATGACTGAGGATATGCTTGAGGAACATGCAGAAGTTCTTGCCAAGTAAGAAATACAATTGTTGAAATTATCTTGAAACAGAACATATATCTGAGCCATGCTCTGTTAAAAGGGGGTTTAATGCATTTGCCAAAAGTATCAACCCAGTTTGGCCTGCACATTTTGTGCATGCTGACTCGAGTCAAAACATTTTGCTATTGGTCAATTTTCTGCATGTCAGTGGACCAGTCTACCTCAATATTCAGTCAGATGTTAAACAGAATTGATTTAATGGGTCCATAATTATGTGATAAATTGCTTGTTATAGAGTATTACGTAGATGCATTAATCTCACTTTTGCCACAGCATTGCTTTTATTAGCTCACCTGAGCACATAGTGCACAGGCTGAGCTATTGTGATCGATCACCGTCCGACGTCCGTCTGTCTGTACGTTTGTCCGTGAACAATTACTTAAAAAATCTTCTCCTCTGAAACCGGCTGACAGATTTCAATGAAACCTCACAGAAATGATTCTTAGGTGATGCACTTTCAGAATACTTCAAAGATTTGAATTCCACGAAGAACTCTGGTTGCCATGGCAACTGAAAGAAAAAACTTTAAAAATCTTCTTGTCCCAAACAGAGCTAGAGCTTTCATATATGGCATGAAGCATCATCCTAGTGACCCTCTACCAAAAGACTTTAAATTATGGCCTTGGTGTGGAAATTGGCCCTATGTTGTGGGGTCTCGGATTTCACATAGAGATTAAGAAGAAAATCTTTAAAAATCTTCTTGTCCTAAATCCTCAGGGCTACAGCTTTTATATTTGGCATGTAGCATCATCTAGTGGACCTCTACTGGAATACTCCAAATGATGGCCCTTGTATGGAAATTGGCCCTTTGTTGTGGGGTCACGGATTTTACATAGAGATAAAGAAGGAAATCTTTAAAAATCTTCTTGTCCCGAACCTTAAAGGCTAGAGCTCTCATAAAAAATCTTCTCCTCTGAAACCGGCAAACAGATTTCAGTGAAACTTCACAGAAATGATCCTTAGGTGATGCACTTTCAGATTACTTCAAAGATTTAAATTCCATGAAGAACCCTGGTTGCCATGGCAACTTAAAGAAAAAACTTTAAAAATCTTCTTGTCCCAAACTGTAAGGGCTAGAGCTTTCATATATGGCATGTGGCATCATCTAGTGACCCTCTACCAAAATACTTCAAATTATGGCCCTGGTGTGGAAATTGGCCCTATGTTGTGGGGTCTTGGATTTCACATAGAGATAAAGAAGGAAATCTTTAAAAATCTTCTTGTCCTGAACCTTAAGGGCTAGAGCTCTTATGTATGGCATGTACAAAGATTATCCTGCCGTAATCCTGTTCAGATTTTTTTCAAATTGTACAATAATTGGTCATGTTGAGTTAAAAACTAGGTCAAAAGGTCAAATCTTAGAAAAACTTGTGTACAAAAGAAAATGGATTAATTTGGTCAAAAGACTCAGGTGAGCGACTTAGGGCCATCATGGCCCTCTTTTATTAATCCCCTACCGGCGAAGCCGAACGGGACTTTAGGTTTGCACTCTGTCCGTCCGTCTGTCCGTCAGTCCGGCAGTTCAGTTTTCCGGACTTTTTTTCTAAACGCTGGTACATATTGAGCTGAGTTTTGGTGTGTAAGTCACCCACCATCACTTACAGATCAAGTTCAATTTTTATTCCGGTCTACTGGTTTTTCACGGATTACGGGCCTTGGACTTACAAAAGGTCACTGATAAATCAGTTTTCCGGACTTTTTTTTCTAAATGCTGGTAGATATTCACCTGACTTTTGCTGTGTAAGTCAACCACCATGACTTACAGATCAAGTTCGAGTTTCGTCCCACTCCACTGCTTTTTCACACATTTATGGGCCTTGGACTTACCCGGTACAAAATTTCACTGATAAAACATTTTTCCGCACTTTTTTTCCAAACGCTGCTACATATAGAGCTGAGTTTTGGTGTGTACATCAACCACCATGACTTACACATTAAGTTCGAGTTTCGTCCCACTCCACTGCTTTTTGATGCATTTACAGGCCTTGGACTTACAAAATTTCACTGATAAAACATTTTTCCGCACTTTTTTTCTAAACGCTGCTACATATAGAGCTGATTTTGGTGTGTACGTCAACCACCATGACTTACACATCAAGTTCAAGTTTCGTCCCGCTCCACTGCTTTTTGACGCATTTACGGGCCTTGGACTTAAAAAATTTCACTGACATGCCAGCGATACATACGGCCGGTAGGGAGCTGTGTATTGCTATGCAATACTATCAAAATACTTGTTCTTTTTAGTTTCGATTAACAATTTCAAATTGTGTGAAAAATTGCAGTGTTACCTATACAGCCAAAATGGAAATGTGTAAGCTGCTCTGATTGGCCATTCTGTGATGTACACGTAGCCCAATGGAAAGCAACATTGTGCCAGTTGTAATATGTATATCTACATGTACAACGGGAACCAGTTAAGAAAGCATCGCTAGGTGTACTGACCAAAAAGAAACAATTGATTCTCTAAGTTTGGATATGTTGCTGCTGTCATAGATTATATTATTGATGAAATTGACTCTATATTCAGGAAGACTGGGACTTTCTGCAGTTACAAGTAGCCTTGCTGTACAACAGCGAAACTTCTGGTATACTTCTGCATATGCAGGTAAAGTATCACATGCTTAACATATACTTTGTTAAAGGCCCAAAAGTGGCCTAAAGTAAACATTGCATTGAAATTCAAATTATAGCATTAAAAGTATTGATATTAACCTTTTACCATATGACAATATTTTAGTCTGTTCCAAACTGGAAGCATTTGTAGGCGACAAATAAAATGTGGCTCAAAAATTGAAATTTGTTTTCGGAAGGATAGAAAACATTATGGGAAATGAAGAAAATGCTGGTTTACCAGCATTTTCTTCTTTTTCCACAATGTTTTCAAAGGCCTCTTATCTCATGTTTGTTAAAAGTCAGCATTGTGTGGTAAAGGGTTAAGGTGCAGATGACACTCTTTTATTGTACAGTCAGTCCAAGTGCTAGACGCTTGCAGAAATTTGAATTTTAGATTAAAAACAGGATAAAGGTTGCCAGGTTGCTCTATCTTTTGTTTACTTTTTACCTGATTTTAAAATTCATTTGTCTGTCAGGGACTAACACTTGGATCGACCATTCAGTAATAGGAAAGGACCTTTGGAAGCATTGTGGGAAATGGAGAAAATGCTGGTAACCAGCATTTTCTCTTATTTTCTACAATATTTTAAACTTTTAAAGAGAAATACCTTTTTTGAGGCACATTCCATTTGTCTTCCACATATGCTTTCAATTTGGGAAAGTTGAGAATATTGCCATCTGGTTTAGGGATAGTGGTCTGAAAGCCAAGTGATCTTTAGGGGATATTGATCCTTTCTAAATAATTATGTGAAAAAAGCAAATGAAAAGGAATTTTTTGAAGACTTGTTTGCAACCTATGCGCTTATGATATTCTGAAAAAACTGCCAGAGATATTTATCTTTTTGCATGAAGACTTTTTCTTGATTTGGGAACAATGAAGCTGAAGAAAGTAGCAGAAGTTATCCACAATCAAAATTAGATGCTACAATATACAGTAAAACCTCTCCTCACGACCACCCCGGTAATACGAGCAACCCGCTATTACGAACGATATTTGTCAGAACGGAATTTTTCCTTCTTCATAATCAATGGCCACGACCCCGGAATTACGGGCACCCCGCTATTCCGAAATTACGACCACCATTTTCAGTACCAATGAGTAATTACCAATAGATTTTAACCCCGTGAAACGACCACTAATTTTCACATTTTTTTTACGACCAGCTAATTTTCACGCGTCCATAATCGCGAACTGGAGGCGTGCTTCATGTACGAATATTCTTTGGTCCGATGGAGTAGACAATCAATTAGCGATCTTTTGTTTATCTGTTGACTACAGTAACACAATCGTGTTAAGTGATCAAGGTGGTACCTTACATAATCAAATGACCAATGAATTGGTGATGATTAATTTGGTTTTTATTCGGTAATCAGGCGTTTATCACACATTGCTGACATGGGTGAAAAACATGTCGACATCCGGGTAATTACGATTTGTTTTGTACATCTAGCTTTTGTAATTTGAGATGCTTTGGTTAATATCTAGCGATCGGGATGGGATAATTATTTGGTTTTTGTTCCACATTAAAGCCATACTTATATCGTAGAGAATATGCGATTTTTGAACTGGTGAACACTTCAACTTTGCGATCGACGATTAGTAGGACTGTTCGAACATTCAACTCGAATCAAAATGGGGGAAAAAAAAAAAAACGTCAGGCTCTTCAATAATATTCGAAATTCTCTGTTTAAAAATGAAAATGATCGCGTGGAATAGGAGTTGTTGAGACTACACAAGATAAAAAAAGAAAAAAGCAGATTCAAACAGGGAATATGACAAGTTCTATCAGTAACATTTGATTATGTAGTCTTTTTGTTCAGATTCTTGATTAATGTACATATCTTGCTGTAAGAGTTTAAATAGGCAATTATGAATGGGCATTCACTGTCATGTGAATTTATTCATAAAAATTCATGCACATATTAACTTTACAATAAACATGAAAATTTTCTTGTTGTCATTTAAATGTGTGGGCATAGGCTTCCCCGACTAAAATATGTATACATTACTTGGAACATAATTTAAATCCACATTAGTCTACACATAGTCTGGGTTTGATTCAAAATCTAGGTGGGTGAAACCCGGAAATCAGATCACCCCGCTAATAAGACCAATTTTCAAAAGTACCACGGGTGGTCTTAATAGAGGGGTTTTACTGTATAGTAAAAAGAACATTCAGGCAAATGGAGAAATAGTTTACTGAATTGATATCTTGAATTGACTCTGTGGTTTTAACCCTGTACCAAACAATCCGGAGTTTTAACGACCTCCAAGGAAAAGGACTTTTGAAAACATTGCGGGAAAAGGAGAAAATGCTGTTAACCAGCATTTTCTCCTTTTCCCACAATGTTTTCAACCCTATCAAAGACAAATTTCATAGTTTGTGCTACATTTTATTTGTCGTCTGTAAATGCTTTCAATGTGGACAAAATTTTCCTGTTTGGTATAGAGTTAAAGTAACTGTGTCTTAAATTGAAGTGTGTAGGTGTTTGTGATCTACCAACACCTAATATCAGAAAACAAAATTTGTCCAAAACTTACCTAAGTTAATTTATGATGGATAATTCCTCAAGTAGGTAATGTATTTATGTTCTTGTAACTTCTTCCACTGAAGGCAAGAATTTGTCTCAAACTTTTGTATTGGAGTCATGCTCTGGCAAAGGGGGCTTCATGCATCTCTGTAATGCATTATACCAAGCAAGTCATTACATAATTATGGATCCGTGAAATCCACCCTTTTTAACATTTGACTTAATCATTAGGTCAACTGGTCCTTGGACATACAGAAAATCGTTCAGTAGCGAAAAGTTTTGACTCAGGTCAGCCTGTGCAGTCAGCGCAGGCTGACCTGGGTCGATACTTTTTGCAGATGCATTAAGACCCCTTTTCTGAAACCTTTCTGTTTTATTTTTGTCCGGGTACTAGCCAAAGAAATACACAAGAGGATTTGTTCAAAGACTGAAAGGAAAGCAGGTTCGTTTCCATGGTAACCTGTTGGGGAAGAGAGTTGATTTTTCAGGAAGAACGGTCATATCTCCAGATCCTAACATGGGAATTGATCAGGTAAGTTGGACTGATATATGGACTGAGCCGGTAGATAAATAGTGTAATAAATGAAACAGTGGTATATTACCAATGCAGAGCTGATTTGACTAGCAAAGTATATGAAGTGTTGGACCACATAGACCTGAGATCTGGGGTACCTTTCACTAAACTGTGTAGATTTATGCAACTAATTTGGGATTGAATATACACACATACGATACCTGCTTTACCCAAAGGTATGAGTTAATTAGGATAAAGTTATGTAAATATTTACTCAAATCTTACAGCAATGCAGTTTAGTGAAACTTGTATTCAGAATTGACACTTGCTTACCCAAACTTACCCAAACTGCAATTCATGTGTACGCAGTTTAGGGAAAGGTACCCCAGATGTGAAGTCTGATCTTAATGATTATATGGTTATCGATTGAATGATATATGGACTTTCTGCAAAAGCATGGAAAGTTGGCCCTTGCAAAATAAGGGTGAAAGTCTATATGATAATTTCTATTTTGTCGGGATGTTTGTCTGTATTTGGTATATCAGGGCAGTCTTCATGTCAGTTTGTCTGGCTGTCTGTCTCTGCGGTATGCAGAGTCAAATACTAAATCACTTGGTCAGTGTAATGAAGTCCTCACTACTATCTAGAAAGTCTTTATTGGACAAGTGTTCCACCAAGCAAGCTTTGTTGCCTTCTGGCAACTCCTGTTAACTTTCTTTTAAATTTTTCAACATTCTAGAGGACACAATGCTGCTTTCATTAAGAGCAATTTTCTTGAATTTTGAAACTGCAGATAAGAATTTCAGCAATGATTTTGAAAATTCAGTATTAATCTTTTAGCATAACACATTTTTTGTTTTACATTTTGCCCATCTTAGAGTGAGTACTTTTCCTTCAGTATTTCGAAATAATTTCATGATAAAGAAGATTCTTATTAAGTACCAAATACATATGAGCCATGCTATGTGAAAAGTGGGCTTAATGCATCTGCAAAAAGTATAGACCCAGGTCAGCCTGCGCAGTCCATGCAGGCTGACCTTGGCTGAAACTTTTTGCCATTGGTCAATTTTTTGTGTGTCAAAGGACCAGTTTACCTCATGATTTGGTCGGTTAATAGACAAAATGGACTTCATGGATCCAGGATCATTGTGATGACTTGCTTGGTATAATGCATCATGGAGATACATTAATCCCTCTTTTGCCAGAGCAAGGCTCATAAGGTTACTTCAAAAATCAAACAAATCTCAGAATAGCAATATAGGACTGAGTTTTCTGTTTGTCATTTTTGCAGGTGGCAGTCCCAGTACATGTTGCTAAAGTTATGACTTACCCAGAGAGAGTTAACAAAGCTAATATAGAACTTATGAAAAAACTGGTTATAAATGGTTGTGATGTACACCCTGGTGCTAACTTTATACAGCAAGGACATGTCAACCTGAAAAAGTAAGTTAGCCTTTTCAGTTTTAGATTATATTGTACCTTTGTATTAGGAGATAATTATAGAATGGCAATGGTTTGAATGTCATCCTCTGGGCTGTTGGTCCTCTTTGTTGTATGAGCCATGTTCTGGCAAAAGTGGGATTAATGTATCCTCATGACACAGTGTTAGAAATTAACATATTTTGCAGATAGCAAGTATTGGCTACCTGGCTTAAAATAAGGTAGCAAAGGAACGTTCCTGGTAGCAAATAGGGGCAGACATAAAATGGCCCTCCCTCCCACCAATAAAAGGAAGCTTGAATTACTGCCTTTGGCCATGATTGCTTAGTAGAAGTAAAAACAGCATGTCTCCGAAGACATGGGCATAGAGCTGTGCTGTTTGGCCATTCCTATTTCAGGTGGCTCAATTATACTTGCATGTTTTTGCTCAATTGTTATAATGCAGACCATTTATAAACGGACAGTAGCAAAGTTTCACAAAGGCAGCTACAAATATACATGTTAAATATAAAGTCACCATCAAGCACAGACGTGTTCGATTGCATGGCTTGGTGATGCTCGCAGGTTTTTGTACCTATTCTGATGGTTGCGAAGATCATTTCAACATATTTCTAAATTAACAAGTGGAAGATTATTTAATTGAAAATTAGAAGATCACTTCAAGCAGACAGGATTACCAGGTAGCAACCTTTTGCTACTTCTTTTGTACCCAGGTAGCAGAATTTGCTTTTCAGGTAGCAAATTTGCTACGTGCTTCTACTAATTTCAAACCCTGTGACATGTTATACCCAAGTCTTGCATAATTAAGGATCCATAAAATCTAATGTGTCCAACAACTGATTGAATCATGAGGTAGAATAGTCGCTGGACATGCAGAACATTTAACAAAAGCAGAATGTGTTGATGCAGGTCAGCCAGTGCAGACTACACAGGCTGACCTGGGTTGATACTTTTTGCAGATGCATTAAACCTCCTTTTCACAGAGCATGGCTTTTATACAGGTGAATGATGTTTCCCCTTTTGACAAAAAGAGATTTGTATGGCCCACTGATAAGAGTTAGATTTGTAAATTAGTGGTCCTTTGTTCAAGTATGTAAAGCTCTGATTTTTCATGGGAGTGTCCTTTGTCAAGACACTTCTAGGGCGTAGCCTTGTACTGTTTAAATCCAAGAAACATATGGATAAATGAGCTGATGTTCTCTTCGTCAGGGATTGTTTGATGAAGGGTTACCCCCTGAATGATTATACATTTCTGTTGCAGAGGGGTCCTACGTAACTCAATTGTAAAGTGTACAACTGTCAACTAGCACAGTACTGGTAAAAGCAAGGAAATACAGGAATATATGGGCTGTTGCTGTGACATTACTGAAATAGTGTTGAAAGCAGCTTAAAACGCCATTCAATCAATTCAATTCTGTTATAGATTTTTACGGTAAAGAAACAGACAGAAGATTGCTAAAGAACTCAAACCTGGAGACATTGTTGAACGTCACATGATTGATGGGGATATAGTGCTCTTTAACAGACAACCTTCTTTACATAAACTGAGTATACAAGCTTTCTCTGTAAGTATTCTGTTTAACTGAAATAATTCTGATAATGATTAAAAACATGTTGATATGGAAGCATAAACTTGAGGCAAATGGGCTAGACATGTGCACCTAAATAGGTATTGCAGATGCTTTGCTTGTTATGGAGCTCTAAAGCCAAAACAAACAATAAATCATGAGGAAACTTGTGATTTTCGTTCTTGGTATTTTATTTTGTGAAGCCTTTAACCCTTCAAATGCTATAACCCTGTACCGCACAATGCCGCCTTTTGACGCCCCTGGGAAAGAAGCCTTTTAAAAACATTTTGGGATAAGGAGAAAATGCTGGTAACCAGCATTTTCTCCTTTTCCAACAATGTTTTCTACCCTATCAAAGAAAAGTTGCACCATTTGAGCCACATTGAAATTGACGTCTGCAAGTGCTTTCAATTTTGACAAGGCTAGAATTTGTCGTGTGGTAAAGGGTTAAGGCAACTTGGGTGTGCACATTTGCATACAGCATTAATCAGGAGTAGAATGTACACAATGTGCAGTCTGATGGTGAATCTACACTGTCGAATAAATGGAGATACTATGGCACAGACATAGATAAAAAATTTCTTGTCTTGTCTGTTTTCATTTAATCAACTTTCAGTAGACTAGTTTTTTCTTTCTGACAATAGTTGAAGAAATTGTGTGAGGGGATGGGGTGGAGGGCCCCGGAAATTGCTTGTACCAAGTGATTATTCCTTTCCCAGCAATGTCTTCCATTTCATTGAAAGGTATTCAGTTCCTTCTTATGTTTCCTGATTGTGTGACTTGTACTAGTGTCTAATTATAAAGTTTATGGTTATGAGTTAAACTTTATTATTATTCAATTTTTGGCCAAGATTAAACCTCACAGAACTTTCAGGTTCAGTGAATGCTGTTGTGGTCCTTTCAATGTGGACTTTGATGGAGATTAAATGAATCTACATTTACCTCAAACTGAAGAAGCTAAGGCTGAGGCTATAACACTGATGGGGGTGAGTTTTATTGTGCAAGGCTTTTACATCTTGACACAAAGTTGCAGCAGGCCTTTTTGAAAATTTCTGCTTGAAATATGAATAAACAATATGACTTATTCCTTTACCAAACAATCCTGGGTTTTCATGACCCTGAGAAAGAAGGCTTTTGAAAACATTGTGGGAAACAGAGAAAATGCTGGTAACCAGCATTTTCTCCTTTTCCCACACTGTTTTCTGCTCTATCAGAGAGCTTAAGCTCATTTGTACCAAAGTTGAATTTGTTGTCTGCAAATGCTTTCAAATTGGGCTATTCTAAAATTTTGTTGTGTGGTAAAGGGTTAATTTGATAATAAATACTCAAATGACCTTGACAAACGAGACTTTTGACAATATTCTATATAAGGAAAAAAATACCATTGCTGTATAAATACTATGATTCTTCTTACGCATCTGTGCTTAGCAGCTTTCTAAAAAAATATTGTGAGAAAAGGAGCATTTCTAAAATTTTCTTACTTTAGCAAATAATTGCCCAGTTAGAACCATATTTTCTATAGCATAGTCTTTGGAAGCATTGTGAGAAAAGGACTATTACTAATTCAGGGAGAGAGTCTGGCAGAGCAGTGAGTCAAACAAGTCCTTTGCGTTACTGACTGAAATACTTGGGTCAGCCATTATTGAAGTTAAAAATGTAGTAATTATCATTCTATTCTTACAAAAGTATTGTATCATGGACTGTAGAAAAGAAACTTGACAATTATAACACTACTGTTTACAGTCCAAGTCCAACATTGTGACCAGAGGAATGGAGAACCGCTCATTGCTGCCATCCAGGACTTTATAACAGGTAGACGTTAATTCTTTATGTCTCGACAAACTCTTAGATTTGTCCATACTGAAATTATTTGCAGACTGCATAATAAATGGGACTTGAAAATTGAAAATCATTTTTGAAAGGATAGAAAACATTGTTGGAAAAGGAGAAAATGCTGGTTACCAGCATTTTCTCCTTTTCCTTTAATGTTTTCAAAAGCGGACTTCCTAGGGTCATTAAAAGTCGGATTTGTATGGTAAAGGGTTAAACATTTTACAACATGACAAAGTTTTACACTTGTCCATATTGAAAGCGACAAAATATTGGGATCTGTGTTTGAAAGGGTAGAAAGCATAAAGGGTAAGGGAGAAAATGCTGGTAATCAGCATTTTGTATTTTTCCCACAGTGTTTTCAAAAAGTTTCTCTCCTGGGATCACAAAACACTTGATCATGTAGTATTAAGGTGTTATTCCATCTCAATGACTGCTTCTAGAACTGTCTAAAATCATGAATAAGAGATATTTGAAAGAATCGGAAATGTTTCATGTTTGATGTAAATTTGTGCCAAGATATGACATATTTAGTTTCCTGTCAGATTTTATGTGCACAGTCTTATTTGGTTTCTTTTTTTTCTATTTCAAAACAGGTGGTTATCTGATCACTCAGAAAGATGTGTTCTTTGACAGAGCCAGAACCTGTCAACTTATTGCTGCCATACTATCTTCAAGAGATGAAAAACAGAGAAATGACCTCCCTCCGCCTTGCATTTGGAAAGTGAGTCCTCTCTTTTCATTCCTCTCTATCTTTGTGTATCATTATATTGGCAAAGACATGATTATACAGAGAGTGATGGTATTCTAAATCCATTATTTCTCTTCCAAACCCTGTGTTGTGGGTACTCATTAGAATCGTCTCGATGAGACGATTCTAATGAGTATTCTAATGAGTACCCATAACATAGGGTTTAATGGGGTATAATTAATATTTTCAATTTTGAATCAAAATCACTCCCTCACTCTGGAGCTCTGATTGTAGATAGAATTTAGCAGTTGCTTGACTGTCTAGCAGGAGTCCTTGCACATTGGTCAACCTTTACCAAACAATCCAATAATTTTATAATCTTAAAGAATAATGCTTTTGAAAACAAAACGGGGAAAACAATCTGGTAACCAGCACATCCTTCTTTTCTCCAAAATGTCCTAAAAAAGTTACTTCTGCCTAAATGTCACAAAAACATTCAACTAGTTTGGAAAGAGTTAAGAGTACATGTATATGATTCAGCTGTATCCTTTTGTTTTAGCTCACCTGGGCACAATGTGCTCAAGGTGAGCTTTTGTGGTCGTCTGATGTCCGTCATGTGGCGTCCGTTGTCCGTCGTCAACATTTACCTTGTGGACACTCTTAGAGGGTTCATTTCTAACTCAATTGACCTGAAAATTGTACAGAATGTTTGTCTTGATGAAATCTCGGATGAGTTCATATTTGGGTCACCTGGGGTCATAAACTAGGTCACTAGGTCAAATTAAAGAAATACATTGTGGACACTCTAGAGGCCACATTTCATACTCAATTGACGTCAAAATTCTTCAGAATGTTTGTCTTGATGAAAGCTCTGATGAGTTCAAATTTGAATCACCTGGGGTCATAAACTAGGTCACTAGGTCAAATTAAAGAAATACCTTGTGGACACTGTAGAGGCCACATTTCTAGTTCAATTGACCTGAAAATGGGTCAGAATGTTTGTCTTGATGAAACCTCGAATGAGTTTGAATTTGGGTCACCTGGAATCATAAACTAGGTCACTGGGTCAAATTAAAGAAATACCTTGTGGACACTCTAAAAGCCACATTTCCAGCTCAATTGACCTGAAAATTAGTCAGAATGTTTGTTTTGATAAAATCTCACATGAGTTTGAATTTGGGTCACCTGGGGTCATAAACTAGGTCACTAGGTCAAATTGAAGAAATACTTGTGGGCACTCTAGAGGCCACATTTTGTGCTAATTTGACTTGAAAATTGGTCAGAATTTTTGTCTTAATTAAATCTTGCATGAGCTTAAAATTGGGTCCCTTGGGGTCATAAACTAGGTCACAAGGTCAAATCAAGGAAATACCTTATGGACACTCTAGAGGCCACATTTCTTACTCAATTGACCTGAAAACAGGTCAGAATGTTTGTTTTGATGAAATCTCAGGTGAGTTTGAAATTGGGTCAACTAGGGTCATAAACTAGGACACTAGGTCAAATGAAAGAAATACCTTGTGGGCACTCTAGAGGCCACATTTCTTATTCAATTGACCTGAAAATTGGTCAGAATGTTTGTCTTGATAAAATCGCAGATGAGTGTGAATTTGGGTCACCTGGGATCATAAACTAGGTCACTAGGTCATATTAAAGAAATACCTTGTGGACACTCTGGAGGCCACGTTTCTTACTCAATTGACCTGAAAATGAGTCAGAATCTTTGTCTGAATTTCAGTATCTTGAATGAGTTTAAAATTGGGTCACCTGGGGTCCTAAACTAGGTCACTAGGTCAAATCAAAGAAATACCTTGTGGGCACTCTATAGGCCACATTTCTTACTCAATTGACCTGAAAATGGGTCAGAATTTTTGTCCAAAATAAATCTTGAATGAGTTTAAAATTGGGTCACCTGGGGTCCTAAACTAGGTCACTAGGTCAAATCAAAGAAATACCTTGTGGACACTCTAGAGGCCACATTTCTTACTCAAATGACCTAAAAATTGGTCAGAATGTTTGACTTGATGAAATCTCAAATGACTTTGAAATTGGGTCACCTGGGATCATAAAGTAGGTCACTAGGTCAAATTAAAGAAATACCTTGTGGACACTGTAGAGGCAACATTTCTTACTCAATTGACCTGAAAATGGGTCAGAATGTTTGTTATGATAAAATCTCAGATGAGTTTGAATTTGGGTCACCTGTGATCATTCACTAGGTGACTAGGTCAAATTGAATAAATACCTTGTGGGCAATCTAGAGGCATTTTTTGCTCAATTGACTTGAAAATTGGTCAGAATGTTTGTCTTAATAAAAATCTCGCATGAGTTTGAAATTGGGTCACTTGGTCAAATCAAAGAAATACTTTGTGGACACTCTAGAGGCCACATTTCGTACTCAAATTACCTGGAAATTGGTGAGAATGTTTGTCTTGATGATATCTGATGAGTTTGAATTCGGGTCACCGAGGGTCATAAACTAGGTCACTAGGTCAAATTAAAGAAATACCTTGTGGGCACTCTAGAGGCCACATCTTTTGCTCAGTTGATTTGAAAATTGGCCAGAATGTTTGCCTTAATTAAATCTTGGATGACCATAAACTAGGTCACTAGGTCAAATTGAAGAAATACATTTTGGACACTCCAGAGGCCACATTTTCAGCTCAGCTGACCTGACAATTGGTCAGAATGTTTGTCTTGACTCTTTACCAAACAACAAACTTTTAGACTGGTCCAAATTGAAAGCATTTGCAAAAGACAAAATAAATAGGACTGAAAATTTGAAATTTGTTATGGATAGGGAAGAAAACATTGTGGGAAAAGGAGAAAATGCTGGTTACCAGCAGTTTCTCCTTTTCCCACAATGTTTTCAAAAGGCTTCTTCTACAGGGTCATTAAAACCCATGATTTTGTGGTAAAGGGTTAATAATATCTCAGATGAGTTTTAAATTGGGTCATAATGACCCTGGAGTGAAATTTCGCCTATTGACTCAGGTGAGCGATCCAGGGCCATCATGGCCCTCTTGTCTCAAAACAAGTTATGTCTATCTATCTACCATATATTGAATCAAACAGCTTATATTTTTCATTCTAGCATGTAAATGTTACCTAACAAATCATTACACCAAGCAAATCATTACATAATTATGGATCTGTAAAATCCATTTTGTTTAATAACCAGCTAAATCCTGAGACAGAATGGTCCTTGGGCATGCAGAAAATTTGCCAAAGCAAAAAGTTTTGACATATGTCAGCTTGCATAGACTGCGCAGGCTGACCTGGGTTGTACGTCTTTGCAGATTCATTAAACTCCCTTTTCACAAAGCATGACTCATATAAAAGTATATCTTTTATCTTCCATTTTGAAATCAACTAATTCCTTTTTCTACCACAGAAAACCAGTCCTTTTGTGCAGCTGCCCCTATGTTCAGCATCCAGTGGATGAAATGTGTGGAGGGAGAAAATACATGCAAGTAAGATAAGTTTTCACGGCCTTTACTGGTCTCAAACAAGGCTCTTGCACTGTACAGAAATGGCCAGTATTTCTCTGAATCCTCTACCAGACAATATCACATTTTGACGACCTTGAAGGAGAGGACTTAAGAAATATTGTTGGAAAAGGAGAAAATGCTTGTTTCCAGCAACATTTTCTAATCTGTCAATGAAGAACTTTGTCATCTGAGCAGTATCTAATTTGTTGTCTGTAAATGCTTTGAATTTGAACAAGTCTAATATTTTGTGACCTGATAAAGAGTTGACCCTGTCAGTCTAGACTTTATCCCCAAATAATTGCAATTCCAAAGTCTCAGCAAAGTGGACAGTGTAAATCAATGATCAGACTGCACATTTAGTTGATCTACACTGGATGTAAAGGCAACCATGATTGTGAATGGCACCACATAGTATTTTGAAATTGTCATTGAAGTGCAGATCAACCTTATATTAACCCTTTCCCAAATGACAAATTTTGGACTGGTCCATATTGAAAGAGTTTGCAGACGACAATTTTAAATTTGATGAAAATGGCAGAAAGTGTTCAAATAGGGTAGAAAACACTGTGGGAAAAGGAGAAATTGCTAGTTATGAGGAATTTCTTGTTTTTCCCACAGTGTTTTCAAAAGACTAGTACTGCAGACACGTGAAAACCAGGGCTTGTTTGGGCAAGAAAATTTTTGTAGCTGGTTTTTCATCTCACATGACCCAAAACATCTGGAAATTTTTGTCATTTTAGCTTGGTTGTTTTTGATGAGAATGTTGAGGTATTGTCATAGCCCTGTTGTGTACATCGTTGTTGTCATGCAGTATCTTTGACATTTTATATATCTCTATCATTACTGAAGATATTTACCTCAAACTTGGATTGGAATAGTTGTTAATTACCAAAAGTGAAAACCATACCAGTGCTGCAGGTAACCATCAAAATATTTTTTACACAGTTATGTCCTTTTTTTTTCCCAACTTAGAATTTTCACTTACAATCAATCTATTTCTTAAAGCAGCTGCAGCCAAGCTTTTACACCTGTAAGCCACACTCTTTTTTGGGCAATTTCAAGAGTTTGAACATTGATCAATAAAAATCTATATAATTGCTGAAGTTTGCCTACATTATTTATTTGTACATGTAATTGACAAGGAACCTCATGGTTCAAGTCTAAAGAATGAAACTATTGAATTATTTGCAGAGGGCCAAGTGTGATTAATCAGTTGCTATAAAACCAGAAAGTTGTTGGTTTAATTCCCAAGCTTTGCATATTTCTGTATTGGGGCTGATTATAGTCATCGCAACAGGATTCATTTCTCTCTCACTGATGGATATTGTTTGTCCAACGAAATAACTTTTGTCCAACGAAAGGTATGTTTTAAGGATCTCTTGTATTTTTATTCTTTGCCAAATTGATATCTTTCAGTGCTTACTTCGGCAACGACATTTCAGCTTTGGAATTTGATAGATTACAATTATCTACACAGCTTTACAGAAATTTTATGAATGACTTTTGTGCTGTGAAAGGTACATTTTTATGCTTTCTTTCATTCTTAACATGACTGTTTTCGAAGAAAATAACATAATCTTTATTTGGCATAAAATATAAAACATATTTATAGCCAATACAATTAATAATGATAAAATAAGCACAAGGTGTGAACAAAGACAGAAAAAAGAGCAATTGAAAAACAATAAAGAATAAGAGCCGGCAGTACATGTAGTAGTTCAGTCATGTTTTAAAAAGGAATGTGAGAAACAGTAGGAATTATGTTGTAAAACAAAATTGCAAGTTAGAATAGTAACTAATATTAAAGCTGCTAAGCCTAAATGCGACGCTAGAAACATGGTGAATTGGGATCAGGTCGCACACAATGTGTAATCCGATCACCGATCACCGATCAACAATGTATAGTATAACTTAGCATGTCGAGTAGTTGAAAATGCAGTACTTTAAATTTTACACTTTCCCTAAAGTTTCCATTTTATTCTTATTCAAATGAGACAGCAGTTTTGAGGCCTGTACAAATGTGATAGCAACTTTAAGCTTATGGGCCTCATCTTCTTACCTTTTTTCCCATTCTGATGCCCAGGCATTCAGTGCTTAGAAATTCATAGGCACTTTGGTGGCAGGCTACAAATTTACTTGTGTTATAGTAATGTATAGGTGTTGTTATAGCCCTGGCGGCATCGTTGTCGTGATTGTGATCATGCATCATAGCTGTGTCATCTTTTGCATTATTGTTGTTGTCTGCATCAATGGCCTTGAATAAACTCTGACATTTTATAATATCTCTGTCTTTACTGAAGATATTTACTTCCAACTCAAATTAGTTTTTGACTCTAAATAAAAGGACTCAAAGTCCTGGAAAGCAGATTTGTGGAGTTGCATAAAGAGGATATATGTTGTAATAAAAAATAACATTACATGCAACACATGTGCAATCATTTTAAAATGGAGTTAGCAAGGACAGGGAAAAGACAAAATTGTTATGCCAAGCAGGCCGCACAGTAAATGTCATTCTGTTACTGTTTAAGGATTGGTACATTTTCTTGATTTCGGAATAAATATGTATACACATGTAGGACAGTTTATAGGGTAATGACAAAAGTGAGGTTGAGGTGTATTAGCTAAAACTGAAAGTGGCATGGGTAGAGCGCAAGCGTGAATGACAGCATATTTGATTCATGTGAAACCGATATCACAGTACGGTGTGAGCGGGCATGCATCGTTATGCATAATGTATTTGGTTCCATTCAGAACAATCACAGTAAGTGGATTTGCTAAACAAATCCACTAAAAATGGGAACCCCATACAACAGGGGCAGGTAACCATCCAGATATTTTTGACATGGTAAAGCCCCTTCTGGGACTTAAAATTTTCGCTAAAAATCAAGCACCAGCATGCAGTACTCTTGTTTTCTATATTCTAATTTGGTTTATCTAAGTTGCATTTGCAGACCACAAACTAAATGTGGTTCAAATTATAGATTTCTCATTAAGTCTGTACTAGACAATAGAATTTGGATAAATTAATATTTTACCACAGAATCCCAAGTATTACAAACCTTGAGGAAGAAGTCTTTCAGAAACATTGTAGAAAAATGAGAAAATGCTGGTATCCAGCATTGTCTCCACTTCCAAAATTGTTTTCTACCCTTAATTTCATCATTTGAGCCACATTAAAATAGTAGTCTGCAAATGCTTTTCAGTTTGAACAATTCCAAGATTTTGTTGTGTGTTAACCCTATACCTTGCAGTCCCAAGTTTTCACGACCCAGAAAAAGAAGGCTTTTGAAAACATTGTGGGAAAAGGAGAAAATGCTGGGTACCAGCACAATGCTTTCTACCATATCAAAAAAAGAAACCATCATTTTAGCCACATTCAATTTGTGGACTGCAAATGCTTTCAAATTGTTCTAGTCTAAAATTTGTTGTTTGGTAGAGGTTTAAAGAATTAAATGTGACTTAAATGATGGGAAAAGGAAATAAAAGACGGTTAGAAAAAGGGAAACCGCTGGTTCGTTTACACACAGGATTAGGTGGTAAAGGGTTAAAGGGTAGAAAATATTGTTGGAAAAGGAGAACATTATGGCTATCATCATTTTCTTCTTTTTCCTCCACTATATTTTCAGTAGCATTTTTCCGTAGGATTGTTGAAACAAAGGATTTTTAGCTAGGCTGTTTTCCGTGAAAATGTCACGGTATTGTCATAGTCCTTGCACCATTGTCGTTGCCTGCTTGTCATGCAGAAATTTCAACATTTTATAATATCTCTATCATTACTGAAGACTTATTTCATACTTGAACCAGTTGCTATACAGTAGAAATAGAACCCATACAACAGGGACAGGTAACCATCAAAATGAGCCATGCTCTATGAAAGGCTGACCTGGGCTGAAACTTCTCGCTATTGGTCAATTTCTGTGTGCAAAAGGACCAGTCTACTTGATGACTCAGTCGGTTGTTCAAAGAAAATGGCTGTTCTAGATCTATAAGTATGTGATGGCTTGATTGGCATCATGCATTAGGGAGATGCATTCTGCCCCCTTTTGCCAGAGCATGGCTGAAATATTTTTGAAACAGTTTTGCTCCTTTTTCAACAAAAGCAACTGCAGCAGAACATTGGCACCGTCATGCAGTGCTCTTGTTACATAAACATTATTAAATATATTTGAAAAAAAAATTTTGTTTTACTACAAAAAGCGGAAAATGGCATGGATGCGGAAAGAACAGAGACTGAAGGTGAAATGAAGACTGGAGATGGAGAGACAGAAGGGGAAAGAGAGACTGAAGGTGAAACCGAGACAGAAGGTGAAATAGAGACTGGAGATGGAGAGACAGAAAGGGAAAGAGAGACTGAAGGTGAAACCGAGACTGAAGGTGAAAGTACAATAGGTCATTATTTAGAATGCCAAATAAACCCAACAGATACTTTCAATCTGGAAATGAGACCCAAATAATTGAAATTATGAGGTTGCTCTTGTTCAGAATGTTTCAGCTAAGCTGCACTTTTGTGCAGTCTGATCTTGATCTACACTGCCCGCAAAGGCGCTTTAACCCTTTCCCAAACGACAAATTTTGGACCGGTCCAAATTGAAAGAGTTTGCAGACGACAATTTTAAATTTGATGAAAATGGCAGAAAGTTCTCAAAAAGGGTAGAAAACGCTGTAGGAAAAGGAGAAATTGCTCATTACGAGCAATTTCTCCTTTTCCCACAGTGTTTTCAAAAGACTTGTACTGCAGACACGTGAAAACCAGGGCTTGTTTGGGAAAGGGTTAAGGGTTAAGGCTGCATCTGTTCAGTTTGGTAGAGAAATGCCATTGAAAGTGAATGACTATAGAATTTAAATATTTTTGTTAAAGGGAATAAATTGCCAGTAAGTGGATTCTGCTTATTGGCAAATATTATTTTTCAGAGAAAATGTTGCTATGAAGGGGTTGTTTCAATGAACCAGTGCTTCTTTTTTGATTGGAAGTCAGACGAAAGTTATGTTTCGTCAAAAAATGTTAACGAACAGTAGAATTTCAAAACTTTGTCGCAAAAAATGGAAATTTTCACTAGACAAGATTTTTATATACCATTTAAATTTTCGATGTCAAAATAGGAAAATGATTTATGCTGGACAAGTTGTTGCTAATAGCCGAAAATCCCAATTAACAGAGCTTCTCTTAGAACAGTTTAATGTGCCAAATGTTTGTCATTAGAAGGAAAAAATTGTCTTTGTATTTCCTCTGACTTACAAAGAGGCATCCGTTTATCGAGATGTCTGCTATTGCAACGTTTCCTCTAACAAATAGTGGTTGCAAATAAGCTGAATCAACTGTATTTGGCATGAAGTCAAAAAAATGATATTAGTTTGATAAAGATGAGTTGGTTGGAATTGGCTGAAAATGAGTAAGAATGCAACTTTAAATGCCCATCCAACTGTTAACCTTTTCCTGAGTTTTAAAGACCCTGAGGAAGAAGCCTTTTGAAAACATAATGGAAAACGGAGAAAATGGAGAAAGTGCTGGTAACCAGCATTTTCTCCTTTTCCTACAATGTTTTCTGCTCATCAAAGACAGAAATCATCATTTGAACTACATTTAATTTATCATCTGCAAATGCTTTCAATCTTCTTGAGCCAAAAAATATGTCGTATAAAGTTAACCCCTAGGGCACCAAATAAACTCGGCAGACATTTTTATTCTAGAAATAAGACCCAGATAATCACAATTCAAAGTTGCTTTTGGCTAAAACGTCTCAGCATAGTGGACAGTGCACATGAAAGATCAGGCTGCATGTTGTTGAAGTCTAATCTAGATCTATACTGCCAGAACAACTAAAGTGTTAACCCTTAGAGTGCCTGATAAACCTATCAGACATTTTCATCCTAGAAATACTGCCCAAATGATTGCAGTTTCACTGTTGCTTTTGTCTACAGTTTTTCAGCAAAAGGGACAGTGTAGTTCAAAGATCTGGCTGCACGTTTTGTGCACCCTGATCTTTATCTACACTGGCCCATCTTATGAACATGAAAGTTCGTAACAAATGCATAGCTCAAATATGCGGCAGGGATTCGAACTGGTGTGGTAAAGATCCTTGTTTATCAGGGTCTAGAAGACCAATACACTAACCCCTAAGCTAAAGAGAATTCCCCCTAATGCAGTTGTCTAGGTATTGAAGGAGGGAAGGAGCTATTCCGTAAGGAAGGAGTGATCTACCATATCACCCAAAAGACAACTATAGTAGTGAAAGAAGCCTTCAGGGTTAGCTTAAGATAAAACTATTTTTCAGGTTCATGTGGCCAGCTTGTACTGCCCAGATGTAGACCCATGAGCTCGCTAAAACCATCCTAGCAATGCCTATTACACCATTCTCTGAAAGACTTTACATATGTAAAATGTAAGCCTCCTTTATCCTTTTATTTGAGCAACGTTGGATTTGTCGTATGCAACTGCTTTCAATTTGGACTTGTCTAAAATTTTGTTGTCTGGTAGAGTTAACATGTTGCCACACTCCCTATGATCTGATGTCAGTGTCCAAGCAGTAATCTTGGTTTATGATATAGGTGCAGGCCGTGCTGTGTGAAAAGGTAGCTTAATGCATGTGCAAAAAGTATCAACTCGGGTCAGCCTGCACAGACTGCTCAGGTTGAACTAGATCAAAACTTTCTGCCGTTTGTAAATTTTCTGCATGTCCAAGGACCTTGCTACTTCACAGTTTTCAAAAGGCTTTTTCTTCAGGGTCATTAAAAGTCAGGATTGTGTGGTAAAGGGTTAAGCAAACCTCCAGCTAGCTTAATAACATTATATGGACAAGTTAAATGAATTTTCTCCTTTTCCCCATAATGTTGTTTAACCTTCCAAAAATTAAATCCCATCATTAAAGCCTCACCAATTTTTGGTCTACAGATACTGTCAAAATTGATACTTGTACAGGAGCTGTTCAATAATTTCGTGGAATTTTGCCATTAAAACCTCGTTTCTTGAAAATTTAAGCTAAAAGTTTGCCTATTACAGCATGAACATATCATAAACTTGTACAAAAATTTTGCTGTTTTAAAACATTTTAAAATGCAAAATATATGTAACCATAGTAATCGATGTAATGCACATTGCCAGGCGCCAATTTTCTCCAAACTTGAAGGATGTAATTTTGTGTAAAACAAACAATCAGAAAGATGTACAAATGGCACGAATTGTGAACACGGTGGGACAACATTTTTCTCCCAACTTGAAGGATGTAATTTTGTGTAAAACAAACATTCAGAAAGATGTACAAATGGCACAAATTGTGAACACGGTGGAACAACATCAGGTCATCACTTCTGTAAAACATCATCACTGTGGCACTTCCTGTTACTCTAATAACATAGTTTATGTCTCGTCAGCGCCAGGTAATTTTTGACGCAATGACGTCTTCGTCTGATGTTGAATTACGCACACTACTAAAGTTTTGTGTCGGACTAGGTAAAACACCAAAACAAACCATTGAATAGATTAAGGAGTTGAGCAGTGCCAGTTCATGCAGTATTTCATCTGTCTATAAGTGACATTAGCGGTTTAGGAAAGGAAGAACATCGCTTGATGATGATCCTCATGAAAGATGGCCAGATAGTGTAACAGCTTCAATTTTGGATCTTGTGCGATGGAAGATGAATGACGACTGGTGGGTTAGAGTGGGTGCCATATCAGCTAACAAGGGATGCAATATGACACTTCAACAGTGATTAGCATGTGGGTGTCTGGGTGAAGGAAATGTGTGTATATTCAAGGGGATTAATGTAGAAAAAGTGCGCCAATCTGTTGACTTGTAATGACGTTATTTTTTTGCATCTGGAGCCCAGCAGTGTATTGTTTACATGTGTTGAACATGTATTCCTTAATGAATTCACTTTAAATTTGAAGGATGTTTCAGCTATAGATTGTTTAATATGCATGCAAAATATGACCTAAATTGGTCCCCTAGTTTTATTTTTACAGCAAAATTCCATGAATTTATCTAACAGCCCTTAGATTTCTAAAATTTTGTTGTTTTAAGATGACAGATGCTCTCAAAATTCACAAATATTTAAATTTTGTTGTGTGAGATGACAAAATTTTATGCTTGCTCAGACTGAAAGTGTTTGTAGAGGACAATTCAAATGTAGCTCAAATGATGGGATATGTCTCTGAAAGGGTAGAAAACATTGTGGGAAAGGGAGAGAATGCTGGTCACCAGCTTTTTCCCTTTTTCCTACAATTTTTTCAGACCCCTTTTTCCAGTGGTGTTAAATTCCTTTTTTCACACAATGCGGAGTGTTAACAACCCTTAAAAAGAAGCCTTTTGAAAACATTGTTGAATAAGGAGAAAATGCTGGTAACCAGCATTTTCTCCTTTTCCCGAAATGTTTTTTATTCTATCAAAGACAAATTCCATCACTTGAGCCATATTTAAATGGTTGTCTGCAAATGCTCTCAAATTGGACCAGTCTAAAATTTTGTTGTGTGGTGAAGAGTTAAAAGATGTGATTGTTTGGTAAGGGGATAGCTACTTACCAAATGACAAAATATATGACGATATTGAAAGCACTTGCAGACGATAAATTGAATGTAGCTGAAATGACAATTTTGCTCTGATAGGGTAGAAAACATTTTTTGAAATAGAGAAAATGCCGTTAAAATGCTGGTTAACGGCATTTTCTCTTTTTTCCATAATGTTTTCAAAGGCCTTCCTTTTCTGGGTCTTTAACCCTTTACCAAATGACAAAATTTTAGCCTCGTCCAAATTGAAAGTATTTGTAGACGACAGTTTCAGTGTGGCTCAAATGGTACAATTTTTCCTTGATAGGATAGAAAACGTTTAGGGAAAAGGAGAAACTGCTGGTTACCAGCATTTTCTCCTTTTCCCACAAAGTTTTTAAAAGGCCTCTTTCCCAGGGGCGTTAAAAGGCATCATTGTGCAGTAAAGGGTTAAACCTTGGAATTCTGTGGTAAAGTGTTAAATCAATCAAATCACTGCAATAGTGACTATTTTATTTCAAATTTCAGGTGCTAGTATAATTAGTACAGTAGGTGATACATCCTCTGGCTATATGGTGGGAGAGCAGGAATCTACATCATACAGTTTCTAAGGAACCCCTGCCAATAAGGTAAGTGTTGTTGTGACCTTGACCTCATCTACCGAGCCCCTGTAGCAGTTTGTAGTGTAGAGGACTTTATAACAAGGGTTGCTGGTTCAAATCCTCAGCTTGGCAAATTTCTTCCCAAGGACTGATGATTGTCATTGCGATAGGATTCATTCCTCTCTAACCAGTGATAATTGTTTCGATGATGGTTAGGTGGGCAAGCAGCCAGTGGCTTTAGAAGAATATTGTGCAAAGTAGTGATAAGAGAAACTCCAGGAAGGTATGGATCGGTGTACTGGCAGCCATGATAAAACTGCATGATGCTGAAAAATGGCATTAAATACCATGCAAATCGAATGGAAATAATTCTTGCTTCTGCCGTGTTTTGTGGTAATTTATCGTCAGTTTGGTTTATGGAACAGACAAAATGGATATACATTTGATGTTATTAAGGTCGAAACTTTGAAGGCAGGCAGATATTTCTCATTCTGTTGTAAAAGCATTTGAAATGACGAGATATTTCATATTCTGTTGTAAAAGGGAACTTTTAACAATACAGTGAATAAACTGAACAAATTTGATCAGTCATTGAAACTTACCATTCAGCATTTGAAATGACAAGCTGCTGAAAATAAGTACTGATCAATCAAAATTGGTCCATATCTTCACCAATGTGGACAGATACACGCTTTTCTGGAATCTCAAACTCTCTTACAGACACTGTTGGTTACTCAGTATGATATATGAACCATGCTCTGGCAAAAAGGGATTAAAGCATCTCTGTTCTACATTATACCATGCAAGCCTTCTTATTACTATGGATCCATTATATCCATATTGTCTAATAACTGTAGGAACCCTGAGGTAGAATTGTTGTGGATCCATTATATCCATATTGTCTAATAACTGAGGGAACCCTGAGGTAGAATCGTTGTGGATCCATTATATCCATATTGTCTAATAACTGTAGGAACCCTGAGGTAGAATCGTTGTGGATCCATTATATCCATATTGTCTAGTAACTGAGGGAACCCTGAGGTAGAATTGTTGTGGATCCATTATATCCATATTGTCTAATAACTGAGGTAGAATTGTCCTTGAACATACAGAAATTTGACCAAAAGCCAAAAGTTTTTGTCCAGGTCAGCCTGTGAGGACTGCACAGGCTGACCTGGGCCAATACATTTTGCATATATATTAACTCTTTACCACACAATCACGGGCTTTAACAACCCTGAATAAAAAGCCTCTTTAAAACAATATGGGAAAAGGAGAAAATGCTGGTAACCAGCGTTTTCTCCTTTTCCCACAATGTTTTCTAACCTTCCCAAAACAAATTTCAATTTTTGAGTCAATTTTATTTTGATGTCTGCAAATTGCTTTCAATTTGGACAAGTCTAAAATTTTGTCGTTTGGTAAATGGTTAAGACCCATTTTTAACTGAGCATGGTTCTTATGAATTCTTATTGTTATCCACTCCTGTCCTATAGCAGAATGGAATGTCGAACATGTACGGAACTGGTTGAGCGGGATTAACACTTAAGCTGCTGAATAAATGAAACCCAAATTTCTACTCAATACTAAAATCCCAAACATTGCGGTTTCAAAGTTGATTTCACCTGAAAGAAAATACCGTATCGGACTGTGTAGATCAAAGATCAGACTGCATGTTCTGTGCAGTCTGATCTTGATCTACACTGATCTTGATCTACACTGTCTGCAAAAGGTCAGTTGGTCGCAATCAGCAGCTTAAGGGTTAGGATGGATAAATACATACCCCTGTTTACGGAAAAGTCTGTGACAGGCATGCAGTTAGTGAACTGAGATACAAACAAAGTGAAGGTAAGTATAGTTTTTATTCCTTTAGCAGACAGTCCTGTTTTTGTACAGTCCTTTAAACCTTTACCACTTCAACCCGAGTTTTAACGACCCTAATAAAGAAAACATTTGAAAACACTGTAGAAAAAGGAGAAAATGCTGGTAACAAGCATTTTCTCCTTTTCTCACAATGTTTTCTTCCCTTTCATGACCAGAAAGAATAATTACAGCCACACACTTTAATTGTTATTTGCAACTGCTTTCAGTTTTGCCAAGTCTAGAATTATGTTGTTTGGTAAACAGTGAAGGGTATTTGAAAACACGGTCAAAAGAAGAGAAAATTGCTGTCACCAGCCTTTACTGCTTTTCCTACTTTCTTTAACCCTTTACCAGATGACAAAATATTAGCCTTGTCCAAATTGAAAGCATTTGCAGATGACAATTTCACTGTGGCTTAAGTGGTGCAAGTTTTCTTTGATAGGATAGAAAACATTGTGGGAAAAGGAGAAAATGCTGGTTACCAGCATTTTCCCCTTTTCCCACAATGTTTTCAAAAGGCTTCTTTCTCAGGGACGTTAAAAGGCGGCGTTGTGCGGTAATGGGTTAAAGACAAGTCGAATCATTTAATTTTGTTTCAGTAGAGATATCTGTAACTAATTCATGCCCTGGACATTTTGCAAATTGCTAAAAGTTTTGAATGTTTCCACACATGAATGCCAAAAGATTGAATAATGTTAACAGCGATCTTAACCCTTTCCCAAACAAGCCCTGGTTTTCACTTGTCTGCAGTACAAGTCTTTTGAAAACGCTGTGGGAAAAGAAGAAATTGCTCGTAACGAGCAATTTCTCCTTTTCCCACAGTGTTTTCTACCCTTTTTGAGACTTTTCTGCCATTTTCATCAAATTTAAAATTGTCGTCTGCAAACTCTTTCAATTTGGAACTGTCAAGAATTTGTCGTTTGGGAAAGGGTTAAGCATGTAAAACGTTCACCAGTATTCCGAAAATAGCACATTTTTACTCAGTGTATGCGCACAGTTTATACAGGTGCATAGAAAAATTTGCGTAGTTATATTTATCGGTGACTTACAAGAAATTTTGAATTTTTGAATAAAAACTTAATAGGCCCCTTTAACCCCTTAGTGCACAATACTGATTTTTAATGACCCTGAGAAATAAGGCTTTAGAAAACTTTGTGGGAAAAGGAGAAAATGCTGGTTACCAGCATTTTCTCCTTTTCCCACAATGTTTTCTACCCTCTGAAAGGCAAGTGTTATGTTTTGAGTAACATTTAATTTGTCGTCTACTAATGCTTTCAATTTGAACAAGGCAAAAATGTTGTCTTTTTGTAGAGAGTTAAATGGTTAAAGTCAATGTTATTCTGTTGTTTTTCTTTTTCAGGCTATTGGTATTGCAAGTTCAAGAGACAGGGACTTGCTGAAGGAAAAAGTGAAAGACTTAAAGTTGGTGCTAGAAAAGAAAGAAAGCAGCAGGAAAAAGAAAGAAAACTCTTAGAAAAAGAACAAAAAGCAAGAGTAAAAAAAGGTCAAAAGAAACTGTCAAAAAAGAAGTAGATACTTAGTATAGGTAGTTTGGGGTTCATAGGGACCCCCTGAATTTTGAAATATCTTAAAAAGTGCTGTAGCTGTTGTACTGTATTCTCCCTAACGCAGATGTCAGGTATTGATTTTATACAGGAAGAAGCTATGCTGTAAGGAAGGAACGATCTCCCGTAACAGTGTCTTGAAGTTTCAGGCTTGGTAGGTTTGTAAATATTTAGAACAGATTATACAGTATATATCGTCAGTTGAGAACATTCTCCCAGAGTTGTCCAGTGTGGCTTAGTGGTGAAGTGTAGGGCTCGTAACCTGGAGGCACTTGGTTCGAGCTTCACTGGAAACACTGAGTTTACCATTTGGGTGTCCTTGGGCAAGACACAACAAAATCCTAACCTTGTACTGGTGAAACCCAGGGCATATATGAATAAGCAAGCTGTTGCCAAGACGTGACTGAAACATAGTTTCATAACCCTATAAAGCAATTGACATGGTTGTGCAATGGTTATTCCTCTTCAATAGGAAAAAGTCAACCATATTACAGGTAGAAAACATTGTGGGAGAAGGAGAAGGTGAAAATGCAGGTCACCAGCATTTTCTCCTATTCCCACAATGTTTTCAAAAGCCTTTTTACTCAAGGTTGTTAGATTCTAGATTGACTGGTAAAGTATTAAAAATTAAAGAGACCATTTCAAAAATGATTCCGTCTTCATGGGACTGATACTTAATACTTAAATGCTAAGTTTACATTCCAGGTCACAAAATCTATGTATGACATGGGATATTACGAGATATGTTCAGGGATGCCTTTTGAAAACATTGTGGGAAATAGAGAAAATGCTGGTAACTGGCATTTTCTCCTTCTCCTACAATGTTTTCTGCCTTTTCATATTAAAATTTTATAATGTTACACATGTTTAAATTGTCAGCTGCAGATGCTTTCAATTTGGATATATGAACAATTTTGTCCTTTGGTAAAGAGTTCATACTTAAATGCTAAGTTTACATTCCAGGTTGCAAAATCAATGTATGAAATGGGATGTTACAGAAGCCCATGGGGCCATGAGAAAAATGTTATCTGTGGTGATGCCATATACCTGTAGAAATACTGGCAGTGCATTGTCATGATACATATGGTCAAGCTTTGGTAAACATTCTGGCAGCTTTATAGGTAAAGATTAGATTTTTGTAGTGTATTCTGATACCTTAACCCTTTACCACACAATCCCATGTTCTAACGACCCTGAAAAAGAAAGCTCTTGAAAACATTGTGGGAAAAGGGGAAAATGCTGGTAACCAGCATTTTCTCCTTTTCTCACAATGTTTTCTGCCCTACCAAGAAATCATCATTTATTTAGTTTTATCACAAAAAACCTCCTCCAGCTGTGTATTAAACCCATGACTTATTTTTGATAATACACTAGTGTATTATCGTTTTTTGGGTCCTGGTTCTGATCAGTCATGAGCGTGTGAAGCCGGAGAAACCAGCCACAGCACATGCCGGAATTTAAAGTACTACGCCGTTTCGTGGAAAAATGACGTCATTGTTGCTAGGGCATTTAAGCGTGGAAAGTTTTTTTATCTTCATGTGTAATAAAAACGAAAAAATGCTGTTGAAGTTTTTCAAAATCAGCAAAATTGCGGAAATAGGTGGAATTATCCCCTCTAGAAACTGTTTCATTCTATTTTCGGTGAAAATGTCAAAGAGCTGTCTACTTGTGTATGTACACATTTGAAACCAAACAATAACTGTAAACATGGACCTGTGAACGGTATTAAGGCTGAAGGTGATGATGCAGGATACTTATTTGACTGTCATTCGTTTTATATGATAAATAGAATCTCACATTCGTGTTTATGTATTATCATTTCTATCAAACTCATTGACTAAAATGTATATGACGCTCGCGTCATGCTCGCGTCTTATAATTTTAGTCAACTTGTTTGATAAAAATGATAATACATAAACACTCATGTAAGATCCTCTATTTCTTCAAATGCTTTTCCTATAGTTTGGCTAGTTCAAAAATTTTGTCGATTGGTAAGGAGTTAATCTCCATTCCTTGAGTCCTGAGCAAGGTGGCCAAGCCCCCATAGTGCAGTCGGCAGGGTACAGGACTAGAAAGGGGTCACCAGTTCAAATCCTTAGCTCGGTGAATTTCTATCTGAGGATTAATGACAGTCATTGTGGAAGTTTTTATTCCTCTGTCTGCTGACCATTGTTTCAATGATGATTATGTTGGAAAGCAGCTGATGGCTCAGGAAGAATATATAGCTAAGTACTGGCAAAAGAAACTCCAGGAAAGTATCCATAGGGACACTTGCCGCAACGATATAACTAAAATAATGTTGAAAATTTGAAAATGGCATTAAACACCATACGATCAATCAATCAACTTGAGCATGGTGTGATGTGTCTTTGTGGATAGTGTAGATTAAGATCACACTGAACAAAAGAGTTTTGTTTTACATCTACTGCTACAGATATAGATTTACCATTTCCCAAACAATGAATTTTAGACTTTTCCAAATTGACTGCAGACAACAAAACCGAAAGTGCCACAACAAAATTAAAGTTCGTTTAGGGGGTAGAAAACATTGTGGTAAAAGGAGAAAATGCTGGTTATCAGCATTTTTTTCTTTTCCCACAATGATTTCAAAAGGCCTTTTCCCCTGGGTCATTGCAACACCAGATTGTTGGTTAAAGGGTTAAGATATTCTTAAGTTCTTGGCAATTACTGTGGTTTTAGGAGGTAAAGGTCTCGCCATGGTGAACAGTGTATATCCAAGATTAGACAGCAAACTCTGTGCCACAAAATGTCCACAAAAGCACATTGACATGCTCTTGAACAGCTTAGATCTTTTATCTCAGTTTTAAAGATGTTGAGGAAGAATGCTTTTGAAAACATTGTTGAAGAAGGGGAAATGTTGGTAAAGATCTTGCCATGGTGGACAGTGTATATCCAAGATTAGACAGCAAACTCTGTGCCACAAAATGTCCACAAAAGCACATTAAGTTGCTCTTGAACAGCTTGAATCTTTTATCTCAGTTTTAAAGACATTGAGGAAGAATGCTTTTGAAAACATTGTTGAAGAAGGGGAAATGTTGGTAAAGGTTTTGCCATATTGGACAATGTATATCCAAGATTAGACAGCAAACTCTGTGCCACAAAATGTCCACAAAAGCGTGTTGAATTGCTTGTGAATAGCTTAAATTTTTCATCCTATACCACACAATTCTGAGTTTTAATGACCTTGAGGAAGAAGGCTTTTGAAAACATTGTTTGAAAAGGGAAAAATTCTGATACAAGCATTTTCTCCTTTTCCCACAATTTATTTTTCTACCCTTCTAGAGACAAATTCTACAAATTTGAATCATAATTGATATGTCCTGTGCAAATACTTTGGATTTGGACAAGTCCAAAATTGTGCAGTGTGGTAAAGAGTTAACAGACAACTAAATTTTACACTGGTCAAAAAAGAAAGCATTTGCAGATGAAATATAGGTCCTATTCTAAAGTTATGTATATCTCCAAGCTTGTAATCTAGAGATTGAAAATAGAGTTTTTGTTATACAGCACTCAAAGGATTATGGGAATTTCTCTTTTCGGAGAATATAACCAGATGTTGACTGGAGGCATTTACTTAGCCTTTTGTTATGTTGATATATATGTATAAAGTGATATAGATTCACTACAGGGCCAAACTATTTGAGTTATGCTCTGTGAAAAGGGATTTTAACTCTTAACAAAATGACAAAATTTTAGACTACCGGTAGTCAAAATTGAAAGCATTTTTTCTATACCCTTTTTCTTAAGGTCATCAGCTCTGTACCAGACAATGAAATTTTAGACTGGAATCAAATTGAAAGCATTTGCGTATAAATTAGATAATAGCTTTATTCATAATCACACAACAAAATTTTGGATTAGTCCAAATTGAAAGCATTTGCAGATGACAAACATGGCAGAAATAGTAGAAATTGTTTTTGAAAGGGTAGAAAACATTGCCGGAAAAGAATATTTTCTCCTTTACCCACAATCAAAAGCAGACTTCCTCAAGGTTGTTAAAGAGTTTACCCCTTGCCATACAAATAAAATTTTCAAACTGGTTCGAATTGGAAGCACTTGCAGATGGCAAGGGGGCTCAAATTATAAAATTTGTCTTTGAAAGGGTAGAAAACATTGTGGGAGGAGGAGAAAATGCTGATTATCAGTGTTTTCACCTTTCCCCACAATGTTTTCAAAAGCCTGTCATCCATCATTTGAGCCACATTCAATCTGTCGTCTGCAAAATCATTTGGTAAAGAATTAAGTAGCATTATTTTATCAAGTTAGTTACCCATTTTTAGATGGGGGTGAATGTTGTGAACAGTTCTAAAGTGGGGCGTGGTTGCTGTCCCTATGCCAAAGGGGCCATTGGTGACAGTGTGGTGGACAGTTCTATAGCTGGGCTTGGTTGCTGTCCGTATGCCAAAGGGGCCATTGGTGACAGTGTGGTGGACAGTTCTATAGCTGGGCTTGGTGGCTGTCCCTATGCCAAAGGAACTAGTGGTAACGTCTCAACATAGAATGTGGTGTACATGTTGCATGGTCTAAATATAGAAATAGTGAGTATCAGTCAGGAAGAAACCCTTTACCACACAATTCCAAGTTCAAATGACCCTGACAAAGAAGCCTGTTGAAAAAATTGTGGGAAAAGGAGAAAATGCTGGTGACCAGGATTTTCTCCTTTTTCAACAATGTTTTCCACCCTATCAAATAGAAATTCCATCAGTTCAGCCATAGGCAAGGCACTGCAGCGATCCAGTCTAGTACAGGTGTGAGTCAGGAAGAAAGAGAAAAACTGAGCTGTTGCTGTGACTGAAAAACCTGTTAGAGATGGCATTTCACTGTAATTAATCCTTTACCACACAATGCAGAGTTTTAATGCCCCTAAGAAAGAAAGATTTTTAAAACACTGTGGAAAAAGGAGAAAATGTTGGTAACCAGCATTTTCTTGTTTTCCCACAATGTTTTCTATTCTTTCACAGCCAAATCTCACAATTCTAGCCCTATTCAAATTGTTGTCTGCAAAAGTTGTGGATTTGTATGACCTAGGTTTTTTTTTCATTTAGTAAAGTCTTAAAGAGTCCTGTGTCTGTTAGTACTAGAGATTGCAAAATTCAGATTTTGATTTATTTTCAGGGTATCAACATGCAAAAATTGATTGAAGCCGGACAGTTTATATCAAAAGTTTTGGGACGACCAACTCATCCGAAAGTAACACAAGCAACAAAATCATCTTTGTGGTTGCACTTTGTCATCATTGTGATATTTAACCTTTTCATGTTGGATATAATATTTTAGAAGTTGGCAACTTTACAGAGAGTTTTTTTTTTTTCACTTCTTTCTATTGTTTCATGAGCAGGCAGGTTTTTTCTGACACTTAAGCCTTTGCAACACAATCCCAATTTTTAACGACCCTAAAAAGGAAGGCTTTGAAAACGTAGGAAAAGGAGGAAAATGCTGGTTACCTGCATTTTCTCCTTTTTCCACATTTTCAAAAGGCTTCTTTCCAAGGGTCTTTAAAAGGCAGCATGGTGCAGAAAAGGGTTAAAATATATCAAGCATGAAAATATTGGCAAGCAAAGTTGACTAACACTTTACCAAATGACAAAATTGTGGACTTGACCAAAATGAAAGCATTTGCAGACGACAAAGTAAATGTTACTCAAATAAAGATTTCTGTCTGATAGGGTAGAAAACATTATGGGAAAAGGAGAAAGGGCTGGTAACCAGCATTTTCTCCTTTTCCTACATTTTCTGCCCTATCATAGAAACCTTTTGAGCCACACTGAAGTTGTCATCTGCAAATGCTTCCAATTTGTAAAGGGCTAAAATTTTGTTGTCAGGTAAAGGATTAAAAGTTTGCAACATGACAGAGAGGTTGTTTTTTTTTTCATTTCCTTCAAAGAGCATATTTCTAGAGCACGTGCAGGTATTTCCAAACACTTGAACAAAAAAAAGAAGAAATTGGCAATTTCGTAAATTGTGCATAAATGTCTAAAGTTGCCTTTCTTTCATCTGGGGCTGTATTCATGTACCATTCTCAGAACATTCTTAGTCTTATATCTGAGATTTTCTAAATGTGAAAGTAACACAACTTCTGATTGGCTAAACCAACTGGTCACTTTTGCATTTATAAAATTCTGGAGAATAAGGCTAAGAATATTCTTAACCCTTAACGCCCTTTTCACTGTTAAAGTTGCCTTTGGGGACAGTGTAGTGCAATGCAAAAGGTATCGACCCATGAAGCCTGCACAGTCCATACAGACTGACCTGGGCCAATACTTTTTGCTCTAGGTAAATTTTCTGCATGTCAAAGGACTACTGTGCCCCAAGATTAAGTCAGTTGTTAGACAAAATGGATTTTATGGATCCATAATCATGTGATGACTTGCTAAGCATTATGGATCACAAAGATGCACTGAGCCCCCTTTTGCCAGAGCATGGCTCAAATGTTGTTAGAATGATGATATCTGGCTTTGATAGGGTAGAAAACATTGTGGGAAAGGGAGAAAATGCTGGTAACCAGCATTTTTGCCCTTTCCCACAATGTTTTCAAAAGCTTCATCCTCAGGGTCGTTAAAACTCAGGATTGTGCAGTAAAGGGTTAACACGTCCAAAATTGACAATTTTAGAATGTCAATATGCTCAGTCATCACTTCTCCAATGTTAATGTTCACCAAAAGACAAAATTTTGTACCTGGCCAATTGAATGCATTTGCAGACGACAAATGTTGTAAAAATGATGTTTGCTGTCTTTATAGAGTAGAAAACATTGTGGGAAAAGGAGTAAATGCTGGTTACCAGCATTTTCTCCTTTTCCCTCAATGTTTTCAAAAGGTTTATGATCAGGGTTGCTTAAACTCAGGAATGTATGGTAATGAGTTGATATGTCCACATGTGACAATTTTTAGAATGTTCTATGAATTGGAACAGAGATAAAGATTGAAAATATGAAGCACAATATACTAATTGATATTCATTTCTATGCAATATGAAGGATTAAAAAATATTGGTTGGTAATACATGCAGAAAAACTTGTACTTTGTACCCACTCTACATGTGCTTTGTGCCATTTTGTTCTAATTTTCAGTAAAGTTTTCACAAAGATGGTCTCTGTAATCATTTGTAAGTTCTGTTTGTGATGATAATATATGAGCCATGCTCTGTGAAAAGGTGGCTTAATGCATCTGCAAAAAGTATGGACCCCGGTCGGCCTGTGCAATCCGTGCAGGCTGACCTGGGTCGAAACTTTTCGCTGTTGGTCACTTTTCTGTATGTCCAAGGACCAGTCTACCTCATGATTAAGTCAGTTGATAAAAAAAGTGGCTATTATGGATCCATAATTATGTGATAACTTGATTGGTATTATGGATCACAGTGATGCATTAAGCCCACTTTTGCCAGAGCAAGGCTCATGTATATGCATTCCATTTGTCCATTTTGAAAGCATCTTGCAAACAACAAATTGAATGGTGCATATACGAAGGCCGAGCAAAAAGTTCGTGGAATTTCTTCATAGCTTTTTAATTTGATGTCTGATTGTTTTCAGATTTTCACTTGTGTAATCATGGTCTTATATCAATTTCCAGGTAAAAAAATTCACCAGTCTGATTTTACTTTAAATATATTTATTTTCACTCTAAAAAGTGCAAGGTTTGCTGCCTTGGAGCACGCTGTAAAATTGCTGTTTTCATGCTTTTAAAAACAATCATATTGCGACATTGTCTGACTCAAATCTCTTGAAGTTACGTCACCGTAGTGGATAAAATTGTAGGAAAAGGAGGAGATACAGGTTTCCAACAATTTTTCATTGTCCTCCTAAGGCTGGTGAAAACATTTGAACATTTGTTACATATTTAATGCATTTTTGTGTAAACAATAACCCATACTCCCTTTGCATTTTAAGGAATTATTTCATTTAGAAATCTGAACCCTTAGGCTACTAAGTGCGACTCAGTGGCCTTTTGCGGACAGTGTAGATCAAGATCAGACAGCACAGAGCTTGCAGTCTGATCTTGGATATACACTGTCCGATATGGAGATACCTTTCCCTAAAAACAAACCTTTGAAATAGAAAAATTTATGTTTTTCCTTTGGGCTTGAAAATTTCATTTATTTAGCAGGAAAAGGGTTAACAAAGATTAGTGACTTCCATTTGTGTGCAAAGATGACTTTAACACTTAATCCTGTGCCAAATGACACAATTTTAGACTGGTCCAAATTGAAAGCACTTGCAGACAACAAATTAAAGATGACCCAAATGAAATTTGTCCTTAATAGGGTAGAAAACATTGTGTGAAAAGGAGAAAATGCCGGTTACCAGCATTTTCTCCTATTCCCACAATGATTACAAAAGCCTTCTTCCAGTCGTTAAAAGTCGGGATCTTGTGGTAAAGGGTTAACTATAGATAGATACATGTAGAAAACATAAGGAATTGCCCCATTTTTGACACAGTTTTGCAAAATTTCCTGTTTCCTCAGTAACAGAATGGTCATTATTGGGTAAAAATCGGTGTAAAATTTAGGGTTTTATTGATGAACATATGTGAAAACATAGTAGTAACAGTAGAAATTGCTTGAAATGAGCAAATTCCACTTTTGCTTCTATCTTTGTCTGTTGAAAGACCGAGAAAGACAACTGATTTAACCCTTTACCAAACAGTCCCAGTTTTTAAGGACCCTGGGAAAGAAGCCTTTTGAAAACATTGTCGGAAAAGGAGAAAATGCTGGTAACCAGCATTGTCTCCTTTTCACACGTTTTCTACCCTTTCAGAGATCTTAGGCTCACTTGTACCAGTTTCCAAATTTGTTGTCTGCAGATGTTTTAAAATTTGGAGAGGCTAAAAATTTGTCATTTGGAAAAGAAATAAAATACCACTGAAATGGTTGGACTTGTATTTGAAAGGATAGAATATATTGTGGGGAAGGGAGATTATGCTAGTTTCCAGCATTTTTGTCTTGTCCCACAATGGTTTCAAAAGCCCTCTTAATCAGGGTTGTTAAAACATGGTATTGTTTGGCTAAGGGTTAAAGTTTTAATGTTGTTTTGTGTTGGTACATCTTGTGCAATGCATTGGCCTTTTATGGTGATCTGTTTAATTGCGTTTTTATTTTAGGACATTTGGATAGGGTTTCTGCTTCCTTCATAATTTATGAAAAATTTGTCCATCAAGTCCTTTCAGGATCTTTTAGAGCAATCAAATCACAAATGTGTGGATATGCTTGAAACTTTCACCACACAATCCCAAGTTTTAATGACCCTCAAAAAGAGCATATCAGAAAACATTGAGGGAAAAGGAGAAAATGCCGGTAACCAGCATTTTCTCCATTTCCTACAATGTTTTCAAAAGCCTTTTTCCTCAAGCTTGTTAAAACACGTGATTGGGTAATAAAGGGTCTAAATGCTTGCTAGAAGCAGCATCTTCTTTTTTCTGAATGTTTTCAAAGCTTTGCTGGTGCAAAATCAAAAATAAGTTGTTTGGAGGTGTTGTTGTATTAGAATTTTATTTTGTTTGTTTGTGTTTCTGTATTTTCTACCCTTCCAAAGTTGTAATTTAAAAATCAGACGAGACTTACCTGATAAGATAAAGTATAATTCTACAAGTTCTGTAGGAAATAATGAGTGCTAATATGAGATCAACTCCGCTCATGCGCATCGGCCTTCGATTTGCCACCAGGATGTCAAATCTCCCCTTGGTAGGATTGAATGTTACAAAATTAATTACTTGTCTATATGGAATATTGCATGTTTACAGTTTACTACAAGAAATATCTTTAACACTTCACCAAACGACAAAATTTTAGACATGCCCAAATTGAAAGCATTTGCAGAGGACAAAATAAATGTGGATGAAAAATTGAAATTTGTTTTGGAAAGGGTAAAAAACATTGCGGGAAAAGAAAATGTTGGTGACCGGCATTTTCTCCTTTTCCCGCAATGTTTTTAAAAGGTTTCTTCCTCAGGGTCGTTAAAAGTCAGGATTGTGTGGTAAAGGGTTAAAAAAGATAGACGGCATAAGAGATACTAGAATATGAATATTGAAACTCTTTTGTGGCTCAATATGAAGTAAAGCAATCAAATTAACCTCACGAGAAATGGCCTCATTTTACTCACAGTTTTTCATTTTGTTGAAAAGTAGTATTGGGTTATTGGGAAACAAGTATGTAAATATTAAATTTCCAAATAAAATGGATAAGGACCGTTCTCTTATACATTAGTTTGCTAGGGTATGAATCAGGGCTCTGTGGTATTGATTAGCAGTAGCAACACATTTAAATGGTGGCTTCAGAAATGTGCAAGGGAATATACCTGCAGTGGCCCGCCGAATAAACATGCTCATATTTTTTACCAATTGCAAATTATCATCTATTTGTTCTTTATCAGTGCCTAGAAGTAGGTCAAAAGCCAGCATATTCAGCTACACAGAATCAGTTCTGTAGGGAGAGTAATGGGTGGGATATTAGTACTCAATAATTCATACAGAACTCAGAATTATGATTAAACTTCATTGTATCAGTTAAGTCTCGTCTAATTTTTCAATTCAATTTCGTTCAGTAAAATTTAATTTCATCTAAAATGATATTTGAACGTAGCAAACTTGAAATAAAATATTTACCAACACTTATCAACAGGCTAACCCATTATCATCTCCAAACCAACTTGCGCTATATGGAGAAATGCATCATTAAACCATTGTTCAGTCTCCATTGGTTTATTATAAAACTTGCCAAATATCCCTACATTCGACCATCCAGCTGCTTTAAGTATGTCTTGAACTTTGGTTAGCTTTTGTTGTAGATGCTGCTCTTATATATGTGGCCCTCACTTGTGTATATCTATTCCTGATCTAGCCATGACAGTTTTTGTCCAACATGAAATAGTGTCCTCAGTGACAGCGTTATGTGGCTTTGTAAAAATTATTACCGTATTTTCAGGACAATAGGCTGCAGCCTATCCTTTAAAAAAGTGGAAATTTTCAAGGGTGCTGCCCATAAGCCGAGGCTGCTTATACATTCATCCTAAGCAACAAATTAAAAGAAGTAATATGATAACCTAGATGACTCTGCTTGAGAAGCCCAAGTAAAAATGTACCAAGTATGTACCGTAACTTCTTGAACTCTGTAATAGACAACATATGGAGACTTTGTACCCGTGTTGCATTCACAAGATCCATCAGCATTACTAGTTTTAGACTTAAATCCTTCAATGATAACCCTTAGGCTGCTAAGGGTGACCCACTGACCTTTTGCAAACAGTGTAGATCAAGAATGTGCAATCTGATCTTGCATCTACTCTGTTCGATAAGAATTTTTTTTTTTTCCAGAAACTTTGTTTTAAATAGCATCATCCTGGTTTTTACTGTCGGTTTGAAAGTTTCATTGAATTTATTCAGCAGGGTAAGGGTTAAGTGTTTTACTGGAGACGTTTTCCTCAACTGAATTAACCCTTTACCACACAATCCTGACTTTTAACGACCCTGAGAAAGAAGCTTTTTGAAAACATGGTGGGAAAAGGAGAAAATGCTGGTAACCAACAATTTCTCCTTTTCGCACAAAGTTTTCTACCATTCCCAAAACAAATTACAATTTTTTAGTCGTCTGCAAAAGCTTTCAATTTGGACTAGTCTGAGATTTTGTGATTTGGTAAAGAATTAATCTTTATCCTGCTTAATAACTTAAATGAAACTTTCAAGCTGATGCTTTGACAACAAAGTGTATAGTAGAAACAAGCTATGCATGTTTAATATCCAAAAAACTGCAAACAATTCCCAAAATTGCTCTACGCACAACCATGTTTGTGCCAAAACGAAAGATGCACATGTGCAGGGTGGGAGTTGATCTCATTTTAGACAAAATTACATGTAAATTCTACTGATTGAAATAGAATTCTATTTTTGGAGTCACAAATATTTTGTTGTCTGCAGTAGCATTCACTTTGGGCAAATCAAAAATTATGTTGTCAGGTATAGGCTTAACTCTTTACCAAATGACAAAATTTTAGACCAGTCCTAATTGAAAGCATTTGCAGACGACAAAATAAATGTAACTCAAAAATTAAAAAGTAGGAAACATTGTGGGAATAGGAGAAAATGCTGGTTACCAGCATTTTCTCCTTTTCCCACAATGTTTTCAAAAGGCTTCTTCCTCCGGGTCGTTAAAAGTCGGGATTGTGTGGTAAAGGGTTAAGGGGCTACATAGCTCATCAACCCTTTACCACACAATCTTAAGTTTTAACTACCCAGAAGAAGAAGGCTTGTGAAAACATTGTGGGAAATGGAAATACTGCTGGTAACCAGCGATTCTCCTTTTCCCACAATGTTTTCTTCATTTTCAAAAAGCAAATTCAATCATAGCAGTGGTATTTAATTTGTCGTCTGCAAATGCTTTCAATTTGGACAACTCTAAAATTTTATCGTTTAGTTCTAGACCACACAACAAAATTTTAGACCAGTCCAAATTGAAAGCATTTGCAGACGACAAATTAAATGCAACTTAAGAATTGAAATTTGTTTTGGAAGGGGTAGAAAACATTGTGGGAAAAGGAGAAAATGCTGGTTACCAGCATTTTCTCCTTTTCCTACAATGTTTTCAAAAGGCTTCTTTTCCAGGGTCGTCAAAAGTCCGGATTGTGTGGTAAAGAGTTAGTAAAGAGTTAAGGAAATATCTCTGAAAAATATCTTTTTCTTTTTCCTTAAAATTGTCTTTCTTCTTGACTGATGGCGTGCCAGCTATTACCTTACAACTCCATCACCACACAGTCTTGTGTTTTAACGACCCTGAGAAAGTAGCCTTTTGATAACATTGTGGGAAAAGGAGAAAATGCTGATAACCAGCTTTTTCTCCATTTCCCACACTGTTTTCTGCCCTTTTACAGACAAATCTCACCATATGAGCCATATCTAATTTGTTGTTTGCAATGCTTACAATGTGGACAAGTGTAAAATTTTGTTGTGTGGTAAATGGTTAATTCAGGGCTTGATCATTTTTGAAGTTTGATGAGATTGTAAACAAAATGGTGGTGTGCCAGCTATTACCTAACTTAACCCTTCACCACACAATCCAAACTTTTAACGACCCAGAGAAAGAGGCCTATTGAAAACATTGTGGGAAAAGGAGAAATTGCTGGTAACCAGCATTTTCTCCTTTTCCCACAATGTTTTCTGCTCTACCCAAAACAAATGTCAATAATTTATTCACATTTATTGTCGTCTGCAAATGCTTCCAATTTCGACAGGTTCAAAATTTTGTTGTTCAGTAAAGAGTTAAGGGATGAATCATTTTCAAATTTGGTGAGATTGTAAAAAACTGCAGGCCCCCTTTAATTCAGTTTTAAATCTTAATTCAGGGTCCAGCCATCTGTTTGGCTGTGGCAGAATGTCTCAGCCAATCAGATTGCTGGGTTTGGAGTTTAGAAACAGAATGATGAATGTATTTGAAATTATTGATAAAATTTACAGCCCCCAGTTTTTCCTTCTGTGATAAATTAAAAAAGAGTCGAAGCTATCTGTTATTTCTTTTCTGTTTGCTCTTTACTATATTGTGTAATCTTAAAATTTTACAATGTTGAGGAAGAAGGCTTTGGAAAACATTGTTGGAAAAGGAGAAAATACTCTTGTTATTGTATATGCAATAATGTGAATAAACATGGCTTGAATTTAGACTTTTTCTTATTAGTATCGGGTAAGAGTCACAAACTAGACAAAATGCCCCAAAAATGTATTTCCCCGCAACATTTTACTCCTTTACCAAACAATCCTTGGTTTTAAAGACGCAGAGGAAGAACCCTGTTGAAACATTGTGGAAAAAGGAGAAATTGCTGGTAACCAGAGTTTTCTCCTGTCCTCAAAAGGTTTTCTGCCTTTTCAAAGACAAATCCAATCAATTGAGCCATCCTTCATTAAAGCTTGTCATCTGTAAGTGTTTCTAATTCGGACTTGTCCAAAATCTTGTCTTTGGTAAAGAGTTAAGTGCAATGCATGAATGTGTGTGACAGACACAGGACTATGACACAAGCTTGCTGGCCTTTGCAAGTCGTAACAAGTGAAATTCACAAATATTGCGTATTGAACCATAAATACAAGTAAGAAATATAATATAACAGAACCATCAGGTACAAATAATAAAATTTAATCAGGTCAACAATATGTGTAATAGTGAACAACAACAAAGAAACAAAACTTGCGCATATTCTTACATACTGTTCTACAGATTACAGAAAATGAATTACTTTTGTAATTTAACTGCTGAGGAGGCATTCATCCTTGTGCAGCGAAGTATATTTAGGCCATGCTCTGTGAAAAAGGGATTCAATGCATCTACAACAACAGTTACCAGCATTTTCTTCTTTTCCAACAATGTTTTCAGGTCTCCTATCTCGGGCTTGTTTCATTGCAATATAGGAATCATTTGTTAAAGTCTGTTTTCTTTGCTCTCTCTGTCTCTGTCTCTCTCTTAAATGCACATGCATAAGCAAAATAGTAATGCCTGAGTATCCAAAAATTATATTTCAAAGAAAAATATACAGATCAAACAGAAAAACAAGAGGGTCATTGGCCCTAAAGTGCTCACCTGAGTAAAGTCATCTAGGATTAATTACGCTGAAGAGATCCTGGTTGTAATGATGTAAAACACATGAGGGCTCATGACCTACTTTTCAACCTCCTCGACCTATTCTTTGAACTTGTCAGAGATTTCTTTAAGACAAACATTCTGACAATATTTCATGGGTATCAAAAGGAAAATGTGGCCTCCAGATTGCAAACAAGATTTTTCTAAGAGTCATCCCTGTCACTTACGTTTTCAACCGACATGAACCAATTTTGAACTTATCATCAAGACAAACATTCTGACCAAATTTAATTAAAACTAGCCTGAAAATAAGGCCTCTAGACTGCCACAAGTTTTTTTCGTAAGATTTGGCCTAATGACCTACTTTTCGTGAGTTTCTGGTTGAGAATATTGCTTTAGAGTGCAAACAAAGCTTTTCTAAGATTTGTTCCAGTGACCTACTTTTTGACCCCATATGACCAAGTTTCAAACTTGTCCCAGGTTATCATCATAACAAACATTCTGACCATGTTTCATGAGCATTTTTGACTGAAAATGTGGTCCCTAGGGAGTATATAAGGTATTTCTAAAAAAGTGACCTGGTAACGTACTGTTTGACCCTACATGACCCAATTTTAATCTTGTCCGATACATTATCAAAGCAACTTGCCTGGCAAGTATTCTGACCAAGTTTTATGAGTATTGGACTGAAAATGTGGCCTCAAGAGTGCAAACAAGGTTTTTTTAAGATTTGGCAGAGTGACCTACTTTTTGACCTGACATGACCCAATTTCATCTTAGTTGGATAAATCATCGAGACACACATTCTGATTAAGTTTCATGAGTTTCCTGTGGTAAATTTGGCCTCTAGATTGCACACAAGGTTTTTCTAAGATATGTCCCAATGACCTACTTTTTGACCCAACATGACCCAGTTTCAAACTTGTCCAAGACATCATGAAGACAAACATTCTAAGTTTCATAAGAATTAGAATGAAACTGTCCTCTAGAGTGCTCACAAGGTTTTTCTGAAATTTGATCTGGTGACCTACTTTTTGACCCGACATGACCCAATGTTGAACTTTTCCAGGATTTCATCAAGACAAACGTTGTGACCACATTTCATGAGTATTGGACTAAAAATGTGACCTCTAGAGTACACACAAGGTTTTCCTAAATTTTTCCTACCTTTTGACCCAACATGACCCTATTTCAAACTTGTCAGAGATATTATCGAGACAAACATTCTGACCGAGTTTCATGAGTATTTGACTGAAAATGTGGCCTCTAGAGTGCTCAAAAGGTAATTGTTGACGCCTGGACGACCGATGCTGCATGATTGACACAGCATTATCACACAAGCTCACCTTAAGGACTTCATGCTCAGGTGAGCTAAAAAAGTAAGTGTGTGTGCGTGTGTGTGTGTGTGTGTGTGTGTGTATATACACAATTTAATTCAGTTCAAAGATCTGTCTATGTAACTAAGGCCTCTGGCCCATATAACAAGATAATAATACATGCTTGCTAACACAAACCTTATCCTCAATAAATTCGTCATCTGGAAATACTCTCAATATCAACCAGTGCAACAATTTGTCTTTGGGTAAAAAGTTGACCAACATAGACTGCTTTCCAACATAAATAAGGCCTGCTCTGTGAAAAGGGGTTGCATGTATCTGCACTAATAATCTACCCATGTCAGCCTGTGCAGTCCATGCAGGCTTACCCAGATCTAAACTTATTATTATTGTTAAACTTTGTATACATCAAAGGATCATTCTATTTCATAATTCCGTCAGTTATTAGACAAAATGTATTTCACTGATCCATAATTATGTGATGACTTGAATGTTATAATGCATGACATAAACCCATTAACCCTTTGCAGTACAATCTTGAGAGTTTTAACAACCTTGGAAAAAGTAGCCTTTTAAAACCATTGTGAGAAAAGGAGAAAATGCTGGTAACCAGACAGAAATCATCAGTTGAGCTACATTTATTTGTTGTAAGCAAATTCTTTCAAATTGATCTAGTCCAAAATTTTATTGTTTAGTAAAAAGTTAAAGCGTTTATCCCAGAGTATGCCTGAAATCAATTATGACACAGTCTGCCTTAGAATATGGTAAAACCTCAATATTTCCAGTCTCGAACGTCCAAGAACCCCACATTTTTCGAGGAATTTCCATAGTCCTGGCAAAAAATCCACCATGTTGCACTAGAAGCAGATGGGCAATTTTCAGTCTTGATAATCTGATCATTTGAACACATATGTTGGTCCATTTGATCATTTTGCTTCTTTAAATTGATTGTTAGTTGGAATACAATACTTAGTCACCTCTTGAGTAATTGTTTTCACACCTTTCTCAGCAAAGGATTTGGTAAGCAGGCCTCTGTATGGTGTGGTCTAAATTTTACAATTCATGCCAATTACTACAGAGAATTCACACTACCCTAAAATTTTGGGAAGGAATTGACATTGATCTGATGATTAGAAATTAATTTAAGAGGTTAGAGATGTTTATTACAAACCCCCCCCCCCATCTCTGATATTTCATTTTATAAAATTTACATAAGTATTTTATTCCTGATTAAACAAGTGATTTTATCTCCCCCCCCCTAAAATTGTCGTCTGCAAACAATTTCAATTTGGACCAGTCCAAAATTTGTTGTTTGGGAAAGGGTTAAGGATGGATAAAATGAGGAAATGTGTCCTTGATACAGTAGAAAAAATTGTGGGAAGAGCAGAAAATGCTGGTTACCAGCATTTGCTCCTATTCCCACAATATTTTCAAACACCTTCTTTCTCAGGGTTGCTAAAAGTTAACTCTTTACTAAACAACAAAATTTAAAACTTGTTCAAAGCTTTGCAGAAGACAAGATAAATGTGACTCAAAATTTGAAATTTGATATGGGATAGGTAGAAAACATTGTGGGAAAAGGAGAAAATGATGGTTACTAGCCGATGATTTTCTCCTTTTCCCACAATGTTTTCAAAAGCTTCCTTCGTTCTCAGGGTCGTTAAAAGTCTGGATTGTGTGGTAAAGGGTTAAGAAAATATCAAAGTACTTAGTGAAAAGACAAAAATATGTAATATAGCATTTAACATTGCGCAACATCAAATGTTAAAATTCACATTGACAATACATTTTAATCCAACCATGACCAGGAAAATTTGACTCTAATATTCCTTTTGAAATTAATGTGGTAAAAGAATAAATTGCTTAACATTTCTAGAATAACTTCCTTCATATGGTATTTGACAAATATTTCAATAAGTATTTTTTCTGTTTGACAAAATTTTAGACATCTCTGAATTGAAAGCATTTGCAGATAACAAGTGAAATGTAGCTCAGATAACACAATTTGTCTTTGAAAGAGTGGGAAAAACATTGTGGGAAAAGCATACAATGCAGAAAAGCAACTTTTTATCTTTTATTCCCCTCAATATTTTCAAAGGTCTTTAAACTCAGAGTTATTAAACAAACATATTATTTATAAACCGTTTACCTGGAATTTCTTTTACCAGTATTGCAGACAATATTCTTTCCAAGCCACTGGCTGCTTTCCCATATAAACATTGTAGAAACAATGGTAAGCAGTGAAAGAGGAATGAAACCTGTCGCAATGACTATCATCAATCCTTGGAAAGAAATTGACCAAGCCAAGGATCGAATCAGCGACCTCCTGTTCTCAAGTCCTGTATGCTACTGACTGCGTTTCTGGGACACAGCTCAGCCCTGTCAAAGAACTACATTACAATTGTACCACTTTCTAATTTGTCGCCTGCAGGTACTTTCAATTTGGAGAAGTGAACAATTTGTTGTTTGGTTAAGTGTTAACAGGCTGTATGCCCATAACAAGAATTTTCTCCTTTTTCCACTATGTTATCTAGCCTTCACAAAACAAATTTCAATTTTTGAGTCAGATTCATTTTGTCATCTTCAAACCTTTCAATTTCACCTGGTCTAAAATTTTGTCCTTTGGTGCAAAGTTAATACGCTGTATGCACATAACCAGCACATTCTCCTTCTATCAAGTTCTATCCTTGATTTGAGCCACATTCAATGTGTCAGTAAGAGTTGCAAGCAAGGATCTAACATTTTGTTCACTTGGAAAAGGGTTAAACCTGTACAAGACGACAAAAATTAGCCTTGTCCTAATTGAAAGCATTTGCAAACAACAATTTCAGTGTGGCTGAAATGGTGCCATTTTTCTTTGATAGGGTAGAAAACATGGTGGGAAAAGGAGAAAATGCTGGTTAGCAACATTTTCTCCTTTTCCCATGTTTTCAAAAGCTTCCTTCTTTCTCAGGGTCATTAAGTCGGGATTGTGTGGTAAAGGGTTAAAGATTAATCTTTACAATGAGTACAATCCAACATGTCTTGGACATAAACTTCAATCTGTAGTGTCTGTCAAGTATTCCAGTGTTGTTGAATTATGGCAGATGGGGTCTGCAGCATGTGAAGTCCGTCTCTTGATCTGTAATATTTGTTTAAAGAGATTTATTTTATACTTATTATGAAACAAGTGTTTTAAAAATTTCATTAATTACTGTCAAAGATTACTTCCTGGAAACCTTAAAACTTTACCAAACAATCCCCTGAAGATTTACCAACACCATGGAAGAAACCATTTGAAAACCATTGTCGGAAAAGGAGAAAATTCTAGTAACCAGCATTTTCTATATTTTCCTCCAACAATATTTCCTATTCAGAGAACTTTTGTTTTAATTTTTATTTTGTCATCTAAAAATGTTTTCAATTTGGAAGAGGTTAAAACTTGTGTGGGAAAGGGTAAACTTTTTACCAAACAACAGAATTTTGGACTCAACCAAAGTGAATGCGTTTGCAGACGACAAATTAAATGTATTTCAAATGACAGTTTCTGATTGTAATTGGGTAGAAAATGATGTAGGAAAAGAAGAAAATGCTAGTAACCAGCACTTTATCTTTTTTCCAGCCTTCTTCTTCAAAAAGCAATAATTTAAGGCCTTACACCAAGGAATTTAAGGTCACAAAACCCATTTTTGGGGGACTTTCTAGGCTCTTTGTTGTATTTAGGGCCTTTTTCAGATGACCTCTGAAATTTTTCAAGCCTATGTGAACCCTGTGCTGGTAACCAGCAATGTTTTCCACCCTAACAAATACAGATATCATTTTAGCAACATTTGTCGTCTGCATATGCTTTTAATTTCATTGAATCCAAATTTTTACTATTTGGTACAGAATTAAAGGTGGCTCAAATGATGGAAATTGCTTTTGATTGTGTAGAAAACATGTTGGAAATAGGAAGAAATGCTGGCTACCAGCATTTTCTCCTTTTCCCACAATGTTTTCATAGGCTTTCTTTCACAGGGTCACTAAAATTCGAGATTGTGTGGCAAACAGTTAAGTCATTATGATCATTTCTGATGGTCTGTGTTAAGACCTAGCCAGACATCTTTCCTACATTCTTCAAGTACATGTACAGTGGTAACACGACAAAGTCACTATGCCATGTCAGCAATGGAAGGTGTCTCACCACTTAGTGATTACTTGTGAGTCATAGTCAAAAGTATGCCCATGTGTAATTTTCAGTAGCACTTTTGTCGCACTGTTTCATGGTGCTGAGAGGGTTTGGTGGTTTATAATTCCGATTCACTTCAAATTTGGGCAGTGGGGACCAATTAGATGTGTTTTTATTGTACACTGACAGGACTATTTTGTGTCAGTGGAGGAACAAAAACTTGGGGTCATGGCCATGAACAGGGGTTCCTGAGAGGACAAAATTTAGGGTGCCTATGTCGGTTGGAATTTAGCAAAAAAAAAAAAATCGGTTGATATTTTTTTTTGCATTCTTTTTGTAGGTCTATGGATATACTTTTGAGAGCAATGGACCAAGAAGCCATAGTTTTACCACTAAGTGATCTGTGGAGCTGTCAATATGGTCAACTTAGCTTTGTACTCATTGTGGGGGAAAAACCACTAGTGTGACACCAGAAAAGTCTGTTCTGACATGGAGAGTCACAATAAACAGCAAGTGAGATTAGCAAAATATATTCAGGAAAGACGTCTAGCTGGGGCATTTAACCCTTTACCACACAATCATGAGTTTTAACCCTTAAACTGCTGAATAGGTGAAATGAAACTTTCAAACCAATAGCAAAATCTATTATAAAGTTATTCCAAACTTGTTTTTTTGGAGAAAATATCTCCTCAGACAGTGTAGATTCAAGATGAGACTGCTAAGACTGCACATTCTGTGCAGTTTGATCTTGATCTACACTGGCCGTAAAAGGTCAGTGAATCACATTTAGCAGCTTGAGGCTAAAAGCTTTAGAAAACATTTTGGGAAAATGAGAAAGTGCTGGTTACCATTTTTTCTAAAGCTTTCAGAAACAAATTCAAATATTTGAGCCACATTTAATTTATTGTCTAAAAATGGCTTTCTATTTGGACCAGTCTACATTTTCGTCGTTTTCTAAAGGGTTAAATCTTTACCAATCGACGACAAAATTAACCTTGTCCAAAATGTTCTCGCATTTGCAGACGACAAACTTAAATTTAATCAAAACATGAAATTTGTCTCATGTTGTGGAAAACATTGTGGGAAAAGAGGAAAAAATGCAGGTTAGTAGCATTTCTCTTTTTCCATTTTTTTCAAAAGCCTTCTTTTTCAGTGTCTTCAAAACTAAAGATTGTATGGTAATGGGTTAACTCTCCACCAAACAATGAATTTATGGAATTGTCAAAATACAAGCCTTTGCAGACAACATACAGTAGCTTAAATGGTGAAAATTGTTTATGAAAAAGTAGAAACCCTTGTGATTGCCAAAGTTGGAAGAGTCTAAAATTTGTTTTGAAGGAAAACATTTTTTTAGTTGATTTATGATTAATTTTATGGTGTTTAATGCCGTTTTCAACATTATTTCAGTTATATGGCGGCTGCTAGTGCACCTTTCCATGCTTTCCTGGAGTTTCTTTTACCAGTACTATGCACAATATTCTTTCCAAGCCACTGGCTGCTTTCCCACTTAACACTTAAGCTGCTAAATAAATGAAACGCAAATTTCTACACAATACTAAAAGGCCAAACATTGCGTTTTCAAAGTTGATTTCACCGGAAATAAAATACCGTATCGGACAGTGTAGATCAAAGATCAGACTGCAAGTTCTGTGCAGTCTGATCTTGACCTACACTGTCTGCAAAAGGTCAGTGGGTCTTGATAAGCAGCTTAAGGGTTAACCATCGTCGAAACAATGGTCAGCGGTGAGAGAGGAATGAATCCTGTCACAATGACTATCATCAATCCTCGGAAAGAAATTGGCTGAGCTGGGGATCGAACCAGTGACCTCCTGCTCTCAAGGACAATTTTTTTTTAGACTTGGCTGTATTAAAAGTTCTTGTAGACAACACATTCAATGTGGCTAAAATTACGCAATTTGTCCTTGACATGGTGGAAAACATTGTGGAAAAAGGAGAAAATGCTGGTTCCTATAATGTTTTCATAAAGTTTCCTTCCTTCCTCCAAAAAGCTGTTAAAACTTGAGATTGTGTGGTAACAGATTAATGCAGACAAACAGATTATCATCATCATCATGATCTTGTTTACCCTCACCATGCGGCATTACGCCATGCAGCGTGCAGCTATTGGTTTTTTACGAATTATCTACAGACTATTTATTTGAGGTAAATATTATTTAACAGACAGGAATACTTCACTGTGTAAAATAAAGATGTTAAAATGTATATTTGAAGGAGCCAAAGGGGCTAATGGTCGAAAACAACCACATTAAACCTAATAAATAAAACATATATACATACAATACAGTGCCATGAGGCACTACATGTCTGAAGACAAATTTTTAGATCTTGTCCTAAAAAATGCCATCAGGTACGCTCGATAGTGTTGGTATCCTAGATATTTAGCTCTTTACCAGACGACAAAATTTTAGACTAGTCGAAAATGAAAGCATTTGCAGACGACAGAATAAGATTGGCTGAAAAATTAAAATTTGTTTTAGGAAGGATAGAGAAAATTGTGGGAAAAGGAGAAAATGCTGGTTACCAGCATTTTCTCCTTTTCCCACAATGTTTTCAAAAGGTTTCTTCCTCAGGGTTGTTAAAAGTCTGGATTGTGTGGTAAAGAGTTAAATCATTGTTTTATGTTACCACAGGCTGAAAAGGGCTATATGTCTTAACTACATGTATGTTGTATAGACTGATGCATTTTTTAACTAAGTGTCAAAGCCTACCAGAGAGCTCTCGTAAACAATTGTGAAAAATGTACACGTAAAAATTTGGGGGCAGCAGTCAGTCCTGCCTGCTGTGTGGGGCGATCAGGATGACACCATGCAGTAGGGGCAATGAGACAAAACTACTGGGGTGCCCGTTCTTTCCCTACCATCCCTCCAAAGCAGGTCCCAAATTGGGTAAGACTTGTCTTAAAAAGAAGAGTGTTTAACACTGAGAAATAATACAATACTGTTTAACACTGAGAAATAATACAACCACTAAAGGGACTGACTGCGGGGGCTCAGGCCAGACATAGTAAAAGCATCCTGTCTCTAAATAACATCAACTAAAAAAATGATAAGCAATCCGGATCAAATCTGGGGCAAACTGACTGACAACTGCCAACCCAAAGTTGGAAATAAGACAATAGTCTAAAGTGAAAAACCTATAGAAATATACATGGCCACAGTGATCCTGCTCAGAACTAATCACAAAAGGAAACTAACTCTTTACCACACAATCCCAAGTTTTAGCGACCCTGAGTAAGATGCCTTATGAAAACATTGTGGGAAAAGGAGGGAATGCTTGTAACCAGAATTTCTCCTTTCCTCACAATGTTTTTTTACCCCATCAAGGACAGAAATCATCCCTTGAGCTACATTAATTTTGTCATCTGCAAATGCTTTCAATTTGGTCCAGTACAAGAATTTGTCCTTTGGTACAACATAGAGCAGATACTCACACTAGATAAGACCCACACTACAACCTGCTGTTATCAATATGATGGTGACATGAACTTCAAAGTTTTGATCGATAACTCTTTCAACTGCCGTATAACAGCACCGTGGTTTCTACCAACAGAAATAGTATGGACATCAGTGCTCCTAGAATTTCTGTACAAAATAGAGAAACTTGAAGATTAGTTTTAGACAATTAATTCTTTAGCATACACTCTAGACTTTTTATGACCACCAGGAATGAGACTTTTGAAAACATTTTGGAAAAAGGAGAAAATGCTGGTAACCAGCATTTTCTCCTTTTCCCAAAATGTTTTCAACCCTTTCAGGAACAAGACACCTTATTTGAACCATGTTTAGTTTCTCCTCTACAAATGATTTCATTACCTGTACGGGAGTAAAAAGTTTTGTTGTGTGCTAAATGGTTAAATGAAAGGATACATATTTTAACCCTTTACCACACAATCCCGACTTTTAATGACGCCGAGGAAGAAGCTCTTCGAAAGCATTGTGGGAAAAGGAGAAAATGTGGTAACCAGCATTTTTCTCCTTTTCCCACAATGTTTTCTACTCTTCCAAAAACAAATTTCAAATTTTGGTAACATTTATTTGTAGTCTGCAAAAGCTTTCAATATAGACAGGTCTAAAATTTTGTCATTTGGTAAAGAGTTAAGTGGAATGTTTGCATCTGAGAGAAAGGGAGTGAGTGAGTGAGTGATTGATTTGATGGGTGTATGGATAGATAAACATATGGATGGTTGAATGCATATTTAACATGAATTTGCATTTGCAGATGACAATATCAATGTTACTCAAAAATTGAAATTGGTTTTGGAATGGGTAGAAAACATTGCCGGAAATGGAGAAAACGCTGTTTACCAGAATCTTCTCCTTTTTTTCCCACAATGTTTTCAAAAGCCTTCCCTTTCAGGGTCATTAAAACTCAGGATTATGTGGTAAAGGGTACAGAGTAGTTGTTGTATATGGGCCTAGTTCTTTATAATGTACTTGAGCAATCTATTTGATTGAACTACATTGTTAACAGTTTACCAAGCGACAAAATTTTAGACTGGTCTAAATTGAAAGCATTTGCAGACAACAATTTAAATGTGGCTCAAATAATGGAATTTGTCTTTGATTGGGTAGAAAACATTGTGGAAAAAGGGGGAAACGCTGGTTACCAGAATTTTCTCCTTTTACAACAATGTTTTCAAGAGGCTTTTTCTTTGGGGTCGTTAAAGCTGGGGATTGTGTGGTAAAGGGATAAAGGAATAATAATAATCATTGTTAACAATTCCAAGGCTTCAAATCTTTTCTAACTAGTTTTTTTTCTCACAATGTTTTAGCCCATCTAAAAAGACAAATCAAAAGGATGAAAATACTAAGACAGGTCATCAATATTTAAATCAAGAAACTCATATTAGTATTTAAGAGAAAAAAAACTTACAATGAAAAGTTTTAAAAAGTTTTAAAAAGTTTTAAAATTACTGTTGAAAAGATAAGGCATAAATACACTAGTGATATATGAAATTTCTGTAAATCACTAAAAAGTCATGTAGGACAAAGGCAAAAAAATGGGGGGCATGTTCTATGAAAAGGGTGCTTAAAGCATCGGCAAAGAGTATTGACACAGATCAGCCTGCGCAGTCTGCGCAGGCTAACCTGGATTGAAAATTTTCACTGGAGGTCAATTTTCAGTATGTCAAAGGACAAGTCTACAGTAAGATTCAGTTGGTTGTTAGAGAAAATGGACTTTATCAATCGACCATCATAGGATAAGTTGCTTGGAATCATGTGTCAGTAAGATGTATTAAGCACCCTCTTGCCAGAGCCTGGCTAAAATAGTTTCAACCAATATTTTCAGTCTCAGTGTGAGACCCAAATAATTGTTATTTCGAGCTTGCTCTTCTGCAGAACGTCTAGCCAGAGTGGACCATGTAGATCAAGGATCAGACTGCACATTTTGAGCAGTCTGATCTTGATCTTCTATGGTCGCAACAACAACTATAGTAGTGAAAGCAGAGTTCCAGAAAGTCTGCATTTTTGCATTTCTGACGTACAAAATGAAAGGCTCATGCAACAAAATTAATACATTGCGTCTTTCGTGACGCAACATATATCAGAACTAAAAAGTATCATAAAAGATCAATTCAATTAATATATCTTATAACATAATAAAGTTTATAACTGCAGAATCATATCTAATCCGCTTTCTACCACTGACTTATCTTACACTGTATCGTTAAAAAATGCAGCATTATCCTGTCAGTGTGTCCACTGAATTTTTCAGATGGCAGTTTTTGCACCTTTTGGGTTACAAATTGGAGGTACAGAAAATGAAATGGGGTTTCACCAATTTTCAACAGCTAGATTCATTTTTCCATAAATTGTCAGTTTCATAAATTTATCAAGGCTTCCCCTGCAAATTCTTATTTGTGTGCCGTCAGATTCGTGAATTGCCTGGTAAACGGCTATTCTATCATTTGATTTTATTTGGAAAAATGAACCTCCTATTTATTCTTCTTTAACACTCTTGTTCCAATGCTATCACAAGGTGACCTAATCCCCACCTTTCCCTTTCTGATTTGTAGGTTATTCATTTTTTCCACTTCCTTACATCATCCAATTTTTTTTCTCATTATTAGACAGACATTTTGACACCTACTTCTTGTTTTATACTGATATTTATGCAAATTTACTGATTAAAGTCATTAATAAAGCTGAAAATACAGTCAGAAGTGCCTCTGATCCGACAATGCCCAACTAACATTTAGTTGTGTCATAGGTTTTTGCATTTTTTGTAGCGATCTTATTTTTTCATTTCGCTTGAATTTTTCGCATGATTTGACATAAATTTGTCAATAAGGGTAGCAGGTTACTTCAAAACCTGTCATTTGTACACTAGATAAGCAGAATAACATCATCACATTTTTTCATTAATGACACGCCAGCATGATAAGCTGTGATAACAGTGACACTTACTACACATTGTTTATGCCGGAGTTAAAGTCCTCTAAGATTCATGAATCGGCATTACTTAATGCCAGCAGATTCGCCGGTGCTTCATTTTCCGAGATTTTTTCGTTCTAAATAACTGCATTTGGCACAAGTGGCGATTGACAGTGGGAGCCCTGTTTATGTTAGACTTACTTTTCCTGGTGGAATAATAGTGCAGAGAAATGAAAGTGGATTGTCCTCTGCCGATGTGCTCGGTTCAATTTCAGATTGATTATTTTCTAGGAAGGGCATTTTGAAAAAATTGAAAGTTCACAAAGTCGAATGTTACTTTGTCATTATGCAGTCAAAATTTTGCTACGTACTGACAGATCTAAAACGCAACACTTCTATAAACTTGCCTAAATTCATCCAGACTGGGCAACGGTGTCAATCTGATAACCTATTGATCAACAGTGGACCAGAGTAAAATTCATCAGGATTCCAGTCTACCAATACTATGGTGAAAACAAAGGTATCCGAAAATAGCGTTTCTATATTTGGTCATGGAAAATCCAAGTTTTATGCATGACTTGTTTTTGATAGAATTCATAATTTTTGGCATCCATTTGCGTACGTTCTTGCACGTATATGGCCAATGATTATTTCAAAATTTATATCATTCACATACATTTTTACATGATCGCACACACTGTGACTTCACTGTTGTCTTATCTATATTACTGTTGTGACGTCACTGTTGTCTCACCTATTATACAGTACTATATTACTGTATGGAATCTGTACTTTAGATGCTTAGTCTGCGTTTTAGATCCTGCAAGGTCACAGTCACCGACTTGCTGGAGTAATTGGGATAACAGATGACACTGTTGCTACAAGCCTCAAAGGTCAATGTTTTTAACTTTTATCTTTAATATCACTATGTCGTTTAAAACTTCTAGCATTATGCTACATCTACAGTGGGGCAAAGACGAACAACACGTGAAAACAAATTAAAAGTTTAAGACAATGACCCGTAAAATTTCTGAAAGACCCTCAAAATTCCAAACATAGAGTCACAGATGACCCCTAAAATTCATGAGCTAGCAAAAACACCGGTGAGGGGCCTATTAACCCTTTACCATACAATATCCAGTATTAACAACCCAGAGAAAGCAGACCCTTGAAAACGTGAGAAAAGGAGAAAATGCTGGTTATCAGCATTTTCTCCTTTTCCCTCAATATTTATAAACGACTATTCCCTCAAGGTTGTTAAAAGTCGGGATTGTGTGGTAAAGGGTTCAAGGTTGATATTCACCTGTTTCTAGGTCAATAACAAGATATCCCACGAACTGATCTAGGGTCTCTTTTCTATGACACATAGCCAGAAAATTGATGAGGTATTCCCTTGAAAACATAGTCAAATCACTGCGAGCACCAATGGTTGAAGGCTTGATTTCACTAAAAACTACGGCCAACAGATGTGTCATGGGACCAATGCAGAAAGAAGTCAAGTGACATTATTACAAAAACTGACTTAATGGCGGCTTCTTACAAGGTTCAACACAGAAGCTCCCTAACAAAACAAGTGCACCGCATGCGGGGGCAAATGTTCGGCTGCAGATGCTTTATTTGCAGTGAAAATTCTAAGTCGAAAAAGGGGCATAACATTGTCAAAAATACTTTGGCGGTTACCTGCCCTTGTTTGTATAGGTTTCCCCTTTTGATAAATGACAACTTGTCCAAGTTTGAAGTAACTATCTTCGGTAATACAAGAGGGCCATTGGCCCTAAAGCGCTCACCTGAGTACGGTCATCTAGGGATTGATAAGGCTGAAAAGATCCTGGTCGTGACGATGTAAAACACATGAGTGTAAGTGATCTACTTGTTGACTGCTCTTGCCTATTTTTGAATTTCTAATCTGGCTCAAAATGTGGCCTCACTTATCCAGTTTTTCTAAGATTTGGCCCAGTGACAAACTTTTTGACCTGACGAGGCTTGATATCATTCTTTTCCGAGATTCATCCAGACAAACGTTCTGACCAAGTTTCATGAGTATCAACCTGAAAATGTAGCCTTTAGAGTGCACACAAGGTTTTTCTAAGATCTGGCCCCATGACCTACTTTTTGACCTGACATGACCCAATTTCAAACCTGCCCGAGATTTTATCCAGACAAACATTCAGACCAAGTTTCATGAGTATCTAGCTGAAAATTTGGCCACTAGAGTGCACACAAGGTTATTCTATGATAAAGCCCAGTGACCTGCATTTTGACTCCACATAACCCAATTTTCTATGTGTACAATATTTCATCAAAGCAAACATTCTAATCAAGTTTCATGTGTATCAGGCTAAAATTGTGGCCTCTAGAGTGTACACAAGGTTTTCTAAGATTTGGCTCAGTGACCTACTTTTTGACCCGATGTCACCCAATTTCATATCTGTCCGAGATTTCATCCAGACAATCATTTTGACAGAGTTTCATGAGTGTCAGCCGAAAATGTAGCCTCTAGTGTGCACACAAGTTTCTTCTAAGATTTGGCCCAGTGACCTACTTTTTGACCCGACATGACCCAATTTCGAACCTGTCAGAGATTTTATCCAGACAAACATTCTAAGTTTCAAAGTTTCATGAGTATCAGGCTTGAAATGTGGCCTCTAGAGTGCACACAAGCTTTTTCAAAGATTTGGCCCCATGACCTACTTTTTAACCCGACATGACCCAATTTCAAACCTCTATCCAGACAAATATTCTGACCAAGTATCGTGCATATCAGGCTGAAAATGTGGCCTCTGGAGTGCTTTTTCTAAGATTTGGCCCGGTGACCTACTTTTTGACCCAATTTCAAACTTGTTTGAGATTTCATGCAGACATATATTCTGACCAAGTTTCATGAGTATCAGGCTGAATATGTGGTCTCTACAGTGCACACATGCTTTTTCCAAGATTTGTCCCCTTACCTACCTTTTGACCCGACATGACCCAATTTCTAACTTGTACGAGATTTTATCCAGCCAATCATTCTGACCAAGGTTTGTGCGTATCAGGCTGAAAATGTGGCCTCCAGAGTGCACACAATTTTTTTCTAAGATTTGCCCAGTGACCTACTTTTTGACCCCATGTGACCCAATTTCGAACATGTCCGAGATTTTATCCAGACAAACATTCTGACTAAGTTTCATGAGTATCAGGCTTAAAATGTAGCCTATAGACCTTACACAAGGTTTTTCTAAGATCTTGCCCTCTGATCTACTTTTTGACCCCATGTGACCCAATTTCAAGCTTGTCCAAGATTTTATCCAGACAAACATTCTGACCAACTTTCATGAGAATCTGGCTGAAAATATGGCCTCTAGAGTGCACACAAGATAAATATTGATGACTGCACAACGGAAGATGGACCACAGACACAGCACGATCACGAAAGCTCACCTTCAGCACTTTGTGCTCAGGTGAGCTAAAAGAGATATTATGAAATCTCAAAGTTTTCACACAACAACACAGACAGTGACAACGACCCAGAAAATGCCAGGGCTATTACAATGTCAGGGCTATTACAATGTCAGGGCTATGACAATGCCAGGACTATGGCAATACACCAATGTTTTCTTCAAAAACAGCCAAGCTAATAAATGCCAGAATTATTGACCAATGTCTTAAGGTTACAAGTGAATTTTATCAAAAAATTATATGCAGAAAGGCATCATGTGCTTTAATAGTTATATAGAAAGGTACTAACCCTTTACCACACAATCCCGAGTTTTATCAACCCTGAGGAAAAATCCTTTTGGAAACATTGTGGGAAAAGGAAAAAATGCTTGTTACCAGCATTTTCTCCTTTTCACACAATGTTTTCTACCCTATCAAAAACAAACTTCATCATTTTAGCCATGTTTAAATGGTCGTCTGCAACTGCTTTCATTTTGGACAAGTTTACAATTACGTGGTGTGATAAAGAGTTAAAGGAATGATGACTCACATCTGCATGCTCTGTGAGAAGGGGGCTAGGCCATGCAGGCTGACCCGGGCCAAATCTTTTGCTATAAGTCCACTTTCTTCATGTCCAAGGACCATTCTACTCCATGATTCAGTCGGTTGTAAGACAGAATGGACTTTATGGATCCATGATCGTGTGATGACTTACTTGGTATAATACATCATGGAGATGCATTAAGCCCCCTTTTGCCACAGTGTGTCTCATGTATTCTGACTAATTCTCATACACATAAAGGGTCTAAGTGCAGTGCCAGGTGTAAGAAATGCCATCAGCAACAATAAAATTATTCTTAATTGGTATTTTATCATTACTTGAGCTTTAGCTATATTAACGGCAAAATCTCCTCACAGAAACATGCAGCTTAAAAGTTATCTACCTCTGATTTCATCCTACTTACTTAGATAATTCTAACACATATTTCATCTTCTTTAACTCTTTACTAGCCAACAAAATTTTACACTCGTCCATGGATATTAAAAGCCTTTGTAGAGAAAAAATTAAATACTGCTCAAATGATGAGTTTTTTCTGAGAGGATAAAAAAGTTGTTGGAAAAGGAGAAAATGCCCTTTTCTCAAGGTTGTGAAAACATGGGATTGTTTTGTTAACCCTATACCACACAGTCCCAAGTTTTAACGACTGTGTGGTGAGAGGCTTTTGAAATCATTGTGGAAAAAGGAGAAAATGCCGGTAACCAGCATTTTCTCCTTTTCCCACCAAGTTTTCTGTTCCTACAGAGACAAATTTCATCTTTGAGCCACATTTCATTTTTCATCTGCTACTGTCTTCAATTTGGACCAGTCTAAAATTTTGACATTTGGTAAAAATACTAGAAGGCCCTGAAGGGCCTGAATATGCTCTACTGGCAGGGACCAAAATCCAACCCAAACTACAAGCTTAATCCCTTAAACAGGAAATGTAAATTTTCAACAAAAAAAAATGGCTACTTTTCCCACATTGTTTCTTGGATTTTTTTTCAAAATCAATAGGATTCAAGCTGTTGATGAGACAAAACAACTGGGTGAATTTCACAAAAATCTGATTACAAATGCAGACTTTATCATGTAAACAAGAATTGGAAATTTTCAACATGAAATGGCTACTTTTCCCACATTGTTTCTTCGATTTTTTTTTCAAAATCAATAGGGTTGAAGCTACTGATGAGATAAACAAACTGTGTGATTTTAATGAAAATCTGACCAGAAATATTTATTGCGTAAACAAGAACAGAAAATTTAAATTTTCAACTTTAAATGGCTACTTTTCCCATACTATTTGTTGGATTTTTTTCAAAGTCGATAGGGTTGAAGCTATTGATGAAATAAACAAACTGTGCAAGTTTCACGAAAATCTGAAGTTATTTGCAGACTTTATCGCGTAAACAAGAACTGGAAATTTTCAACTTGAAATGGCTACTTTTCCCATACTGTTTGTTGGATTTTTTTCAAATTCAATAGGATTGAAGCTATTGATGAGATAAACAAACTGTGCAAGTTTCATGAAAATCCGGCAACAAATGCAGACTTTATCGCGTAAACAAGAAAAAGACTAACGGACGGACAGACGGACGGACGGACGGACGGACGGACGACGGAAACCCCGCCATGACATAAGCTCTGCTGGCTTTCAGCCAGTAGAGCTAATAAGAGTTAAGAAAATCTTGAAAATTGGAAAAGGTATGAGGCTTGAACAATAAGTTTCCATAGTTACCTAACAAACACTGAAGATCATCCGTAATCTGTGTTCTCACTGACCATTGTGGGGTAAGTAATGGGTCTAGATCACTGAAACAGATACAAAGTTAACCCTTAAAGTGATGAACCCAGTTTAAGCTGCTTTTGCACAAATTGTAGATAAAGATCAGATTGCACAAAACAAGTGGCCTGACCATAGATCTACACTGTTTGTGTCTTTGTTACTGTACACATTCTGGTCATAAAAACAAAATTGTTCAATAAAGGGTCAACTCTTTACCACATGAAAAAAATGTAGACCTATCCAAATTGAAAGCATTTGCAGACAACAATTTAACTTTGCCACAATTGATGGAACTTGTCTTTGATAGGGTAAAATACATTTCTGGAAAAGGAGAAAATGCTGGTTACCAGCATGTCCTCCTTTTCCAACAATGTTTTCAAAAGGTTTCTTTGTTTAGGATTGTTAAAACTCCAGATTTTATGGTAAATGATTAAAAATGATGAACCCAGCTTGCATACATTGTACATAAAGATCAGACTGCACAAAACATGTAGTCTGATCTTGGATCTACACTGTCTGCATTATATTATTATTGTGCATATCGTGGCAAAAACAACCTCGGGAAAAAAAATGTCAACATTGACAAAAACTTAAAACAAGCCCATATTCAACCATATCTGTTAAATCACTTGATTGAATTTGAGATTTTTCCTTTAAAAAGGCAGAAAACAATGTGAGAAATGGAGAACATGCTGGTTACCTCTTTAAACATGAAAACACAACATTGTTCCATACAGGGTTAACTAATTACCACACGGGAAAAATGTAGACTTGTCCAAATTGAAAGCATTTGCAGACGACAATTTAAATGTGATGCAAATGATGAAATTTGTCTTTTACAGGGTATTAAACAATGTGAGAAATGGAGACCATGCTGGTTACGTACTTCCTTAAAGTCATGAAAATACATGATTGTTCCGTAAAAGGTTTACTATTTACCACATGAGAAAAATGTAGACTTGTCCAAACTGAAAACATTAATTTTGCAGATGATTTAAATGTGATGCAAATGATGAAATTTGTCTTTGACAGGGTAGGAAACATAGTGAGAAAAGGAGAAAATGCTGGTTACCAGCATTTTTTTTCCATGTTTTCAAAAAGCTTCTTCCCCAGCGTTGTTTAACCCTTTCCCAAACAAGCCCTGGTTTTCACGTGTCTGCAGTACAAGTCTTTTGAAAACACTGTGGGAAAAGGAGAAATTGCTCGTAACGAGCAATTTCTCCTTTTCCCACAGTGTTTTTTACCCTTTTTGAGACCTTTCTGCCATTTTCATCAAATTTAAAATTGTCGTCTGCAAACTCTTTCAGTTTGGGCCAGTCCAAAATTTGTCGTTTGGGAAAGGGTTAAAGTTGGGATCATTTGATACAGGTTAAAAATGCTTTAACAGGATAAAAGCATATTTGTAGAGTGTATGTAGATCAGTAGTTTTCAAATAAATGAGAATCCACTTCCCACAGTGTTTTCAAGACTAGTATAGATGCATGAAACAAGAGGGCTATTGGCCCTAAAGGCGCTCACCTGAGTAAAGTCATCTACAGTTGATAAAGCGGAAGAGACCCTGGTTTTAATGATGAAAAACACATGAGTGTAACTGACATACTTTTTGAACCAATTTTACTGAATTCCAAACTTGTCCAAAATATCATTAAAACAAACATTCTAACCAAGTTTCATGCGTATCAGACTGAGAATGTGGACTCTACGGTGCACACAAGGTTTTTCTAAGATTTTGTCCAGTGACATACTTTTTGACCAGATGTGACCCACTTTGAAATTTGTCCAAGATATCATCAAGGCAAACTTTCTAACCAAGTTTCGTGAGAATCAGGCTGAAAAATACAGAATGTAGACAAGGTTTATCTAAGATTTGACCATGTAACCTACTTTTTGCCTCGACATGACTAACTTCCAAACCTGTCTGAGATATCAACAAGATAAAAATTCTGACCAATCTTTACCAGTATTAGACTGAAAATGTGGCCTCTATGGAGCACCCAAGGTGTTCCTAAGATTTGGCCAAGTTACCTACTTTTTCACCCAACATGACCCAATTTCAAACTTGTCTGAGATATCATCAAGACAGACAATCTGATCTAGTTTCATGAGTATCCAACCACAAATCTGGCCTCTAGAATGCATACAAGTTTTTTCCTAAGATTTAGCCCAGTGACCTACTTTTTGACCGGACATGACCCAACTCCAAACTTGTCCCAGATACATGTACATGTATTATCAAGACAAACATTCTACCCAACCTTCATGAGTTTCAGGCTGAAAATGTGGCCTCTAGTGGGCACACAAGGTTTTTCTAAGATTTTGCCTAGTGACCTACATTTTGACCCCATGTGACCCAATTTCAAATGTGTCCGTGATATCATCAAGACAAACATTCTGACCAAGTTTCATGTTTCAGGCTGAAAATGTGGCCTCTAGAGTGCACACAAGGTTTTTCTAAGATTTGGCCCAGTGAACTACGTTTTGACCCAACATGACCCAATTTCAAACTTGTCCAAGATATTATCAAGACAAACATTCTGACCAAGGTTCACCTCTACAATGCACACAAAGTTTTTCTAAGATTTGGCCCAGTGACCTACTTTTTGACCGACATGACCCAATTTCGAACTTGTCCAAAATATTATCAATACAAACATTCTGACCGAGTTTCATAGGTATATGACTGAAAATGTAGACTCTAGAGTGCACACAGTGTAATTGTTGATGCCTTGACGAGGGACAATGTACGCCACACAGCTGACGCCTGACAGCACGATCACAGAAGCTCACTTTGAGCACTTTGTGCTCAGGTGAGCTATAAACACTGAGGTCAGAAATGCGCTATATTGATGGAAAGAAGCATTTTTTTACCCTTTACCACACAATCCTAAGTTTTAACAACTAAGAGGAAAGAAACCTTTTGAAAACATTGTGGGAGAAGGAGAAAATGCTGTAACCAGCATTTTCTCCTTTTTCCCACATTTTTTTTTTCACTCTATCAAAGAAAAACTCTATCATTAGAATTGTATTTAAATTTTCGTCTGCAACTCCTTTCAATTCGGACCGGTCTGCATTTTTGTCGTTTGGTAAAGAGTTAAAGCTTCAAAACAGTGCAAACCTTGAGAACTGTCTCAGGCTGACAAGATCCCCCCCCCTCTCCTCCCTAATGGTTGCCTTGTAAACAGGTCAGGAAAAAAGTTCAAAAGGCCCGACTCTTGCAATAGTTTATCAATCATCATTCTGCACAAGTTTTACCAGGAAGGCTTCCATAGGAAATTTGTCTCAAACTGTTTGGAAAATGTAGAAGGATAACAAGACATAAAACTGTGTCCATGAATGCCAAAACAAACAGACCATCAGACAGACTCTTCACCACACTATCCCAAGATTTAACGACCCTGAGATAAAAGCTTTTTGAAAACCTCAAGGAAAAAGGAGAAAATGCTATTAACCAGCATTTTCTCCTTTTGGCACAATGTTTTCTATCCTATCAAAGACAAAATTTATCATTTGAGCTACATGTCGTCTGCAAATGCTTTCAATTTGGACGAGTCTACATTTTTGTCATGAGGTAAAGAGTGGAGGGTAAAAAGAGGAACATTACCTACAAACAATGGTTTCCAGTGATAGAGGCAAAACATTTCAGAAAATCCTGATTACCTGTACACTTGGTTTTCTATAATCATGTCCTCTGACGGACTGGGCCAAGTACAATACAGGTTTAGAGCACTCAAAAAAGCGACCCTCTGGTGGTCTAGCATGGTGTACCAGTCAATAATACACTGCTACAGATTTCAGAAACAAAGACTGCCATTTTTGGCACATTTGATATGTTGTCTGTAAATGCTTTAACCAATGACAGAAGTTTTACACTGGTCCAAACTGAAAGCATTTGCAGATGACAAGATAAATATTGCTAAATTATAGGGATTTTCTCTGATATGGCCAAAAACAATGTGGGAAAAGGAGAAAATGCTGGTTCTTCTCTCATATTGTTTTCAAAAACTTTATTCCTCTGGGTCGTTTAAAGTGGGGATTTTGTGGTAAAGCATAAAAAAAGGGTCTTTTAATGTTGTCAATAGGTAAAGATTTAACACTTTTCCAAATGAAATAATGTTAGACTTGTCCAAGTTGAAAGTGTTTGCACACGACAAATTAAATGAGACCCAAACATTGACATTTCTCTTGGAAATGATAGAAAACATTATGGAACAAGGTGAAAATGCTGGCATCCACCATTTTCTCCTTTTACCACATTCTTTTTAAACGCCTTCGAGGTCAGGGTCGTTAAACTTGGGATTGTGTAGTAAAGGATTAAGAAATTTGCCATGTTGGACCTTCCCACTGAAAGGCAGTCAACTGATATTGTTCAATCACATGGTAAGACTTAAGTCTAATACTGGTGAAACAATTCAAACACCATTGAACAAACATGCCATGCTCTGCTATGGTAAACAGCATTTTCTCCTTTTCCCACAATGTTTTCTACCCTTCCAAAAACAAATTTTAACTTTTGAGTCACATTTATACTGTCGTCTGCAAATGCTTTTAATTTGGACCAGTCTAAAATTTTGTTGTTTGGTAAAGAGTTAAGCGTGTTTTCTGTTGAAAAAAAAAAAGTCCTGCGTATTTAGTTATCCGACCTCAACAATAAAAAAATAGGGGTATTTCGGTGGTATTTCGGTGATACGTCGGACCGCACATGTAACATTTCATATAGAAGTGCGCAGGAGATATTGACTGGCAATCTTGGAATGTCATGTATTTGCACAGGGTGGCTAGCTCGACTATTGACGCCCGAGCAAATCGGGATTAAGGTCGAAATCTGTCAAAACATTTCAAAATGCATTGCAGTCATGAAAGGCGCTTTAAGGGATAATGCTCATAAAAAAATCTAAATCTAAGTTCTCCAGAGAAACACAACAAATAACCATGCTTTAATGTTTTATCAAACAATCCCAAGTTTTAATCAACCTAAAGAAGAACACTATTGATAAGCACTGTGGAAAAAAGGAGAAAATTCTGGTAACCAGGAGAAAATGCTGTTAATTAGCATTTTCTCCTTTTCTCTCAATGTTTTCTACTCTTCCAAAAACTAATTTCAATTTCTGAATCACATTTGTCTTCTGCAAATGCTTTCAATTTGACCAAAATGTAAATTTTATCATCTGGAAAAGAATTTAATAAGAGTTTGAACTATAACAAATTAAAACAGAAAGTTTATCATAGAGCTTGGATCTTATATTTTCTATTCTCAGTAACAGCGGCCTTTACCTGCCTTGCAAATGAAAGTATTTACATGTGAATAATCCCCATATCAGATTTATCACAATACTTTATTTTAACTATCCAGGTCATAAATTGTCGAGGTTATTGCAGATTCCATTTTTGAGCCATTTGTCATCTGCAAAATGCTTTCAATAGAGACCTGTCTAAAACATTGTCTTTATGTTGTTGTCCATTCTGCACAGCTATATTGAAATTTATCATGACCTTTGCACATGATTTTTGCATGCAACACACTGTCTTTATGTAGTTGATAACTGTACACAGATATATTAGAATTCATTGATAATTAAAGAATTTACAGGCAGAACACGACTACCACCCCTGCCCCCCCCCTCCCCCCAAAAAAACCACATAATAAAAGACATTTTACCTTCCTAGGGCCTTGACCTTTAATCTACAGACATGACTCTTTTGCATGACATGACACATCTATGTGGTTAACAGTTGTTCAAAGTTATTTTGAATCAAAAAGTTGTTCAAAGTTATTTTGAAATTAAGTCGTAGGGAAAAAGGTTATGGCCCAAACACCAAAATGGTTACCCTCCTAAACACATTGACCTCACTGTTACCTATCACATCAGAAATTGTCTTTATGTGGTTAACAATTCTGCAAAGTTATACTGAAATTCATTCATGATTACAAAAGTTACAGGCAGAGCATGAATACTACCCCCAAAACACATTTGACCTTGCTGTGAACTTGACCTTTAACCTACAGACATGATTCTTACAAATGACACATGGTCTTGATATGGTTAACATGTGTGCAAAGTTATTTGAAATTAAGTCATAGGGAAAAAAATTATGGCCCAAACACAAAAATGGCTACTCCTACTTCACACATTTGGCGTCTTAACAAGAAATTACTCCCTTTACCACTCTATTTGTAATCATTTAGAGAATTGCAATTGTTAATACCTGATTGTTATTTGTCTTCAGACTCTTTGAATATGGACAATATGGATGAGTGTTAGATATATAGTTTGGTAACGGCCAGTTCTTCACCACCAGCTTATCAGCAGCAAATGATTTTTGGGCAAAAGTTGAATAGAATATTGGCTGTAATATAATTTAAACTCAGAAGTTCCATGAATTATATTCTAGTGTCGCTTCCAACTAGATATATATAATAAACTACTAGTACTGGGCAAAATCAGTGCAGACAGCGGCTAAAAAATAATTGAAAATAGACAAAAAAACAACTGCATTTCATTTTTGCTACATTGTTCCATTTTTTCCCCAATTTCCTTTCTGCTTTTCTTCTCCTTTTTTTTCTTCCTTTTCTTTTCTACCTCTCCACTGGTGATTTTTTTTCCCAGTGAATACAGAATCAGCTGTGATGACAAAGAAGCTATCTATAATAGATCTAGTTTTGGTGGAATTTTTGCTCTTTTTTTTTTTTCTTTTTTTTTTCTTTACAAGAGGAAAACAATGACCAGTGACAGGTTCTCGTGAAACAATGCTGCTAGAATGATATTTTTTCTGTGTACATTTACCTTCCATTTTTTAAACATTTTGGCGTCCTTCATACATGTTGCATCCATTCCACTGAAATAAGCAGCATTGTACCTAACAAGATTTTCCAAATTAAATGCCAATTCTATCAGTGCCACTGCTTTTCTGTTGGTGAAGACAGACATTTTGCTGAAGCTCAGATTGGTTTCCTCATAAATGACTGTAGACTTGTGGCTATTAATTTCCATGAGAATGCGCATATTGTCAATATCAGTGTATTGAATTCCTTTTTTAAACTGGTTCTGATTTTTCATCTGCTACTTCCCTCAATTTGGGACAGACTGAAATGGTGTATCATGGAAGGTGGATAGATGTTTTGGCCCCAGATGTTTTGGCCTAGATGTTTTGGCCTCTGACATTTTGGCCCCTGATGTTTTGGCCTGGAACCTCTAGGGCCATATGAAATAGAACTGAAATACAGCCATGTCAGTCTCTTATCAATTTCCTTATCAAACAATAATGTCAGATAAGTTCAGACTGCACATTTAAGGAGACTGATCTTTTCCAACACAAGATGTTTTGATCTTGGACCTTTTGGGCCAACCGAAATAGGCATGTCCCATCAATCCAGATTTTTTACAAACCATAGAAAATATTGTGGCAAAAGAAGAAAATGCTGGTAACCTTATGTTTCTACATAGTTTTTTACTTGAGACAAATTCCACCCTTTCAGTCATATTTATGTTGTCTTCTGCATATATTTTCAATTTGGACCAGTCTAAAATTTTGTCATTTAGTAAAGAGTTAACAATAAATATAGGCAAAATTCAGGCTGCACTTATAGGCAGATGGATCTTTTATCACATTATTTTACTAGTTAAAGAAATGCATTTTGCAAACTATAATTAATTACTTTTGATCTTTGCAAACAACCAGAAAATATTAAAAAAAAAAAAAATAAATAAATAAATAAAGGATTTAATTATAGCAATTATTTCAATCAATATCACATCAATCAAACATCCAATCAATTAAATTTGATTTCAAAGTTTCTTCTAGTATAATTTTTTTTTACTTCAAAGTGATTTTCAGATTGCAAAATTATGCATTTTTTTTAAGTGAAAAAAAAAAAGTCTAAATAAGAATATGACAACACTAGAACAGCTGAATTAAAACCAAATAACCAAAGAATACTCTTTTTTTTTCTTCGGAGGTAGCTTGGGGTGGGGAATCTGTAGTTTAAAATCACACTTTGTTTACCTGTATGTATATGTGATACAATTTTAGTGTTTTGTTACCGGTACCTTATTTTACTTATTAACTGCAACATTTCTCAATGATATGGTTTTGGCCAAAACGTCATACTCTGCCCTTGTTGGGGCCTAAATGTCTGGGGCCAAAACGTCCTACATTCATCATGGAAAGGGTTAAGCAATTATGGTCTAGATCTAATACTATTTCTACTACGTTCTATAAACGATCTATTTACGAGGACTGATCATGACTTCCAAGTCTGTCCGACTTATCATTGAGAAGTTGGTGAAATTTCATGTCCGACTCTATATCAAATCAGTGGGTGATGGAGCTTAACCATCTAAGTATCCATCTCACATGAGAACTAAAAAAGTTGACAATGATAACTCCACATTTCGATTTATAGTTTTGTGCTTAAAATCCAGATTGGGTGCATTTTGCACTGTTCCATTGTTGCATATAATTATGTAGTTACATTTTCGCCTATCAGGTTGATAGAAATTTAATGACTGGTTTGTGTCTGTGTGTCCTTGACCAACATTCAATCTTCAATAAGCTTCATTCTGGTATTTAGGCTTTTTCCAATATGATTTTGTAACATTTCATAGTTTCCACCTCCACATTCCGTGAATTAGGCATTTACATTCCGTAAATTTTCTAAATCTGCCTATTTTAGTGTTCCATTGATGGAAAATTTACATTTCCGGTCCGTTTAGTGAGCGCGTGTGTTTGTTATCTACATTTATTCTTACTTTAGCTATACTGGTTCGCTACCAGTGGCGGCCAAGTACCAGTGGCGGCCATTCTTATGATATCGCGTTTGTGCGTTCATTTGCATATCAAAGCTCTCGATCATGTTGAAAAAGAAGAAATTATGTTTCAGATACCAAATAAAAATCGAAACTTGATGCAATGTAAGTAAAAATATAAACAAGTATCCCTGTTAACCCCCTAAGTGTCAAAAATTCACTTCCGGGGGATTGACCTTCATCATTTCTCCAACCGATTTAAGTCTGAAATAACCCAAAAGAACAATGTTTCTATATCAAAAATGTCAAATACACGATGACTTTTCACTTACTACATCAAATAGTCCATTTCTTTATTTGCTTAAGCAGTAATTCCCAGATATTCACGAGAGACACAATTCATGTTTGACTTGCAGAAGGCACGCGTTAAATGACATCATGCAGAGGCATAGCTATCCAGGGCATCCAGTTCAGTCAGTCACTATACTCTATTTCATAAACCACATTATTGCTTTTCAGGTTCCCCTTCGACGGTTGGACAAAAATGCTATAAACGGGTACAATACTACAGTATCATAATTATAAGTTTAATTTGTTCTTATTTCATATTTTAATGTATCAATAAAAAATCTATTTAAGTAAATCCATGATATAAATTGTATTCCTGTAGGATTGGAGAAAAAAAGGTATAAATTCAAGTTTTTCGATTTTTCAACAGACATCTGCCATATTCCTATTCAATGGAAATACTTAAAATGGCTGTATCTGGCGGATAACTGTCCGACAGGCAACAAAAAAATACTCTATTTCAAGGAAAATTGTCAACAGTCATGGGGGTGGTATTTATGAAACACAATTTTGACCCTGCATGTCGGGGAGGGCGGTTATAAATGAAACATCGCCCAGGATACTGAAGAAGTTGCAAATTGCAGTAGTCAGGTAGATCTATCTAGAATACATGACTAGACAAGGTTTTTGAAGGAGCAATAAATAGTGGGTATCAAGGCAAAAAAGCAGTAAGTTTGTTTATAATGTGATGTTGGCGATCAAACAAATGGTTTAGATCTTTCTTTGGAAGATACTGACAGATCAAGAATGGTAAACAATGAACAATGACTTTGATCTTCTTGAGGACACACTAAATTGAGTTGTACACACAACTACAGAACTGAAATTTTTAGACAGCCAAGTTCATCTTAAATCAATCGATGTATCTTACTCTGTACTAGATCTACAATAAATTTTTAGCCTTGTCCATATTAAAAGCATGTGCAGATGACATTACGATGTGGTTCCAATAAAAGAAGCCTTTAAAGTGAAGAAGACGTTGTAGGAAAACATGAAAATGCTGGTAGCATACATTTTCTTCCATCCAGTAATGTTTCTAAAATCCTTCTTTTTTTCAACTTTTCACATTTTTCAAAATTAATGAGCTGAACTTACAAAAATAGTTGAACTAATAAAACTTGTTTTCTTATAAAGCAAAATTCAGCTTTACTTAAGCTGAAGTTTCCATTGTTGGCTGCAAGGCTGGGTTTTATCCATGAGAATGCCATCATCAGCAAAGCCAAGTTTCCTGCAGTTTGAAGCCACACAGTGGACCATCTGGGTTCTATTGCTGTCAGCAAAGGTGTACATCTGTATAAACAATCAGTCCCTGAAGTCTGAGACTGTAACTTTTTTTCCACATTTTCAGTGGAAAAAGTGTGAGCTTCAACACCAAAAGTGCTAAAACCTCTATGAATCTGATTATCATGATGATAATAGATTTATTTTCCAAAACTTTATTTCAAGTATCACAAACATATTACCAAATAATTACAAAGAGTTTTGAACATATTGACTTTTGCTTCCAATGGTGATTGTATGAAGCAAAGTTTTATAAATATATGTGTATTAAGGACAAAGGCTGTCATCTAGGGTTCTTTATGAAGTGTGAAATCCTCCAAGTCAACTCAGATGCCATTGACATAAACACATGTAACTCCATCTTGGTTGATATAGAGACAGATCTGGGGAAGAGAGGGCACCAACTGCAGCGGAAATATTAAGGCATATGTACCCGAAGCAAATAAAGGATCAATTTGCTTAGCATGTTGCTCTTTATTTAGCCAATCCTCTTGTCAATCCCTCCAGAATTAACTTGAGGAATTGATTCCAGAATTCTTATCACATGTATTTCCACCAGCTCCAGCCAAATCTGAAATTACCAGATAAGATTTTCTGTTACAGTTTTTTAAAGCTCTTTTTATACAAATTTGTAATACTATTATCTAAATATGAAATATTAAACAGGTATTATGCAATATTCATAGATGTGTCTTGAAAGTGTCAAAATATCTATTTCAATTTGAATTACCAAATCATAAAAAATTATATTGGGGAAAAAAAAAATACATACATATATACATGTACATGCCAAATTAACGTCATATCTATTTGGGATTTCTGAATTATTTGCAGGCAACAGTGATAACATACTTAAGAGTTCACAAGAGGCTGGAAGAAAACTGAAATGCAGAACATTAAAGAAAATGCAGATAGAAAGTAGAATAGCAGGAAGGAAAAAGAAGAAGCAATATGTGTGTAACTTCTGGATGCACTAACAAGCTTAAAAAGGCTTATAAATCAAAAACAGAAAATCATCATTTTTATTCTGTTTAACATGAAAGCATGATATGTGTTTAAGTCTTTGTTTCCAGGCAGTGAACTACATGTACTTGCCTTGAGTTAGAACAGACGTAGTTTCCCAAAGAGTGTGTAGGTTTATCCATGTTATGGATAATAATATTTATTTTGTGTGTAGGAATTGTTGTCAGCGAAACGGTTTGACTGTAAAGAAATACATCTATTTCACAATAAAGATCTTTATGAAATGTGACAATTCATCATTTTGCATCGTCTAATTTTCCTGTATGTGCACATCATCAACATTTTAATATGTGGTGCCATTAGCTAATGGAAGTCGCCTGACATCATTCTTCTTATAAAGGCATTTGTGATTGTGTAATACTCAAATCTGCGATTGTGGAATTACAAAATATAATTTTAATCTCTTCAATGACTCAGTTTCAACATTATCATTTTGTAATTGTATGTTTATGAAATAATATTGGCATTTTTTGGTATCCTTATTGAAATAATGGGCAGTATTTTACCATCGTAACTAAGTACAACAACAAATGAAATGCTGTTAAAAAACAAACTGAGCTTATACTCACCAGAGTTCTGTTTTTCCCTCCGCATTTCCCCACTTTTCCGATAGAATACCATTAAATGTTGATTAACTGACATAACTACCCTGCCCCCTGTGCAACCTCAGCTGCCACAGTCCATATCTATTTTTGGCTCGCGCATGCGTGTTTGAATTGTGAAAGTAGAAAATGTACACAGTTGTAGGTTGTTCCTCATTAACTCTTTGTAGGGGTCATATAAAACATTAGACTTGCTAGAATATTGCAGAATTTCAAGAAAAATGGTTTTTCATTCGATATCTTCTGGCAATAGTAATATTACGGTAATTCTGTGTACAAAATTCGGTTGGCCGCCACTGGTACTCTTCGTGACATAAGTCCGTCTGTTGACCGACGGGTTATTCATATCGTGCCGAGTTTCATTTACAGTCTATTTCAGATTTCCACTCGTGACTCTTACAATACTGAACCCTAGTTTGCCCACGTAAAGTATGAGCTGTGAACTTGAAGAACATTACCTTACAGATTAGAAAAGGTTTTAAAAAATGGCCGCCACTGCTCGTGAGCCCCAGTATTCCGGTATTAAGGCGCCGCCACTGCTCGTGAGCCAGTATTCCGGTATTAAGGCTTTTAAAATTACATTTTGTTACATTTTGTTGTTGCTGTTTCGACCTTCTGTAACATTCCGGTGAAGAGGCATCTCCATTCCGTAACATTTTCTTTATCTGGCTATTTAATGTTCCATTGATGAGAATTTATAAACAATGCAACAGGAACGATTTTTAATGGGATATAGTGGTATGAGCAGTACCAGCTAGTAGGATTTGGTTGTTTTTTGCAACATGCGTGAATATTATTTTTGACTCATGAATATGGACAACAGTTGGACATCTTTAAACACCGATGCTTATCGTTTCGAATACCCTCAGTCTGAAGGGGTGCTCCAATGTAATTTTTGTGAGCGGAGAAACATTTACAAAAATAACATCGAGGCAACCTTCTGACTGAAAGTACGTTTCGAAGTAAGACACTCATTAAAAACCAATGAAAAGAAAAACGATTGACTCACCCTACTACGTGCCATGACTACCTTTTGTATCGACTGGCTGGTACCAAGTTCCAGAATGATGATACACGGCGTTATACGGACGAGGTTAGACGTGGGTATAGAATCAGCGGAGTTGTGACGAGTGGGCTTATGTGTCGTCGGTCAAAACAAACACACAAACAAAAAGGCTTCATCTGCACTTGATTTACATTCTTTTCTACCCTCCTGCAAGTTACACTTATTAAAAAAGAGAGTTCAAGCGGTTCGATGTGTTCATTTTTGGACATGTCAGTTCACTTTTTATTCAAACGCCGAACTGTAATGGTAGCCAGCTTTCGACAATGTATCGAACGATGACTGCAAGTATAAGGGGTACCACACATGTAACAGTTCGCCTAGGTTTTGTTTCGAATTGGCCATGGTGAAAATCAGAAATAATTGATAAATATATGTTCGAAATACAAATTTGATATAAGGAATGATTATTTCACCCGGTAATGGCTTACGATCGTTGAATAGAAGAATGGAGTTCGTCTTTGAGTTTTGAGGTCAATCACTTTTCCACTTTCTTCCATTTAGTTTTGGATGATAAATGCGAAACTGGGAGGTGGAGAGAATTACGGACGTTTCGTACCATGACCACTTCGTACCAGTCACTTCGTACCATAATTTTACCATTTCGTACCATAATTTTACCACTTCGTACCATAGTGATACCATTTCCTACCAAGTTTTTTGGGACCTACAACAAAGTTTTAAGTAAGAAAAACTTTCGTTATGACGATATTAACAGAAGAAAACGAAAACAAAGGCGTTATTCATTTAAGTTAGATATTTATACAAAATATTATGCGCAATAATACTTTCTGATTATCTCCTTTTTTCCATTATGTTTTTATAGCAGTTTCTTGGATACTTGTTAAAAACGAATTGCTTCTGTACAGCGTTTGATTTAAGCAAATGAATAGTGTGGAAAATTATGTTTTTAAAAGAAATAAAATCGTCACATTGGGTTTGACCTTGTCCTAGTCTAGGCTCACAAGGATCACCTAATTTCAACATAAACAAGCATACAAAAAGGAGACAGAAAATAAAATAGACAGCTTACAATCAAAGGTAATCAAAAAATTGTAATTCTTTGATTAACTCTTCAATTTAATGTAATCAGTTTGTTGCTAATAATAATTACCCGACCTGCAACAAACATTACTGACAAACAGACCAATTACCTATCTTCTCAGTCGCGTACTTACTGATTCAATTTTTTTATAATAATATCCCGTACATAAAGTTGCCAAAGCATTGGCCCATATCAAGTTAATATATTAAATACCACTTTTTGTTATATTTATTGATATGTTTGATCACACTAAGAGATGTTATTATCATGATACGAAGTGGTAACGCTATGGTACGAAATGGTAACATTATGGTACGAAGTGGTAAATCTATGGTACGAAATGGTCATAAACTGAATGGTACGAAATGGTTATGGTACGAAGTGACTGAATACCGGTGGAGAACAGGCTCCACGTGGAGTAACCTGGTACCCGTTGTATCTCCCGTAACCGTCCGATAGACTTGCTTGATACGAAGATCGATAACAGGCTGCCAGGTTACAACCGGTATCCCTAAACAGCATCTACAAGCATATAGTGGTGTCTATAACAAAATTATTCAATTTCTCATCTTCATTATCAATTTATTAAAATATTTAAGTCATTAAAAATAATTTGATCGCAGTAATACAAATAAAGCCTAATTTAGAATATAATTTTTTTTATTTTATAAAGAATGGGTACACAGTAAACACTTTAGCATCATGTATACACAGTATAATTGAGCATCTACAAGTTAGATAAGTTTACACTTTAACAAATAAAACATTTTAATGCATTTCTAAAACTTATTTGTTAGATATAAATGTACAGAGACAAATTTGGTTCCCATTGTTTGACTTATGCAACAGGTCGCGGGCGCGCATAGGTCATATACATGCGGGTAATTATTGAGACCGATTTAATGTTTCGGTAGCCTTAGTAAGAGAAAAGAGAGAAATTTTGTTCCCTTTGCTCGACTTATGAAGTAGGTACCAGTTGCTTCCGAAAGCATCATAAGTCGATATCTCATGTTTTCGCGGGTGCGTAACCGGCACATATGAGTAGTTAGTCATCGTAACTACGTTTCTTGTCTACATATGAAGAGAAATAATGCAAAGCATGGTTCCTTTTGTTCGACTCATGCTACAGGAACCAGTTGCTACAGAAAGGGTTGTCTGTCTTTTTTATCCACTTGTGACAATATTTTCTGGGGCTTTTACACTGTCATTGATCATCTTAGCATATTCAATATATCAATGTGCAGTGTGGAAGCTGGCCTGAACTAGAAAGAAAAATCGGATCATGGGTTGTCAACCTGGTCGTCTGCTCGAAAACATGCAACCAAGTCCTTCTGTCACCCTGTTTTCTTAAATTCTAGCCCAATGTCGGTAATTTCTGGCGTGTATGGATGGAGAATGCATGTCAGTTTGCTAAGGATTACATGTCAGCCTTCAAAGAAGACCTATAATCACTTTAAAACCTCCCTTATTGTTCACATCGATGGTTTGGCCGCCATTTTGTTTTTTCTCGGCAGCCATTTTGTTTATTTTCTTCAAGGAATTATGGGAAGGGAGCGGGGGGGGGGGGGTGGATATGATTATAGGTATATATATCCAGAGTAATTCTCAGTTGCCTCCATAGCACAGTGGGTAAGACCGCTGTGCCAAGAGCCATTTTGGTCCTGGTGGTCAGAGGTTCGAACCCCAGCTGTGCCATTTTTTTTTCTTACAATTCATTTTTATATATTTTTTTTTTTTTTCATCATTATGATTTATTCTTATGCCATGGGCCAATTTCAAAATACTTCAAAGATGTATAAGATATTTTCATGGGAAAGATTTTGGTATCATGCTATATCTTTGATGTCTTTGGCTGCGCGCAAGAGCCGCATATGGCTGTTTCGGCACAGCGAGTAAAACTGCTATGTATGAGTGGGTAGTCGTCAAAGCAAAGTGACAGTTCTTGTCTATGTATTTAGAAGAAAGGGTGGGTAGGTTAAAAGTCAGTTTTCTTTTTCTTACTTATGCAACAGGAACCGGTTGCTTCAGAAAATTTCGGAAGTCGATAATATGTTTTCGCGAGCGCGCAACGGTCACGTACATGCGGGTAATTATTGAGACCGATTTAATGTTTCGGTGGCCCTAGTAAGAGAAAAGGGAAAAAAATTTGGTTCCCATTGTTTGACTTATGCAACAGGTAGCGGTTGCCTCCAAAAGTGTCGGAAGTTGATAATATGTTTTCGCGGGCGCGCATAGGTCATATACATGCGGGTAATTATTGAGACCGATTTAATGTTTCGGTAGCCTTAGTAAGAGAAAAGAGAGAAATTTTGTTCCCTTTGCTCGACTTATGAAGTAGGTACCAGTTGCTTCCGAAAGCATCATAAGTCGATATCTCATGTTTTCGCGGGTGCGTAACCGGCACATATGAGTAGTTAGTCATCGTAACTACGTTTCTTGTCTACATATGAAGAGAAATAATGCAAAGCATGGTTCCTTTTGTTCGACTCATGCTACAGGAACCAGTTGCTACAGAAAGGGTTGTCTGTCTTTTTTATCCACTTGTGACAATATTTTCTGGGGCTTTTACACTGTCATTGATCATCTTAGCATATTCAATATATCAATGTGCAGTGTGGAAGCTGGCCTGAACTAGAAAGAAAAATCGGATCATGGGTTGTCAACCTGGTCGTCTGCTCGAAAACATGCAACCAAGTCCTTCTGTCACCCTGTTTTCTTAAATTCTAGCCCAATGTCGGTAATTTCTGGCGTGTATGGATGGAGAATGCATGTCAGTTTGCTAAGGATTACATGTCAGCCTTCAAAGAAGACCTATAATCACTTTAAAACCTCCCTTATTGTTCACATCGATGGTTTGGCCGCCATTTTGTTTTTTCTCGGCAGCCATTTTGTTTATTTTCTTCAAGGAATTATGGGAAGGGAGCGGGGGGGGGGGGGGGGTGGATATGATTATAGGTATATATATCCAGAGTAATTCTCAGTTGCCTCCATAGCACAGTGGGTAAGACCGCTGTGCCAAGAGCCATTTTGGTCCTGGTGGTCAGAGGTTCGAACCCCAGCTGTGCCATTTTTTTTTCTTACAATTCATTTTTATATATTTTTTTTTTTTTTCATCATTATGATTTATTCTTATGCCATGGGCCAATTTCAAAATACTTCAAAGATGTATAAGATATTTTCATGGGAAAGATTTTGGTATCATGCTATATCTTTGATGTCTTTGGCTGCGCGCAAGAGCCGCATATGGCTGTTTCGGCACAGCGAGTAAAACTGCTATGTATGAGTGGGTAGTCGTCAAAGCAAAGTGACAGTTCTTGTCTATGTATTTAGAAGAAAGGGTGGGTAGGTTAAAAGTCAGTTTTCTTTTTCTTACTTATGCAACAGGAACCGGTTGCTTCAGAAAATTTCGGAAGTCGATAATATGTTTTCGCGAGCGCGCAACGGTCACGTACATGCGGGTAATTATTGAGACCGATTTAATGTTTCGGTGGCCCTAGTAAGAGAAAAGGGAAAAAAATTTGGTTCCCATTGTTTGACTTATGCAACAGGTAGCGGTTGCCTCCAAAAGTGTCGGAAGTTGATAATATGTTTTCGCGGGCGCGCATAGGTCATATACATGCGGGTAATTATTGAGACCGATTTAATGTTTCGGTAGCCTTAGTAAGAGAAAAGAGAGAAATTTTGTTCCCTTTGCTCGACTTATGAAGTAGGTACCAGTTGCTTCCGAAAGCATCATAAGTCGATATCTCATGTTTTCGCGGGTGCGTAACCGGCACATATGAGTAGTTAGTCATCGTAACTACGTTTCTTGTCTACATATGAAGAGAAATAATGCAAAGCATGGTTCCTTTTGTTCGACTCATGCTACAGGAACCAGTTGCTACAGAAAGGGTTGTCTGTCTTTTTTATCCACTTGTGACAATATTTTCTGGGGCTTTTACACTGTCATTGATCATCTTAGCATATTCAATATATCAATGTGCAGTGTGGAAGCTGGCCTGAACTAGAAAGAAAAATCGGATCATGGGTTGTCAACCTGGTCGTCTGCTCGAAAACATGCAACCAAGTCCTTCTGTCACCCTGTTTTCTTAAATTCTAGCCCAATGTCGGTAATTTCTGGCGTGTATGGATGGAGAATGCATGTCAGTTTGCTAAGGATTACATGTCAGCCTTCAAAGAAGACCTATAATCACTTTAAAACCTCCCTTATTGTTCACATCGATGGTTTGGCCGCCATTTTGTTTTTTCTCGGCAGCCATTTTGTTTATTTTCTTCAAGGAATTATGGGAAGGGAGCGGGGGGGGGGGGGGGTGGATATGATTATAGGTATATATATCCAGAGTAATTCTCAGTTGCCTCCATAGCACAGTGGGTAAGACCGCTGTGCCAAGAGCCATTTTGGTCCTGGTGGTCAGAGGTTCGAACCCCAGCTGTGCCATTTTTTTTTCTTACAATTCATTTTTATATATTTTTTTTTTTTTTTCATCATTATGATTTATTCTTATGCCATGGGCCAATTTCAAAATACTTCAAAGATGTATAAGATATTTTCATGGGAAAGATTTTGGTATCATGCTATATCTTTGATGTCTTTGGCTGCGCGCAAGAGCCGCATATGGCTGTTTCGGCACAGCGAGTAAAACTGCTATGTATGAGTGGGTAGTCGTCAAAGCAAAGTGACAGTTCTTGTCTATGTATTTAGAAGAAAGGGTGGGTAGGTTAAAAGTCAGTTTTCTTTTTCTTACTTATGCAACAGGAACCGGTTGCTTCAGAAAATTTCGGAAGTCGATAATATGTTTTCGCGAGCGCGCAACGGTCACGTACATGCGGGTAATTATTGAGACCGATTTAATGTTTCGGTGGCCCTAGTAAGAGAAAAGGGAAAAAAATTTGGTTCCCATTGTTTGACTTATGCAACAGGTAGCGGTTGCCTCCAAAAGTGTCGGAAGTTGATAATATGTTTTCGCGGGCGCGCATAGGTCATATACATGCGGGTAATTATTGAGACCGATTTAATGTTTCGGTAGCCTTAGTAAGAGAAAAGAGAGAAATTTTGTTCCCTTTGCTCGACTTATGAAGTAGGTACCAGTTGCTTCCGAAAGCATCATAAGTCGATATCTCATGTTTTCGCGGGTGCGTAACCGGCACATATGAGTAGTTAGTCATCGTAACTACGTTTCTTGTCTACATATGAAGAGAAATAATGCAAAGCATGGTTCCTTTTGTTCGACTCATGCTACAGGAACCAGTTGCTACAGAAAGGGTTGTCTGTCTTTTTTATCCACTTGTGACAATATTTTCTGGGGCTTTTACACTGTCATTGATCATCTTAGCATATTCAATATATCAATGTGCAGTGTGGAAGCTGGCCTGAACTAGAAAGAAAAATCGGATCATGGGTTGTCAACCTGGTCGTCTGCTCGAAAACATGCAACCAAGTCCTTCTGTCACCCTGTTTTCTTAAATTCTAGCCCAATGTCGGTAATTTCTGGCGTGTATGGATGGAGAATGCATGTCAGTTTGCTAAGGATTACATGTCAGCCTTCAAAGAAGACCTATAATCACTTTAAAACCTCCCTTATTGTTCACATCGATGGTTTGGCCGCCATTTTGTTTTTTCTCGGCAGCCATTTTGTTTATTTTCTTCAAGGAATTATGGGAAGGGAGCGGGGGGGGGGGGGGGTGGATATGATTATAGGTATATATATCCAGAGTAATTCTCAGTTGCCTCCATAGCACAGTGGGTAAGACCGCTGTGCCAAGAGCCATTTTGGTCCTGGTGGTCAGAGGTTCGAACCCCAGCTGTGCCATTTTTTTTTCTTACAATTCATTTTTATATATTTTTTTTTTTTTTTCATCATTATGATTTATTCTTATGCCATGGGCCAATTTCAAAATACTTCAAAGATGTATAAGATATTTTCATGGGAAAGATTTTGGTATCATGCTATATCTTTGATGTCTTTGGCTGCGCGCAAGAGCCGCATATGGCTGTTTCGGCACAGCGAGTAAAACTGCTATGTATGAGTGGGTAGTCGTCAAAGCAAAGTGACAGTTCTTGTCTATGTATTTAGAAGAAAGGGTGGGTAGGTTAAAAGTCAGTTTTCTTTTTCTTACTTATGCAACAGGAACCGGTTGCTTCAGAAAATTTCGGAAGTCGATAATATGTTTTCGCGAGCGCGCAACGGTCACGTACATGCGGGTAATTATTGAGACCGATTTAATGTTTCGGTGGCCCTAGTAAGAGAAAAGGGAAAAAAATTTGGTTCCCATTGTTTGACTTATGCAACAGGTAGCGGTTGCCTCCAAAAGTGTCGGAAGTTGATAATATGTTTTCGCGGGCGCGCATAGGTCATATACATGCGGGTAATTATTGAGACCGATTTAATGTTTCGGTAGCCTTAGTAAGAGAAAAGAGAGAAATTTTGTTCCCTTTGCTCGACTTATGAAGTAGGTACCAGTTGCTTCCGAAAGCATCATAAGTCGATATCTCATGTTTTCGCGGGTGCGTAACCGGCACATATGAGTAGTTAGTCATCGTAACTACGTTTCTTGTCTACATATGAAGAGAAATAATGCAAAGCATGGTTCCTTTTGTTCGACTCATGCTACAGGAACCAGTTGCTACAGAAAGGGTTGTCTGTCTTTTTTATCCACTTGTGACAATATTTTCTGGGGCTTTTACACTGTCATTGATCATCTTAGCATATTCAATATATCAATGTGCAGTGTGGAAGCTGGCCTGAACTAGAAAGAAAAATCGGATCATGGGTTGTCAACCTGGTCGTCTGCTCGAAAACATGCAACCAAGTCCTTCTGTCACCCTGTTTTCTTAAATTCTAGCCCAATGTCGGTAATTTCTGGCGTGTATGGATGGAGAATGCATGTCAGTTTGCTAAGGATTACATGTCAGCCTTCAAAGAAGACCTATAATCACTTTAAAACCTCCCTTATTGTTCACATCGATGGTTTGGCCGCCATTTTGTTTTTTCTCGGCAGCCATTTTGTTTATTTTCTTCAAGGAATTATGGGAAGGGAGCGGGGGGGGGGGGGTGGATATGATTATAGGTATATATATCCAGAGTAATTCTCAGTTGCCTCCATAGCACAGTGGGTAAGACCGCTGTGCCAAGAGCCATTTTGGTCCTGGTGGTCAGAGGTTCGAACCCCAGCTGTGCCATTTTTTTTTCTTACAATTCATTTTTATATATTTTTTTTTTTTTTTCATCATTATGATTTATTCTTATGCCATGGGCCAATTTCAAAATACTTCAAAGATGTATAAGATATTTTCATGGGAAAGATTTTGGTATCATGCTATATCTTTGATGTCTTTGGCTGCGCGCAAGAGCCGCATATGGCTGTTTCGGCACAGCGAGTAAAACTGCTATGTATGAGTGGGTAGTCGTCAAAGCAAAGTGACAGTTCTTGTCTATGTATTTAGAAGAAAGGGTGGGTAGGTTAAAAGTCAGTTTTCTTTTTCTTACTTATGCAACAGGAACCGGTTGCTTCAGAAAATTTCGGAAGTCGATAATATGTTTTCGCGAGCGCGCAACGGTCACGTACATGCGGGTAATTATTGAGACCGATTTAATGTTTCGGTGGCCCTAGTAAGAGAAAAGGGAAAAAAATTTGGTTCCCATTGTTTGACTTATGCAACAGGTAGCGGTTGCCTCCAAAAGTGTCGGAAGTTGATAATATGTTTTCGCGGGCGCGCATAGGTCATATACATGCGGGTAATTATTGAGACCGATTTAATGTTTCGGTAGCCTTAGTAAGAGAAAAGAGAGAAATTTTGTTCCCTTTGCTCGACTTATGAAGTAGGTACCAGTTGCTTCCGAAAGCATCATAAGTCGATATCTCATGTTTTCGCGGGTGCGTAACCGGCACATATGAGTAGTTAGTCATCGTAACTACGTTTCTTGTCTACATATGAAGAGAAATAATGCAAAGCATGGTTCCTTTTGTTCGACTCATGCTACAGGAACCAGTTGCTACAGAAAGGGTTGTCTGTCTTTTTTATCCACTTGTGACAATATTTTCTGGGGCTTTTACACTGTCATTGATCATCTTAGCATATTCAATATATCAATGTGCAGTGTGGAAGCTGGCCTGAACTAGAAAGAAAAATCGGATCATGGGTTGTCAACCTGGTCGTCTGCTCGAAAACATGCAACCAAGTCCTTCTGTCACCCTGTTTTCTTAAATTCTAGCCCAATGTCGGTAATTTCTGGCGTGTATGGATGGAGAATGCATGTCAGTTTGCTAAGGATTACATGTCAGCCTTCAAAGAAGACCTATAATCACTTTAAAACCTCCCTTATTGTTCACATCGATGGTTTGGCCGCCATTTTGTTTTTTCTCGGCAGCCATTTTGTTTATTTTCTTCAAGGAATTATGGGAAGGGAGCGGGGGGGGGGGGGGGGTGGATATGATTATAGGTATATATATCCAGAGTAATTCTCAGTTGCCTCCATAGCACAGTGGGTAAGACCGCTGTGCCAAGAGCCATTTTGGTCCTGGTGGTCAGAGGTTCGAACCCCAGCTGTGCCATTTTTTTTTCTTACAATTCATTTTTATATATTTTTTTTTTTTTTTCATCATTATGATTTATTCTTATGCCATGGGCCAATTTCAAAATACTTCAAAGATGTATAAGATATTTTCATGGGAAAGATTTTGGTATCATGCTATATCTTTGATGTCTTTGGCTGCGCGGCTGCGCGCAAGAGCCGCATATGGCTGTTTCGGCACAGCGAGTAAACTGCTATGTATGAGTGGGTAGTCGTCAAAGCAAAGTGACAGTTCTTGTCTATGTATTTAGAAGAAAGGGTGGGTAGGTTAAAAGTCAGTTTTCTTTTTCTTACTTATGCAACAGGAACCGGTTGCTTCAGAAAATTTCGGAAGTCGATAATATGTTTTCGCGAGCGCGCAAACGGTCACGTACTTGCGGGTAATTATTGAGACCGATTTAATGTTTCGGTGGCCCTAGTAAGAGAAAAGGGAAAAAAATTTGGTTCCCATTGTTTGACTTATGCAACAGGTAGCGGTTGCCTCCAAAAGTGTCGGAAGTTGATAATATGTTTTCGCGGGCGCGCATAGGTCATATACATGCGGGTAATTATTGAGACCGATGTAATGTTTCGGTAGCCTTAGTAAGAGAAAAGAGAGAAATTTTGTTCCCTTTGCTCGACTTATGAAGTAGGTACCAGTTGCTTCCGAAAGCATCATAAGTCGATATCTCATGTTTTCGCGGGTGCGTAACCCGGCACATATGAGTAGTTAGTCATCGTAACTACGTTTCTTGTCTACATATGAAGAGAAATAATGCAAAGCATGGTTCCTTTTGTTCGACTCATGCTACAGGAACCAGTTGCTACAGAAAGGGTTGTCTGTCTTTTTTATCCACTTGTGACAATATTTTCTGGGGCTTTTACACTGTCATTGATCATCTTAGCATATTCAATATATCAATGTGCAGTGTGGAAGCTGGCCTGAACTAGAAAGAAAAATCGGATCATGGGTTGTCAACCTGGTCGTCTGCTCGAAAACATGCAACCAAGTCCTTCTGTCACCCTGTTTTCTTAAATTCTAGCCCAATGTCGGTAATTTCTGGCGTGTATGGATGGAGAATGCATGTCCAGTTTGCTAAGGATTACATGTCAGCCTTCAAAGAAGACCTATAATCACTTTAAAACCTCCCTTATTGTTCACATCGATGGTTTGGCCGCCATTTTGTTTTTTCTCGGCAGCCATTTTGTTTATTTTCTTCAAGGAATTATGGGAAGGGAGCGGGGGGGGGTGGATATGATTATAGGTATATATATCCAGAGTAATTCTCAGTTGCCTCCATAGCACAGTGGGTAAGGACCGCTGTGCCAAGAGCCCATTTTGGTCCTGGTGGTCAGAGGTTTCGAACCCCAGCTGTGCCATTTTTTTTTCTTACAATTCATTTTTATATATATTTTTTTTTTTTCATCATTATGATTTATTCTTATGCCATGGGCCAATTTCAAAATACTTCAAAGATGTATAAGATATTTTCATGGGAAAGATTTTGGTATCATGCTATATCTTTGATGTCTTTGGCTGCGCGCAAGAGCCGCATATGGCTGTTTCGGCACAGCGAGTAAAACTGCTATGTATGAGTGGGTAGTCGTCAAAGCAAAGTGACGTTCTTGTCTATGTATTTAGAAGAAAGGGTGGGTAGGTTAAAAGTCAGTTTTCTTTTTCTTACTTATGCAACAGGAACCGGTTGCTTCAGAAAAATTTCGGAAGTCGATAATATGTTTTCGCGAGCGCGCAACGGTCACGTACATGCGGGTAATTATTGAGACCGATTTAATGTTTCGGTGGCCCTAGTAAGAGAAAAGGGAAAAAAATTTGGTTCCCATTGTTTGACTTATGCAACAGGTAGCGGTTGCCTCCAAAAGTGTCGGAAGTTGATAATATGTTTTCGGCGGGCGCGCATAGGTCATATACATGCGGGTAATTATTGAGACCGATTTAATGTTTCGGTAGCCTTAGTAAGAGAAAAGAGAGAAATTTTGTTCCCTTTGCTCGACTTATGAAGTAGGTACCAGTTGCTTCCGAAAGCATCATAAGTCGATATCTCATGTTTTCGCGGGTGCGTAACCGGCACATATGAGTAGTTAGTCATCGTAACTACGTTTCTTGTCTACATATGAAGAGAAATAATGCAAAGCATGTTCCTTTTGTTCGACTCATGCTACAGGAACCAGTTGCTACAGAAAGGGTTGTCTGTCTTTTTTATCCACTTGTGACAATATTTTCTGGGGCTTTTACACTGTCATTGATCATCTTAGCATATTCAATATATCAATGTGCAGTGTGGAAGCTGGCCTGAACTAGAAAGAAAAATCGGATCATGGTTGTCAACCTGGTCGTCTGCTCGAAAACATGCAACCAAGTCCTTCTGTCACCCTGTTTTCTTAAATTCTAGCCCAATGTCGGTAATTTCTGGCGTGTATGGATGGAGAATGCATGTCAGTTTGCTAAGGATTACATGTCAGCCTTCAAAGAAGACCTATAAATCACTTTAAAACCTCCTTATTGTTCACATCGATGGTTTGGCCGCCATTTTGTTTTTTCTCGGCAGCCATTTTGTTTATTTTCTTCAAGGAATTATGGGAAGGGAGCGGGGGGGGGGGTGGATATGATTATAGGTATATATATCCAGAGTAATTCTCAGTTGCCTCCATAGCACAGTGGGTAAGACCGCTGTGCCAAGAGCCATTTTGTCCTGGTGGTCAGAGGTTCGAACCCAGCTGTGCCATTTTTTTTTCTTACAATTCATTTTTATATATTTTTTTTTTTTTTCATCATTATGATTTATTCTTATGCCATGGGCCAATTTCAAAATACTTCAAAGATGTATAAGATATTTTCATGGGAAAGATTTTGGTATCATGCTATATCTTTGATGTCTTTGGCTGCGCGCAAGAGCCGCATATGGCTGTTTCGGCACAGCGAGTAAAACTGCTATGTATGAGTGGGTAGTCGTCAAAGCAAAGTGACAGTTCTTGTCTATGTATTTAGAAGAAAGGGTGGGTAGGTTAAAAGTCAGTTTTCTTTTTCTTACTTATGCAACAGGAACCGGTTGCTTCAGAAAATTTCGGAAGTCGATAATATGTTTTCGCGAGCGCGCAACGGTCACGTACATGCGGGTAATTATTGAGACCGATTTAATGTTTCGGTGGCCCTAGTAAGAGAAAAGGGAAAAAAATTTGGTTCCCATTGTTTGACTTATGCAACAGGTAGCGGTTGCCTCAAAAGTGTCGGAAGTTGATAATATGTTTTCGCGGGCGCGCATAGGTCATATACATGCGGGTAATTATTGAGACCGATTTAATGTTTCGGTAGCCTTAGTAAGAGAAAAGAGAGAAAATTTGTTCCCTTTGCTCGACTTATGAAGTAGGTACCAGTTGCTTCCGAAAGCATCATAAGTCGATATCTCATGTTTTCGCGGGTGCGTAACCGGCACATATGAGTAGTTAGTCATCGTAACTACGTTTCTTGTCTACATATGAAGAGAAATAATGCAAAGCATGGTTCCTTTTGTTCGACTCATGCTACAGGAACCAGTTGCTACAGAAAGGGTTGTCTGTCTTTTTTATCCACTTGTGACAATATTTTCTGGGGCTTTTACACTGTCATTGATCATCTTAGCATATTCAATATATCAATGTGCAGTGTGGAAGCTGGCCTGAACTAGAAAGAAAAATCGGATCATGGGTTGTCAACCTGGTCGTCTGCTCGAAAACATGCAACCAAGTCCTTCTGTCACCCTGTTTTCTTAAATTCTAGCCCAATGTCGGTAATTTCTGGCGTGTATGGATGGAGAATGCATGTCAGTTTGCTAAGGATTACATGTCAGCCTTCAAAGAAGACCTATAATCACTTTAAAACCTCCCTTATTGTTCACATCGATGGTTTGGCCGCCATTTTGTTTTTTCTCGGCAGCCATTTTGTTTATTTTCTTCAAGGAATTATGGAAGGGAGCGGGGGGGGGGGTGGATATGATTATAGGTATATATATCCAGAGTAATTCTCAGTTGCCTCCATAGCACAGTGGGTAAGACCGCTGTGCCAAGAGCCCATTTTGGTCCTGGTGGTCAGAGGTTCGAACCCCAGCTGTGCCATTTTTTTTTCTTACAATTCATTTTTATATATTTTTTTTTTTTTCATCATTATGATTTATTCTTATGCCATGGGCCAATTTCAAAATACTTCAAAGATGTATAAGATATTTTCATGGGAAAGATTTTGGTATCATGCTATATCTTTGATGTCTTTGCTGCGCGCAAGAGCCGCATATGGCTGTTTCGGCACAGCGAGTAAAACTGCTATGTATGAGTGGGTAGTCGTCAAAGCAAAGTGACAGTTCTTGTCTATGTATTTAGAAGAAAGGGTGGGTAGGTTAAAAGTCAGTTTTCTTTTTCTTACTTATGCAACAGGAACCGGTTGCTTCAGAAAATTTCGGAAGTCGATAATATGTTTTCGCGAGCGCGCAACGGTCACGTACATGCGGGTAATTATTGAGACCGATTTAATGTTTCGGTGGCCCTAGTAAGAGAAAAGGGAAAAAAATTTGGTTCCCATTGTTTGACTTATGCAACAGGTAGCGGTTGCCTCCAAAAGTGTCGGAAGTTGATAATATGTTTTCGCGGGCGCGCATAGGTCATATACATGCGGGTAATTATTGAGACCGATTTAATGTTTCGGTAGCCTTAGTAAGAGAAAAGAGAGAAATTTTGTTCCCTTTGCTCGACTTATGAAGTAGGTACCAGTTGCTTCCGAAAGCATCATAAGTCGATATCTCATGTTTTCGCGGGTGCGTAACCGGCACATATGAGTAGTTAGTCATCGTAACTACGTTTCTTGTCTACATATGAAGAGAAATAATGCAAAGCATGGTTCCTTTTGTTCGACTCATGCTACAGGAACCAGTTGCTACAGAAAGGGTTGTCTGTCTTTTTTATCCACTTGTGACAATATTTTCTGGGGCTTTTACACTGTCATTGATCATCTTAGCATATTCAATATATCAATGTGCAGTGTGGAAGCTGGCCTGAACTAGAAAGAAAAATCGGATCATGGGTTGTCAACCTGGTCGTCTGCTCGAAAACATGCAACCAAGTCCTTCTGTCACCCTGTTTTCTTAAATTCTAGCCAATGTCGGTAATTTCTGGCGTGTATGGATGGAGAATGCATGTCAGTTTGCTAAGGATTACATGTCAGCCTTCAAAGAAGACCTATAATCACTTTAAAAACCTCCCTTATTGTTCACATCGATGGTTTTGGCCGCCATTTTGTTTTTTCTCGGCAGCCATTTTGTTTATTTTCTTCAAGGAATTATGGGAAGGGAGCGGGGGGGGGGTGGATATGATTATAGGTATATATATCCAGAGTAATTCTCAGTTGCCTCCATAGCACAGTGGGTAAGACCGCTGTGCCAAGAGCCATTTTGGTCCTGGTGGTCAGAGGTTCGAACCCCAGCTGTGCCATTTTTTTTTCTTACAATTCATTTTTATATATTTTATTTTTTTTCATCATTATGATTTATTCTTATGCCATGGGCCAATTTCAAAATACTTCAAAGATGTATAAGATATTTTCATGGGAAAGATTTTGGTATCATGCTATATCTTTGATGTCTTTGGCTGCGCGCAAGAGCCGCATATGGCTGTTTCGGCACAGCGAGTAAAACTGCTATGTATGAGTGGGTAGTCGTCAAAGCAAAGTGACAGTTCTTGTCTATGTATTTAGAAGAAAGGGTGGGTAGGTTAAAAGTCAGTTTTCTTTTTCTTACTTATGCAACAGGAACCGGTTGCTTCAGAAAATTTCGGAAGTCGATAATATGTTTTCGCGAGCGCGCAACGGTCCACGTACATGCGGGTAATTATTGAGACCGATTTAATGTTTCGGTGGCCCTAGTAAGAGAAAAGGGAAAAAAATTTGGTTCCCATTGTTTGACTTATGCAACAGGTAGCGGTTGCCTCCAAAAGTGTCGGAAGTTGATAATATGTTTTCGCGGGCGCGCATAGGTCATATACATGCGGGTAATTATTGAGACCGATTTAATGTTTCGGTAGCCTTAGTAAGAGAAAAGAGAGAAATTTTGTTCCCTTTGCTCGACTTATGAAGTAGGTACCAGTTGCTTCCGAAGCATCATAAGTCGATATCTCATGTTTTCGCGGGTTGCGTAACCGGCACATATGAGTAGTTAGTCATCGTAACTACGTTTCTTGTCTACATATGAAGAGAAATAATGCAAAGCATGGTTCCTTTTGTTCGACTCATGCTACAGGAACCAGTTGCTACAGAAAGGGTTGTCTGTCTTTTTTATCCACTTGTGACAATATTTTCTGGGGCTTTTACACTGTCATTGATCATCTTAGCATATTCAATATATCAATGTGCAGTGTGGAAGCTGGCCTGAACTAGAAAGAAAAATCGGATCATGGGTTGTCAACCTGGTCGTCTGCTCGAAAACATGCAACCAAGTCCCTTCTGTCACCCTGTTTTCTTAAATTCTAGCCCAATGTCGGTAATTTCTGGCGTGTATGGATGGAGAATGCATGTCAGTTTGCTAAGGATTACATGTCAGCCTTCAAAGAAGACCTATAATCACTTTAAAACCTCCCTTATTGTTCACATCGATGGTTTGGCCGCCATTTTGTTTTTTCTCGGCAGCCATTTTGTTTATTTTCTTCAAGGAATTATGGGAAGGGGAGCGGGGGGGGGGTGGATATGATTATAGGTATATATATCCAGAGTAATTCTCAGTTGCCTCCATAGCACAGTGGGTAAGACCGCTGTGCCAAGAGCCATTTTGGTCCTGGTGGTCAGAGGTTCGAACCCCAGCTGTGCCATTTTTTTTTCTTACAATTCATTTTTATATATTTTTTTTTTTTTTCATCATTATGATTTATTCTTATGCATGGGCCAATTTCAAAATACTTCAAAGATGTATAAGATATTTTCATGGGAAAGATTTTGGTATCATGCTATATCTTTGATGTCTTTGGCTGCGCGCAAGAGCCGCATATGGCTGTTTCGGCACAGCGAGTAAAACTGCTATGTATGAGTGGGTAGTCGTCAAAGCAAAGTGACAGTTCTTGTCTATGTATTTAGAAGAAAGGGTGGGTAGGTTAAAAGTCAGTTTTCTTTTTCTTACTTATGCAACAGGAACCGGTTGCTTCAGAAAATTTCGGAAGTCGATAATATGTTTTCGCGAGCGCGCAACGGTCACGTACATGCGGGTAATTATTGAGACCGATTTAATGTTTCGGTGGCCCTAGTAAGAGAAAAGGGAAAAAAATTTGGTTCCCATTGTTTGACTTATGCAACAGGTAGCGGTTGCCTCCAAAAGTGTCGGAAGTTGATAATATGTTTTCGGCGGGCGCGCATAGGTCATTATACATGCGGGTAATTATTGAGACCGATTTAATGTTTCGGTAGCCTTAGTAAGAGAAAAGAGAGAAATTTTGTTCCCTTTGCTCGACTTATGAAGTAGGTACCAGTTGCTTCCGAAAGCATCATAAGTCGATATCTCATGTTTTCGCGGGTGCGTAACCGGCACATATGAGTAGTTAGTCATCGTAACTACGTTTCTTGTCTACATATGAAGAGAAATAATGCAAAGCATGGTTCCTTTTGTTCGACTCATGCTACAGGAACCAGTTGCTACAGAAAGGGTTGTCTGTCTTTTTTATCCACTTGTGACAATATTTTCTGGGGCTTTTACACTGTCATTGATCATCTTAGCATATTCAATATATCAATGTGCAGTGTGGAAGCTGGCCTGAACTAGAAAGAAAAATCGGATCATGGGTTGTCAACCTGGTCGTCTGCTCGAAAACATGCAACCAAGTCCTTCTGTCACCCTGTTTTCTTAAATTCTAGCCCAATGTCGGTAATTTCTGGCGTGTATGGATGGAGAATGCATGTCAGTTTGCTAAGGATTACATGTCAGCCTTCAAAGAAGACCTATAATCACTTTAAAACCTCCCTTATTGTTCACATCGATGGTTTGGCCGCCATTTTGTTTTTTCTCGGCAGCCATTTTGTTTATTTTCTTCAAGGAATTATGGGAAGGGAGCGGGGGGGGGTGGATATGATTATAGGTATATATATCCAGAGTAATTCTCAGTTGCCTCCATAGCACAGTGGGTAAGACCGCTGTGCCAAGAGCCATTTTGGTCCTGGTGGTCAGAGGTTCGAACCCCAGCTGTGCCATTTTTTTTTCTTACAATTCATTTTTATATATTTTTTTTTTTTTCATCATTATGATTTATTCTTATGCCATGGGCCAATTTCAAAATACTTCAAAGATGTATAAGATATTTTCATGGGAAAGATTTTGGTATCATGCTATATCTTTGATGTCTTTGGCTGCGCGCAAGAGCCGCATATGGCTGTTTCGGCACAGCGAGTAAAACTGCTATGTATGAGTGGGGTAGTCGTCAAAGCAAAGTGACAGTTCTTGTCTATGTATTTAGAAGAAAGGGTGGGTAGGTTAAAAGTCAGTTTTCTTTTTCTTACTTATGCAACAGGAACCGGTTGCTTCAGAAAATTTCGGAAGTCGATAATATGTTTTCGCGAGCGCGCAACGGTCACGTACATGCGGGTAATTATTGAGACCGATTTAATGTTTCGGTGGCCCTAGTAAGAGAAAAGGGAAAAAAATTTGGTTCCCATTGTTTGACTTATGCAACAGGTAGCGGTTGCCTCCAAAAGTGTCGGAAGTTGATAATATGTTTTCGCTGGGGCGCGCATAGGTCATATACATGCGGGTAATTATTGAGACCGATTTAATGTTTCGGTAGCCTTAGTAAGAGAAAAGAGAGAAATTTTGTTCCCTTTGCTCGACTTATGAAGTAGGTACCAGTTGCTTCCGAAAGCATCATAAGTCGATATCTCATGTTTTCGCGGGTGCGTAACCGGCACATATGAGTAGTTAGTCATCGTAACTACGTTTCTTGTCTACATATGAAGAGAAATAATGCAAAGCATGGGTTCCTTTTGTTCGACTCATGCTACAGGAACCAGTTGCTACAGAAAGGGTTGTCTGTCTTTTTTATCCACTTGTGACAATATTTTCTGGGGCTTTTACACTGTCATTGATCATCTTAGCATATTCAATATATCAATGTGCAGTGTGGAAGCTGGCCTGAACTAGAAAGAAAAATCGGATCATGGGTTGTCAACCTGGTCGTCTGCTCGAAAACATGCAACCAAGTCCTTCTGTCACCCTGTTTTCTTAAATTCTAGCCCAATGTCGGTAATTTCTGGCGTGTATGGATGGAGAATGCATGTCAGTTTGCTAAGGATTACATGTCAGCCTTCAAAGAAGACCTATAATCACTTTAAAACCTCCCTTATTGTTCACATCGATGGTTTGGCCGCCATTTTGTTTTTTCTCGGCAGCCATTTTGTTTATTTTCTTCAAGGAATTATGGGAAGGGAGCGGGGGGGGGGGTGGATATGATTATAGGTATATATATCCAGAGTAATTCTCAGTTGCCTCCATAGCACAGTGGGTAAGACCGCTGTGCCAAGAGCCATTTTGGTCCTGGTGGTCAGAGGTTCGAACCCCAGCTGTGCCATTTTTTTTTCTTACAATTCATTTTTATATATTTTTTTTTTTTTCATCATTATGATTTATTCTTATGCCATGGGCCAATTTCAAAATACTTCAAAGATGTATAAGATATTTTCATGGGAAAGATTTTGGTATCATGCTATATCTTTGATGTCTTTGGCTGCGCGCAAGAGCCGCATATGGCTGTTTCGGCACAGCGAGTAAAACTGCTATGTATGAGTGGGTAGTCGTCAAAGCAAAGTGACAGTTCTTGTCTATGTATTTAGAAGAAAGGGTGGGTAGGTTAAAAGTCAGTTTTCTTTTTCTTACTTATGCAACAGGAACCGGTTGCTTCAGAAAATTTCGGAAGTCGATAATATGTTTTCGCGAGCGCGCAACGGTCACGTACATGCGGGTAATTATTGAGACCGATTTAATGTTTCGGTGGCCCTAGTAAGAGAAAAGGGAAAAAAATTTGGTTCCCATTGTTTGACTTATGCAACAGGTAGCGGTTGCCTCCAAAAGTGTCGGAAGTTGATAATATGTTTTCGCGGGCGCGCATAGGTCATATACATGCGGGTAATTATTGAGACCGATTTAATGTTTCGGTAGCCTTAGTAAGAGAAAAGAGAGAAATTTTGTTCCCTTTGCTCGACTTATGAAGTAGGTACCAGTTGCTTCCGAAAGCATCATAAGTCGATATCTCATGTTTTCGCGGGTGCGTAACCGGCACATATGAGTAGTTAGTCATCGTAACTACGTTTCTTGTCTACATATGAAGAGAAATAATGCAAAGCATGGTTCCTTTTGTTCGACTCATGCTACAGGAACCAGTTGCTACAGAAAGGGTTGTCTGTCTTTTTTATCCACTTGTGACAATATTTTCTGGGGCTTTTACACTGTCATTGATCATCTTAGCATATTCAATATATCAATGTGCAGTGTGGAAGCTGGCCTGAACTAGAAAGAAAAATCGGATCATGGGTTGTCAACCTGGTCGTCTGCTCGAAAACATGCAACCAAGTCCTTCTGTCACCCTGTTTTCTTAAATTCTAGCCCAATGTCGGTAATTTCTGGCGTGTATGGATGGAGAATGCATGTCAGTTTGCTAAGGATTACATGTCAGCCTTCAAAGAAGACCTATAATCACTTTAAAACCTCCCTTATTGTTCACATCGATGGTTTTGGCCGCCATTTTGTTTTTTCTCGGCAGCCATTTTGTTTATTTTCTTCAAGGAATTATGGGAAGGGAGCGGGGGGGGGGGGTGGATATGATTATAGGTATATATATCCAGAGTAATTCTCAGTTGCCTCCATAGCACAGTGGGTAAGACCGCTGTGCCAAGAGCCATTTTGGTCCTGGTGGTCAGAGGTTCGAACCCCAGCTGTGCCATTTTTTTTTCTTACAATTCATTTTTATATATTTTTTTTTTTTTCATCATTATGATTTATTCTTATGCCATGGGCCAATTTCAAAATACTTCAAAGATGTATAAGATATTTTCATGGGAAAGATTTTGGTATCATGCTATATCTTTGATGTCTTTGGCTGCGCGCAAGAGCCGCATATGGCTGTTTCGGCACAGCGAGTAAAACTGCTATGTATGAGTGGGTAGTCGTCAAAGCAAAGTGACAGTTCTTGTCTATGTATTTAGAAGAAAGGGTGGGTAGGTTAAAAGTCAGTTTTCTTTTTCTTACTTATGCAACAGGAACCGGTTGCTTCAGAAAATTTCGGAAGTCGATAATATGTTTTCGCGAGCGCGCAACGGTCACGTACATGCGGGTAATTATTGAGACCGATTTAATGTTTCGGTGGCCCTAGTAAGAGAAAAGGGAAAAAAATTTGGTTCCCATTGTTTGACTTATGCAACAGGTAGCGGTTGCCTCCAAAAGTGTCGGAAGTTGATAATATGTTTTCGCGGGCGCGCATAGGTCATATACATGCGGGTAATTATTGAGACCGATTTAATGTTTCGGTAGCCTTAGTAAGAGAAAAGAGAGAAATTTTGTTCCCTTTGCTCGACTTATGAAGTAGGTACCAGTTGCTTCCGAAAGCATCATAAGTCGATATCTCATGTTTTCGCGGGTGCGTAACCGGCACATATGAGTAGTTAGTCATCGTAACTACGTTTCTTGTCTACATATGAAGAGAAATAATGCAAAGCATGGTTCCTTTTGTTCGACTCATGCTACAGGAACCAGTTGCTACAGAAAGGGTTGTCTGTCTTTTTTATCCACTTGTGACAATATTTTCTGGGGCTTTTACACTGTCATTGATCATCTTAGCATATTCAATATATCAATGTGCAGTGTGGAAGCTGGCCTGAACTAGAAAGAAAAATCGGATCATGGGTTGTCAACCTGGTCGTCTGCTCGAAAACATGCAACCAAGTCCTTCTGTCACCCTGTTTTCTTAAATTCTAGCCCAATGTCGGTAATTTCTGGCGTGTATGGATGGAGAATGCATGTCAGTTTGCTAAGGATTACATGTCAGCCTTCAAAGAAGACCTATAATCACTTTAAAACCTCCCTTATTGTTCACATCGATGGTTTGGCCGCCATTTTGTTTTTTTCTCGGCAGCCATTTTGTTTATTTTCTTCAAGGAATTATGGGAAGGGAGCGGGGGGGGGGGGTGGATATGATTATAGGTATATATATCCAGAGTAATTCTCAGTTGCCTCCATAGCACAGTGGGTAAGACCGCTGTGCCAAGAGCCATTTTGGTCCTGGTGGTCAGAGGTTCGAACCCCAGCTGTGCCATTTTTTTTTCTTACAATTCATTTTTATATATTTTTTTTTTTTTTCATCATTATGATTTATTCTTATGCCATGGGCCAATTTCAAAATACTTCAAAGATGTATAAGATATTTTCATGGGAAAGATTTTGGTATCATGCTATATCTTTGATGTCTTTGGCTGCGCGCAAGAGCCGCATATGGCTGTTTCGGCACAGCGAGTAAAACTGCTATGTATGAGTGGGTAGTCGTCAAAGCAAAGTGACAGTTCTTGTCTATGTATTTAGAAGAAAGGGTGGGTAGGTTAAAAGTCAGTTTTCTTTTTTCTTACTTATGCAACAGGAACCGGTTGCTTCAGAAAAATTTCGGAAGTCGATAATATGTTTTCGCGAGCGCGCAACGGTCACGTACATGCGGGTAATTATTGAGACCGATTTAATGTTTCGGTGGCCCTAGTAAGAGAAAAGGGAAAAAAATTTGGTTCCCATTGTTTGACTTATGCAACAGGTAGCGGTTGCCTCCAAAAGTGTCGGAAGTTGATAATATGTTTTCGCGGGCGCGCATAGGTCATATACATGCGGGTAATTATTGAGACCGATTTAATGTTTCGGTAGCCTTAGTAAGAGAAAAGAGAGAAATTTTGTTCCCTTTGCTCGACTTATGAAGTAGGTACCAGTTGCTTCCGAAAGCATCATAAGTCGATATCTCATGTTTTCGCGGGTGCGTAACCGGCACATATGAGTAGTTAGTCATCGTAACTACGTTTCTTGTCTACATATGAAGAGAAATAATGCAAAGCATGGTTCCTTTTGTTCGACTCATGCTACAGGAACCAGTTGCTACAGAAAGGGTTGTCTGTCTTTTTTATCCACTTGTGACAATATTTTCTGGGGCTTTTACACTGTCATTGATCATCTTAGCATATTCAATATATCAATGTGCAGTGTGGAAGCTGGCCTGAACTAGAAAGAAAAATCGGATCATGGGTTGTCAACCTGGTCGTCTGCTCGAAAACATGCAACCAAGTCCTTCTGTCACCCTGTTTTCTTAAATTCTAGCCCAATGTCGGTAATTTCTGGCGTGTATGGATGGAGAATGCATGTCAGTTTGCTAAGGATTACATGTCAGCCTTCAAAGAAGACCTATAATCACTTTAAAACCTCCCTTATTGTTCACATCGATGGTTTGGCCGCCATTTTGTTTTTTCTCGGCAGCCATTTTGTTTATTTTCTTCAAGGAATTATGGGAAGGGAGCGGGGGGGGGGGTGGATATGATTATAGGTATATATATCCAGAGTAATTCTCAGTTGCCTCCATAGCACAGTGGGTAAGACCGCTGTGCCAAGAGCCATTTTGGTCCTGGTGGTCAGAGGTTCGAACCCCAGCTGTGCCATTTTTTTTTCTTACAATTCATTTTTATATATTTTTTTTTTTTTCATCATTATGATTTATTCTTATGCCATGGGCCAATTTCAAAATACTTCAAAGATGTATAAGATATTTTCATGGGAAAGATTTTGGTATCATGCTATATCTTTGATGTCTTTGGCTGCGCGCAAGAGCCGCATATGGCTGTTTCGGCACAGCGAGTAAAACTGCTATGTATGAGTGGGTAGTCGTCAAAGCAAAGTGACAGTTCTTGTCTATGTATTTAGAAGAAAGGGTGGGTAGGTTAAAAGTCAGTTTTCTTTTTTCTTACTTATGCAACAGGAACCGGTTGCTTCAGAAAATTTCGGAAGTCGATAATATGTTTTCGCGAGCGCGCAACGGTCACGTACATGCGGGGTAATTATTGAGACCGATTTAATGTTTCGGTGGCCCTAGTAAGAGAAAAGGGAAAAAAATTTGGTTCCCATTGTTTGACTTATGCAACAGGTAGCGGTTGCCTCCAAAAGTGTCGGAAGTTGATAATATGTTTTCGCGGGCGCGCATAGGTCATATACATGCGGGTAATTATTGAGACCGATTTAATGTTTCGGTAGCCTTAGTAAGAGAAAAGAGAGGAAATTTTTGTTCCCTTTGCTCGACTTATGAAGTAGGTACCAGTTGCTTCCGAAAGCATCATAAGTCGATATCTCATGTTTTCGCGGGTGCGTAACCGGCACATATGAGTAGTTAGTCATCGTAACTACGTTTCTTGTCTACATATGAAGAGAAATAATGCAAAGCATGGTTCCTTTTGTTCGACTCATGCTACAGGAACCAGTTGCTACAGAAAGGGTTGTCTGTCTTTTTTATCCACTTGTGACAATATTTTCTGGGGCTTTTACACTGTCATTGATCATCTTAGCATATTCAATATATCAATGTGCAGTGTGGAAGCTGGCCTGAACTAGAAAGAAAAATCGGATCATGGGTTGTCAACCTGGTCGTCTGCTCGAAAACATGCAACCAAGTCCTTCTGTCACCCTGTTTTCTTAAATTCTAGCCCAATGTCGGTAATTTCTGGCGTGTATGGATGGAGAATGCATGTCAGTTTGCTAAGGATTACATGTCAGCCTTCAAAGAAGACCTATTAATCACTTTAAAACCCTCCCTTATTGTTCACATCGATGGTTTGGCCGCCATTTTGTTTTTTCTCGGCAGCCATTTTGTTTATTTTCTTCAAGGAATTATGGGAAGGGAGCGGGGGGGGGGTGGATATGATTATAGGTATATATATCCAGAGTAATTCTCAGTTGCCTCCATAGCACAGTGGGTAAGACCGCTGTGCCAAGAGCCATTTTGGTCCTGGTGGTCAGAGGTTCGAACCCCAGCTGTGCCATTTTTTTTTCTTACAATTCATTTTTATATATTTTTTTTTTTTTTCATCATTATGATTTATTCTTATGCCATGGGCCAATTTCAAATACTTCAAAGATGTATAAGATATTTTCATGGGAAAGATTTTGGTATCATGCTATATCTTTGATGTCTTTGGCTGCGCGCAAGAGCCGCATATGGCTGTTTCGGCACAGCGAGTAAAACTGCTATGTATGAGTGGGTAGTCGTCAAAGCAAAGTGACAGTTCTTGTCTATGTATTTAGAAGAAAGGGTGGGTAGGTTAAAAGTCAGTTTTCTTTTTCTTACTTATGCAACAGGAACCGGTTGCTTCAGAAAATTTCGGAAGTCGATAATATGTTTTCGCGAGCGCGCAACGGTCACGTACATGCGGGTAATTATTGAGACCGATTTAATGTTTCGGTGGCCCTAGTAAGAGAAAAGGGAAAAAAATTTGGTTCCCATTGTTTGACTTATGCAACAGGTAGCGGTTGCCTCCAAAAGTGTCGGAAGTTGATAATATGTTTTCGCGGGCGCGCATAGGTCATATACATGCGGGTAATTATTGAGACCGATTTAATGTTTCGGTAGCCTTAGTAAGAGAAAAGAGAGAAATTTTGTTCCCTTTGCTCGACTTATGAAGTAGGTACCAGTTGCTTCCGAAAGCATCATAAGTCGATATCTCATGTTTTCGCGGGTGCGTAACCGGCACATATGAGTAGTTAGTCATCGTAACTACGTTTCTTGTCTACATATGAAGAGAAATAATGCAAAGCATGGTTCCTTTTGTTCGACTCATGCTACAGGAACCAGTTGCTACAGAAAGGGTTGTCTGTCTTTTTTATCCACTTGTGACAATATTTTCTGGGGCTTTTACACTGTCATTGATCATCTTAGCATATTCAATATATCAATGTGCAGTGTGGAAGCTGGCCTGAACTAGAAAGAAAAATCGGATCATGGGTTGTCAACCTGGTCGTCTGCTCGAAAACATGCAACCAAGTCCTTCTGTCACCCTGTTTTCTTAAATTCTAGCCCAATGTCGGTAATTTCTGGCGTGTATGGATGGAGAATGCATGTCAGTTTGCTAAGGATTACATGTCAGCCTTCAAAGAAGACCTATAATCACTTTAAAACCTCCCTTATTGTTCACATCGATGGTTTGGCCGCCATTTTGTTTTTTCTCGGCAGCCATTTTGTTTATTTTCTTCAAGGAATTATGGGAAGGGAGCGGGGGGGGGGGGTGGATATGATTATAGGTATATATATCCAGAGTAATTCTCAGTTGCCTCCATAGCACAGTGGGTAAGACCGCTGTGCCAAGAGCCATTTTGGTCCTGGTGGTCAGAGGTTCGAACCCCAGCTGTGCCATTTTTTTTTCTTACAATTCATTTTTATATATTTTTTTTTTTTTCATCATTATGATTTATTCTTATGCCATGGGCCAATTTCAAAATACTTCAAAGATGTATAAGATATTTTCATGGGAAAGATTTTGGTATCATGCTATATCTTTGATGTCTTTGGCTGCGCGCAAGAGCCGCATATGGCTGTTTCGGCACAGCGAGTAAAACTGCTATGTATGAGTGGGTAGTCGTCAAAGCAAAGTGACAGTTCTTGTCTATGTATTTAGAAGAAAGGGTGGGTAGGTTAAAAGTCAGTTTTCTTTTTCTTACTTATGCAACAGGAACCGGTTGCTTCAGAAAATTTCGGAAGTCGATAATATGTTTTCGCGAGCGCGCAACGGTCACGTACATGCGGGTAATTATTGAGACCGATTTAATGTTTCGGTGGCCCTAGTAAGAGAAAAGGGAAAAAAATTTGGTTCCCATTGTTTGACTTATGCAACAGGTAGCGGTTGCCTCCAAAAGTGTCGGAAGTTGATAATATGTTTTCGCGGGCGCGCATAGGTCATATACATGCGGGTAATTATTGAGACCGATTTAATGTTTCGGTAGCCTTAGTAAGAGAAAAGAGAGAAATTTTGTTCCCTTTGCTCGACTTATGAAGTAGGTACCAGTTGCTTCCGAAAGCATCATAAGTCGATATCTCATGTTTTCGCGGGTGCGTAACCGGCACATATGAGTAGTTAGTCATCGTAACTACGTTTCTTGTCTACATATGAAGAGAAATAATGCAAAGCATGGTTCCTTTTGTTCGACTCATGCTACAGGAACCAGTTGCTACAGAAAGGGTTGTCTGTCTTTTTTATCCACTTGTGACAATATTTTCTGGGGCTTTTACACTGTCATTGATCATCTTAGCATATTCAATATATCAATGTGCAGTGTGGAAGCTGGCCTGAACTAGAAAGAAAAATCGGATCATGGGTTGTCAACCTGGTCGTCTGCTCGAAAACATGCAACCAAGTCCTTCTGTCACCCTGTTTTCTTAAATTCTAGCCCAATGTCGGTAATTTCTGGCGTGTATGGATGGAGAATGCATGTCAGTTTGCTAAGGATTACATGTCAGCCTTCAAAGAAGACCTATAATCACTTTAAAACCTCCCTTATTGTTCACATCGATGGTTTGGCCGCCATTTTGTTTTTTCTCGGCAGCCATTTTGTTTATTTTCTTCAAGGAATTATGGGAAGGGAGCGGGGGGGGGGGTGGATATGATTATAGGTATATATATCCAGAGTAATTCTCAGTTGCCTCCATAGCACAGTGGGTAAGACCGCTGTGCCAAGAGCCATTTTGGTCCTGGTGGTCAGAGGTTCGAACCCCAGCTGTGCCATTTTTTTTTCTTACAATTCATTTTTATATATTTTTTTTTTTTTCATCATTATGATTTATTCTTATGCCATGGGCCAATTTCAAAATACTTCAAAGATGTATAAGATATTTTCATGGGAAAGATTTTGGTATCATGCTATATCTTTGATGTCTTTGGCTGCGCGCAAGAGCCGCATATGGCTGTTTCGGCACAGCGAGTAAAACTGCTATGTATGAGTGGGTAGTCGTCAAAGCAAAGTGACAGTTCTTGTCTATGTATTTAGAAGAAAGGGTGGGTAGGTTAAAAGTCAGTTTTCTTTTTCTTACTTATGCAACAGGAACCGGTTGCTTCAGAAAATTTCGGAAGTCGATAATATGTTTTCGCGAGCGCGCAACGGTCACGTACATGCGGGTAATTATTGAGACCGATTTAATGTTTCGGTGGCCCTAGTAAGAGAAAAGGGAAAAAAATTTGGTTCCCATTGTTTGACTTATGCAACAGGTAGCGGTTGCCTCCAAAAGTGTCGGAAGTTGATAATATGTTTTCGCGGGCGCGCATAGGTCATATACATGCGGGTAATTATTGAGACCGATTTAATGTTTCGGTAGCCTTAGTAAGAGAAAAGAGAGAAATTTTGTTCCCTTTGCTCGACTTATGAAGTAGGTACCAGTTGCTTCCGAAAGCATCATAAGTCGATATCTCATGTTTTCGCGGGTGCGTAACCGGCACATATGAGTAGTTAGTCATCGTAACTACGTTTCTTGTCTACATATGAAGAGAAATAATGCAAAGCATGGTTCCTTTTGTTCGACTCATGCTACAGGAACCAGTTGCTACAGAAAGGGTTGTCTGTCTTTTTTATCCACTTGTGACAATATTTTCTGGGGCTTTTACACTGTCATTGATCATCTTAGCATATTCAATATATCAATGTGCAGTGTGGAAGCTGGCCTGAACTAGAAAGAAAAATCGGATCATGGGTTGTCAACCTGGTCGTCTGCTCGAAAACATGCAACCAAGTCCTTCTGTCACCCTGTTTTCTTAAATTCTAGCCCAATGTCGGTAATTTCTGGCGTGTATGGATGGAGAATGCATGTCAGTTTGCTAAGGATTACATGTCAGCCTTCAAAGAAGACCTATAATCACTTTAAAACCTCCCTTATTGTTCACATCGATGGTTTGGCCGCCATTTTGTTTTTTCTCGGCAGCCATTTTGTTTATTTTCTTCAAGGAATTATGGGAAGGGAGCGGGGGGGGGGTGGATATGATTATAGGTATATATATCCAGAGTAATTCTCAGTTGCCTCCATAGCACAGTGGGTAAGACCGCTGTGCCAAGAGCCATTTTGGTCCTGGTGGTCAGAGGTTCGAACCCCAGCTGTGCCATTTTTTTTTCTTACAATTCATTTTTATATATTTTTTTTTTTTTTCATCATTATGATTTATTCTTATGCCATGGGCCAATTTCAAAATACTTCAAAGATGTATAAGATATTTTCATGGGAAAGATTTTGGTATCATGCTATATCTTTGATGTCTTTGGCTGCGCGCAAGAGCCGCATATGGCTGTTTCGGCACAGCGAGTAAAACTGCTATGTATGAGTGGGTAGTCGTCAAAGCAAAGTGACAGTTCTTGTCTATGTATTTAGAAGAAAGGGTGGGTAGGTTAAAAGTCAGTTTTCTTTTTCTTACTTATGCAACAGGAACCGGTTGCTTCAGAAAATTTCGGAAGTCGATAATATGTTTTCGCGAGCGCGCAACGGTCACGTACATGCGGGTAATTATTGAGACCGATTTAATGTTTCGGTGGCCCTAGTAAGAGAAAAGGGAAAAAAATTTGGTTCCCATTGTTTGACTTATGCAACAGGTAGCGGTTGCCTCCAAAAGTGTCGGAAGTTGATAATATGTTTTCGCGGGCGCGCATAGGTCATATACATGCGGGTAATTATTGAGACTGATTTAATGTTTCGGTAGCCTTAGTAAGAGAAAAGAGAGAAATTTTGTTCCCTTTGCTCGACTTATGAAGTAGGTACCAGTTGCTTCCGAAAGCATCATAAGTCGATATCTCATGTTTTCGCGGGTGCGTAACCGGCACATATGAGTAGTTAGTCATCGTAACTACGTTTCTTGTCTACATATGAAGAGAAATAATGCAAAGCATGGTTCCTTTTGTTCGACTCATGCTACAGGAACCAGTTGCTACAGAAAGGGTTGTCTGTCTTTTTTATCCACTTGTGACAATATTTTCTGGGGCTTTTACACTGTCATTGATCATCTTAGCATATTCAATATATCAATGTGCAGTGTGGAAGCTGGCCTGAACTAGAAAGAAAAATCGGATCATGGGTTGTCAACCTGGTCGTCTGCTCGAAAACATGCAACCAAGTCCTTCTGTCACCCTGTTTTCTTAAATTCTAGCCCAATGTCGGTAATTTCTGGCGTGTATGGATGGAGAATGCATGTCAGTTTGCTAAGGATTACATGTCAGCCTTCAAAGAAGACCTATAATCACTTTAAAACCTCCCTTATTGTTCACATCGATGGTTTGGCCGCCATTTTGTTTTTTCTCGGCAGCCATTTTGTTTATTTTCTTCAAGGAATTATGGGAAGGGAGCGGGGGGGGGGTGGATATGATTATAGGTATATATATCCAGAGTAATTCTCAGTTGCCTCCATAGCACAGTGGGTAAGACCGCTGTGCCAAGAGCCATTTTGGTCCTGGTGGTCAGAGGTTCGAACCCCAGCTGTGCCATTTTTTTTTCTTACAATTCATTTTTATATATTTTTTTTTTTTTCATCATTATGATTTATTCTTATGCCATGGGCCAATTTCAAAATACTTCAAAGATGTATAAGATATTTTCATGGGAAAGATTTTGGTATCATGCTATATCTTTGATGTCTTTGGCTGCGCGCAAGAGCCGCATATGGCTGTTTCGGCACAGCGAGTAAAACTGCTATGTATGAGTGGGTAGTCGTCAAAGCAAAGTGACAGTTCTTGTCTATGTATTTAGAAGAAAGGGTGGGTAGGTTAAAAGTCAGTTTTCTTTTTCTTACTTATGCAACAGGAACCGGTTGCTTCAGAAAATTTCGGAAGTCGATAATATGTTTTCGCGAGCGCGCAACGGTCACGTACATGCGGGTAATTATTGAGACCGATTTAATGTTTCGGTGGCCCTAGTAAGAGAAAAGGGAAAAAAATTTGGTTCCCATTGTTTGACTTATGCAACAGGTAGCGGTTGCCTCCAAAAGTGTCGGAAGTTGATAATATGTTTTCGCGGGCGCGCATAGGTCATATACATGCGGGTAATTATTGAGACCGATTTAATGTTTCGGTAGCCTTAGTAAGAGAAAAGAGAGAAATTTTGTTCCCTTTGCTCGACTTATGAAGTAGGTACCAGTTGCTTCCGAAAGCATCATAAGTCGATATCTCATGTTTTCGCGGGTGCGTAACCGGCACATATGAGTAGTTAGTCATCGTAACTACGTTTCTTGTCTACATATGAAGAGAAATAATGCAAAGCATGGTTCCTTTTGTTCGACTCATGCTACAGGAACCAGTTGCTACAGAAAGGGTTGTCTGTCTTTTTTATCCACTTGTGACAATATTTTCTGGGGCTTTTACACTGTCATTGATCATCTTAGCATATTCAATATATCAATGTGCAGTGTGGAAGCTGGCCTGAACTAGAAAGAAAAATCGGATCATGGGTTGTCAACCTGGTCGTCTGCTCGAAAACATGCAACCAAGTCCTTCTGTCACCCTGTTTTCTTAAATTCTAGCCCAATGTCGGTAATTTCTGGCGTGTATGGATGGAGAATGCATGTCAGTTTGCTAAGGATTACATGTCAGCCTTCAAAGAAGACCTATAATCACTTTAAAACCTCCCTTATTGTTCACATCGATGGTTTGGCCGCCATTTTGTTTTTTCTCGGCAGCCATTTTGTTTATTTTCTTCAAGGAATTATGGGAAGGGAGCGGGGGGGGGGTGGATATGATTATAGGTATATATATCCAGAGTAATTCTCAGTTGCCTCCATAGCACAGTGGGTAAGACCGCTGTGCCAAGAGCCATTTTGGTCCTGGTGGTCAGAGGTTCGAACCCCAGCTGTGCCATTTTTTTTTCTTACAATTCATTTTTATATATTTTTTTTTTTTTCATCATTATGATTTATTCTTATGCCATGGGCCAATTTCAAAATACTTCAAAGATGTATAAGATATTTTCATGGGAAAGATTTTGGTATCATGCTATATCTTTGATGTCTTTGGCTGCGCGCAAGAGCCGCATATGGCTGTTTCGGCACAGCGAGTAAAACTGCTATGTATGAGTGGGTAGTCGTCAAAGCAAAGTGACAGTTCTTGTCTATGTATTTAGAAGAAAGGGTGGGTAGGTTAAAAGTCAGTTTTCTTTTTCTTACTTATGCAACAGGAACCGGTTGCTTCAGAAAATTTCGGAAGTCGATAATATGTTTTCGCGAGCGCGCAACGGTCACGTACATGCGGGTAATTATTGAGACCGATTTAATGTTTCGGTGGCCCTAGTAAGAGAAAAGGGAAAAAAATTTGGTTCCCATTGTTTGACTTATGCAACAGGTAGCGGTTGCCTCCAAAAGTGTCGGAAGTTGATAATATGTTTTCGCGGGCGCGCATAGGTCATATACATGCGGGTAATTATTGAGACCGATTTAATGTTTCGGTAGCCTTAGTAAGAGAAAAGAGAGAAATTTTGTTCCCTTTGCTCGACTTATGAAGTAGGTACCAGTTGCTTCCGAAAGCATCATAAGTCGATATCTCATGTTTTCGCGGGTGCGTAACCGGCACATATGAGTAGTTAGTCATCGTAACTACGTTTCTTGTCTACATATGAAGAGAAATAATGCAAAGCATGGTTCCTTTTGTTCGACTCATGCTACAGGAACCAGTTGCTACAGAAAGGGTTGTCTGTCTTTTTTATCCACTTGTGACAATATTTTCTGGGGCTTTTACACTGTCATTGATCATCTTAGCATATTCAATATATCAATGTGCAGTGTGGAAGCTGGCCTGAACTAGAAAGAAAAATCGGATCATGGGTTGTCAACCTGGTCGTCTGCTCGAAAACATGCAACCAAGTCCTTCTGTCACCCTGTTTTCTTAAATTCTAGCCCAATGTCGGTAATTTCTGGCGTGTATGGATGGAGAATGCATGTCAGTTTGCTAAGGATTACATGTCAGCCTTCAAAGAAGACCTATAATCACTTTAAAACCTCCCTTATTGTTCACATCGATGGTTTGGCCGCCATTTTGTTTTTTCTCGGCAGCCATTTTGTTTATTTTCTTCAAGGAATTATGGGAAGGGAGCGGGGGGGGGGGTGGATATGATTATAGGTATATATATCCAGAGTAATTCTCAGTTGCCTCCATAGCACAGTGGGTAAGACCGCTGTGCCAAGAGCCATTTTGGTCCTGGTGGTCAGAGGTTCGAACCCCAGCTGTGCCATTTTTTTTTCTTACAATTCATTTTTATATATTTTTTTTTTTTTCATCATTATGATTTATTCTTATGCCATGGGCCAATTTCAAAATACTTCAAAGATGTATAAGATATTTTCATGGGAAAGATTTTGGTATCATGCTATATCTTTGATGTCTTTGGCTGCGCGCAAGAGCCGCATATGGCTGTTTCGGCACAGCGAGTAAAACTGCTATGTATGAGTGGGTAGTCGTCAAAGCAAAGTGACAGTTCTTGTCTATGTATTTAGAAGAAAGGGTGGGTAGGTTAAAAGTCAGTTTTCTTTTTCTTACTTATGCAACAGGAACCGGTTGCTTCAGAAAATTTCGGAAGTCGATAATATGTTTTCGCGAGCGCGCAACGGTCACGTACATGCGGGTAATTATTGAGACCGATTTAATGTTTCGGTGGCCCTAGTAAGAGAAAAGGGAAAAAAATTTGGTTCCCATTGTTTGACTTATGCAACAGGTAGCGGTTGCCTCCAAAAGTGTCGGAAGTTGATAATATGTTTTCGCGGGCGCGCATAGGTCATATACATGCGGGTAATTATTGAGACCGATTTAATGTTTCGGTAGCCTTAGTAAGAGAAAAGAGAGAAATTTTGTTCCCTTTGCTCGACTTATGAAGTAGGTACCAGTTGCTTCCGAAAGCATCATAAGTCGATATCTCATGTTTTCGCGGGTGCGTAACCGGCACATATGAGTAGTTAGTCATCGTAACTACGTTTCTTGTCTACATATGAAGAGAAATAATGCAAAGCATGGTTCCTTTTGTTCGACTCATGCTACAGGAACCAGTTGCTACAGAAAGGGTTGTCTGTCTTTTTTATCCACTTGTGACAATATTTTCTGGGGCTTTTACACTGTCATTGATCATCTTAGCATATTCAATATATCAATGTGCAGTGTGGAAGCTGGCCTGAACTAGAAAGAAAAATCGGATCATGGGTTGTCAACCTGGTCGTCTGCTCGAAAACATGCAACCAAGTCCTTCTGTCACCCTGTTTTCTTAAATTCTAGCCCAATGTCGGTAATTTCTGGCGTGTATGGATGGAGAATGCATGTCAGTTTGCTAAGGATTACATGTCAGCCTTCAAAGAAGACCTATAATCACTTTAAAACCTCCCTTATTGTTCACATCGATGGTTTGGCCGCCATTTTGTTTTTTCTCGGCAGCCATTTTGTTTATTTTCTTCAAGGAATTATGGGAAGGGAGCGGGGGGGGGGGTGGATATGATTATAGGTATATATATCCAGAGTAATTCTCAGTTGCCTCCATAGCACAGTGGGTAAGACCGCTGTGCCAAGAGCCATTTTGGTCCTGGTGGTCAGAGGTTCGAACCCCAGCTGTGCCATTTTTTTTTCTTACAATTCATTTTTATATATTTTTTTTTTTTTTTCATCATTATGATTTATTCTTATGCCATGGGCCAATTTCAAAATACTTCAAAGATGTATAAGATATTTTCATGGGAAAGATTTTGGTATCATGCTATATCTTTGATGTCTTTGGCTGCGCGCAAGAGCCGCATATGGCTGTTTCGGCACAGCGAGTAAAACTGCTATGTATGAGTGGGTAGTCGTCAAAGCAAAGTGACAGTTCTTGTCTATGTATTTAGAAGAAAGGGTGGGTAGGTTAAAAGTCAGTTTTCTTTTTCTTACTTATGCAACAGGAACCGGTTGCTTCAGAAAATTTCGGAAGTCGATAATATGTTTTCGCGAGCGCGCAACGGTCACGTACATGCGGGTAATTATTGAGACCGATTTAATGTTTCGGTGGCCCTAGTAAGAGAAAAGGGAAAAAAATTTGGTTCCCATTGTTTGACTTATGCAACAGGTAGCGGTTGCCTCCAAAAGTGTCGGAAGTTGATAATATGTTTTCGCGGGCGCGCATAGGTCATATACATGCGGGTAATTATTGAGACCGATTTAATGTTTCGGTAGCCTTAGTAAGAGAAAAGAGAGAAATTTTGTTCCCTTTGCTCGACTTATGAAGTAGGTACCAGTTGCTTCCGAAAGCATCATAAGTCGATATCTCATGTTTTCGCGGGTGCGTAACCGGCACATATGAGTAGTTAGTCATCGTAACTACGTTTCTTGTCTACATATGAAGAGAAATAATGCAAAGCATGGTTCCTTTTGTTCGACTCATGCTACAGGAACCAGTTGCTACAGAAAGGGTTGTCTGTCTTTTTTATCCACTTGTGACAATATTTTCTGGGGCTTTTACACTGTCATTGATCATCTTAGCATATTCAATATATCAATGTGCAGTGTGGAAGCTGGCCTGAACTAGAAAGAAAAATCGGATCATGGGTTGTCAACCTGGTCGTCTGCTCGAAAACATGCAACCAAGTCCTTCTGTCACCCTGTTTTCTTAAATTCTAGCCCAATGTCGGTAATTTCTGGCGTGTATGGATGGAGAATGCATGTCAGTTTGCTAAGGATTACATGTCAGCCTTCAAAGAAGACCTATAATCACTTTAAAACCTCCCTTATTGTTCACATCGATGGTTTGGCCGCCATTTTGTTTTTTCTCGGCAGCCATTTTGTTTATTTTCTTCAAGGAATTATGGGAAGGGAGCGGGGGGGGGTGGATATGATTATAGGTATATATATCCAGAGTAATTCTCAGTTGCCTCCATAGCACAGTGGGTAAGACCGCTGTGCCAAGAGCCATTTTGGTCCTGGTGGTCAGAGGTTCGAACCCCAGCTGTGCCATTTTTTTTTCTTACAATTCATTTTTATATATTTTTTTTTTTTTCATCATTATGATTTATTCTTATGCCATGGGCCAATTTCAAAATACTTCAAAGATGTATAAGATATTTTCATGGGAAAGATTTTGGTATCATGCTATATCTTTGATGTCTTTGGCTGCGCGCAAGAGCCGCATATGGCTGTTTCGGCACAGCGAGTAAAACTGCTATGTATGAGTGGGTAGTCGTCAAAGCAAAGTGACAGTTCTTGTCTATGTATTTAGAAGAAAGGGTGGGTAGGTTAAAAGTCAGTTTTCTTTTTCTTACTTATGCAACAGGAACCGGTTGCTTCAGAAAATTTCGGAAGTCGATAATATGTTTTCGCGAGCGCGCAATGGTCACGTACATGCGGGTAATTATTGAGACCGATTTAATGTTTCGGTGGCCCTAGTAAGAGAAAAGGGAAAAGAATTTGGTTCCCATTGTTTGACTTATGCAACAGGTAGCGGTTGCCTCCAAAAGTGTCGGAAGTTGATAATATGTTTTCGCGGGCGCGCATAGGTCATATACATGCGGGTAATTATTGAGACCGATTTAATGTTTCGGTAGCCTTAGTAAGAGAAAAGAGAGAAATTTTGTTCCCTTTGCTCGACTTATGAAGTAGGTACCAGTTGCTTCCGAAAGCATCATAAGTCGATATCTCATGTTTTCGCGGGTGCGTAACCGGCACATATGAGTAGTTAGTCATCGTAACTACGTTTCTTGTCTACATATGAAGAGAAATAATGCAAAGCATGGTTCCTTTTGTTCGACTCATGCTACAGGAACCAGTTGCTACAGAAAGGGTTGTCTGTCTTTTTTATCCACTTGTGACAATATTTTCTGGGGCTTTTACACTGTCATTGATCATCTTAGCATATTCAATATATCAATGTGCAGTGTGGAAGCTGGCCTGAACTAGAAAGAAAAATCGGATCATGGGTTGTCAACCTGGTCGTCTGCTCGAAAACATGCAACCAAGTCCTTCTGTCACCCTGTTTTCTTAAATTCTAGCCCAATGTCGGTAATTTCTGGCGTGTATGGATGGAGAATGCATGTCAGTTTGCTAAGGATTACATGTCAGCCTTCAAAGAAGACCTATAATCACTTTAAAACCTCCCTTATTGTTCACATCGATGGTTTGGCCGCCATTTTGTTTTTTCTCGGCAGCCATTTTGTTTATTTTCTTCAAGGAATTATGGGAAGGGAGCGGGGGGGGGGCTGGATATGATTATAGGTATATATATCCAGAGTAATTCTCAGTTGCCTCCATAGCACAGTGGGTAAGACCGCTGTGCCAAGAGCCATTTTGGTCCTGGTGGTCAGAGGTTCGAACCCCAGCTGTGCCATTTTTTTTTCTTACAATTCATTTTTATATATTTTTTTTTTTTTCATCATTATGATTTATTCTTATGCCATGGGCCAATTTCAAAATACTTCAAAGATGTATAAGATATTTTCATGGGAAAGATTTTGGTATCATGCTATATCTTTGATGTCTTTGGCTGCGCGCAAGAGCCGCATATGGCTGTTTCGGCACAGCGAGTAAAACTGCTATGTATGAGTGGGTAGTCGTCAAAGCAAAGTGACAGTTCTTGTCTATGTATTTAGAAGAAAGGGTGGGTAGGTTAAAAGTCAGTTTTCTTTTTCTTACTTATGCAACAGGAACCGGTTGCTTCAGAAAATTTCGGAAGTCGATAATATGTTTTCGCGAGCGCGCAACGGTCACGTACATGCGGGTAATTATTGAGACCGATTTAATGTTTCGGTGGCCCTAGTAAGAGAAAAGGGAAAAAAATTTGGTTCCCATTGTTTGACTTATGCAACAGGTAGCGGTTGCCTCCAAAAGTGTCGGAAGTTGATAATATGTTTTCGCGGGCGCGCATAGGTCATATACATGCGGGTAATTATTGAGACCGATTTAATGTTTCGGTAGCCTTAGTAAGAGAAAAGAGAGAAATTTTGTTCCCTTTGCTCGACTTATGAAGTAGGTACCAGTTGCTTCCGAAAGCATCATAAGTCGATATCTCATGTTTTCGCGGGTGCGTAACCGGCACATATGAGTAGTTAGTCATCGTAACTACGTTTCTTGTCTACATATGAAGAGAAATAATGCAAAGCATGGTTCCTTTTGTTCGACTCATGCTACAGGAACCAGTTGCTACAGAAAGGGTTGTCTGTCTTTTTTATCCACTTGTGACAATATTTTCTGGGGCTTTTACACTGTCATTGATCATCTTAGCATATTCAATATATCAATGTGCAGTGTGGAAGCTGGCCTGAACTAGAAAGAAAAATCGGATCATGGGTTGTCAACCTGGTCGTCTGCTCGAAAACATGCAACCAAGTCCTTCTGTCACCCTGTTTTCTTAAATTCTAGCCTAATGTCGGTAATTTCTGGCGTGTATGGATGGAGAATGCATGTCAGTTTGCTAAGGATTACATGTCAGCCTTCAAAGAAGACCTATAATCACTTTAAAACCTCCCTTATTGTTCACATCGATGGTTTGGCCGCCATTTTGTTTTTTCTCGGCAGCCATTTTGTTTATTTTCTTCAAGGAATTATGGGAAGGGAGCGGGGGGGGGTGGATATGATTATAGGTATATATATCCAGAGTAATTCTCAGTTGCCTCCATAGCACAGTGGGTAAGACCGCTGTGCCAAGAGCCATTTTGGTCCTGGTGGTCAGAGGTTCGAACCCCAGCTGTGCCATTTTTTTTTCTTACAATTCATTTTTATATATTTTTTTTTTTTTCATCATTATGATTTATTCTTATGCCATGGGCCAATTTCAAAATACTTCAAAGATGTATAAGATATTTTCATGGGAAAGATTTTGGTATCATGCTATATCTTTGATGTCTTTGGCTGCGCGCAAGAGCCGCATATGGCTGTTTCGGCACAGCGAGTAAAACTGCTATGTATGAGTGGGTAGTCGTCAAAGCAAAGTGACAGTTCTTGTCTATGTATTTAGAAGAAAGGGTGGGTAGGTTAAAAGTCAGTTTTCTTTTTCTTACTTATGCAACAGGAACCGGTTGCTTCAGAAAATTTCGGAAGTCGATAATATGTTTTCGCGAGCGCGCAACGGTCACGTACATGCGGGTAATTATTGAGACCGATTTAATGTTTCGGTGGCTCTAGTAAGAGAAAAGGGAAAAAAATTTGGTTCCCATTGTTTGACTTATGCAACAGGTAGCGGTTGCCTCCAAAAGTGTCGGAAGTTGATAATATGTTTTCGCGGGCGCGCATAGGTCATATACATGCGGGTAATTATTGAGACCGATTTAATGTTTCGGTAGCCTTAGTAAGAGAAAAGAGAGAAATTTTGTTCCCTTTGCTCGACTTATGAAGTAGGTACCAGTTGCTTCCGAAAGCATCATAAGTCGATATCTCATGTTTTCGCGGGTGCGTAACCGGCACATATGAGTAGTTAGTCATCGTAACTACGTTTCTTGTCTACATATGAAGAGAAATAATGCAAAGCATGGTTCCTTTTGTTCGACTCATGCTACAGGAACCAGTTGCTACAGAAAGGGTTGTCTGTCTTTTTTATCCACTTGTGACAATATTTTCTGGGGCTTTTACACTGTCATTGATCATCTTAGCATATTCAATATATCAATGTGCAGTGTGGAAGCTGGCCTGAACTAGAAAGAAAAATCGGATCATGGGTTGTCAACCTGGTCGTCTGCTCGAAAACATGCAACCAAGTCCTTCTGTCACCCTGTTTTCTTAAATTCTAGCCCAATGTCGGTAATTTCTGGCGTGTATGGATGGAGAATGCATGTCAGTTTGCTAAGGATTACATGTCAGCCTTCAAAGAAGACCTATAATCACTTTAAAACCTCCCTTATTGTTCACATCGATGGTTTGGCCGCCATTTTGTTTTTTCTCGGCAGCCATTTTGTTTATTTTCTTCAAGGAATTATGGGAAGGGAGCGGGGGTGGGGGGGTGGATATGATTATAGGTATATATATCCAGAGTAATTCTCAGTTGCCTCCATAGCACAGTGGGTAAGACCGCTGTGCCAAGAGCCATTTTGGTCCTGGTGGTCAGAGGTTCGAACCCCAGCTGTGCCATTTTTTTTTCTTACAATTCATTTTTATATATATTTTTTTTTTTCATCATTATGATTTATTCTTATGCCATGGGCCAATTTCAAAATACTTCAAAGATGTATAAGATATTTTCATGGGAAAGATTTTGGTATCATGCTATATCTTTGATGTCTTTGGCTGCGCGCAAGAGCCGCATATGGCTGTTTCGGCACAGCGAGTAAAACTGCTATGTATGAGTGGGTAGTCGTCAAAGCAAAGTGACAGTTCTTGTCTATGTATTTAGAAGAAAGGGTGGGTAGGTTAAAAGTCAGTTTTCTTTTTCTTACTTATGCAACAGGAACCGGTTGCTTCAGAAAATTTCGGAAGTCGATAATATGTTTTCGCGAGCGCGCAACGGTCACGTACATGCGGGTAATTATTGAGACCAATTTAATGTTTCGGTGGCCCTAGTAAGAGAAAAGGGAAAAAAATTTGGTTCCCATTGTTTGACTTATGCAACAGGTAGCGGTTGCCTCCAAAAGTGTCGGAAGTTGATAATATGTTTTCGCGGGCGCGCATAGGTCATATACATGCGGGTAATTATTGAGACCGATTTAATGTTTCGGTAGCCTTAGTAAGAGAAAAGAGAGAAATTTTGTTCCCTTTGCTCGACTTATGAAGTAGGTACCAGTTGCTTCCGAAAGCATCATAAGTCGATATCTCATGTTTTCGCGGGTGCGTAACCGGCACATATGAGTAGTTAGTCATCGTAACTACGTTTCTTGTCTACATATGAAGAGAAATAATGCAAAGCATGGTTCCTTTTGTTCGACTCATGCTACAGGAACCAGTTGCTACAGAAAGGGTTGTCTGTCTTTTTTATCCACTTGTGACAATATTTTCTGGGGCTTTTACACTGTCATTGATCATCTTAGCATATTCAATATATCAATGTGCAGTGTGGAAGCTGGCCTGAACTAGAAAGAAAAATCGGATCATGGGTTGTCAACCTGGTCGTCTGCTCGAAAACATGCAACCAAGTCCTTCTGTCACCCTGTTTTCTTAAATTCTAGCCCAATGTCGGTAATTTCTGGCGTGTATGGATGGAGAATGCATGTCAGTTTGCTAAGGATTACATGTCAGCCTTCAAAGAAGACCTATAATCACTTTAAAACCTCCCTTATTGTTCACATCGATGGTTTGGCCGCCATTTTGTTTTTTCTCGGCAGCCATTTTGTTTATTTTCTTCAAGGAATTATGGGAAGGGAGCGGGGGGGGGGTGGATATGATTATAGGTATATATATCCAGAGTAATTCTCAGTTGCCTCCATAGCACAGTGGGTAAGACCGCTGTGCCAAGAGCCATTTTGGTCCTGGTGGTCAGAGGTTCGAACCCCAGCTGTGCCATTTTTTTTTCTTACAATTCATTTTTATATATATATTTTTTTTTTCATCATTATGATTTATTCTTATGCCATGGGCCAATTTCAAAATACTTCAAAGATGTATAAGATATTTTCATGGGAAAGATTTTGGTATCATGCTATATCTTTGATGTCTTTGGCTGCGCGCAAGAGCCGCATATGGCTGTTTCGGCACAGCGAGTAAAACTGCTATGTATGAGTGGGTAGTCGTCAAAGCAAAGTGACAGTTCTTGTCTATGTATTTAGAAGAAAGGGTGGGTAGGTTAAAAGTCAGTTTTCTTTTTCTTACTTATGCAACAGGAACCGGTTGCTTCAGAAAATTTCGGAAGTCGATAATATGTTTTCGCGAGCGCGCAACGGTCACGTACATGCGGGTAATTATTGAGACCGATTTAATGTTTCGGTGGCCCTAGTAAGAGAAAAGGGAAAAAAATTTGGTTCCCATTGTTTGACTTATGCAACAGGTAGCGGTTGCCTCCAAAAGTGTCGGAAGTTGATAATATGTTTTCGCGGGCGCGCATAGGTCATATACATGCGGGTAATTATTGAGACCGATTTAATGTTTCGGTAGCCTTAGTAAGAGAAAAGAGAGAAATTTTGTTCCCTTTGCTCGACTTATGAAGTAGGTACCAGTTGCTTCCGAAAGCATCATAAGTCGATATCTCATGTTTTCGCGGGTGCGTAACCGGCACATATGAGTAGTTAGTCATCGTAACTACGTTTCTTGTCTACATATGAAGAGAAATAATGCAAAGCATGGTTCCTTTTGTTCGACTCATGCTACAGGAACCAGTTGCTACAGAAAGGGTTGTCTGTCTTTTTTATCCACTTGTGACAATATTTTCTGGGGCTTTTACACTGTCATTGATCATCTTAGCATATTCAATATATCAATGTGCAGTGTGGAAGCTGGCCTGAACTAGAAAGAAAAATCGGATCATGGGTTGTCAACCTGGTCGTCTGCTCGAAAACATGCAACCAAGTCCTTCTGTCACCCTGTTTTCTTAAATTCTAGCCCAATGTCGGTAATTTCTGGCGTGTATGGATGGAGAATGCATGTCAGTTTGCTAAGGATTACATGTCAGCCTTCAAAGAAGACCTATAATCACTTTAAAACCTCCCTTATTGTTCACATCGATGGTTTGGCCGCCATTTTGTTTTTTCTCGGCAGCCATTTTGTTTATTTTCTTCAAGGAATTATGGGAAGGGAGCGGGGGGGGGGTGGATATGATTATAGGTATATATATCCAGAGTAATTCTCAGTTGCCTCCATAGCACAGTGGGTAAGACCGCTGTGCCAAGAGCCATTTTGGTCCTGGTGGTCAGAGGTTCGAACCCCAGCTGTGCCATTTTTTTTTCTTACAATTCATTTTTATATATTTTTTTTTTTTTCATCATTATGATTTATTCTTATGCCATGGGCCAATTTCAAAATACTTCAAAGATGTATAAGATATTTTCATGGGAAAGATTTTGGTATCATGCTATATCTTTGATGTCTTTGGCTGCGCGCAAGAGCCGCATATGGCTGTTTCGGCACAGCGAGTAAAACTGCTATGTATGAGTGGGTAGTCGTCAAAGCAAAGTGACAGTTCTTGTCTATGTATTTAGAAGAAAGGGTGGGTAGGTTAAAAGTCAGTTTTCTTTTTCTTACTTATGCAACAGGAACCGGTTGCTTCAGAAAATTTCGGAAGTCGATAATATGTTTTCGCGAGCGCGCAACGGTCACGTACATGCGGGTAATTATTGAGACCGATTTAATGTTTCGGTGGCCCTAGTAAGAGAAAAGGGAAAAAAATTTGGTTCCCATTGTTTGACTTATGCAACAGGTAGCGGTTGCCTCCAAAAGTGTCGGAAGTTGATAATATGTTTTCGCGGGCGCGCATAGGTCATATACATGCGGGTAATTATTGAGACCGATTTAATGTTTCGGTAGCCTTAGTAAGAGAAAAGAGAGAAATTTTGTTCCCTTTGCTCGACTTATGAAGTAGGTACCAGTTGCTTCCGAAAGCATCATAAGTCGATATCTCATGTTTTCGCGGGTGCGTAACCGGCACATATGAGTAGTTAGTCATCGTAACTACGTTTCTTGTCTACATATGAAGAGAAATAATGCAAAGCATGGTTCCTTTTGTTCGACTCATGCTACAGGAACCAGTTGCTACAGAAAGGGTTGTCTGTCTTTTTTATCCACTTGTGACAATATTTTCTGGGGCTTTTACACTGTCATTGATCATCTTAGCATATTCAATATATCAATGTGCAGTGTGGAAGCTGGCCTGAACTAGAAAGAAAAATCGGATCATGGGTTGTCAACCTGGTCGTCTGCTCGAAAACATGCAACCAAGTCCTTCTGTCACCCTGTTTTCTTAAATTCTAGCCCAATGTCGGTAATTTCTGGCGTGTATGGATGGAGAATGCATGTCAGTTTGCTAAGGATTACATGTCAGCCTTCAAAGAAGACCTATAATCACTTTAAAACCTCCCTTATTGTTCACATCGATGGTTTGGCCGCCATTTTGTTTTTTCTCGGCAGCCATTTTGTTTATTTTCTTCAAGGAATTATGGGAAGGGAGCGGGGGGGGGGTGGATATGATTATAGGTATATATATCCAGAGTAATTCTCAGTTGCCTCCATAGCACAGTGGGTAAGACCGCTGTGCCAAGAGCCATTTTGGTCCTGGTGGTCAGAGGTTCGAACCCCAGCTGTGCCATTTTTTTTTCTTACAATTCATTTTTATATATTTTTTTTTTTTTTCATCATTATGATTTATTCTTATGCCATGGGCCAATTTCAAAATACTTCAAAGATGTATAAGATATTTTCATGGGAAAGATTTTGGTATCATGCTATATCTTTGATGTCTTTGGCTGCGCGCAAGAGCCGCATATGGCTGTTTCGGCACAGCGAGTAAAACTGCTATGTATGAGTGGGTAGTCGTCAAAGCAAAGTGACAGTTCTTGTCTATGTATTTAGAAGAAAGGGTGGGTAGGTTAAAAGTCAGTTTTCTTTTTCTTACTTATGCAACAGGAACCGGTTGCTTCAGAAAATTTCGGAAGTCGATAATATGTTTTCGCGAGCGCGCAACGGTCACGTACATGCGGGTAATTATTGAGACCGATTTAATGTTTCGGTGGCCCTAGTAAGAGAAAAGGGAAAAAAATTTGGTTCCCATTGTTTGACTTATGCAACAGGTAGCGGTTGCCTCCAAAAGTGTCGGAAGTTGATAATATGTTTTCGCGGGCGCGCATAGGTCATATACATGCGGGTAATTATTGAGACCGATTTAATGTTTCGGTAGCCTTAGTAAGAGAAAAGAGAGAAATTTTGTTCCCTTTGCTCGACTTATGAAGTAGGTACCAGTTGCTTCCGAAAGCATCATAAGTCGATATCTCATGTTTTCGCGGGTGCGTAACCGGCACATATGAGTAGTTAGTCATCGTAACTACGTTTCTTGTCTACATATGAAGAGAAATAATGCAAAGCATGGTTCCTTTTGTTCGACTCATGCTACAGGAACCAGTTGCTACAGAAAGGGTTGTCTGTCTTTTTTATCCACTTGTGACAATATTTTCTGGGGCTTTTACACTGTCATTGATCATCTTAGCATATTCAATATATCAATGTGCAGTGTGGAAGCTGGCCTGAACTAGAAAGAAAAATCGGATCATGGGTTGTCAACCTGGTCGTCTGCTCGAAAACATGCAACCAAGTCCTTCTGTCACCCTGTTTTCTTAAATTCTAGCCCAATGTCGGTAATTTCTGGCGTGTATGGATGGAGAATGCATGTCAGTTTGCTAAGGATTACATGTCAGCCTTCAAAGAAGACCTATAATCACTTTAAAACCTCCCTTATTGTTCACATCGATGGTTTGGCCGCCATTTTGTTTTTTCTCGGCAGCCATTTTGTTTATTTTCTTCAAGGAATTATGGGAAGGGAGCGGGGGGGGGTGGATATGATTATAGGTATATATATCCAGAGTAATTCTCAGTTGCCTCCATAGCACAGTGGGTAAGACCGCTGTGCCAAGAGCCATTTTGGTCCTGGTGGTCAGAGGTTCGAACCCCAGCTGTGCCATTTTTTTTTCTTACAATTCATTTTTATATATTTTTTTTTTTTTCATCATTATGATTTATTCTTATGCCATGGGCCAATTTCAAAATACTTCAAAGATGTATAAGATATTTTCATGGGAAAGATTTTGGTATCATGCTATATCTTTGATGTCTTTGGCTGCGCGCAAGAGCCGCATATGGCTGTTTCGGCACAGCGAGTAAAACTGCTATGTATGAGTGGGTAGTCGTCAAAGCAAAGTGACAGTTCTTGTCTATGTATTTAGAAGAAAGGGTGGGTAGGTTAAAAGTCAGTTTTCTTTTTCTTACTTATGCAACAGGAACCGGTTGCTTCAGAAAATTTCGGAAGTCGATAATATGTTTTCGCGAGCGCGCAACGGTCACGTACATGCGGGTAATTATTGAGACCGATTTAATGTTTCGGTGGCCCTAGTAAGAGAAAAGGGAAAAAAATTTGGTTCCCATTGTTTGACTTATGCAACAGGTAGCGGTTGCCTCCAAAAGTGTCGGAAGTTGATAATATGTTTTCGCGGGCGCGCATAGGTCATATACATGCGGGTAATTATTGAGACCGATTTAATGTTTCGGTAGCCTTAGTAAGAGAAAAGAGAGAAATTTTGTTCCCTTTGCTCGACTTATGAAGTAGGTACCAGTTGCTTCCGAAAGCATCATAAGTCGATATCTCATGTTTTCGCGGGTGCGTAACCGGCACATATGAGTAGTTAGTCATCGTAACTACGTTTCTTGTCTACATATGAAGAGAAATAATGCAAAGCATGGTTCCTTTTGTTCGACTCATGCTACAGGAACCAGTTGCTACAGAAAGGGTTGTCTGTCTTTTTTATCCACTTGTGACAATATTTTCTGGGGCTTTTACACTGTCATTGATCATCTTAGCATATTCAATATATCAATGTGCAGTGTGGAAGCTGGCCTGAACTAGAAAGAAAAATCGGATCATGGGTTGTCAACCTGGTCGTCTGCTCGAAAACATGCAACCAAGTCCTTCTGTCACCCTGTTTTCTTAAATTCTAGCCCAATGTCGGTAATTTCTGGCGTGTATGGATGGAGAATGCATGTCAGTTTGCTAAGGATTACATGTCAGCCTTCAAAGAAGACCTATAATCACTTTAAAACCTCCCTTATTGTTCACATCGATGGTTTGGCCGCCATTTTGTTTTTTCTCGGCAGCCATTTTGTTTATTTTCTTCAAGGAATTATGGGAAGGGAGCGGGGGGGGGGTGGATATGATTATAGGTATATATATCCAGAGTAATTCTCAGTTGCCTCCATAGCACAGTGGGTAAGACCGCTGTGCCAAGAGCCATTTTGGTCCTGGTGGTCAGAGGTTCGAACCCCAGCTGTGCCATTTTTTTTTCTTACAATTCATTTTTATATATTTTTTTTTTTTTTTATCATTATGATTTATTCTTATGCCATGGGCCAATTTCAAAATACTTCAAAGATGTATAAGATATTTTCATGGGAAAGATTTTGGTATCATGCTATATCTTTGATGTCTTTGGCTGCGCGCAAGAGCCGCATATGGCTGTTTCGGCACAGCGAGTAAAACTGCTATGTATGAGTGGGTAGTCGTCAAAGCAAAGTGACAGTTCTTGTCTATGTATTTAGAAGAAAGGGTGGGTAGGTTAAAAGTCAGTTTTCTTTTTCTTACTTATGCAACAGGAACCGGTTGCTTCAGAAAATTTCGGAAGTCGATAATATGTTTTCGCGAGCGCGCAACGGTCACGTACATGCGGGTAATTATTGAGACCGATTTAATGTTTCGGTGGCCCTAGTAAGAGAAAAGGGAAAAAAATTTGGTTCCCATTGTTTGACTTATGCAACAGGTAGCGGTTGCCTCCAAAAGTGTCGGAAGTTGATAATATGTTTTCGCGGGCGCGCATAGGTCATATACATGCGGGTAATTATTGAGACCGATTTAATGTTTCGGTAGCCTTAGTAAGAGAAAAGAGAGAAATTTTGTTCCCTTTGCTCGACTTATGAAGTAGGTACCAGTTGCTTCCGAAAGCATCATAAGTCGATATCTCATGTTTTCGCGGGTGCGTAACCGGCACATATGAGTAGTTAGTCATCGTAACTACGTTTCTTGTCTACATATGAAGAGAAATAATGCAAAGCATGGTTCCTTTTGTTCGACTCATGCTACAGGAACCAGTTGCTACAGAAAGGGTTGTCTGTCTTTTTTATCCACTTGTGACAATATTTTCTGGGGCTTTTACACTGTCATTGATCATCTTAGCATATTCAATATATCAATGTGCAGTGTGGAAGCTGGCCTGAACTAGAAAGAAAAATCGGATCATGGGTTGTCAACCTGGTCGTCTGCTCGAAAACATGCAACCAAGTCCTTCTGTCACCCTGTTTTCTTAAATTCTAGCCCAATGTCGGTAATTTCTGGCGTGTATGGATGGAGAATGCATGTCAGTTTGCTAAGGATTACATGTCAGCCTTCAAAGAAGACCTATAATCACTTTAAAACCTCCCTTATTGTTCACATCGATGGTTTGGCCGCCATTTTGTTTTTTCTCGGCAGCCATTTTGTTTATTTTCTTCAAGGAATTATGGGAAGGGAGCGGGGGGGGGGTGGATATGATTATAGGTATATATATCCAGAGTAATTCTCAGTTGCCTCCATAGCACAGTGGGTAAGACCGCTGTGCCAAGAGCCATTTTGGTCCTGGTGGTCAGAGGTTCGAACCCCAGCTGTGCCATTTTTTTTTCTTACAATTCATTTTTATATATTTTTTTTTTTTTCATCATTATGATTTATTCTTATGCCATGGGCCAATTTCAAAATACTTCAAAGATGTATAAGATATTTTCATGGGAAAGATTTTGGTATCATGCTATATCTTTGATGTCTTTGGCTGCGCGCAAGAGCCGCATATGGCTGTTTCGGCACAGCGAGTAAAACTGCTATGTATGAGTGGGTAGTCGTCAAAGCAAAGTGACAGTTCTTGTCTATGTATTTAGAAGAAAGGGTGGGTAGGTTAAAAGTCAGTTTTCTTTTTCTTACTTATGCAACAGGAACCGGTTGCTTCAGAAAATTTCGGAAGTCGATAATATGTTTTCGCGAGCGCGCAACGGTCACGTACATGCGGATAATTATTGAGACCGATTTAATGTTTCGGTGGCCCTAGTAAGAGAAAAGGGAAAAAAATTTGGTTCCCATTGTTTGACTTATGCAACAGGTAGCGGTTGCCTCCAAAAGTGTCGGAAGTTGATAATATGTTTTCGCGGGCGCGCATAGGTCATATACATGCGGGTAATTATTGAGACCGATTTAATGTTTCGGTAGCCTTAGTAAGAGAAAAGAGAGAAATTTTGTTCCCTTTGCTCGACTTATGAAGTAGGTACCAGTTGCTTCCGAAAGCATCATAAGTCGATATCTCATGTTTTCGCGGGTGCGTAACCGGCACATATGAGTAGTTAGTCATCGTAACTACGTTTCTTGTCTACATATGAAGAGAAATAATGCAAAGCATGGTTCCTTTTGTTCGACTCATGCTACAGGAACCAGTTGCTACAGAAAGGGTTGTCTGTCTTTTTTATCCACTTGTGACAATATTTTCTGGGGCTTTTACACTGTCATTGATCATCTTAGCATATTCAATATATCAATGTGCAGTGTGGAAGCTGGCCTGAACTAGAAAGAAAAATCGGATCATGGGTTGTCAACCTGGTCGTCTGCTCGAAAACATGCAACCAAGTCCTTCTGTCACCCTGTTTTCTTAAATTCTAGCCCAATGTCGGTAATTTCTGGCGTGTATGGATGGAGAATGCATGTCAGTTTGCTAAGGATTACATGTCAGCCTTCAAAGAAGACCTATAATCACTTTAAAACCTCCCTTATTGTTCACATCGATGGTTTGGCCGCCATTTTGTTTTTTCTCGGCAGCCATTTTGTTTATTTTCTTCAAGGAATTATGGGAAGGGAGCGGGGGGGGGGTGGATATGATTATAGGTATATATATCCAGAGTAATTCTCAGTTGCCTCCATAGCACAGTGGGTAAGACCGCTGTGCCAAGAGCCATTTTGGTCCTGGTGGTCAGAGGTTCGAACCCCAGCTGTGCCATTTTTTTTTCTTACAATTCATTTTTATATAATTTTTTTTTTTTCATCATTATGATTTATTCTTATGCCATGGGCCAATTTCAAAATACTTCAAAGATGTATAAGATATTTTCATGGGAAAGATTTTGGTATCATGCTATATCTTTGATGTCTTTGGCTGCGCGCAAGAGCCGCATATGGCTGTTTCGGCACAGCGAGTAAAACTGCTATGTATGAGTGGGTAGTCGTCAAAGCAAAGTGACAGTTCTTGTCTATGTATTTAGAAGAAAGGGTGGGTAGGTTAAAAGTCAGTTTTCTTTTTCTTACTTATGCAACAGGAACCGGTTGCTTCAGAAAATTTCGGAAGTCGATAATATGTTTTCGCGAGCGCGCAACGGTCACGTACATGCGGGTAATTATTGAGACCGATTTAATGTTTCGGTGGCCCTAGTAAGAGAAAAGGGAAAAAATTTGGTTCCCATTGTTTGACTTATGCAACAGGTAGCGGTTGCCTCCAAAAGTGTCGGAAGTTGATAATATGTTTTCGCGGGCGCGCATAGGTCATATACATGCGGGTAATTATTGAGACCGATTTAATGTTTCGGTAGCCTTAGTAAGAGAAAAGAGAGAAATTTTGTTCCCTTTGCTCGACTTATGAAGTAGGTACCAGTTGCTTCCGAAAGCATCATAAGTCGATATCTCATGTTTTCGCGGGTGCGTAACCGGCACATATGAGTAGTTAGTCATCGTAACTACGTTTCTTGTCTACATATGAAGAGAAATAATGCAAAGCATGGTTCCTTTTGTTCGACTCATGCTACAGGAACCAGTTGCTACAGAAAGGGTTGTCTGTCTTTTTTATCCACTTGTGACAATATTTTCTGGGGCTTTTACACTGTCATTGATCATCTTAGCATATTCAATATATCAATGTGCAGTGTGGAAGCTGGCCTGAACTAGAAAGAAAAATCGGATCATGGGTTGTCAACCTGGTCGTCTGCTCGAAAACATCCAACCAAGTCCTTCTGTCACCCTGTTTTCTTAAATTCTAGCCCAATGTCGGTAATTTCTGGCGTGTATGGATGGAGAATGCATGTCAGTTTGCTAAGGATTACATGTCAGCCTTCAAAGAAGACCTATAATCACTTTAAAACCTCCCTTATTGTTCACATCGATGGTTTGGCCGCCATTTTGTTTTTTCTCGGCAGCCATTTTGTTTATTTTCTTCAAGGAATTATGGGAAGGGAGCGGGGGGGGGGTGGATATGATTATAGGTATATATATCCAGAGTAATTCTCAGTTGCCTCCATAGCACAGTGGGTAAGACCGCTGTGCCAAGAGCCATTTTGGTCCTGGTGGTCAGAGGTTCGAACCCCAGCTGTGCCATTTTTTTTTCTTACAATTCATTTTTATATATATTTTTTTTTTTTTCATCATTATGATTTATTCTTATGCCATGGGCCAATTTCAAAATACTTCAAAGATGTATAAGATATTTTCATGGGAAAGATTTTGGTATCATGCTATATCTTTGATGTCTTTGGCTGCGCGCAAGAGCCGCATATGGCTGTTTCGGCACAGCGAGTAAAACTGCTATGTATGAGTGGGTAGTCGTCAAAGCAAAGTGACAGTTCTTGTCTATGTATTTAGAAGAAAGGGTGGGTAGGTTAAAAGTCAGTTTTCTTTTTCTTACTTATGCAACAGGAACCGGTTGCTTCAGAAAATTTCGGAAGTCGATAATATGTTTTCGCGAGCGCGCAACGGTCACGTACATGCGGGTAATTATTGAGACCGATTTAATGTTTCGGTGGCCCTAGTAAGAGAAAAGGGAAAAAAATTTGGTTCCCATTGTTTGACTTATGCAACAGGTAGCGGTTGCCTCCAAAAGTGTCGGAAGTTGATAATATGTTTTCGCGGGCGCGCATAGGTCATATACATGCGGGTAATTATTGAGACCGATTTAATGTTTCGGTAGCCTTAGTAAGAGAAAAGAGAGAAATTTTGTTCCCTTTGCTCGACTTATGAAGTAGGTACCAGTTGCTTCCGAAAGCATCATAAGTCGATATCTCATGTTTTCGCGGGTGCGTAACCGGCACATATGAGTAGTTAGTCATCGTAACTACGTTTCTTGTCTACATATGAAGAGAAATAATGCAAAGCATGGTTCCTTTTGTTCGACTCATGCTACAGGAACCAGTTGCTACAGAAAGGGTTGTCTGTCTTTTTTATCCACTTGTGACAATATTTTCTGGGGCTTTTACACTGTCATTGATCATCTTAGCATATTCAATATATCAATGTGCAGTGTGGAAGCTGGCCTGAACTAGAAAGAAAAATCGGATCATGGGTTGTCAACCTGGTCGTCTGCTCGAAAACATGCAACCAAGTCCTTCTGTCACCCTGTTTTCTTAAATTCTAGCCCAATGTCGGTAATTTCTGGCGTGTATGGATGGAGAATGCATGTCAGTTTGCTAAGGATTACATGTCAGCCTTCAAAGAAGACCTATAATCACTTTAAAACCTCCCTTATTGTTCACATCGATGGTTTGGCCGCCATTTTGTTTTTTCTCGGCAGCCATTTTGTTTATTTTCTTCAAGGAATTATGGGAAGGGAGCGGGGGGGGTGTATATCATTATAGGTATATATATCCAGAGTAATTCTCAGTTGCCTCCATAGCACAGTGGGTAAGACCGCTGTGCCAAGAGCCATTTTGGTCCTGGTGGTCAGAGGTTCGAACCCCAGCTGTGCCATTTTTTTTTCTTACAATTCATTTTTATATATTTTTTTTTTTTTCATCATTATGATTTATTCTTATGCCATGGGCCAATTTCAAAATACTTCAAAGATGTATAAGATATTTTCATGGGAAAGATTTTGGTATCATGCTATATCTTTGATGTCTTTGGCTGCGCGCAAGAGCCGCATATGGCTGTTTCGGCACAGCGAGTAAAACTGCTATGTATGAGTGGGTAGTCGTCAAAGCAAAGTGACAGTTCTTGTCTATGTATTTAGAAGAAAGGGTGGGTAGGTTAAAAGTCAGTTTTCTTTTTCTTACTTATGCAACAGGAACCGGTTGCTTCAGAAAATTTCGGAAGTCGATAATATGTTTTCGCGAGTGCGCAATGGTCACGTACATGCGGGTAATTATTGAGACCGATTTAATGTTTCGGTGGCCCTAGTAAGAGAAAAGGGAAAAAAATTTGGTTCCCATTGTTTGACTTATGCAACAGGTAGCGGTTGCCTCCAAAAGTGTCGGAAGTTGATAATATGTTTTCGCGGGCGCGCATAGGTCATATACATGCGGGTAATTATTGAGACCGATTTAATGTTTCGGTAGCCTTAGTAAGAGAAAAGAGAGAAATTTTGTTCCCTTTGCTCGACTTATGAAGTAGGTACCAGTTGCTTCCGAAAGCATCATAAGTCGATATCTCATGTTTTCGCGGGTGCGTAACCGGCACATATGAGTAGTTAGTCATCGTAACTACGTTTCTTGTCTACATATGAAGAGAAATAATGCAAAGCATGGTTCCTTTTGTTCGACTCATGCTACAGGAACCAGTTGCTACAGAAAGGGTTGTCTGTCTTTTTTATCCACTTGTGACAATATTTTCTGGGGCTTTTACACTGTCATTGATCATCTTAGCATATTCAATATATCAATGTGCAGTGTGGAAGCTGGCCTGAACTAGAAAGAAAAATCGGATCATGGGTTGTCAACCTGGTCGTCTGCTCGAAAACATGCAACCAAGTCCTTCTGTCACCCTGTTTTCTTAAATTCTAGCCCAATGTCGGTAATTTCTGGCGTGTATGGATGGAGAATGCATGTCAGTTTGCTAAGGATTACATGTCAGCCTTCAAAGAAGACCTATAATCACTTTAAAACCTCCCTTATTGTTCACATCGATGGTTTGGCCGCCATTTTGTTTTTTCTCCGCAGCCATTTTGTTTATTTTCTTCAAGGAATTATGGGAAGGGAGCGGGGGGGGGTGTGGATATGATTATAGGTATATATATCCAGAGTAATTCTCAGTTGCCTCCATAGCACAGTGGGTAAGACCGCTGTGCCAAGAGCCATTTTGGTCCTGGTGGTCAGAGGTTCGAACCCCAGCTGTGCCATTTTTTTTTCTTACAATTCATTTTTATATATTTTTTTTTTTTCATCATTATGATTTATTCTTATGCCATGGGCCAATTTCAAAATACTTCAAAGATGTATAAGATATTTTCATGGGAAAGATTTTGGTATCATGCTATATCTTTGATGTCTTTGGCTGCGCGCAAGAGCCGCATATGGCTGTTTCGGCACAGCGAGTAAAACTGCTATGTATGAGTGGGTAGTCGTCAAAGCAAAGTGACAGTTCTTGTCTATGTATTTAGAAGAAAGGGTGGGTAGGTTAAAAGTCAGTTTTCTTTTTCTTACTTATGCAACAGGAACCGGTTGCTTCAGAAAATTTCGGAAGTCGATAATATGTTTTCGCGAGCGCGCAACGGTCACGTACATGCGGGTAATTATTGAGACCGATTTAATGTTTCGGTGGCCCTAGTAAGAGAAAAGGGAAAAAAATTTGGTTCCCATTGTTTGACTTATGCAACAGGTAGCGGTTGCCTCCAAAAGTGTCGGAAGTTGATAATATGTTTTCGCGGGCGCGCATAGGTCATATACATGCGGGTAATTATTGAGACCGATTTAATGTTTCGGTAGCCTTAGTAAGAGAAAAGAGAGAAATTTTGTTCCCTTTGCTCGACTTATGAAGTAGGTACCAGTTGCTTCCGAAAGCATCATAAGTCGATATCTCATGTTTTCGCGGGTGCGTAACCGGCACATATGAGTAGTTAGTCATCGTAACTACGTTTCTTGTCTACATATGAAGAGAAATAATGCAAAGCATGGTTCCTTTTGTTCGACTCATGCTACAGGAACCAGTTGCTACAGAAAGGGTTGTCTGTCTTTTTTATCCACTTGTGACAATATTTTCTGGGGCTTTTACACTGTCATTGATCATCTTAGCATATTCAATATATCAATGTGCAGTGTGGAAGCTGGCCTGAACTAGAAAGAAAAATCGGATCATGGGTTGTCAACCTGGTCGTCTGCTCGAAAACATGCAACCAAGTCCTTCTGTCACCCTGTTTTCTTAAATTCTAGCCCAATGTCGGTAATTTCTGGCGTGTATGGATGGAGAATGCATGTCAGTTTGCTAAGGATTACATGTCAGCCTTCAAAGAAGACCTATAATCACTTTAAAACCTCCCTTATTGTTCACATCGATGGTTTGGCCGCCATTTTGTTTTTTCTCGGCAGCCATTTTGTTTATTTTCTTCAAGGAATTATGGGAAGGGAGCGGGGGGGGGGGTGGATATGATTATAGGTATATATATCCAGAGTAATTCTCAGTTGCCTCCATAGCACAGTGGGTAAGACCGCTGTGCCAAGAGCCATTTTGGTCCTGGTGGTCAGAGGTTCGAACCCCAGCTGTGCCATTTTTTTTTCTTACAATTCATTTTTATATATTTTTTTTTTTTTCATCATTATGATTTATTCTTATGCCATGGGCCAATTTCAAAATACTTCAAAGATGTATAAGATATTTTCATGGGAAAGATTTTGGTATCATGCTATATCTTTGATGTCTTTGGCTGCGCGCAAGAGCCGCATATGGCTGTTTCGGCACAGCGAGTAAAACTGCTATGTATGAGTGGGTAGTCGTCAAAGCAAAGTGACAGTTCTTGTCTATGTATTTAGAAGAAAGGGTGGGTAGGTTAAAAGTCAGTTTTCTTTTTCTTACTTATGCAACAGGAACCGGTTGCTTCAGAAAATTTCGGAAGTCGATAATATGTTTTCGCGAGCGCGCAACGGTCACGTACATGCGGGTAATTATTGAGACCGATTTAATGTTTCGGTGGCCCTAGTAAGAGAAAAGGGAAAAAAATTTGGTTCCCATTGTTTGACTTATGCAACAGGTAGCGGTTGCCTCCAAAAGTGTCGGAAGTTGATAATATGTTTTCGCGGGCGCGCATAGGTCATATACATGCGGGTAATTATTGAGACCGATTTAATGTTTCGGTAGCCTTAGTAAGAGAAAAGAGAGAAATTTTGTTCCCTTTGCTCGACTTATGAAGTAGGTACCAGTTGCTTCCGAAAGCATCATAAGTCGATATCTCATGTTTTCGCGGGTGCGTAACCGGCACATATGAGTAGTTAGTCATCGTAACTACGTTTCTTGTCTGCATATGAAGAGAAATAATGCAAAGCATGGTTCCTTTTGTTCGACTCATGCTACAGGAACCAGTTGCTACAGAAAGGGTTGTCTGTCTTTTTTATCCACTTGTGACAATATTTTCTGGGGCTTTTACACTGTCATTGATCATCTTAGCATATTCAATATATCAATGTGCAGTGTGGAAGCTGGCCTGAACTAGAAAGAAAAATCGGATCATGGGTTGTCAACCTGGTCGTCTGCTCGAAAACATGCAACCAAGTCCTTCTGTCACCCTGTTTTCTTAAATTCTAGCCCAATGTCGGTAATTTCTGGCGTGTATGGATGGAGAATGCATGTCAGTTTGCTAAGGATTACATGTCAGCCTTCAAAGAAGACCTATAATCACTTTAAAACCTCCCTTATTGTTCACATCGATGGTTTGGCCGCCATTTTGTTTTTTCTCGGCAGCCATTTTGTTTATTTTCTTCAAGGAATTATGGGAAGGGAGCGGGGGGGGGTGGATATGATTATAGGTATATATATCCAGAGTAATTCTCAGTTGCCTCCATAGCACAGTGGGTAAGACCGCTGTGCCAAGAGCCATTTTGGTCCTGGTGGTCAGAGGTTCGAACCCCAGCTGTGCCATTTTTTTTTCTTACAATTCATTTTTATATATTTTTTTTTTTTTTCATCATTATGATTTATTCTTATGCCATGGGCCAATTTCAAAATACTTCAAAGATGTATAAGATATTTTCATGGGAAAGATTTTGGTATCATGCTATATCTTTGATGTCTTTGGCTGCGCGCAAGAGCCGCATATGGCTGTTTCGGTACAGCGAGTAAAACTGTTATGTATGAGTGGGTAGTCGTCAAAGCAAAGTGACAGTTCTTGTCTATGTATTTAGAAGAAAGGGTGGGTAGGTTAAAAGTCAGTTTTCTTTTTCTTACTTATGCAACAGGAACCGGTTGCTTCAGAAAATTTCGGAAGTCGATAATATGTTTTCGCGAGCGCGCAACGGTCACGTACATGCGGGTAATTATTGAGACCGATTTAATGTTTCGGTGGCCCTAGTAAGAGAAAAGGGAAAAAAATTTGGTTCCCATTGTTTGACTTATGCAACAGGTAGCGGTTGCCTCCAAAAGTGTCGGAAGTTGATAATATGTTTTCGCGGGCGCGCATAGGTCATATACATGCGGGTAATTATTGAGACCGATTTAATGTTTCGGTAGCCTTAGTAAGAGAAAAGAGAGAAATTTTGTTCCCTTTGCTCGACTTATGAAGTAGGTACCAGTTGCTTCCGAAAGCATCATAAGTCGATATCTCATGTTTTCGCGGGTGCGTAACCGGCACATATGAGTAGTTAGTCATCGTAACTACGTTTCTTGTCTACATATGAAGAGAAATAATGCAAAGCATGGTTCCTTTTGTTCGACTCATGCTACAGGAACCAGTTGCTACAGAAAGGGTTGTCTGTCTTTTTTATCCACTTGTGACAATATTTTCTGGGGCTTTTACACTGTCATTGATCATCTTAGCATATTCAATATATCAATGTGCAGTGTGGAAGCTGGCCTGAACTAGAAAGAAAAATCGGATCATGGGTTGTCAACCTGGTCGTCTGCTCGAAAACATGCAACCAAGTCCTTCTGTCACCCTGTTTTCTTAAATTCTAGCCCAATGTCGGTAATTTCTGGCGTGTATGGATGGAGAATGCATGTCAGTTTGCTAAGGATTACATGTCAGCCTTCAAAGAAGACCTATAATCACTTTAAAACCTCCCTTATTGTTCACATCGATGGTTTGGCCGCCATTTTGTTTTTTCTCGGCAGCCATTTTGTTTATTTTCTTCAAGGAATTATGGGAAGGGAGCGGGGGGGGGGGGTGGATATGATTATAGGTATATATATCCAGAGTAATTCTCAGTTGCCTCCATAGCACAGTGGGTAAGACCGCTGTGCCAAGAGCCATTTTGGTCCTGGTGGTCAGAGGTTCGAACCCCAGCTGTGCCATTTTTTTTTCTTACAATTCATTTTTATATATATTTTTTTTTTTTCATCATTATGATTTATTCTTATGCCATGGGCCAATTTCAAAATACTTCAAAGATGTATAAGATATTTTCATGGGAAAGATTTTGGTATCATGCTATATCTTTGATGTCTTTGGCTGCGCGCAAGAGCCGCATATGGCTGTTTCGGCACAGCGAGTAAAACTGCTATGTATGAGTGGGTAGTCGTCAAAGCAAAGTGACAGTTCTTGTCTATGTATTTAGAAGAAAGGGTGGGTAGGTTAAAAGTCAGTTTTCTTTTTCTTACTTATGCAACAGGAACCGGTTGCTTCAGAAAATTTCGGAAGTCGATAATATGTTTTCGCGAGCGCGCAATGGTCACGTACATGCGGGTAATTATTGAGACCGATTTAATGTTTCGGTGGCCCTAGTAAGAGAAAAGGGAAAAAAATTTGGTTCCCATTGTTTGACTTATGCAACAGGTAGCGGTTGCCTCCAAAAGTGTCGGAAGTTGATAATATGTTTTCGCGGGCGCGCATAGGTCATATACATGCGGGTAATTATTGAGACCGATTTAATGTTTCGGTAGCCTTAGTAAGAGAAAAGAGAGAAATTTTGTTCCCTTTGCTCGACTTATGAAGTAGGTACCAGTTGCTTCCGAAAGCATCATAAGTCGATATCTCATGTTTTCGCGGGTGCGTAACCGGCACATATGAGTAGTTAGTCATCATAACTACGTTTCTTGTCTACATATGAAGAGAAATAATGCAAAGCATGGTTCCTTTTGTTCGACTCATGCTACAGGAACCAGTTGCTACAGAAAGGGTTGTCTGTCTTTTTTATCCACTTGTGACAATATTTTCTGGGGCTTTTACACTGTCATTGATCATCTTAGCATATTCAATATATCAATGTGCAGTGTGGAAGCTGGCCTGAACTAGAAAGAAAAATCGGATCATGGGTTGTCAACCTGGTCGTCTGCTCGAAAACATGCAACCAAGTCCTTCTGTCACCCTGTTTTCTTAAATTCTAGCCCAATGTCGGTAATTTCTGGCGTGTATGGATGGAGAATGCATGTCAGTTTGCTAAGGATTACATGTCAGCCTTCAAAGAAGACCTATAATCACTTTAAAACCTCCCTTATTGTTCACATCGATGGTTTGGCCGCCATTTTGTTTTTTCTCGGCAGCCATTTTGTTTATTTTCTTCAAGGAATTATGGGAAGGGAGCGGGGGGGGGGGTGGATATGATTATAGGTATATATATCCAGAGTAATTCTCAGTTGCCTCCATAGCACAGTGGGTAAGACCGCTGTGCCAAGAGCCATTTTGGTCCTGGTGGTCAGAGGTTCGAACCCCAGCTGTGCCATTTTTTTTTCTTACAATTCATTTTTATATATTTTTTTTTTTTTCATCATTATGATTTATTCTTATGCCATGGGCCAATTTCAAAATACTTCAAAGATGTATAAGATATTTTCATGGGAAAGATTTTGGTATCATGCTATATCTTTGATGTCTTTGGCTGCGCGCAAGAGCCGCATATGGCTGTTTCGGCACAGCGAGTAAAACTGCTATGTATGAGTGGGTAGTCGTCAAAGCAAAGTGACAGTTCTTGTCTATGTATTTAGAAGAAAGGGTGGGTAGGTTAAAAGTCAGTTTTCTTTTTCTTACTTATGCAACAGGAACCGGTTGCTTCAGAAAATTTCGGAAGTCGATAATATGTTTTCGCGAGCGCGCAACGGTCACGTACATGCGGGTAATTATTGAGACCGATTTAATGTTTCGGTGGCCCTAGTAAGAGAAAAGGGAAAAAAATTTGGTTCCCATTGTTTGACTTATGCAACAGGTAGCGGTTGCCTCCAAAAGTGTCGGAAGTTGATAATATGTTTTCGCGGGCGCGCATAGGTCATATACATGCGGGTAATTATTGAGACCGATTTAATGTTTCGGTAGCCTTAGTAAGAGAAAAGAGAGAAATTTTGTTCCCTTTGCTCGACTTATGAAGTAGGTACCAGTTGCTTCCGAAAGCATCATAAGTCGATATCTCATGTTTTCGCGGGTGCGTAACCGGCACATATGAGTAGTTAGTCATCGTAACTACGTTTCTTGTCTGCATATGAAGAGAAATAATGCAAAGCATGGTTCCTTTTGTTCGACTCATGCTACAGGAACCAGTTGCTACAGAAAGGGTTGTCTGTCTTTTTTATCCACTTGTGACAATATTTTCTGGGGCTTTTACACTGTCATTGATCATCTTAGCATATTCAATATATCAATGTGCAGTGTGGAAGCTGGCCTGAACTAGAAAGAAAAATCGGATCATGGGTTGTCAACCTGGTCGTCTGCTCGAAAACATGCAACCAAGTCCTTCTGTCACCCTGTTTTCTTAAATTCTAGCCCAATGTCGGTAATTTCTGGCGTGTATGGATGGAGAATGCATGTCAGTTTGCTAAGGATTACATGTCAGCCTTCAAAGAAGACCTATAATCACTTTAAAACCTCCCTTATTGTTCACATCGATGGTTTGGCCGCCATTTTGTTTTTTCTCGGCAGCCATTTTGTTTATTTTCTTCAAGGAATTATGGGAAGGGAGCGGGGGGGGGTGGATATGATTATAGGTATATATATCCAGAGTAATTCTCAGTTGCCTCCATAGCACAGTGGGTAAGACCGCTGTGCCAAGAGCCATTTTGGTCCTGGTGGTCAGAGGTTCGAACCCCAGCTGTGCCATTTTTTTTTCTTACAATTCATTTTTATATATTTTTTTTTTTTTTCATCATTATGATTTATTCTTATGCCATGGGCCAATTTCAAAATACTTCAAAGATGTATAAGATATTTTCATGGGAAAGATTTTGGTATCATGCTATATCTTTGATGTCTTTGGCTGCGCGCAAGAGCCGCATATGGCTGTTTCGGTACAGCGAGTAAAACTGTTATGTATGAGTGGGTAGTCGTCAAAGCAAAGTGACAGTTCTTGTCTATGTATTTAGAAGAAAGGGTGGGTAGGTTAAAAGTCAGTTTTCTTTTTCTTACTTATGCAACAGGAACCGGTTGCTTCAGAAAATTTCGGAAGTCGATAATATGTTTTCGCGAGCGCGCAACGGTCACGTACATGCGGGTAATTATTGAGACCGATTTAATGTTTCGGTGGCCCTAGTAAGAGAAAAGGGAAAAAAATTTGGTTCCCATTGTTTGACTTATGCAACAGGTAGCGGTTGCCTCCAAAAGTGTCGGAAGTTGATAATATGTTTTCGCGGGCGCGCATAGGTCATATACATGCGGGTAATTATTGAGACCGATTTAATGTTTCGGTAGCCTTAGTAAGAGAAAAGAGAGAAATTTTGTTCCCTTTGCTCGACTTATGAAGTAGGTACCAGTTGCTTCCGAAAGCATCATAAGTCGATATCTCATGTTTTCGCGGGTGCGTAACCGGCACATATGAGTAGTTAGTCATCGTAACTACGTTTCTTGTCTACATATGAAGAGAAATAATGCAAAGCATGGTTCCTTTTGTTCGACTCATGCTACAGGAACCAGTTGCTACAGAAAGGGTTGTCTGTCTTTTTTATCCACTTGTGACAATATTTTCTGGGGCTTTTACACTGTCATTGATCATCTTAGCATATTCAATATATCAATGTGCAGTGTGGAAGCTGGCCTGAACTAGAAAGAAAAATCGGATCATGGGTTGTCAACCTGGTCGTCTGCTCGAAAACATGCAACAAGTCCTTCTGTCACCCTGTTTTCTTAAATTCTAGCCCAATGTCGGTAATTTCTGGCGTGTATGGATGGAGAATGCATGTCAGTTTGCTAAGGATTACATGTCAGCCTTCAAAGAAGACCTATAATCACTTTAAAACCTCCCTTATTGTTCACATCGATGGTTTGGCCGCCATTTTGTTTTTTCTCGGCAGCCATTTTGTTTATTTTCTTCAAGGAATTATGGGAAGGGAGCGGGGGGGGGGGTGGATATGATTATAGGTATATATATCCAGAGTAATTCTCAGTTGCCTCCATAGCACAGTGGGTAAGACCGCTGTGCCAAGAGCCATTTTGGTCCTGGTGGTCAGAGGTTCGAACCCCAGCTGTGCCATTTTTTTTTCTTACAATTCATTTTTATATATATTTTTTTTTTTTCATCATTATGATTTATTCTTATGCCATGGGCCAATTTCAAAATACTTCAAAGATGTATAAGATATTTTCATGGGAAAGATTTTGGTATCATGCTATATCTTTGATGTCTTTGGCTGCGCGCAAGAGCCGCATATGGCTGTTTCGGCACAGCGAGTAAAACTGCTATGTATGAGTGGGTAGTCGTCAAAGCAAAGTGACAGTTCTTGTCTATGTATTTAGAAGAAAGGGTGGGTAGGTTAAAAGTCAGTTTTCTTTTTCTTACTTATGCAACAGGAACCGGTTGCTTCAGAAAATTTCGGAAGTCGATAATATGTTTTCGCGAGCGCGCAATGGTCACGTACATGCGGGTAATTATTGAGACCGATTTAATGTTTCGGTGGCCCTAGTAAGAGAAAAGGGAAAAAAATTTGGTTCCCATTGTTTGACTTATGCAACAGGTAGCGGTTGCCTCCAAAAGTGTCGGAAGTTGATAATATGTTTTCGCGGGCGCGCATAGGTCATATACATGCGGGTAATTATTGAGACCGATTTAATGTTTCGGTAGCCTTAGTAAGAGAAAAGAGAGAAATTTTGTTCCCTTTGCTCGACTTATGAAGTAGGTACCAGTTGCTTCCGAAAGCATCATAAGTCGATATCTCATGTTTTCGCGGGTGCGTAACCGGCACATATGAGTAGTTAGTCATCATAACTACGTTTCTTGTCTACATATGAAGAGAAATAATGCAAAGCATGGTTCCTTTTGTTCGACTCATGCTACAGGAACCAGTTGCTACAGAAAGGGTTGTCTGTCTTTTTTATCCACTTGTGACAATATTTTCTGGGGCTTTTACACTGTCATTGATCATCTTAGCATATTCAATATATCAATGTGCAGTGTGGAAGCTGGCCTGAACTAGAAAGAAAAATCGGATCATGGGTTGTCAACCTGGTCGTCTGCTCGAAAACATGCAACCAAGTCCTTCTGTCACCCTGTTTTCTTAAATTCTAGCCCAATGTCGGTAATTTCTGGCGTGTATGGATGGAGAATGCATGTCAGTTTGCTAAGGATTACATGTCAGCCTTCAAAGAAGACCTATAATCACTTTAAAACCTCCCTTATTGTTCACATCGATGGTTTGGCCGCCATTTTGTTTTTTCTCGGCAGCCATTTTGTTTATTTTCTTCAAGGAATTATGGGAAGGGAGCGGGGGGGGGTGGATATGATTATAGGTATATATATCAAGAGTAATTCTCAGTTGCCTCCATAGCACAGTGGGTAAGACCGCTGTGCCAAGAGCCATTTTGGTCCTGGTGGTCAGAGGTTCGAACCCCAGCTGTGCCATTTTTTTTTCTTACAATTCATTTTTATATATTTTTTTTTTTTTCATCATTATGATTTATTCTTATGCCATGGGCCAATTTCAAAATACTTCAAAGATGTATAAGATATTTTCATGGGAAAGATTTTGGTATCATGCTATATCTTTGATGTCTTTGGCTGCGCGCAAGAGCCGCATATGGCTGTTTCGGCACAGCGAGTAAAACTGCTATGTATGAGTGGGTAGTCGTCAAAGCAAAGTGACAGTTCTTGTCTATGTATTTAGAAGAAAGGGTGGGTAGGTTAAAAGTCAGTTTTCTTTTTCTTACTTATGCAACAGGAACCGGTTGCTTCAGAAAATTTCGGAAGTCGATAATATGTTTTCGCGAGCGCGCAACAGTCACGTACATGCGGGTAATTATTGAGACCGATTTAATGTTTCGGTGGCCCTAGTAAGAGAAAAGGGAAAAAAATTTGGTTCCCATTGTTTGACTTATGCAACAGGTAGCGGTTGCCTCCAAAAGTGTCGGAAGTTGATAATATGTTTTCGCGGGCGTGCATAGGTCATATACATGCGGGTAATTATTGAGACCGATTTAATGTTTCGGTAGCCTTAGTAAGAGAAAAGAGAGAAATTTTGTTCCCTTTGCTCGACTTATGAAGTAGGTACCAGTTGCTTCCGAAAGCATCATAAGTCGATATCTCATGTTTTCGCGGGTGCGTAACCGGCACATATGAGTAGTTAGTCATCGTAACTACGTTTCTTGTCTACATATGAAGAGAAATAATGCAAAGCATGGTTCCTTTTGTTCAACTCATGCTACAGGAACCAGTTGCTACAGAAAGGGTTGTCTGTCTTTTTTATCCACTTGTGACAATATTTTCTGGGGCTTTTACACTGTCATTGATCATCTTAGCATATTCAATATATCAATGTGCAGTGTGGAAGCTGGCCTGAACTAGAAAGAAAAATCGGATCATGGGTTGTCAACCTGGTCGTCTGCTCGAAAACATGCAACCAAGTCCTTCTGTCACCCTGTTTTCTTAAATTCTAGCCCAATGTCGGTAATTTCTGGCGTGTATGGATGGAGAATGCATGTCAGTTTGCTAAGGATTACATGTCAACCTTCAAAGAAGACCTATAATCACTTTAAAACCTCCCTTATTGTTCACATCGATGGTTTGGCCGCCATTTTGTTTTTTCTCGGCAGCCATTTTGTTTATTTTCTTCAAGGAATTATGGGAAGGGAGCGGGGGGGGGGTGGATATGATTATAGGTATATATATCCAGAGTAATTCTCAGTTGCCTCCATAGCACAGTGGGTAAGACCGCTGTGCCAAGAGCCATTTTGGTCCTGGTGGTCAGAGGTTCGAACCCCAGCTGTGCCATTTTTTTTTCTTACAATTCATTTTTATATATTTTTTTTTTTTTCATCATTATGATTTATTCTTATGCCATGGGCCAATTTCAAAATACTTCAAAGATGTATAAGATATTTTCATGGGAAAGATTTTGGTATCATGCTATATCTTTGATGTCTTTGGCTGCGCGCAAGAGCCGCATATGGCTGTTTCGGCACAGCGAGTAAAACTGCTATGTATGAGTGGGTAGTCGTCAAAGCAAAGTGACAGTTCTTGTCTATGTATTTAGAAGAAAGGGTGGGTAGGTTAAAAGTCAGTTTTCTTTTTCTTACTTATGCAACAGGAACCGGTTGCTTCAGAAAATTTCGGAAGTCGATAATATGTTTTCGCGAGCGCGCAACGGTCACGTACATGCGGGTAATTATTGAGACCGATTTAATGTTTCGGTGGCCCTAGTAAGAGAAAAGGGAAAAAAATTTGGTTCCCATTGTTTGACTTATGCAACAGGTAGCGGTTGCCTCCAAAAGTGTCGGAAGTTGATAATATGTTTTCGCGGGCGCGCATAGGTCATATACATGCGGGTAATTATTGAGACCGATTTAATGTTTCGGTAGCCTTAGTAAGAGAAAAGAGAGAAATTTTGTTCCCTTTGCTCGACTTATGAAGTAGGTACCAGTTGCTTCCGAAAGCATCATAAGTCGATATCTCATGTTTTCGCGGGTGCGTAACCGGCACATATGAGTAGTTAGTCATCGTAACTACGTTTCTTGTCTACATATGAAGAGAAATAATGCAAAGCATGGTTCCTTTTGTTCGACTCATGCTACAGGAACCAGTTGCTACAGAAAGGGTTGTCTGTCTTTTTTATCCACTTGTGACAATATTTTCTGGGGCTTTTACACTGTCATTGATCATCTTAGCATATTCAATATATCAATGTGCAGTGTGGAAGCTGGCCTAAACTAGAAAGAAAAATCGGATCATGGGTTGTCAACCTGGTCGTCTGCTCGAAAACATGCAACCAAGTCCTTCTGTCACCCTGTTTTCTTAAATTCTAGCCCAATGTCGGTAATTTCTGGCGTGTATGGATGGAGAATGCATGTCAGTTTGCTAAGGATTACATGTCAGCCTTCAAAGAAGACCTATAATCACTTTAAAACCTCCCTTATTGTTCACATCGATGGTTTGGCCGCCATTTTGTTTTTTCTCGGCAGCCATTTTGTTTATTTTCTTCAAGGAATTATGGGAAGGGAGCGGGGGGGGTGGATATGATTATAGGTATATATATCCAGAGTAATTCTCAGTTGCCTCCATAGCACAGTGGGTAAGACCGCTGTGCCAAGAGCCATTTTGGTCCTGGTGGTCAGAGGTTCGAACCCCAGCTGTGCCATTTTTTTTTCTTACAATTCATTTTTATATATTTTTTTTTTTTTTCATCATTATGATTTATTCTTATGCCATGGGCCAATTTCAAAATACTTCAAAGATGTATAAGATATTTTCATGGGAAAGATTTTGGTATCATGCTATATCTTTGATGTCTTTGGCTGCGCGCAAGAGCCGCATATGGCTGTTTCGGCACAGCGAGTAAAACTGCTATGTATGAGTGGGTAGTCGTCAAAGCAAAGTGACAGTTCTTGTCTATGTATTTAGAAGAAAGGGTGGGTAGGTTAAAAGTCAGTTTTCTTTTTCTTACTTATGCAACAGGAACCGGTTGCTTCAGAAAATTTCGGAAGTCGATAATATGTTTTCGCGAGCGCGCAACGGTCACGTACATGCGGGTAATTATTGAGACCGATTTAATGTTTCGGTGGCCCTAGTAAGAGAAAAGGGAAAAAAATTTGGTTCCCATTGTTTGACTTATGCAACAGGTAGCGGTTGCCTCCAAAAGTGTCGGAAGTTGATAATATGTTTTCGCGGGCGCGCATAGGTCATATACATGCGGGTAATTATTGAGACCGATTTAATGTTTCGGTAGCCTTAGTAAGAGAAAAGAGAGAAATTTTGTTCCCTTTGCTCGACTTATGAAGTAGGTACCAGTTGCTTCCGAAAGCATCATAAGTCGATATCTCATGTTTTCGCGGGTGCGTAACCGGCACATATGAGTAGTTAGTCATCGTAACTACGTTTCTTGTCTACATATGAAGAGAAATAATGCAAAGCATGGTTCCTTTTGTTCGACTCATGCTACAGGAACCAGTTGCTACAGAAAGGGTTGTCTGTCTTTTTTATCCACTTGTGACAATATTTTCTGGGGCTTTTACACTGTCATTGATCATCTTAGCATATTCAATATATCAATGTGCAGTGTGGAAGCTGGCCTGAACTAGAAAGAAAAATCGGATCATGGGTTGTCAACCTGGTCGTCTGCTCGAAAACATGCAACCAAGTCCTTCTGTCACCCTGTTTTCTTAAATTCTAGCCCAATGTCGGTAATTTCTGGCGTGTATGGATGGAGAATGCATGTCAGTTTGCTAAGGATTACATGTCAGCCTTCAAAGAAGACCTATAATCACTTTAAAACCTCCCTTATTGTTCACATCGATGGTTTGGCCGCCATTTTGTTTTTTCTCGGCAGCCATTTTGTTTATTTTCTTCAAGGAATTATGGGAAGGGAGCGGGGGGGGGTGGATATGATTATAGGTATATATATCCAGAGTAATTCTCAGTTGCCTCCATAGCACAGTGGGTAAGACCGCTGTGCCAAGAGCCATATTGGTCCTGCTGGTCAGAGGTTCGAACCCCAGCTGTGCCATTTTTTTTTCTTACAATTCATTTTTATATATTTTTTTTTTTTTCATCATTATGATTTATTCTTATGCCATGGGCCAATTTCAAAATACTTCAAAGATGTATAAGATATTTTCATGGGAAAGATTTTGGTATCATGCTATATCTTTGATGTCTTTGGCTGCGCGCAAGAGCCGCATATGGCTGTTTCGGCACAGCGAGTAAAACTGCTATGTATGAGTGGGTAGTCGTCAAAGCAAAGTGACAGTTCTTGTCTATGTATTTAGAAGAAAGGGTGGGTAGGTTAAAAGTCAGTTTTCTTTTTCTTACTTATGCAACAGGAACCGGTTGCTTCAGAAAATTTCGGAAGTCGATAATATGTTTTCGCGAGCGCGCAACGGTCACGTACATGCGGGTAATTATTGAGACTGATTTAATGTTTCGGTGGCCCTAGTAAGAGAAAAGGGAAAAAAATTTGGTTCCCATTGTTTGACTTATGCAACAGGTAGCGGTTGCCTCCAAAAGTGTCGGAAGTTGATAATATGTTTTCGCGGGCGCGCATAGGTCATATACATGCGGGTAATTATTGAGACCGATTTAATGTTTCGGTAGCCTTAGTAAGAGAAAAGAGAGAAATTTTGTTCCCTTTGCTCGACTTATGAAGTAGGTACCAGTTGCTTCCGAAAGCATCATAAGTCGATATCTCATGTTTTCGCGGGTGCGTAACCGGCACATATGAGTAGTTAGTCATCGTAACTACGTTTCTTGTCTACATATGAAGAGAAATAATGCAAAGCATGGTTCCTTTTGTTCGACTCATGCTACAGGAACCAGTTGCTACAGAAAGGGTTGTCTGTCTTTTTTATCCACTTGTGACAATATTTTCTGGGGCTTTTACACTGTCATTGATCATCTTAGCATATTCAATATATCAATGTGCAGTGTGGAAGCTGGCCTGAACTAGAAAGAAAAATCGGATCATGGGTTGTCAACCTGGTCGTCTGCTCGAAAACATGCAACCAAGTCCTTCTGTCACCCTGTTTTCTTAAATTCTAGCCCAATGTCGGTAATTTCTGGCGTGTATGGATGGAGAATGCATGTCAGTTTGCTAAGGATTACATGTCAGCCTTCAAAGAAGACCTATAATCACTTTAAAACCTCCCTTATTGTTCACATCGATGGTTTGGCCGCCATTTTGTTTTTTCTCGGCAGCCATTTTGTTTATTTTCTTCAAGGAATTATGGGAAGGGAGCGGGGGGGGGGTGGATATGATTATAGGTATATATATCCAGAGTAATTCTCAGTTGCCTCCATAGCACAGTGGGTAAGACCGCTGTGCCAAGAGCCATATTGGTCCTGCTGGTCAGAGGTTCGAACCCCAGCTGTGCCATTTTTTTTTCTTACAATTCATTTTTATATATTTTTTTTTTTTTCATCATTATGATTTATTCTTATGCCATGGGCCAATTTCAAAATACTTCAAAGATGTATAAGATATTTTCATGGGAAAGATTTTGGTATCATGCTATATCTTTGATGTCTTTGGCTGCGCGCAAGAGCCGCATATGGCTGTTTCGGCACAGCGAGTAAAACTGCTATGTATGAGTGGGTAGTCGTCAAAGCAAAGTGACAGTTCTTGTCTATGTATTTAGAAGAAAGGGTGGGTAGGTTAAAAGTCAGTTTTCTTTTTCTTACTTATGCAACAGGAACCGGTTGCTTCAGAAAATTTCGGAAGTCGATAATATGTTTTCGTGAGCGCGCAACGGTCACGTACATGCGGGTAATTATTGAGACCGATTTAATGTTTCGGTGGCCCTAGTAAGAGAAAAGGGAAAAAAATTTGGTTCCCATTGTTTGACTTATGCAACAGGTAGCGGTTGCCTCCAAAAGTGTCGGAAGTTGATAATATGTTTTCGCGGGCGCGCATAGGTCATATACATGCGGGTAATTATTGAGACCGATTTAATGTTTCGGTAGCCTTAGTAAGAGAAAAGAGAGAAATTTTGTTCCCTTTGCTCGACTTATGAAGTAGGTACCAGTTGCTTCCGAAAGCATCATAAGTCGATATCTCATGTTTTCGCGGGTGCGTAACCGGCACATATGAGTAGTTAGTCATCGTAACTACGTTTCTTGTCTACATATGAAGAGAAATAATGCAAAGCATGGTTCCTTTTGTTCGACTCATGCTACAGGAACCAGTTGCTACAGAAAGGGTTGTCTGTCTTTTTTATCCACTTGTGACAATATTTTCTGGGGCTTTTACACTGTCATTGATCATCTTAGCATATTCAATATATCAATGTGCAGTGTGGAAGCTGGCCTGAACTAGAAAGAAAAATCGGATCATGGGTTGTCAACCTGGTCGTCTGCTCGAAAACATGCAACCAAGTCCTTCTGTCACCCTGTTTTCTTAAATTCTAGCCCAATGTCGGTAATTTCTGGCGTGTATGGATGGAGAATGCATGTCAGTTTGCTAAGGATTACATGTCAGCCTTCAAAGAAGACCTATAATCACTTTAAAACCTCCCTTATTGTTCACATCGATGGTTTGGCCGCCATTTTGTTTTTTCTCGGCAGCCATTTTGTTTATTTTCTTCAAGGAATTATGGGAAGGGAGCGGGGGGGGTGGATATGATTATAGGTATATATATCCAGAGTAATTCTCAGTTGCCTCCATAGCACAGTGGGTAAGACCGCTGTGCCAAGAGCCATTTTGGTCCTGGTGGTCAGAGGTTCGAACCCCAGCTGTGCCATTTTTTTTTCTTACAATTCATTTTTATATATATTTTTTTTTTTCATCATTATGATTTATTCTTATGCCATGGGCCAATTTCAAAATACTTCAAAGATGTATAAGATATTTTCATGGGAAAGATTTTGGTATCATGCTATATCTTTGATGTCTTTGGCTGCGCGCAAGAGCCGCATATGGCTGTTTCGGCACAGCGAGTAAAACTGCTATGTATGAGTGGGTAGTCGTCAAAGCAAAGTGACAGTTCTTGTCTATGTATTTAGAAGAAAGGGTGGGTAGGTTAAAAGTCAGTTTTCTTTTTCTTACTTATGCAACAGGAACCGGTTGCTTCAGAAAATTTCGGAAGTCGATAATATGTTTTCGCGAGCGCGCAACGGTCACGTACATGCGGGTAATTATTGAGACCGATTTAATGTTTCGGTGGCCCTAGTAAGAGAAAAGGGAAAAAAATTTGGTTCCCATTGTTTGACTTATGCAACAGGTAGCGGTTGCCTCCAAAAGTGTCGGAAGTTGATAATATGTTTTCGCGGGCGCGCATAGGTCATATACATGCGGGTAATTATTGAGACCGATTTAATGTTTCGGTAGCCTTAGTAAGAGAAAAGAGAGAAATTTTGTTCCCTTTGCTCGACTTATGAAGTAGGTACCAGTTGCTTCCGAAAGCATCATAAGTCGATATCTCATGTTTTCGCGGGTGCGTAACCGGCACATATGAGTAGTTAGTCATCGTAACTACGTTTCTTGTCTACATATGAAGAGAAATAATGCAAAGCATGGTTCCTTTTGTTCGACTCATGCTACAGGAACCAGTTGCTACAGAAAGGGTTGTCTGTCTTTTTTATCCACTTGTGACAATATTTTCTGGGGCTTTTACACTGTCATTGATCATCTTAGCATATTCAATATATCAATGTGCAGTGTGGAAGCTGGCCTGAACTAGAAAGAAAAATCGGATCATGGGTTGTCAACCTGGTCGTCTGCTCGAAAACATGCAACCAAGTCCTTCTGTCACCCTGTT